>CM069312.1:28207500-28807500 GCA_035609425.1 Epinephelus awoara
GAAACAACACTGTTTGTGGATGGTATTTCTTGGCTCAGTGTACACAAGGATTTCCCTTGCATGCCAGTTTCACATGGCAGTTGTAATTGTTTTAAATAATGAAAAATGAACGGTACCTTCATTATCTTTTTATTTTTTTGCTTTTGAAGATGACTTATATGAAAATTTATCCTTGCATGAAATAAGGTGTTGTGAAGTTTCAACTCAAAGAGTGTGCTAATGTAAAGTGACTGGATTAGATGAAATAGAGATATCATTTCAGTGTTATGTTCCCAAGAACCACTTGCTCAAAACTGCTGCTCGTTACCATGGCAACAGCAAATTTTGATGGTGGACCTTGTATATCATTGTATTTTATTGCTGTTGCTGGGAAATGACTCAGAGTGCTCTCAGTCACACATGCTCTCAGTAATGGGACACAGTAACATTCTGGGGGGGTGGTGGTGGTGGGGGATCATGAGGAATGACAACATAATTTCATACATCTACTCTGTCTTTTCATGGAAGCTTTCTATCTTCTACACCCAATCACTGCTTTCAAAACCTTTGCAAAGAGGCGAAATGTAAATCATGCAGAAAACAAGAGCAAAGGGATGGAAACCCATCTCACTGTGTCACTGTATGTTTTACACATACTTTGGAATAAATACAGGAAAATTTCACACTTCAAAATCTGGTCTATGTCTTATTTAACGATTTCTTATAATTTATACCTTATCACATATTCATTCACCATCAGTGTTCTTATGTAAAATTGAACATAGTGATAATCTCCGTTACAGGGCTGATACAGAACCAAATTACTGCTCCACATTTAATTCTAACATCACTGCACAAACTCTTTTCTCTAGCAAGCTCCTATGGAATATTCATTACAGCAGCCTGCACTGCACCATGGCACAGGTTATTCTGAAAGTTTGATAAATTCTTTATAGCTGATTCAAAGCTGAAATTCAGTTTTAATTTGCAGTGGTGTGAACACAGATGGAGCCAAGCCTACTTTGATCAGGCTGTGATTTCAAGACACAAAGCCAACTAACAATGAGCTGGTCGTTTATATCCGCCTTCTGAAAAGATGCTTAAAATATAAAGCATGCTTGCTGTGCTGTCCTTATGAGATAGTCAAAAAAAGCTTACTGGAAGAATAATGGTCAAACAAGTGGGGACAGGATGGAAACAGAGGACAATAGCAATAAAACACAAAAGGAATTTCTGAAAGGACTGAGTGAGGTGAAAGACGAAGAGCGGCAAGAGAGGCGAGGAGTTTCTGTCTTACATGAGGAGCAGAGAGCTGTGTCAAGGGATGAATCAAACTGGTGTCTGCCGGACTAAAAATAGGAGAAAGTTTCAAGAGCCATGTTTTTCCAACTGGTTGAGTCACTAAGTATGAGCAATGTGAGAAAACATCCATCAAGAAACCTGCTGAAATCAAAACCTGTTGAATGCAGAGAAAATGAATAAGTGCTGCACAAAAAGCTTTTACACACTTTTCAGAGTCTCTGTGTACCGTTTTTTGGAGCTGTCTTTGCTTCACTTGATCAGCAGCCAACATTAGAAAAGGTAAGAAATAAACCAAAGAAAACAATCCTCAGGTCACCTTACTCAGTGGAGCACAATGTCAATGTTTTGTTAATTAACATCTCTTCATGAAATTGATATAATAGATGCATTACTTACATAAAATGTGAATTAACAGAAGTCATTGTAAATGTTTAACACATTAACTACTACATTTTAAATTGAAGATTGTTTCAAATTCAACAGAGAGAGACAAAGAGTCGCAGTCAATGATGAGAAATCACTTTATTCATAGCAGAGAAGACACTCGGCTGGCTCAGCCTCCATCAGGGTCAGAGCTATCCATAGTAATGTAGGCTCCACTTAAAGAACACATTTGACATTTTATGAATTACACTTATTCACTTTCTTGCTAGATGAGAAGATGAGATTGATACCAGCGGCCCATTAGCTTAGCTTAGCATTAAGACAGGAAAAAGGCAGAAACAGCAAGCCTGGTTCATTCTAAAGGTAAAAAAGAAATCTGCTTACTGGCACCTCTAAAGTTAAGACACTATATATCATTTGCCCGATCTGTACCGAACCAAGCTAGCTTCATGTTTAACAGCCCTATATGAGCAATATCAATCTTATCGTCTAAGCAAGAAAGCAAAGAAAATGCTGAAATATTGCTTTACAGTTCATGCCATCAACAACACAACCTCCTATGTGTGGCACTGTTTACACCTGGTATTGACATGTGACTGATCAGATCACAGGTGGACAGCTCTGAGTACAGGTGTGAATCATAAACTATGAAAATAATGGAGGTAGCTACTGTGATGTGGTTACATAGTTACATCATAGTGGCTACCAGTAGCTAGCTCCCTTTACTATGCATAACTTACAGCTTTAATAAAATGGAAACAGGTGAGCTGTATTAAGAATTACTTCCTGTGCCGCTGTCATGAATGAGGAAATTAACTTTAAGGACCAAAAGTGTAGCATGGGGGTCTATGGGGATTTACTGACTTCTGGAGCCAACCCTTGAGAAAATGAATGAGAAAATCAATGCCCTGCATGTAGCCCTGTGATGAAATAAGATTTTATCCATTTTCAATAGTAAAAAATATAACATAAAATGATAATATGGGATAGGCAATGTTGGCATAGTGGCAGACTGCTGTAGAGAATTCAATGTATGAGAAACACTGCACAATCTCCTGTAGTTTGTCCCCTTGAAGCAAACTATAACTGGCGCTTAAAGGCTAGTTAACATTACACGATTTTCAACCCGATTTTGACAAACCTCCTGTAGATTACAAAAAAAAACAAAGCATTTGATCTTTGCAAACATAAATGATGTATGCGTTCAGTTGTGTTTAGAGTGAGGAATTGAGATCAGATCACAACTGGTCACTCACGCATGTGGAGACACATTCTAATGCCAGGTGTGAACAGACAGATTTAGAGCTGTCCACTTGTGATCAGATCACACAAGACACATGTTAGTACCAGGTGTAAACAGGGCCTTAGAAAGAGAAGTGCTGCAGTTATGTGTACTTGTATGTAGCAGTAGATTTGGTGTTTGGTAAAATGACAAAGTGAAACATGTTCAAAATATCAACATCATGCTTCATAATTTTTCTAATTAAGCAGCACAGATACAGCAAAAGTATCTACGTATAAATACATACTTTTTTATATTACAATAAAAATATGAATGTACAAAATTTACCTTATTTTAAGGTTTAATGTTTTTTTTTTCTCAGAAGAATTGACAAAGTCAAGATTGTTTGCAGATATTTATGATCTTTTTTAAATTGATTTACATATTTACTCACACATCTTTATGAGTCTGATGCTATTGTACACTTTTTGTATCTTCTTATTTTCTTTTGGAATTATAAATATTTCCAAAAATTTGAGAAACTTTGAGATGACAATATACTGTATAATATATGATTGCAGGGTGCATCAATAACTATTAACTCTTATGAATAAAGAATAGAAATATACTCTGCCATGCATATATTACCTATTTAGCTACAATATACATTAATACACACTATGTAATGTTATACTACACACATGCTACACTAGAAGATGCAGATCATTGGAGAATAACTAGCATTCTGTCAAATAGAAAAAGGAATCAGTTTGACGAATTTGTTATCCAACTATAAGTTCAAAACTGATCCTATTAAAATTCTTCAAAACTGAATCACCTCATGAATAAGATTCAAGAAGCAATTATTCAGGCTTTGGGGCATCACCTCATTCAAGGAAATTTCTGCCACCAGAAGAGGAGAGAGACTTGCCACTGTGACGAGCAGCTGCCTGTTAAGACACATAAACACAATAAACAAGTTTTTGGAAAACAATGCACATCTATATGCAGTTTAAGTGTTAGTATGTAAATGTTGATGCACATACTCCTGTCTGTCCTTTGGAGAAGTTAGCATGTGCATAAAGGAGCACAGCGATGTCATTATGTCCCGCCTCTAGTGCAATGGACAGGGCTGTGCTTTCATCCTGTAAACACATATGCATAAATATATTTTCAGAGTTTTAGTTGTTTGTTGTACATATACAAATGGACAAAGTATATTGCACATATTTAACTGACTGTATGTCTCCAAAATACAACCACATAGGTCATTTTTACCTGCAGAAATTACAACTTACATTTATGTTTTTTGTCAAGTGCTGACCAGTTGTGGTCATGGTAATTATTACAGGAGCAAAAAAGAAAGTCAGGTGATGTAGGTGGGTGGAACAAAGGGGAAGTAGATGGGTCAAACAAGCAAAGCACTTCCATCCAAGAGATCAGTATTCATGTCTCGTGTTAAACCGAGAGTCAGAGTGGAGTGATTTTACCATTCTAACGTGGTATGTTGTAGTGTGTGTAACATGATGTTTGTGATGTGTGTGACGTACGTCACATAAAATGTCACCTTACGTTACATTAAGTTACATTAGGAACAAACGTACTCATAGATATGGATTTCGGGGGCCACAGGGGACACTTGCACTTTGAACTCCCCCTAATAAAGTCATGAGAGTTGAACTTTTATTTTGACAACATTGGAAACATTTACACCATAAACTAGTGCAGAAAAGGCATGGCACAAATTGGTGTGCATAAAAATTCACCAAGGGATTTCGTTACCATAACCCAACCACGTAGCTTTTATGCAACTGCAACTGTTTCATGTCATCAATCATGTTAAAAGCTGCGACTGTTCACAGTCCCATATGAGGTATTCTGTCGTCCACCTGTAGGTCCGCTAATTTAGGAAACACTGGGGTGGGTTGGAGGACTTGTTGATTTAATTATACTACATCTTCGCCTTTGTTTCCCTGACATATTAAATGGAAAATGTTCACTCTCAGCTTTCATAAATATGTGAGACAAAGTTGGAATGCTTCAGCTTCACAGCTTGAAGCCACCACATTTACAGAAGCTGCACAGAGGGGCAGTAATGACTCACGTACGCTATCAGTCAGGGTGGCATCACAGTCTGGCTGTGCCAGCAGTAGTCTAACAATGTCTGCATGGCCATGCTCGCTCGCACACATCAGCGCTGTGGAGCCCTCGTCGTCCTGGAGGTTGACCTCCGCCCCCTGTGCCAAGAGCGCCTGCACCATGTCCATCCTGCCGTGGCTCACAGCCAGCATCAGAGCTGTCTGACCTGCCTGGGTGGCAGAAGACAGAGGTGAAACACAGGAAATAGGGTTAATGATGGTGAGTCAAATATAGAATCATAACTTTGTGGAATCAGGCAGGTCACTTGTTCTCCCTTCACCACTTACTGAATACAATTTTGGAAAAAACTATGTAATTTGGAACTTATAATTGGTCAGATTATTTTATGTCTATGCAGGCCATTCCAATCAACCACAGCCTGCTATCTATATTTTCAAATTTAAGATTTGAACAAATACAGGAACCCAAAAGAAAATCAATACACATCCACTTCAATGGTATTAGCAAATCAGCAACAGGAATTATGTAGTTATTTCCCACAGCAAAATGTAGACACAATTTAGACAATTGCAGGACATCACAATCACAACCATTACCTGAGAACAGACTGACCTGGCTGGCCTTGGCATTGACATCTCCTTTTGTGAAGAGCTGCTCCACAACTCTCATGTCCTCTGGACTCTCTACTGCTGCGAGTGCAGCCAACATGATGGGTGTGTAGCCTGCTTTGTTCTGCTGATTGACATTACACACCTCTGTAGCAATGGTGGTCAATCAGGTTGAAGAGAGGAAACAGGAGAGAGGACAGCAGAAAAATGTCAGGCATTTAAAGTTTTTTTCTTCATTTATGTACTGCCATTATTTGCAAACTCTTTCCACCTACACTGACTGAATCAACTTTTATACTGAAATACCTTCACAAAAAAAATCAATGTGAAAATGTCAAATTAAATGGTCCTACACCAAAGGTCATTCATTGTGTAGATTCATAGACATGGACGAATGTTAGCACTTTCAAAAGCCATGCTTTAATTGCACAGCAGCAATGATACAAATACATTTTAGCCTTGCTCCAAGTGTCCTCAAATTACTGTGGCTTCATTGCTGCGTGCAATTAAAAGTTCTCAAAGGCATGTTTTTTTGAGAGCTAAAATTCCACATAGTTTAAAGTCCAGCTTGACTCTGCGAATGAGCAGTTTAAAACACTCACTCAAGGCATCCTGTGAATTCATTTAATGCATTCCCATTCTCTTTCAAATGGGATTCAATTATTTGTTATTTTTTTATTCTCAGTTATAGTGTACACAGATGTTTTGGATGTAGTTAAACTTGCTTTTTAGGACGGGGTAATAGTAGCCCAATCTTCATTTTGAGCAAAATAATAAAATAGTTATGCTTCTTCCACCATTAACATTGCAAACATAACAATATTCATCAATCTGTGACACAGAGGATTAGAATTTTGCTGATTATATGCTTTTATTCCACTTGTCTTAGACCAGACAAAAGTAGATCCAATCTCCTCTGAAAGCTGTAGCAATGCTTTTGGATAAAAATAAGAAAGAATACTTTATCTCCTCCATTAGGACACTTATTCAATGTCTGCCTGTTCAATTTATATTGATTAAGCCTCTCAATGGCCTGGACCTGAATTATATTTCCAAACCTTTGATCCCTTTTAGACCTGTGTAATCAGCTAGAGAAAAGGTTGGAACACTACATTATGGTTTTAGAAGTGGAAAGCACATCTTTACTTCTAATTTTAAAAAGAACTGGGTTTGGAAAAAAATATACCACCTGCAGTAGAGGTTAGTGAAGTTTTTGGCACTGTGGTAGGAGTGCAGAACTTCTAAGAATCAATAACACATTTTACCAAGTACAAGCTAGATGAAGTGCATGCATTTTTTAAGTGTGGTGTACTTATTGCTTTGTCAATAAAACATCTGTTTTGGCTGGTTATGCAACAGTCAACAAAATGTAATTTATTCCTCCTACTGGTGTAACAAGCCATTATCCTTATTATCCTTCAGAGTTTAAAATTAATGCTCTTAGGTTAGACAGCAGCATCTAAAGAAGACCTATTATGCTTTTCCTTATTTTCTGTCACATATAATATTACAATGATGGATGTTCCCATTAGATGTGGCCAAAGTTTCAAATAATGAGGTAAGCTAATGTAAAAGTATCCCTGTGAGCAAAAAACCTCAAGCTTCAGGCCATTCTGAATACATTGTAATGTGACAGACTTCTTTATATGGTCATGTGCTCCAGGCATACCACTTCATTACGTAGCTTACACTGCTATATGTACCAATAAGCTAACATCAAGGATACCTGTAATCGTGGTTGCTGATGTTGTTAATTTCTCCCCAATTTTTGATCATAACTGCACTGGAAAATTTCTGGTTGTGCTTTTATTAGTTATTTTCAATGGGAGAAAGTCCCGCCTTACACATGCAAACATCAGAGAAACGTGTTAACTTGGTTGCTGATGTTGTTTATTTTTATCTGATTTTGGATCAGATTCCTGTTGGGACGTGTCTAGCTGTGTTTTGAAGCTTTTATTGGTGATTTTCATGGTAGAAAGGGCTGTTATTCTCCATTACAGTCAGTCCGCTAGCTGCAATGACGGTGTAGAGACAAGAAGCAAAAGACCTGGAAATGCTGACCGATCAGAGCAGACTGCACTTTTTTTGAAGGGGGGCTTTAAGAGACAGGCGCCAAAACGGAGCATTCTCAGACAGAGGGTGAATTTGGGAGTTCCAGCACAGACAGTTTGAGGAAAATTCTATATTTTTGACCATCAAAGCATGTAATCATTTATTTTGGGATTGTACTAGTACAAGTATGAACCTGAAAATTAGCATAAAAGGTCCTCTTCAAGACAACAGAAAAAAAGAACGGTCTATTAAGTCAATAGTGTACACATATTTTTTTTAGATACAAAAGGACCTTATGATCCAGATAGAAGGGTAAGATGGGGGATGATTCCCCCCTTGAGAACAAAGTTAATTTATTATAAAAAGTTTGATTTGATTTTAGCATGTACATGATGGTGATGCATAAACCAACACACTGTTGGGAGAAATAAATAGATACAGTAGCCAATTTTGTTGTTAAAGCACAAAAAAGAATATCTTGTATCTGGGTATCTTGACCCAATACATTTTTACTTAAAAGGAGAAAAATCCCTTTTTTCTTTGAAAACAAATTGAACAAGTTTCCCCAAATTGAACAAGTTTCCCCAAGTCTATATATATATATATATATATATATATATATATATATATGTTTGTATGTATGTATATCAAAGCTATCTATAAATACATAGATCACTATTTCACAGTGACAAAAATTTGACTAGTTTACCCTAAAACGGTTCTGGTGGAATATATTATAAAAATGCAGCATTTCAGATGATGCCACTCACTATTGCATACCCATTTAATGCATCTTACCCTATCTTACCCAACCCAGTTGTTCAATACAGCCTATTTGCCCCCTAGTGGCTATAGGGGAGCATAGTATGTCTACTGATGACACACTGTTGTTAGAATACATAATGACCTCTAGTTTCTCTGGGACTATTACTTTACCTGCATCAAGCAATTTCTTGACAATGCCAAAGTTGGAGTGAGACACACTGTAGTGCAGAGCCGTGTTTCCATTGCCGTCAGCCATATTTGCCACATGTTGTAGTACCAAAGGTGAAATGACCTGAAATGTAGACAAGTAGTCTCCCATAGTGTCTGGAGCTGCTGACTTGTGGCTGGATACGGAGAACCACTCTTGCTGGATTGTTTGTAGACAGTCATGCTGCAAGGGACAAAAGAATGTAAAAAACATCAATGTGTTTGTATGGATCCATATATGCCTTGCAAGCTGCCATAATTCACAGTGTGCAGAGCAATTTTGGCTTTGAATAGGAAGGATGTGACTGAAAGAGTGAAGACAAAGAGCATAACAAAGCAACAAGTCACTGTTAAAATGTTCAACACAATATCACAAAGGAAGAGGCTTAGGAATCTGTCTTCATATAATCCATAAAAAGTTTGTGGCACGTTGAGAGCTGTGTTTGTCAGCATGTCTCATTATTAAATCTGTCTTGATTTTTTCTTTTCAATTAGTTCTTTTGAACGCCCTTTCTCTCTATTTGTTTACCAAATTATCATAGCAGTGAGGAGTCACTTTTGCTTGCAAATTTTTTCAAGTTAAGGAAAACTGCAGTGACAGAAAATTACAGAGCTGACACATTCCTGAGCTTCTTACATTCAATGCCAAAGCCATTTCTTTTTAAATGACATACTTAAACACACCCTGCCCCTGCAACTCTCCACACCCAACCAGTGACATACCATAAACCGTGCGCGCACGCACACGCACACGCACACACACACACACACACACACACACACACACACACACACACAAAGTGACCTTCACGGGCTCTCTGAATATAACAAAACATACCAATTCCCTGCCGGACAAAGCCGTGTCATCACTCAGGTGCATCTTTATGGCTTGACAAGCAGAAAACATCTTTTCACTTAACTTACACCTGAAAGGAATAAAATGCTACAGGTTACACAGTGTGAGTTCAAAACTGAGTGTACCCTTCAAATGTTAGATTGACACAGTGAAATATCAAGACTGATGGGTTATAATCTTACTCTACTGAGATTTTGGGGCTTAACACTTTCTGGACTACATTACCTCTGCGTATGTGATTTTGCAGATCCTTTAGATCCCTTGTTGGATCCAACTTTGCCCTTTCTTCCTTGCGTTCCATCTTGAGAAGCCTCCCTTGATTTTTTATGAACTCGCTTTTCCACTTCTTCAGAGTTAGTCTTCTCACTGGCAGAGAGCTCATAAGATGACATGGGGTCCAATCTAAGGACAGAACACAGGAGTTAAAAGAATTAATTTTGGCATTTTTCAACCTGGACCCATGTTTTTGTGCCTAAGCCACTAATGGGAACTACAACTTTTGAAACTGGGCCAGTATTGAGCAAGACGGCTACAGACAGCAGGGGCAAACCAGGTTACCATTTGGCAGCAGGGGCAGGCTGGAATCAAGCCCCCAGCCGCTGCGGCAAGGACATTGCTGTTGTACATGGGACACCTGCTCTACCCATCGAGCTACTGTTTGCCCCAAGTGTAAGATCCTTTTTGTTTAGCCAGAAACAACCCCAAAATTGCTGACGAAAAAGTCACCAGATTCCATTTAAATACTCATACTTCATTCGAAGACGAAAGAAACAAAATAAAACTCCCAAAAACAGACATTGTTCATCTTTCCACTAACCCAACAATCACCAACTTTGGTTTGGTTGAAATAAACCTATAATTCACCCAGTTAGATGTGAAAATACGCTAGCTCTATACATGCTTAAATTATTATTTATCCAAGTAGAGTCTGGTGGGTTTGGCAATAGCAGTTTGGGGCTGTTTCTTGTTAAACAAAATAGATCTTACTCTTATATGAAAAGTAGGAATTCTTACCATAAATTGTCAGACAATTCAAATAATAATCTGAGCCTGTCAGTGGCAAAAACAAGCACCGCTACTGGACATACACTGGCAGTGCGAACATGCCCTGAATGATTACATTGCAGCCTGTTTTCTGCTACCGGCTGCAGCCCTGTCACTCAATACTGGACCAATTTCAAAACTTGTTGTTCCATCAGTCATTACTTTGTTAGGTCAGGGATGTCTGAGGAACAGCTGCTGGGCTCAAAACATTGCACAGCATTAAAATTCTTCTAAGACGAGTTACTTAGTGTGCCGATCTATTTCTGTTTACTTTCCCAGTAGCCATTTAGGCACAAAAAACAGGGGGAAAAGGGCTCAAGTTGAAAAATACCAAACTTACTCTTAAATGCACCGAAATTATTAAGATATTGAGTTCTAAAGCGTTGATGTAAAATATTTGTACACTTGAGATATTTACCCTGTGGTCACCCTCATAAACTTCATGCTCTTCCTGTTGCTGCTACAGCCTTGGTCTCCATTTTGTTTCTTCATTACAGATCGCAGCACACCGGCTTTAGTTGATCTGTCTGGAAACAATAATGCAGCAATCTTAACATATTATGTATTTTATTAAATACAACACATTCACAGAAACATAGACACCAACTCGGTCATTTTGGGCAGGACTTGGTGAGGATATATTCCTGATGCTTTGTATATTAATAGAAATCTGAAGGCCTTTCAAAAAGAGAAAGCTTTCGCTGACACCAGCTCCTCCTATGAAGCCATTCAATTTTAGACCCTCGGCCACAGACTGGTATGTGGTATGAAACGCCCTCCAAAACCAGATATCATTCCAAACATTACAAGTGTATACCTCAGAGAGTCAACTTGCCAAGCCAAAGGCAGCCACTTCCTCTAAACCTAACACAAGTAAACAGGGCCTTGGGAGCGGTCTGGAAGTCAAATATTTTTAAACTAGACAACTTCCGCACAGACAGTATTCTTACATATCTTGTGTTCACTGTATTTCGGTATTATGCATGAAGATGAACTTTATAGCACACACACACACACACACACACACGCACACGCACACACACACACACACACACACACACACACACACACACACACACACACACACACACAATTTACCTTGCAGAGCTGAGGATGCCTGTCGTTCCAACATCTGTATCATTCTTTTCACCTCTGAATCATTGCCACCCTGGTGGCAGGTTTCTGGGTTTGTTTTGTCACACTTAGAAGAGTCAACTAATAGTTGAGATGGGGACTGAAGTGCTCTGCTGACTGTGACAAAGAAAGAGGATTTAAGTTTAGCACAAGCATGACATTACAAATACATACAGTATATTACATCATAATATTCCAACATTAAAGGTACCTGTTAGAGTTTCTCACCACTAATGGCACTATGGAGTAACTGATCGGTAAGCCCCAATTTCTTTGCAAGCACATGAATGATGTGATGCACATTTCATCATCAGCATTCCAATAATGCAAAGGTTAAGCAAGCTATATGGTGTACCTTATGCTATTCTACTGATCTGGTGGCATTAACATGCCAATAAATGAGAGGGATACACGTAATGCTTTTATTTTTAAGAAAACTCCCCAAGTACCTTTAACACTAACCAAATCTACTGGGCTACCTGGAGGCCGAGAATCTACAGGATGGACTTCTGTTCCTTCTTGTGCTGCAGCTTTGTTATTGCAGAGCAGTTTGGAGCTAGTACTTCCTTGGCTGCTGTGCTGTTGGACAAGCCCTTCCCTCTGCTGAGTGTAGTCCTCTGTGAGCAGGTCTCCGTGCTCCCTGAGGAGCCAATGCATCTTCTCTATGTAATGGTTCAGCTCGGGGTCCCACTGGGACTGCGAAGATTGCTGGATAATCTGGCCAGGGGTACTGGATGAAACCGACAAATCTCGTATCCTCCCCTCCCCTACCCCAATGCTCCTTGTTTTGATGGGGTCAGGTAGATGGGAGGGTCCAGAGGCCATGTTTCGGGTTTTCAGTCCCACCAGGAAATTCTCATTAATGTTCGTGAATCCAACACCAGCGTCTCGGGTTACCTTGGCGAGTGTCCCTATTGTTCGTTTTAGGGCACTTCCTGGCAGATCTGCAGTTCCTACACCAATTGTGCAGGTCTCTGGGGTGCATTTGATGTCTTTGACCCTGTGGCCCACTGACACTGTCCTAGTGACAATCTGAGTGGTGTTGGTGTGCTTGTCTTGCGTACTTAGGATAGTGTTAGTGCTGGAGTCTGCATTGAAGGCATGTCTGGTGTTGGTAAAGCGAGACACTGAACTGGATACAGTGTTGGTACGCTGAGAAGCTGTCTGAGGAGATGCCATAATTCCCAGATCCACTCCTCTGACTTGATCTGTGGCAATACCTTGAGAGACCACTTCCTTTGCCTCGTAGATGATCACATCAACAGAACAGTCCCCACAACCCACTGAATGATAATTAATCTGTCCTTTCTTAGACCCCAGATTCTCCACTGGTACCACTGTGTTGGTTTCTGCATCACATAATTTTATCTCCATCCCAACTCCTTGTGTCTTTGTTAAAATTTGGATACCAACACCCTTTTCCATGGTCTCCACTCGCTCCCTGACCTCCCAGTGGCTCATAGGTACATCTGGTCCTATACAAACATTCTTCAGCTCAGGTCTACAACAAGATACTCCCACAGTCTTCACCTCTGTCACCTCCCCTGTGCTGGCATCTCGAAGCTCTGTGTGATTACCTACTCCCTGGCTTGCGGTGTGAGGTCTCACCTCAATGCCTGTACTCACAGTGGAGGGCCTCGCAACTGAGGCTTTATCAGCTCGGTTCCTAGCTCCTGCAGCCTGTAGCTCCAGTTTCAGCCGACTCATCTCTGTCTGAAGAGCTGATTCTTTCAACTCTGCTTCTAAGTGACAAATTCTCTCCTTCAAGGCGCCAATTATTAGTTGTTGGGCATCAAGCTCTGCTTCCCGTTCTGTGTAAATTCCAAGATTAACTTCAGACACTCCAGTTGCAATGGACCTTGTCTCTACTTGATCAGTGTACACACATTTGTTTTCTTTTGTGGGTTTAGACAAGGTGATATCTACATCTTTATCAGTTCCAACTGCAACTGACTTGGTAGCCTTTTCAATCAGAGGGTCTTTTCCATGCCATGCTTGCAAATGTCTGCCCTTAATGGTTCTTTCCAATGCCTGCATCTCTTCTGTCAGTTGCCTAAACTCCCTGAGGTTGGTGCAGTCACTTCTCATAATGCTCTCAAGTGTGTCTTCTTTACTCACCTTGTTTTCAATGTCAGACTTTTCCATGCTATATGCTCTCTTCCAGATCTCATCATTTATGTCCTCATTGTCACTATGGTTCTTGAGCTGAGACACTAGTTGCCTCTTTTCCTCCTGAAGGACTGAGATTTTTACCTGGAGGATAGGGATGATTGTCACCTGTTCCTCCAGTTCTTTCAGCCTCTGCAGAGCTACCACCATCTGGTCGCGGACATGCTGCAGGTGCGTGGGACCGAGACCTGTAACTGGGGTGGTTCTTCCAGAGCTCTGTGGGCTCAACCTAAGGCATCCAGTGCTGCCTCTACTACCCAGGGACGAACTAAGATGTAGATGCATATCACTTCCTGTGACAGTAGGCTTGTTCCCATTATTGTTGTGATTATATGCACCCAGGCCAGTGAAGGGGGAGAGCGACCCATGGGAGCTTACCCCTCCAAAGCTGGCCAGTCGACGACGGGGATGGGGCTGAGGTGGAGGCTGGCTCGTCCCCTCCTGATCTAAGTGTTTAAGGGTCTCCATTATGGTCTTTTCCACCACTGGGCTTTGTATTTGTAAAGCAAGTGATCTTGCAGCAGGCTGAGGCTTTGACTCGTTAGGTATCAGAGAGGTTGCTGGCCCTTCGTTCCTGGAGGGTTTGTTATCCAATGAGGAACCATGAGGTGGAGGAAGAGGAGGTCGACCTCTGGTTGTGGAAGACATGCCCAGTAGTCTTGTATCATCACTGCTAGATGATGACAAGGATTCTGCAGAATGCCACAGGCTGGATGAAATGCCACTTGGTGTTTTATCCACATTATTGACGGCCACTCTGGGCCTCCTCTTAAGGCTTAGCCGCTTAATGGTGGTGCCGTTTTGGAAACTGTCCACACAGTTGAGGTAGTCCTCCTTCAACTGATAGCTGTAGTCAATCTCCAGGTAGTGAGGAACACGCTCCTCAGTGCTTTCAGCTGTTAGACCAATAGTGGAATAAACATAGTTTATTTCAGAGTAAAAACAAATCCAAAAAATGTCCCTAATTGCATGTGATGAAAAATAAGTTAAGAAAATTTCCTGAACTGTGAGTTTAGGTTTAAAACTACAAAACTAGACATTAAATGTACAACAGAAGCCCAATGATATTTCAGAAATTGTTTTTAACTCTTCAAAACAAAAATATTACTCAGGCAGAAAACTAAATATGCAATGGAAAATACAACCTTCAAGGCTTATTACATTGTTTTTCATTGCTACAAACTCTCTGCCCTTAGTTTCTCTTTTCTTTCCTTACCTCAGTATTGTACGCTCATCAGTGACCGTTTGT
Source organism: Epinephelus awoara (assembly GCA_035609425.1). Lineage (NCBI taxonomy): Eukaryota > Metazoa > Chordata > Actinopteri > Perciformes > Serranidae > Epinephelus > Epinephelus awoara. The sequence goes on from CM069312.1 coordinate 28,222,572, forward strand.
ATTCCAGTCTGGAGTCTTCCTTCTATCACTGAAATGTTTTTGACTATAAACTCTCTGAGTCTGTCCCACAAGAAGAGGAGGGACGGAAGAGGATTTACCAATTGTGTAGACACTCTGTTTTCAGTAGTCACTTCTCTCTAAATGGTATGTCTCTCTACATAGACTGAACCCACTCTATAATTACCATGCAAGTCTCCCTCAAAATGCCTGACCATATTCTTGGCAGGTTTTTTCAACCACAGACATCTCCCAAGTATTTTAGCCAGTAAACACAAAAATAAAAGTCACAGAAATCTTTTTCATTTATCAAATACTTGACACAAAATAATGTATTTCATGAAACAGGTATAACTGTATTTAAATTGTAAAGGAATGTGTGTTTACATTGATGGAGATATTTCAGTCTATGCAATTTTTAAATTCCATTATAACCCCTATAAACAAACCGCTAGACATATTTTGTGCATTAGATATATAACACCGAAGTTATGAAATCCACAGAAAGCAAAAACTAGCATTTCAGCTATTTGTAAAGTAATGGTAATAGTTACCTGACACATTTCTCAAGATGTAACTGCCTTGAGCCATGAATGCGATTCAAAAAGTATCAATAATGGAGCAATCCCTTCATATCCATTTGGAAGTTTGAAATAGTCTGTGAACAAAATTAGAAAGTTATCCATACTTTACTTCTTGATAATAAGCTTTTACTATATGTATCATCCTACTGTAGCAGTCGTTCACTCTCCCTCTTTCACAGCCCAGGTCCAGCAGTCAATAACAGCTAACCTTACAGTGCTTACATAAAGGAAATGCTATACTAGGCCATGACATATTATAGTTAATTCTGCAAAAAGTACAGTGAGCAAAAGGCTAAACCTCAGTGCACAACAATGACTCACCACATTACAATGCCGTATCACTTTCTCATTAGTAAGCACCTTCTGTTCCCAGCACATGGAGGTTTTAAGGAGAGCAAAGAATGCACAACAGCTTTAGTTCTCAGACAAAAGAACATTTAATTTATACACAAAAGGAAAATATAAGAGAAAAATATATACATATGTAACACTAAGGATAGGTATGCATGGTATGTCTGTAACCGCTTATCCTATTCAGGGTCAAAGGAGTGCTGGAGTCTATCCCAGCTGACATTGGGCAAGAGGCGGGATACACCCTGGAGAGGTCGCCAGACTATCACAGGGCTGACACATAAAGACAGACAACCATTCAAAATCAGGCTGTCTCCACACTGACATTTTCATCTGAAGCCCGAGTGAACACATGACATCAAGCCTCAGGCAGTAAATCCAATAAGTTTAGCAAGCTCTCTTTAGAGTCAGCCACAGTGACCGAAAGTACTATTTCTGCTGCTCTCAGATGAATGTTACAGAGTGACTTGGGAAAAGTCATTGTAGGGAAGCAGAGTCGAGTTTGCAGTTAAAGAGACAGAATAAATGCTTGGGGAACAAAAACAGAATCTGCAGCGAACGGATAAGGCATCAATGGGTGAGAGAGAGATTAGGAAAGACACAAAGAAATATAATTTCAATAGGCCTAAATGGTTTAAAATGTATGTATGCTTTATGCCTTTTTGATTAATATACATCAAAACTTTGTATTGCTTGCATAAACAAAACTATTCAAATATATTGTCCATACAGAGCATCTCATGTATTCACATATCCTCATCCAGTCACTCATTACACACAGACTGCCACCCAGAGGCCATGGGGATGTGTGTTATCGCTTCTGTTGGCACATAACCAAACACAGTATTCTTCACTTTTAGACTAAAACAACCATAACCATTTGGCACTCAAGCTATTTGTTGTTTATCTTACAATTATTTGTGTTTTCCTACCAAAAGGAGTTGTTTCAGTGACCATCAATACTTTTTGTAACATTATTTGTGACACTCAAGGTGACTGGATTTTGCAGTTAAACTTTTTTTGTGCGTGTGAAGTTATAAACACATGGGGTTGCTGGCATTGGTATGCAGTATTTTAAAGTCAAAAAGTCTACACGAGGGTTCAGCAAATACATAATGTTTTCAGGCTTTCATCATTCTTTTTCCCTTGTTAATCATTTGTTAATTAACTAAAAATTATTAAAATATGAAAAGGAAAGAGAAAATCACTCGTGGTAGTGAAAATATAGGCCTTGAACTTCCAGTTTGTCTTAAGGGGTCACAAGACAGAATGGTTTGGTCTAAGAAGTGTGTTTTTCCTGTTTCCTGGAATAGTCCACAAGTCCCCCCCTTTCTCTACTTAGCAGGTGGTTTTAAAGTCCTCATTATCAATTAGCTTATAGTAGATGCAGTTCACCAAGGAATCCCCTCTTGACACTCACAGAAAATGCTGAAACAGGTATGTGTTCCTGATATTAACACAGGTCTATTCTGTAGTTAAAGATGACATAAGTGCAAAATGTCTCCTAAAAATGGACAACTGACTCTCGACGACCCCAAAACAATAGTTAGCAAAGCTGGGTTTTGCTTAAGCCTGACGCCTTGTGGTCACGGTAACAGAAGATGACTATGATACTATGAAACTACGCTATGATGCTGGTGCAAAACTCTTACCTGACTTTCTTATGGTGAACATCATGTTTCATTTTTCTCTGTTTAAACTGAGCTCAGAGTCAGTGCGCGTTCACCTGTTAGCCTGCGTTAGCGAGCTAGCGAAGTGATGGGATGCCACTCACCTGTACAAGAGGAGACGGTAATAAGAAGTTCAGGTGATGTAGAGGTTAAAAATAAGGCCGCAAAGTGTCAGTTTGAAAATGTCGAAAAGCCTTTGTAGGCTTAAATGCGGTCGCGAGATTACCTTTTGTCCTTTACACTCCTTTTATTTTACCTCTTTAACTGCGATACGAAGTAAGTTTTTCACTGAGCAGCAGAAGGACAGCTACTGCGCATGTGCAGAGGGCTGTCAACATGCACAGCAGGTGCTCCTGGGAGTCACTTAGTGATGAATAGTCCTCAGTAAAATATTGATGATGTCTTTCTTTCTATTGAATCGATTACACAGCATAAATACTACATGTTTTTTGTCTTCCTTCTCACAACTTTCTACAGACTTCTCTATTAGATAAAGGCTGTTTAAGTGTCATGTTTTGACCACTGATCCACTGTCTGGTTTTTTTTGTTTGTTTTTTGAAAATATTTCATTTTTTTTAAAACGAGTTATAGTGTATTTACTGTAAAAAGGTACTCATATCATTAAAAATTATGTAATTTATACTTCACTTCTCCCCCAGTGACAAATCCTGTCAGTTATCTAAAACAAAATAAAACTACATGGTATTCTTTGTTTAAATATCCTGCATGGATTTAGCTACACTATTCCACTATTTTAATTGTTAAATTTTAAAAAATACCAAAAAGAAGTTGGTGACTCTCGCATCCTGCAAGATGGTGCTGTACCAGAGCTGTTTTAATGTTGCTGAAAGTTTAAAGGATAAAGAAAGTGACTGCTTTTATTTGCAGAGAACTACAAAACCCAGGGACTGATTCAGGGCTCAGCAGAGTTAACAACAGGAAATGACCTGCTTCTTAGAATTGAATCTTTGCCCAGACTTCATTTATATTGAGTAGCTTGTTAACTGCATGGCGACATCATGTGGACACAGTGGAGAAATACATTTTGCACTCCACACTAGACCAGCAATAACAGGGAAATGGAGCACATGAAAATGTAGGTTATGTTTTTTACAGACAAAAATATATATGTATTTATTTGAACTATTTTGGTTGTGGATGCGTTTGTATGTAAGGGACCCACTGAACTGAAATCAGTTGTGTAAATTTTGTAGCACTCACATGCTTTTCTACAAAACTGACAAGTTCTATATTGTTATCATTGAGATGGAAAAGCTGTGAACAGTGTGTGATCAGCCATTACACATTACCTCATAATGGTTGCCGTTATCATGCCTGGTATCTTGTTCAAAGTTCAACTTTAGCTTTCCGATGTGCAACCGCTCTCTGACACATTTCACGTAAGCTTATGTTGTAACTCCATGTGAAGTCTTTTTACCTTTCATGCTGTGTCACAGACAGAGACAGCCAAACTAATCACATGTACACAGACACACACTGACGCAGAGACAACAACGCTCCCTCTGAACATGGCCGTCTCACATCGCAAAACTGTTTTATTAGCACATGTAATGTTAAAGGTGCTATTTAAGATAAGGTAAAGTAGAGAAGGACAATGAATACCATGGTTTGAACTTTGCCTCTGGATCATGCAGGGAAGGAATGTTTAAGCAGTTGTGCATCCAGAGCTGAGTCAGTCATATCCAGTACAAGCAGTGCACCATTTTTTTTCTCAAAGAGTGTTATTGTGAGTAAAACTTTATTAGAGTTAGTGACTGCATATTTTATCCTAAAGTATGTTAAATTAGCTAAATAAATCTCATAAATGGCTTGGCACTTGTAAAGCTAAACAAATGAAAGTTCAAAAACAATAGGAATTCAGTACTGTTTGAAAGACATAGAGCATTTGTTGATGTGCTGTAAGGAAATAGGGATTGGGCTAAGTGATTAATGAAGTGCTGTATAAACACTGTTTCTGTTAGAAGCTTTTGGAATAATTATGCACTTCTGCACCATGAATGTACAATGAAACAAGATCCAACTGTGTCTGGACTAAGTGCAGTTTCAAGTGTACCATTACTCAGTTCTATGATTTTGTTCATTCAAAAAGTAGCTAACTCTTATATAGCAGAACTTTGAACAGAATGGTGCAGATAGAAAAAAAAAATACTCCTCTTGCAGTGAGCAGTGATCAAATCTGTTTGAGGTCATTGTTGCTTTAAAACAAAGCACTATCTTTGAACTTTGCTCTTTTGAACCCATAGCTACTGAAGTGATCAAACCAACCACTAACTGTGAAAAAGGACACTTCTGATTGGTTGGAAAAGTTGCACACCCCCATTCCTTCCCCTATCTTAGTTCTAGAGTCCACCTTTTTTAACTTTGGGTCTACGCTCACCTATTTCACTTGAGGCATTAGGTCCCAGTCCCACACCTGACAGCAAAATGTCTGACACAGCAGCCTTCGATACCAACGTGCAGACCCTCACCAGGTTTGTTCTGGAGGAAGGCAGGAGGGCCCATGGAACGGGTGAGCTGACAAACTTGATCAACTCCATCTGCACCGCTGTCAAAGCCATCTCAACTGCTGTCAGGAAGGCTGGGATCGCTAACCTGTGAGTACCACTTCTTTTAATTCCCAGGTGAAAAAAAGAAGAAAGAAAAAGGGGAAACATGCATGCATGCATGTGAAAAATGAGGCTGTTAAATTCTCATCGGACTGATTAACGAGAGAGGGAGCTACAGTTTCCACCCTATTAAACATTTATGAATCAATCAAGGTTACTATATTTGATTTGTTTTTTATTTTACCATTCCTTTTAGGTTATCAAGTTTCTATTCCAGTGCATTAGATTTTTCTCTCTTAAGGGTCTCATATTATGCTCATTTTCAGGTTCATACTTGTATTTGGAGTTTCTACGAGACCATGTTCACATGGTTTTATGTTCAAAAGCAGTTAATTTTTCTCATACTGTCTGCCTGAATATACCTGTATTTAGGCTCTGTCTGAAGCGCTCAGTTTTAGTGCCCGTCTCAGCCCGGGCTCAAATCCAGCCTGTGGCCCTTTACTGCATGCCGTCCCCCTCTCTCTCTCCCCCCTCACACTTATCTGTCCTGTCCATTAAAGGCAAAATGGCCCAAAAATATCTTAAAAAAAAAAAAAAAAAAAAGCACTGTATGCTCTGATTGGTCAGCGTTTCCAGGTCATCCACATCTGCACTCTTAGCGTCTCTGCACCGTCCTTGCAGCTAATAAATGACTGTAGTGTATAGTATAGCTGTGACATCACAACTTTGCGGAAGTGGTAACTGCTCATTTAAAGGCAGTTTCTGAGTATGTACTGTCTATTTCACTGGATTAAGCGTTTTGATACTTTCACAATATTATATAGCATCTACACCTGCTATATCATAAAAGACATGGAAATCTGACTTTTTACAATATGGAACCTTTAAATGTGTTTGACATAAGAATTGTATATCAGCCTTTAGTGTTTGTTTTAGTTACACGCAGTAGTGACGTAAGAATCCAGGAAGCAGTTTTAACACCCCAGCCAAAGGTGAACCCTGCACATGTTGTGTACAAACCCCCAGGGCAGAGGTCAAGAAGATAAGGGACTTTTACCTTTTTGTCACTAGTTTTGACAAAAATAATAATGCTGCCAGTTAACAAGAAAGCCTGAACCATTACATTCCCTTAACTGTGTTTTGAAAATTGCATCATTATGGATAGCTTTTTTTAGGCTTTGATCATTTTGGCCTGCTCCTCTTTCCTTTCTTTAAAGATATGGCATTGCTGGAAGCACCAACGTGACAGGAGACCAGGTGAAGAAACTGGACGTCCTGTCCAATGACCTGGTCATCAACATGATCAAGTCCTCATTCACCTCCTGTGTGCTGGTGTCAGAGGAGGATGAGCGGGCACTCATTGTTGAACCAGAGAAGCAGGTACTTGACATCTGTACACCATATACATGCATATCTGTGCAAATATGTCTTCTTTTTCCTTATGTTAAAGATTTCCACATGCTTTTCTGGTATTATTATTATTATGACACTGATTACATATGTTCTTAAATGACAGGGAAAATACATTGTGTGCTTTGATCCACTGGATGGTTCCTCAAACATCGACTGTCTTGTCTCGATTGGAACAATTTTCGGCATCTACAAAAAGGTTAGTAATGATGAATCTGCAAGCTGATTCAAAACACTTTTATTTCATATTGATTTTCCCCCTGAATTCATTCATTTATTTTTCTGAAAGTCCTCTCCAAAGTCTTGCAAATTGGCAACTGTAAAATAAAGTAGGGTCTCGTAGTGTAAAGTAACTAAGTACATTTGCTCAGATCTTGTACTTAAAGGTCTAGTGTGTAGGATTTAGGGGCCTCTGTTGGCAGAAATGAAAAATAATATGCATAAATATTGTTTCATTTGTTTATAGTCTCCTGAAAATAAGAATCTTTGTGGTTAATTACCTTAGATTGAGGTGTTTATGTCTACATACAGAGCAGGTCCCCTTCCACGGGAATGTGCCATGTTGTTTTTACAGTCGCCCAGAATGGACAATGGACACTAGCTCTAGACAGAGCCGTTTGCATATTCGCTTCGGCCACCATAGTTCCTCTATACCCTGGGCACACGGAAAGTGTTTAATTTCTTCAACCACACTGCTAGATGTCACAAAATCTAATCACCAGACTTTTAAGTACGATTTTGAAGTACAGTACATATTTCCATTTTATGCTGCTTTAAACGTCTACTCCACTACATCTGAGGGAAATATTGTACTTTTTAATCCAGTACATTTTTCAGACAGCTATGGTTACTAATTACCTTGCATATTAATATTTTACACACAAATCTTATAAATGTAATCATAATATAAAATATGATGTATTGCTATAGATTAAACTACCAAACTGCATCCTCTTGCCCTGTATGCTTGTCAAAAACAACAACATTCCAACTGGCAGTGTCAACAACCGTATTGGTTTCCAAAATGCCTCTCCCTGTTGTTGTGACATTTTTTCATGTGTTGTTTCACAGACCACAGATGGTGAGCCATCTGAGAAGGATGCTCTGCAGCCTGGAAGAAACCTCGTGGCAGCAGGTTATGCTCTGTATGGCAGCGCCACCATGATGGTCCTCTCCACTGGTCAGGGAGTCAACTGCTTTATGCTTGACCCTGTAAGACCAAGTTTTTACTGTCATAGATGATATTAAAACTTTTACCTGATCATGGTGTTTTGATTTCTTTCTGCTGATTATTTCAGTTTATATGTGTATTCATTATCATATTCTGTAATGTTTGTCACTATCTTGCATTTCTCTTTTAGGCAATTGGCGAGTTCATCCTGGTGGATAGAGATGTGAAGATCAAGAAAAAGGGAAAAATCTACAGTTTGAATGAGGGCTATGCACAGCATTTTTATCCAGATGTGACAGAGTACCTACAAAAGAAGAAATACCCAGAGGTAATGGCAATGAGGGAACTGTGTATGGTCACTGTTGCTTTTAAACACCATTACATGTACACTGCAAAGGCCTAATGTGGAATTGGCTACAAAATATTTTGAATTCTGAACATCCACATGACTTGTTGTCTAAAATTCTACATTAAAATGTTTCTCTAGGATGGTTCTGCTCCATATGGCAGTCGGTATGTTGGCTCAATGGTAGCTGATGTTCATCGTACTTTGGTGTATGGAGGGATCTTTTTATATCCTGCTAATGTCAAGAGTCCTAAGGGCAAGGTGAGCAGTGGGGTATTTTACAAATGGACAAAAATATGGAATCATTCTGGAATCATTTCAGATGTCAAGTTGCAGTAAAATCCACACATAAGTTCTTTGTCTTGTGTCGTCACACTCCTGTTTCTACTTCCTGTTGTTCAGCTGAGGCTGCTGTATGAATGCAACCCCATGGCCTTCATCATGGAGCAGGCTGGAGGCATGGCCACCACAGGATCCATGAATGTTTTGGACATCCAGCCCACCAGCATCCACGAGCGAGTGCCCGTGGTCCTGGGATCCCCTGATGATGTGAAGGAGTATCTTTCCATCTGCAAGAAGCATAAGAAATGAGGTATTCCACTCTAATGTATCAGCCTTACACAGGAGCATATATAATGAGCATCAATTAGTAAACCGTCTGGGATCATAAATAATTTTCTGTTGTTGTTTTTTCAGTCTCTTTGAAGGACTGACAGCACAACCAAGAGGCTCAATCAGGACATTCATTGTGACGTGGTTTCAGCTCATTCCCTCAACTGCACTGATGAAAGAACCAGGAACCTCACTGGGCCCTAAGTCTGCCATGCACTATGCTAATTCCACCTTGCTGCTGTGGGGCGATATTTGTAGAGACTTACCCTATATTTTTTAAATAAAGGCAAATGAAAAAACACTTACGATGTTTGAGTTGCAATTATCTTGTATGCATGTATAGGTTGATGTCTGATTCTCTATGCAAGGACAGTATTTTTCTTTGTGTTAAAACTCTTTGTGGATGAATCATTGGATGCACTAGAAGTTTGTTTGTCGTTTTTGTTTCCATCCAAATTGCCCATTTTTACTGCCACATACAATTTCAGCCTCTTACAAAGGCTGAACAATACTGTGTAATTTCATTGACCATCTGCTCAAATTGCTTTCAGAAGCAACAAACCGAACACAACACTTTGGGCTGAGGTACAACAGGATGTCCACACACATTTACACATGGGAGCTGCCCACAGTCTGATTTGCAGCTGGTGGGCAAACCTTGTTACCTTTAGACAGACCCAGGCTGCTCCTGTTTCCAATCTTAATTCTGAGCTAAGGTAACTACCTGCTGGGTTCAACTTAAGAGTATCCATCTTCTTAGCTTGGCAAGAAATCGAATAAACGTATTCACCAAAATGTAAAAACTGTTCTTTTAAAGCTGGGGTAAACAGTTTTGTTTGACATCATTGGGCAATCATCCCATAATAAATGGAGCATTTTGTGATTCAAGTAGTCTGAGGGAAAAAGAACGAGGAAATAAATTGACTTCTGTACCTCCTCTTGACTGTTTTCAGGCTTTAGAAAATCAAGGTTGTTAAGGGAGACTTTCAGAGAGAGGGCATTCCTTTTTTTTGTTTTATAAATGCGTGCACATACCTTCAGTGAAAGCCTGATTTAATGGTGGAGTATCCTGCAAAGAAAGTTGCTATTCCAGCATTGGCAACAACCACCAACACTGCAAACTGACCCCAAAAGAGGAAGACAGACATATCAAAAAGAGTCTAAAAGAGCATCTGACAAACAAAAAACACCTGTCCATGTCAGGGAAGTGTTCCAGAGATGGAGAGAAAATGTTGCCAATAGTTCAGCCTTGTGCTAACTGAAGCTAAGGGCTCACAACTGCGGTTTCAAGTTCATATTTATGTAGCTAACTTTAGCTAGAGCCCCGAATCCTAGTGTGTCCTCTGCTTCATTGCCTGCCACTACACACCACCTCACCTCATCGGGAGGAGAGCGGGCAGCAGCTGTGGAGACAGACCTCCAGTCAGCAGCGGCAGCACAGCCCAACTCTTTGCCAGCCAGGCAAAGTTTTTGTTGCTGCCGTTAGACAACAGATTAGACTTGGCGCTGCCGCTCGCTACCAGCCCGCTGTGAGCTTGTGCTGGCCAAATTCGAGGCACTATCGCCACTGACCAAAGCTGGGTCTCTGGAGCTGCTGCCATCTCTCCCCCCGGCAAAGCACTCCACAGCAGTCACGAGTGGAGGCGGAGGGACCATGAAGTGGCTAGATAAGTAATTCTTGTCTCATTTGTGATCTGATAAGAGAGAGTGAGGCAAGGAGGAGCTGAGCAAGTTGGCTGTTGCAACTTTACAATGATGATCAAAGATTACATAATAGTGTATGGGAAACCCTGGGTTAGGGTATGAAGAGCATGCATTTTCCCATGTTCGTCTGGTTGGAGGGGCTCTGGACAGGGAGGGGAGAGCTGCAGGAGGGTGCATTTTCAACTTAGTCCTTTTTTTTTTTTTTTTTGTTAAGCCTTTTCAGATTTTTTGCGTACCCCAAATGACATAGAAGCAGAAACATAAAGGACAGTAGAACATCTTTAAAAAGCAAACAAAGAAACAAACAAAAAACGTATGTCCATACCCAATAACAACTTTAATTTCTCCCAAAACCTGTTTCCTTGTTAGCCTCAGATGATTTCTGGCATCAGCAGCATACCCTGACAGGCCTTAGTAGAGCCAGAAATGTTTCAGCTTTGCCACTTCACTAATGAGCCATAAAGACTCACTGAGACAGAAAAAAAGATCCAACAGTATGTTGACACAAAGCCTAATTCAATCAATCAAGTTTATTTCGCAAAACAGTCATTACGGTCCGTAGAACAACAGTGCCTTCGAGTCGGCGTACACAGTCTGTATCCTTCCCAATGTTGTACCATAGCTTCCAGCAGAGGAAAAAAGAAAGATTGAAAGACTGATATGAAATTTAATGAGCTTTTAATAGCGTTACAACACAATAATAACACAGTTGTGCAGATCTCTGGCTGCTGATGTCACTTGGAAACTTGGCATTGAAGCGAAAAGCTCCTCTGAGAACATAATGGAATTTTTATTGCTTTTTTTAAAAACGTAAGTCTTGGCAATCTAAAGCCTCTTGAATATTGCATGTGAGTCATATGAAAGTAAAATTATGTGAATTGATAGCAGATGTTTGATCAGAGACGGGAAGCTCAGTGCTTTCAAAAGATCTTCTTTGTATATATAGAGAATACAACATAATTTATGTAGCTCCAGCGTGCTGGATGGAATCCATATTGTCTGGTGTTCACTAAAAACTGAACCACTTCCTCTTTTTTATGGGTGTTTGTCGGTGTCAGCATTCAAGGGCCTCAGTGCCCATGAGACACACAAACACTTACGCACTTTAGGCGCACTTGTTTATTTCGATTTTGTTCAGACTGTGTATGATTATAGGTTACTGAGTCAATATTTAGATTTTGCAGGAAAAGCAAAACCCAGCCTGTTTATTTTTCCCTTGCTACTGTGTGTGGGGGGTGTGTCTGTACTGTATATATGTGTTCTCAAAAGGACAAGATGAGACAACACATGTTGGTTTGAATATAGTCGAACTATTGAAATGTATAAAATTGAGTGAAGCTTTCAAAGGTTATTGTTGCTTTTCAGGACAGGCACTTCCTGTTTCCCCAAAATGATTAACGTCTGGTGACATCAGTAACTTAATTTTTCTCTGACAAAAGAGAAAATCATATAATAAGTCTGAAACAGGAGTAGGTGGCCAGGGCTCTAATTTTTTTTTAAGTCTTCCACTTGTCTTGGTCTCATGCCCGGTTGGACTCAGAATTATCTTGATCTCAGGCTCAGCATTTTAAAACTGGTCAAGTTGTTCCTGGCTGCTATCCTTGATTCAACAAAATAGCGCACTCGCTGCCTTTACCTCTCTGGCTCTCTGAGTTGTGCAGCTCAGCATTTCCCGGCACAGTTCACTAACATTAACATCACTTCCAGCAAGTTACTAGTTAACTACGTCAGTTAACATGGCAAAATGTTTGCAAATTCCACCATAATTAAATTTGACTTTTTGCTCTGGAATTACTTTTGACTTAGTCTCGACTGCCTTTGGACTTTGGACTCAATTAAAAATCCAGTGTGTAGGATTTACAGGGATATATTTTGGGGGGAGGTAGACGCGTCAAAAAAACTCTGGACTTTCACTCAGGAGACTGTTAATAGTTTCCTGTGTGAAACCAACAGTCAGTTGATTTATTTGAATAAAAACAGATTTTTAGTATGTGTAGCATACACTGCTATGTACATTACAAACGTACTTATTTTAAGCTAAATGATGTTATTTTTCTAAACCTAACCACATTCTTTTGTTGCCCAAACCTAAAGATGTAAACTAAAAGAGATGATTTTTTTTTTAAACCTCCATTCTAAGTATGTTTTGAGAGGAAACGGGATGCATTTACAGGCAGAAACTCTACATTTCCTGTGAAAACTGACTTTTTATTTGAAGAGACACAATGTATGTAACAAGTGTCCAAAACTGACACAGGAGGGTTACCCTCAAGCGTCATAGCTTGACATAGGGCCACTTACCAAGTGTCTGTATCTGACGAGTTGGAAGTGACAATATGCTGGAAACTAAGATGTGCCTAAGATGTGACTACAGCCCTGTAGGTGGCATACCAGAATATTTTAGCCATCTGCCAACTGATCTGTTGTTAAATGATATAAAACAATATGTCATATATTTGCAACACTGTTTTGTCTTTTTTCTGTCCTACCTAGACAGGTCAGTACCTGTTGTTGTCTGTTGTAGTCCTTCCTTGTCTGTCTGATATCCAGCCCGTGTCCAGACAGGCTCTGTTTACTTTACACTCTGATGAGGAGTGTTATAGTGGTGCGTATGTAGTGTGTCTTTGCAGCTGACAGCTTACTCAACAACCTCCCCCCTCTCTGCAGCTCATCTCAGTTTTGCTGGTACTGGATGAAAAGAAAGACCACAAAGACAAAAGATCCTCCAGTTTGTCATTATGCAGAAAGAAAAGAAATAAAGGACAAATAAATAGAAATAAAAGAGGTCGAAAACAAGCATGTTCTTTTTAGCCATACTGGCAGCAATGCTCTGTCAGCCAGTCAATTCACCACTTTGGTCTAGACTGGATTATCTGCTATTTCATGGATTGTTGAGAAATTTTGTTCAGACATTCATTTTCTCCATAGGATCAGTCCTACTGACTTTGATGATTCTCTGATTTTTTTCTCTATTGCCACCATGAGGTTGGGGTTTGTGCTTATAGTGAAAAGTGTAAACAACTCAGCACAAAAGTAGACAAATTGTGGCACACCATCAAAGTCCCTTGACTTGCAGGATGAATTGTAATAACTTAAGTCATCCTTTAACTCTTCCTCCAACGCCATGGTCAGGTAAAAATTTAAAATTGTCCAGCACTTTGGTAACTAAACTAAACATTTGCAAATACTAATGACTGCCATTCAACTCCCTTAAGTAAGATGGTGACTGTGGTTGCTAAACATCAGCATGTGTGCACCGTCATTGTGAGCATTGTACAGCCTCATTTAGACAAAGCATGCCTGTAGACTCCTAATGGTTTTGGGGGCACTTTTTATTCTTTTATGAGAAGACAGTGAAGGGTTGACAGATAATGAGAGGAGACAGAGATGCAGTCATGAAATGGCAGAGAAGGTCCCAACTGCGACAGTAGCTCATAAGCAGAAGATAAAAACTATATCTGTGTATCTATTCAGCCACAGACTTCCACCATAAACAACATTCTGTCTGCCAGGTTGTGTACCATAAAAAGGTTTCATAACTTGAGTCATTCACCATCCCACCCCTTGTTTAACCCATCAGCATGGCTTTTCTCAGCACAGTGACAGTAGGCAGACTCACAGAGCCTATGTTTAAATTAAACATAAACTCTGTATCCCAGACCACCCGGACCGGAGCTAACTGCTAATCCAAATACTGCCTCAACTGTCGTCCAGAGAGGACCCATATTTGTACCTGATACTTCATGCATCCCCAATCCTGCCCACCCCCTGCCCCACAAAATACTCATTTTTTGGAGGTAACAGTCCAAGTTTCCTTGGTAGATTCATATCACAAGATTGCATTTCACTTTTCCACATCCAAAATCTCAAAATCAAACTGACATCTGAGAGAGTCTCTGGTTACCCATTCATGAAAAACTGTTGTCTGAGACTGGAACCAAAACTGATGTACCAGTAAGTGGGCCTGTACTGAAGCCAAGCTGGATGGGGGAAACCATTACTGCAGTTGAGCAGGCAAAGAAGTGAAACTGTTTTGACAAAGTTATGTTACCAGGCAACATTAATGCTTGCAGTGCACTGAGATAGTCCAGTAACTTCTCTTAAGTTTACCTTTGATATCAGGTTTTATTAAACGTCCATCTGATCATGCATGAGAGACCTGCGTATTTCCACAGCGACTGCTTTAAGGGAAGTGACTGGCTCAGCAAAATAGCTGGTAATTTATCTGAACGAAATAATAATCTATGGCATGTGTGTCCTCTGAATGGTTCCTGAATCCTGAAAGAACTTTGATCTCCTTTTCTGTTTCATTTATGTTGTGTCAAATACAGTAGTAACCATGATATTTTGTGGTATTTGTCTATGGAAGTGGGGGAAAAATCCACTCAGATTAGCTTGATTTATTCTATGGTGTCATGGATTGGGACAGTTGGACCAGACCACCGCTGGTGCTGCGCCTAACAAAGGGTGGTGTGTTTGGATTTAAAGCATGTGGTTACTGTCACTGAAGACAGCCTCAACTGAGCTCTGACCACCAGACTCTTCATAAACCTAGAGTCAGTGTCTCTCCTGCTATAGGAAGTGTGTATATTAAAGTTTAGGGACAATAGCTGTAATATAAATGGCAGGAATTGAACCACCAAACGACAGGCCTCTCCATCCACATGAATGAAAACCTATTAAAGGATATTCTTGGATCTGTTTGCATTTGTATATCTTTAGATCTTTTTAGGGATGTGTCACTCTTCCCATGTAATACAGTTGTTGTGTATCTCAGGCTTCTTTAACACTGAGCTGGAATGATCTGCGCCTTTGTCAACTGCATCGGCAATTATTCACCGAATTGTCATAAATCAGCCCACATGCTTCCTGTGTCTAGCCTGATGTTCTAAGAATACTTCTGAGGCTGGCAGAAAGATAATCTAGCACCAATGGCCCATGCTATTCAAACAGCGTCTTCAGTTCTGCACGAACATTGTGATTGCTCAGGCAAATGTCAGGGAAGCCCTGGGTCATGTCTCATTTTCTGTCTCCTGAAACAGCAGCTACGCCTTGAAGACTGGGCTCAAAATGTGCCCCACACTGGCAAGATGCCAGACGGACTGATTTACAGGATGTGCCATGGAAATGAAAGACTGGCAATCTTGTATTCTGTTTCTTCAGTGCTGTTGTAGGACTGTAGTGTGTGTGTATGTTTGCACAGAGTAATAATACTACAATAATCCTTTCTAGCTCTTATTAAAGTATTTCATATCTTTTAAGAAAACATAACCTCTTTCTATGTTGTTTTACTCAAGGGCTTAAAGGAATAGTACAACATTTTGGGAAATCCAGTGACAGATGAGAAGACTGATATGTGTGTCTGTTAAAATAAGGCTACAGCTAGTTAGCTTAGCATAAAGACTGGAAACAAAGGGAAGCAGCTATCCTGGTTGTAAGATCACACAGAAATGAGACGCTAGAGACGCGGACGCTTTAAAGACGCCTGAAATGCTGGAAGTGCTTATTCAATGCGTGCTAGCTACTGGCGTCTGATGCTCAAAAAGTTGAAAATATTTTAACTTTTCAGCATCTACACGTGTCTAAAAAGAAGCGTAGACAAAAACGCGTGTCTAAAAATCTACCTTTAAGTGCAACTAAAGCTCACTAATTGGCATTTCATCTCATTTGTTTAACCCATACAAAAACTGAGGTGTAAAAATAGCAATTTGTAGTTTGAGGACAGTTAATTATCAACAACTGCTGAGGGCCAAGAAAAAGATTGACCAGGTCAGTTGCCAGAAGAAAATGTTGGCATTTAGGTTTCTGCTAATCACAAATATGTTACATTCACACGTTTCATACAGTGTTCCTGAAGTGACAAAGTATATGAGCTGATTTTGTCATTGGAAGATGGAGGGGATGGCAGATGTTGTGTCACCTGCCAAGCTACAGACCACTGCAGACCACTGTTCGAGACCAACAAACATCAAAAACGCTTAATTTAGCATGTCATTGCTGTCTTTCCAGTGTTTTTTTAGGCACCAAATATGCATGTTTTGTTCAACATGTCCACAACATAATAAAGTGCTGGTATTATGGTACCTCTGGGTACATTTTGTTACCATTTGACAGAGCCATGCCAGCTGTTTCCTTCAGTTACCAGTCTTTGTGCTTAGCTAAGCTAACCACCTGCTAGCTATAGCCTGTTTTACAGATATGAGTCTTACCATTACCACACTTAGCATTGTGGTTAACAAAAGCAGTCATTACACCGTCACATGATGATTCAGTGTACCTGATCAAAATGTCTGTATTCATGCTCTTCAACATAATGTAGCACTTAATAAAACTTATTCACAGGAGTAGATGAAGGAGCCTCCTAGGTTTAGGCCTCAGTTCACTGAATCTTATTCTCAGTGACCAAGGGTCAGCCATTCAACACATACCTCCTTTTTTTCTCGTCAGCTCTTGTAATGTGGATGCTGGCTAGTCACTTTATTACTTTCAGGTTTCTTGTTAAGGCCTTGATCTAGTGAACAATAATTTCTCTGTGTAGAGGTTGAGGTGGAATATCTGTATCTGAGGAGCTATTTCCTCTCAAAGAGAAATGTGATCCAAGTTTGGAGAAGAGAGGGGAGGTCATGTTTCAAAAAAACTTGTCTGCCTTAGAGTCTTTTATTCTCTCGCAATAGCTACTCACCTCCTTTTTAAAACGCAGATACCGCCATAACCTCTGGAGAAATTTGTGTGGCTTTATTATCTTCCGCTCGTTGAAAAGAAATGGCTTTGCTATCTTATCATTACCTGACCACTGTCACCAAGCCTCTCTATACTGCAGGGCCAAGCAATCCTGGAGAGTTTCCATTGTTCCACAGATTTTACTGCAGGTGTCATCAATCTACTACAGCCGCCACTATCAATTACCTGCCTTTGTGATGGCAAAACCAGCGTCTACCTCTCTGTCTGGAGTTTAACTCTCTGTTCTGATCTATTTAACAGCCCCATCTGCTTTCCTGCTAAGTCCCTGAGTGAAACAATAACAACGAGAACATGAATCTCTTTGTAATGTCATCCAGCTTTACTCCCTGCCGTGGTGTTAATCTGTTCCGTGAAACAAGCCAAAGGAATCTGAAAGTTTTGCTGATGGGAAACCAAAACAACAAAACAATTGTCTGTCTGTTCACCCTCATATTATACCACATTACAAACTTTTGGCTTTGACGATTATAATCCTCTGACTACCCTTGGCTACTTTACAGTCGGAATGACCCATGTTTGAACTTGTGGCTTTGTTCTTTTCACTGAGTTCAAAGTCAAGTCTTTTTCCTGCCATGGTGCATGGCTTCCCCCAGAGGGATGCACTCTCAGAACATGTGGTATCATCCTAAAACATCTCTGGTGTGATAAAAGTATGGAGTGTGCTCTGGAGTCTGGAGAGAAAACATTGGGAAAGAAAATGACGCTGGTGAGCTCAACACTAATCTGTACCAAATTTCATGGCAATCTACAGAGAAAATGGAAGAGATAGGATCACCAAAGTCATTTGAATGCATTTGTCTGGAAACTAAGAATGTCTGTATGAGATTTTGTAGCAAGTCATTTGTAGACATAGATATATATTACTGGATATGTGAATTCTCTTCTGTGTATTGGTCTTTTTGTCTTATCTCTGTAAGATGACTTCTGCATATGAATGTAGATACTTTAAAAAAAAAAAAAGAAGCTAATAAAGCCAACTCGCCGTCAGATGCCACACAGATTGTTTAGGCCTACCTGCTGTTCAAATGTGATTGATCAATACTACTCAGACCACCAATGGACCACAGACATAAACCCTTCTGATACCAAAATCGTTTCCTGTAGCCTACAGATTCTGCATACATATCTCTTAAGAGATCATTAACTAATAACTAAAAATGTAGATGTCAAAGTGATGCTAGAGCAAACTTCACAGCATCACCAAAGTAATTAGGGTTCATCCTCTGGGGCATCTTAAATTTAAGTACAGAGTTTCATGGCAATCCATCCAGTAGTTGTTGACTGACAGACAAATGTTATGCTGTAGTGTGTGGCTAAAATTACTTTGATCCGGGTGATTCAATTCCTCCTGACTAATCTTTCGGGTGCATACCAGACAACAAAATGACTGCATGTTGTTGACTTAATTCAAAAAGACACCTCTCCTGCATATTCAGGTCATGACTATGCATGCAAGCTATTTTCTTGTTTTCACCAAAAGCATGAATTCCTCTTTTTCATGTGAGAAGAATAAAGACAAAATATCAACATGTCTAAGACTGACATCTGAGAAGTTTCTATGAGCCACAGAAAAAAAAAATGAAAAAATGCGGGCAGAAAAACACTTGGCAGCTTTTTAATATTGACTCCTTTTCCTCCCTCCCCTCTCTCTCCCCTCTCTCTCTGCCTCTCTCTGGGCTTGGAAGCACTTGAATACAAAGTTCAGTGAATTGTTCTGGCATAGCAGCTTGTGTGTAATGACTTCTGACAGCAGTGGAGACAAACTGAAGAGCATGTCTGTCTCCGCATGAGTATTTACAAATCTACTCTCGGGAACCGCATTCCAATTCTGGAAACACTATTATATGCAAGTCGCCATGAACAACCGCATGTACAGGATGCATATCCGGAGGTGCTCGTTTGAAATAAATGGAGGACGTGACTGCAAAGGACACTGCCTTCATATTCCCCGTAGAACAGTCTGAGAAGTTTGTTATAAACGTAAAGTATCTCTGTGATGTATTAGAGTAATTTAAGAGGTACAGTTTGGGGGGAGAGCAGCTGCCTGCTCCATCATACAGAGCCACTGGCTCCACTGAATCTGGCTGTTGTTCTCATCTGGCTGCCATCCAACACTGATGGGATTTTGGATCTGCTATGCATTATGAACTCCTTCTTAAAAGTGAAATGCAAGTGTGGCCAGGGTGTGTTCTTTAGTTTGTTGCTGAAAAGAACGCTTTGTATGAGCCTTGTGCATTGGAGTGTGCGGCTCTACAAAGGGCAAAAGTTAGAGATACCCAAACTTTGCGCAAAAGTAAAAACCATGTTAAATACTTATGTCTTAAGTAGAGACACAGCACCCATATCTATCTCTGCTAAGAGCCTGCTTTGGCCTTCGTGGCTTGGGCTAATGTCAGGCTCTTTGTAGTTAATGTGGACTCTTGAGCAGTTCACCATTTGGGCTTTCTCTAACCTCCACTTTGATGTTGCTCTAAATTGAGTCTGCAGTCATCCTGTTGTTCTGGTATGCCAGCTGGAGGAGGTGGAGGGGGGTGTTTTGGGTTGTTTGGCTAAGAAACTCTTTCTGCACTTGTCTTGACTCCTCTCTAATCTTTCTAATTGGAATCGGGGGGTCTGGAGGTCCCCTGAGAGCTGCCACATCTTTGTGGTCATAGTGCGCTGATGTGACGGGGTCAGAAGAACAGAGTTATCCCAATGACTGAGTAGTTTTCTTTTCTACACTTTGTTCTGGCCTCAAGGCCCCAAACAGATCCATTCTGTTTTCGTTCCAAGTGGCTTCACACTTGGTGTTTGTTTACATGGTGTGTGGCTGAAGTTGTTTTTTTTCCTCTTCACACTCCTTTTCTTGTTAACTGTTATTGTCAGGAAACACTGTAGGAAATACCCTTTACCAAAAGGTGACGTGCTGGGCCATTAGGATTTCACACCTCTGCTTACATTTGCACAGAATGGGCAGTAAAAAAAAAAAAACAGCCAAATGTGTTTTTTCTTTTACTTTTCTCACATGAAAGTCTCTGGTACTTTCAGTTCAATGTCAGGAAATCATAGTTCCTAAACCTCAAAGCTGTCATGTCTTTATTGGTGTGTGCAAATGTGTCTGTGCAGTCTTCACGGGTACGCTGTGTCATAGCCACGCAATCGAGGCTTGTTGTGTTTCATGGTGGAAAGTGTAAGACAGGAGCTCTGCATGTGTTATAACAGCTGTCGTCTCTCCCTGCGGGGAGGCACCACAATCCCAGAGTTTTCTGAAGAAGCTGTGCCTCATTACATTTGGGTCTCAATGTAGGGATGAGCAATTATTCAAGAATGAGACCACAGCAGTCGAACTATATATCATGTGAAATCCAAACTTTGTAGGAGTATAATAGAAAGCAAGAGATTTATGGATAGACTGCGGAGATCATCTATCTGCCTGTCTACTTTTGACCACCGTGAAAAATCTGTGGTGGTAAGTAACAAAGTACAGAAGCACTGTACTTAAGTACATTTTTTAGATGCTTTACTTGAGTATTTGAATTTTCTGTGGTGGGGTGGGTGGATGGGTGGTTCTGTCTGCAGAAGCCATAACCCAGTTACTCAAGATAATCCACAAACCTTGTTGTGAGCAGTTTTATGTAGGAACTATTTTCTTTATACTGAACTACACCTGCCAACCATATCACTGCACATAAGGAAGCGTGCATCTGCTCATGGACGAGGGGCTCAGGCTTGTGACAGCTCAAGATTTAAACATAAATGGCATCCTCCTCGACTGAGCTTGAATGATAGCTAACACAGTGGTGCTTTAATTTGATAATGATGATAAAGTGGATGCCAAGATGGCGCCTCTTCATTCCAATGGAGTTGCTCGCCTGGCACATACTCCTAAAACATTTTCTTGCTTCTGGGTTTACTTCCACGGTATGCGGCCCGCTGAATATGTGCAGTAGTGTTTCTCCTGCTGGCCTCGCTCAGCTCATAGACTTTACACTGAGATGACATCACAGATTTTTAAATTGCTTTTCGCAGCTTCAGTAGAGTTTTGCGAATATAAAACCACAATGGCTCAAAATTCACAATAGAAAGAGCTATAACTGATCTTGTTTGCAGTTTCAGGTGTCCTGTCAACAGTTTTATGGACATCTCTTTTACAATGGTGGCCTTTGGGGAAATTGCTTTCTGGGCCAATTGGGAATTTTTTACTGCAGTGTGACGAGCTTTCCTGGGGGCCTGGTAGATGCACACTTCCTTTTGTGCAGTGATACAGTTGGCAGGTTGGTAGAAAGAAAATAGTTCCTTCATGAAACTACTTACAACAAGGTCTGTGGATTATCATGAGTAACTGGGTCATGATTTCTGGAAAGAGACATTGCTGCTGAGTTTGTCAAATGGTTTGTTTTTATTTGTTTGTTTGTTTTGGCACTTTAAGCACCACAAGCTGAGTGCCATCTAGTTCCATTATATTGGGGAGAACGCAGACATCTCTACAACCAATATCTCCAGCACTCAGCAACTCACACCAAAACAATCTAGATTGATAAATAGCACTACAGGTAAGAGGAAAAATGCTTCATTTTGATTTTAGGATGAATGTCCCTTTACAATAATGTACCCATGAATGGATTTATTACTAATATAAATTATTCTGAAATGGTCCCTTCTGCATAAAGCATTTGCATTTGCTATAGCCTACTTTAAGTGTATTAATGCTTATACTTAGGTGTTTTTACTTTAGTTTTACTTGAGGGTTATTTCTACACTATAGCTACTTTTACTTATGTAAAAAAAAAAAGTTATAAACCCACAGATATACAAATAAAAACTGTAACGTGTCATTTCATACAATAATATAATTTTTTTTTACATTTTTTAAACTCATTTATATTTTGAAACAACAAACAGAATACACAGTGACAAAACATAACTGTAGCCTACATAAAGGAAAATAAATAAATTAAGTATACGTTCAGATAATGTAGGCTATTATATTTGTGTTATATGCTGAGAAAAAGCACAGAAAAGGAAAGAAAGTACATGTATGTGTCAAATGCTTAACCATGTACTGACATAAACATCCATGCTCTCATGTATAAGTTAGGCTTGTTTACTCTGTATACAGTGAGTAGTATAGGTGATGCACATACTGGGCACCACAACATAAGGATGCTCTCAGCATCAAATACAAAAAATAAAATCTTAAACGTTTTTATCACAAGATAAAGTTTTAGTTGCAGAAAGTTTCCCTTTATCTCACTGTAAAAACAGTAGCTTGCGTCACTGCCCGCGTGTGACGACAGAATCACAACAGTTTATCGGACCAATCGGAGGGGGTTGTTGCAGTAACCTAATCAGCCCATCACCACACAGCCTTCATCACAAAGCTGCGGCAGCTCGGGAAGATGCGGGTTGGCAGGGAAGGCGGATGAGTGACTTTAGGAACAAGGATACATCGCGGTACTTTTGGAAGAGTTTGGGAAATAAGTTTATCCAAACTTTGGCTTGGCTGTGTGGTCGGTGAACGACAGGCATTCACACGTGAAACCACCTAAAACGGACTGGAACTGGCGAGAACTGGAAACTTTTTCTCAAATGAACTTTTTAGATCTTCCTGCTTACTTTGTGGCGCCTCATTGACTTCAAGTCCCCAACTGTGATATGATATGAAACCATCTTGGAATAACCTTGTTTTGACGCAGCGTGATAGAACCACAGAAGTCCATATGAAGTCTAACTTTTTTAAGATTCATTCTTCCTGGAAATGGCAAGTCGTGCCATATTGATGGAGCGGACAGCGGTGTTGATATGCAGTGTATTGATCCTAATCATCGGCTTCTGTGTCGGATCTCCTAACCACAGCCGCCGGCTGGTCTGCTGGAAAGCCATCCTGAAGTGCCACGGAGAGCCGGAGTGCCATTACGCTTACGACCAGTATGTTTATGCTTGCGCGTCTGTCATCAATGGGGACCGCAAGAAGTGTCCCAGTCACTGCATCTCCTCTCTCATTCAGCTCAATCTAACCCAAAGCGGCCCGGCTCTGGAGGACTGCGACTGCGCCCTGGACCCGGTCTGCAGGAACACCAAACAAGCCATCGAGCCGTGCCTGCCGCGGACCAGCACCATGGGCTGCACCGAGGCCCGGCGGCAGTGTGAGACGGACCAGACGTGTAGCTCCGCTATGAGGGATTATTTATTTCACTGCCGGAAACTTTTCGGTGGGGAAAGGTGCTCGGACGGGTGCCGCAGAGTGATCGCCAGCATGCGCTCCATACCGAAAGCGCAACAGTTAGACACTTGTGTGTGCGATGGCACGGACAGGAACATATGCGAGTATATCAAATTCAGCATGAAAACTTTCTGCTCCGATGATAGGTTCGCGGGCAGCGGCTTTTCAGACGCCGAGGATGATTCTGATGACGATTATATCGACCAGGATGATGATCAATATGTGGAAAACTCAAAAAGTGACTCCCCACCTGCTCAGACTTTGCTAAATGCCCTGACCACCATTTTGGTTTTAACCAAATTTATCTGATAAGCTGCTGCCATTAAGAACAGCAGGGAAGTCAGTGGTGTGGCTCATTGTGAATCAAAAGTCAGCTCACTAGAATCTGTGTGCCTTGTTGTAATCAGCCTTTTCTTTGTCATTAAACTAACATTCAACACAAACTTTCTGCTACACATCTGCACAGATCATACAATCCATGCCATTAACTGTTTGTGAATCACCCAGTAGCACATGTTCAATTTCAGTTATAAAAATGTTAGTCATCTAATAATGCTGAAGGAGCCTATTTTTGTATGTTGGCTATGTAAAGATAGATTGTACAGTATATTGTATAAAAAAAAAATATTTGTTTATGAGTGACAAGAGATTTGCACTGTATGAATAGGTAGGTTCCACTCTTTTACTACATTATGACCACACAGGAAGGACAAATGTTTAAAGTGCCTAAAACCCTTTATAACCTACCAGTTTTATTCACCATACGACCATATCAGAGGCATGCTGTGGAAGCACAGCAATTATCTTGTACCAGCTGTACAGAGACTTTCTCCACAACCCCTTCATTACAAACCAAAGTTGATGTAAGCCACTGAAATGTGTCTAAGTCCCAGGGAAGATAATGCATCTGAACCAAGTAGCTCCTCCTTAACCTTGTAAACATGGATGTTTGCTGAAGGTATAACATGTTTATAACGTGTTTCATTCTTGAAAACTGCTCAAACATGAGAAGGTAAACTCCTCCTCTTAGGGATTTGCAGCCCAAATGGAGCCAAGAAGCTGTTGCGTCAGTTTGTTTATCCTCACCCCCTGTGTTTGTTAGAGGTCCTCAGAAAGACACACTGAGAAAATAACAAGATAAGTGTGTGTTCAGGTGAGTGGAGATGTTAAGTGCCCATTAAGAACACACTCCTCTGAATGTACATGCACATTAAATAAAGAAGAGTTTTTAAAGGATTCATTTGGACACTGTGTGACTCTGTCTTTAACTTTGAATCTTTTGTCTTTTTTAATTCATTTTAAAAAAGTTTTTGGCTTCATGTATTGATTAAAAGAGTGCATTTTCTTGGGTTGTGATCAAAGCTAAATAAAATTCAAATACTTAAAGGGATAGTTCTGATCTTTTTAAGTGGGGTTGTATGAGGTTCTTATCCATAGCCAGTGTATTACCTACAGTAGATGTTGGTCAGCACGCACCAGTTTAGAGTAGCAGGCAGGAGTGAAACACGATGGCTAAGCAATGTACTGCTTCTGAGGTGGGCAACAGCAAAACATATATACGCTACCTTAAAACATATCAGTAACAGTTTAAGTGTACGCTGTATTTATAATATTTCCACTGCTTTACCTTAACCTTCAGACAGTGAATTCTCAACAAGGAAATTAAGCTGTTTTGTCACTCTCTTCAAAGCCAGACTGCATGGAGAAAAACAGTAATTTTTAACATCACTGAAAACTAGAGCCTTGATCAGTTTGTGAAAACCCCTTTTGAAAATTACTGTCACAGAGTAACACACACTAGCTGATCAAGGCAGCAGTAGCCCAGCAGCTCCTGTGTTCAACAAGCCAAAATAACTATTTTTGTCAATTTGGTCTGGTGGCTTTGACAAGATCATAGATAGGGAAATGAAGTTGGCTTCACTGTTGGAAAGGGCCAGTCTGACGGCAAGGTAAAGCGGTGAATATTTTCATTAAAGTGTACACTCAACTTTTTAGGCGGCTAAAATTCATTTTACTGCTGCACCCATTCACAGTGGTACATTAATGAGCTTCTGTGTTGGCCCTCCTGCCACTTCTGCAAACTGGGGGTGTGCTGACCAGCATCTACTGTATGTTATACACTGACTATAAAGTACCCCATACAACCCCACTTTAAAGGATCAGAGCTATCGTTTCAACTGTAGTTTTAACACTTTTACAACCAGGGGCCGAAGCCAAAACAATTCCACGGTTCTGCTGGCATCCTGGGTGTTTACCTAAAATGTAACTGAGATACATTCTTTAAGTATTAAGTGTCAGTACTACTTGGAGCATGTAACTGGCCTTAAAACTATTCAAAGCAAACTTTTGCCTGCTTTAATTCCTTCAAATTACTCTTTAGTTAAGGAATCAACAACAATTTAAAGGCTGAGTAAGCTCATCCTAATTGTTTTTCATCAGTATAGTTGCTCCAATATGCAAAACATTTATCCACAGTAGTTGCTAAGAAAAAATAACTTTTATACATCATACATGTGCTTTTTGGATTTTTTTAGGACGACATATATTACAGACCGATTTTAGGATTTCTATTTTCAGTGTATAACGCAGCTTTTAATCAGTGAGAGCAGTGAGTGCATGTGTCTGTTTACATGCTTGTGACTCATGTTATGAGTCAGTCAGTGCTCTATACTTACAAAAAAGCCAGTGTCCCCTCCTTCACTTGTGATAATGGGTCTTGAAACTATTGATGGCAGCCATGTTGCTTTTCAAGGAAAAGAGATGGGCCCTCCAGCCCATTGATTGGAAGAGAAGTCGAGTGGCACCTCTATTATGGAGATGCAAAATACACAATGGTGCAGCAGCACAATGTGGGGGCACTTCATTCACTCTGTCCCTCTGTCACCCTCTTTCAGGGAGTGGGGGAGCATGAGGAGACAGCTATCCCAGAGGAAGACAGAGGAGTTATGTGAGAAAGTTCAGCTTTATTGCTCGGTTTAACTCCTGCTGATACTCTGTCCGCAGTTCGACATTCATTTATGCAACAGTCAGTTCTTTTACAATTAGATGTGGTCTTCTCTCCAAAGCTTGAGAATAACTTTCTCTGCCGTAGTTTGGCATTCTTTATTATACAATATGACTTGACTCTGGAAAATCTAAGCTCTCATTAACAGACTCAAATAATAAATCCTATAATGGCAGAGACTGTTAAAAAATACCAACAAAGTGATGTGGTGAGGGCATTTCAGGGCCTTTGTTAGATGAGGAGCAAAAGCCTGCCACTGTCACTTTAAGAGAGAAGGCCTCTGCTCCAGCCATTAATAATTGTAATGCCTTTTTATCATTGTTGAGCATAATGAAGGGATGAGGATCATATGGGGGCCCCAGACCATACTTTGCCCTGAAATGTTTTCAATTAACTTTTGGCACCAGAGGAAAATAGGAATGTTGTGTTCTTTTCCCATGCTGAAACAGAAAAGAGTCAACTGGGGCTTTTAGTGCAGGGACCAGAACATCATTAAAATTGCCTCATCATAACTCAAACTGTTGCTTGGCCAACCTCCCCTCTACCCCACCCTGAACCCTTCCTCCTTTAGGTTACACTAAGGAAAACAGGCAGCCTTACTTTAGCTCGATTTTGTAGACAATATATTCTCTTTGTAGGACGCTGGCATAATATGTATAGTGCTCATTATTCCCACCCAACATGTCATTATATTATAACTGAATGATCATCTAAATTACAACATAAGCTTTTGAAAGGAGAAATTATTTCAACCCATTAATGTAAAATAAGTTTAATGTCAGACACTGTTCTTCAGTTAGGTTGGCACACTGGCAATCCAATGACTCCCTTCCTCTTAAAGTCTCAATGGAACTTTACAAACATTTTAAAAGCTCCTCACATGCTATGCTGACTTTTTCCAGTTGAGCCTGTTTTGAAACTTGCAGCCCTGGAATAAAAAAAAAGGCTCTAATACAGTTGTATTTACATCTAATTCATATGAATATAAAGTGAGATGGAGTTGAAATGTTTAAAACAGAGGAAGAGGGTAAGACTTAAAGGGTTACTCAACCTGGAACCCAGCTCCCCATGTTTTTGTGTCCAGTATTGAGCGAGAGCACTGTTGCCGGAAGCAGTGACACAGACTGCAGTGTAACCACTTGGGGCATTTGCACACTGTCAATTTACGCCCACTATAAGTGCCTGTTTTTGCCATTGACAGGCTCAGATTACAATTCTAAGTGTCTGACAACATTATGGAAATGGTCCCTACATAGATAAACCTTTTTATTACAGGGTAAGATACTTTTTGTTAACCAGAAACGTTCCCAAAATTGCCATCGCCAAACCCACCAGACTCCATTAAAAAAAAAACAGCTTTTTAAAAAATAAATAAACAGCATATTTTCACATCTAAGCAGGTACAGTAAGGGTTTATTTCAACTGAACCAGAGTAACCAAGTGAGCTTTTGTGAGTTTTATTTTATTTCTGTCGACTTTGAATGAAATATTTTTACAATTATAAATTTTCAGTTTTTTTTATATGGAGTCTGGTGTGCTTAGCAACAACTATGTCTGGGCTGTTTCTGCTTAAAGAAAGGGATCTTACTCTTTGACAAAAAGGTTTATCTCTGTAGGGATCCTTTCCATAATGTTAAGCACAACAATCTGAGCCTGTCAGTGGCAAACACAAGCATTTTTAGTTGACATAAATTGACGGTGCACAAATGCCCCAAGTGGTTACGTTGAAGCCTCTTTTCCCCTGCCAGCTGCAGTGGTCTTGCTTAGTACTGGACCAATTTTAAAAATTGTTCCCATTAGTCACATGGAGACAAAAACACGTGAAAATAGGGTCCAGGTTGAAAAATACAGAAGTTAGCCTTTTAATTAGGGCATATTATAGGTGATAGTTTTTTTTCTACAAATCTAGCAAGTGATCATGAATGAGGTGCTCAGTTCATTCTTGATGTTGGAAACAGCTACAATGGACCCTGTGTTGAAATTGTTCTTTCAATTTAAGTCAAAACTGAAACTGTCCACTCTCCCAAATAGAAACTAGTGCACAACAAATATTCAGGTCTTGTGACATACGACCCAAGCTTTGGATTTCTTCCTCTGTGTTCAAACAAGTTGCTGAAACAATTACTAAATTAGTCCATCAGTAGTTATGATTACTCATCTGAATTATTCCATAAGGAAAAAATATCAAACATTTGCTGATCTTAGCCAAATGTAAGAATCTTTCTGTTTCTGTTTCATATGATTTTAAATTAAAAACTTTCGGGCTTTGGACTGTTGGTCAACAAAGCAAACCATTTGAAGACATCCCCTTCGAACTTGTCATGAGCATTATTCTTTATTTTTTGTATTTTATAGATTAGAAAGATCTAAACTTTCTGTAAAAGAAAAAAAATAACAACACCCAGATATCTGGCTAATGTAATACACTGTGACTATAGCTTCTGCTGAGCAGTGACCACTGTGGCCGCCAGAGAGCCCACTGAATAAATTTCCTGTCATTTTTGAAAAGAGCCACTGAAACATCCGTAAGATGTTAAAACATATAAGTAGTAAAAATTGTCGTTAAGTCAGCAAACTGTTCAATTTATGTCAGTTACACAGAAATATCTAAAATTAGCTAACAGTAGCCACCATAAGCTCATAGTAACAGAACAAGTCAAGCTGTAGGATTGAAACCTCTGAGAACAGTGATTTCAGCAGGGGTGCGTTTTACTGCTTCTGAATCCAATTTTTATTTTTTAAAAGGGGATTATGTTATGATATATTCTCATTTTAAATTTTATGTCATCTTACTAGGTTTGGGTTAGGGTTCAGTTTGACCAAAAATGAACAAACTTAGCAGAAGCAAAGTAAGTGAATAAACTCTAGTGACCCACAGTAATTGGAGTTTGGGGGGTAGTGAGGAAGGCAGAACCCTGGGCTGTTAGAGAGGTGGGAAAGGTGGAGGAGGGGTTGATTTATGATTGAGCGTTAATGGGGGAAGGGAATGCTATGGGAGAGGGGCTGTGCTGGGTTGAATGTCAGGGATTTCAAGCCTCTCAGAATAATAATGCAAAGAGGGAATATTTAATCAACCAATCAGATAGGGTTTCTCTATCTGCCATGGCTGGGTAGGAATTGTCCTTTAGTTTCCTCCCCTGATTCCCCGCTGTAGCTAAAGAGCAGTGGTGCAAAGTTTTCAGGAGTGAGAGAAGAAGGGGGGGGGGGGGGGGGGGGGGCACAAAACATAGCTGACAAGAGGCATAACTTCATTTCCACGGTGCTGGGACAGCTGTGTGGAGTAATCTGCCGTAGCAGCCCTCTAAAACTTCAATGCCTTTAGTGACCCAGGGAAGTGGGGAGGGGGCACCTCCAACTGTGTCCAGGCGTTAAGGAGTGTGAGGGGGCTCCTTTTACACCCGTCTAAGGGCTTTTGTTAAAAAAAAAAAATATCCTTCACCTCATCTTCATTGTAAGCAGGGACTATATGTTTATGAGATGAGATAACAATGGTTCACATTTTGAAAGCAAACCTTGAATAATTTTTTAGCATTAGAGCAACAAGTTGTGTGAAGAAATAAAGGATTTTGGGATTTGCGTTAAGTTTTTAGAGTTTAAAATGAACTGCATGTTCTGTGTTTGTCAACATATTTTTCCTGGAACCTGACTGATAAGCTTTGAAAAGTGACTGGAGTATTTTTTTAATGGCGTTAAGGCCGAGACGTAAGTTTTTCATTTGGCCATGACGGTGTCTCCACTCATAATAAGTGCAAAATGGTATTTTTTGAGATTGCTGTTTTTCCCCTTTGAATGTCTGGAAAAAAGGGCAAATGTGTTTCTCCAATTTGATGGAGTATATTTGAAATAGAACCATTTATATGCAACTATCATAAGTTTAGCAAACGTTGTTTTAAAAGTCCTTGTTAAATCATTTAAATGTTTTCTTGTCACTCACTTAGTATAGTATGAGTAAATATAAGTAAAAAGAGAATCGGCAGTCTATCGATGGAGATGGGTTCATTATTTTGTGCTAACTGTTCTGTTGAAGGCTTAAGACAGAACAAAACATTTTAGCCTAAGATAATGGCCTGAGGCTGGGTTGCTGTCCAGAGTGAATGGGGTCTCCCTGGAGCTCAATAAGGTCCCAAAGTTTTACTCCATTATGCTGACATCCTAAAGGCCAGGGGGTACCACCCCCAGTGGTTACCTCTCAAGTATGCATTCATCACCCCCCACTACACACACACACACACACACACATTCACATACAATCTTTGGGCTTAAACTCCTCTATTTAAGTGATGACAGGAGGCGATATTCACGGAAAAGAGGAAGCAGAGATAATAAATAATGTGAGATCAGAATGACCAGGGCTGCTCAGGTCATTTTAAACTAAATCACTCTACATTCAAAACTCTAATATTCAATGTAATAGTTGTTATTATGTGCTTTGTTTCCCTCCAGGACTCTTTTATACTAAAATATGAAGGGTTTTACATAATTATATTTAGGGCCCAATATCAGTTATTTGGTTTTTACCACTGTTTGACACATTTAATAGGGCTGAAAATAATTCACTTTACTTTCCTATAAAATAGTGTGAAAAGAAACACTTAATGAAAGCAAATTTCCCTTTTACAGGTCTGTGCACACATTCCTAAATATTGTGCAAGGCTGTAGCAGACACGCTCACTGCTGTTTGCTTAACAAGGCCTCCTCGGGCACGAGGATCTCCAGTCATGCCTGCAGTGTTGGCACTTAAATGACTAAATCCATGAGCAAACATGGAAATCAAAGGCTGTTAAGCTAAGCAAATATGACAGTGATCCTTTTTGCCCATTGTTAGAGAAAATCCACCAGCATGAAAGCAATAACCCAGCAGTAACGATGTTAATAGAGCCTTTTCTCAGCACACATTTTATTACTTACACCTGTGCTTTTCCTGCTGTGACATCTCAAAAGGCCTGTCATTTGGTATTTGTCTGTCAGTGTAAATTCAAGGCATACTTACATGTAAAATATATACTGTTTTATCATCTTCATCTCAACTTCTTGCTGGAAATTTTAATGACTCAAATGGTTTGTCATTAACCGTCACAGAAATACTGTTCATTTATAGAGACAATTCATGCCAAAGTCCAAAATACATATTTTTCTTCTTACCTGCAGTGATATTTATCAATCTAAATACTTTAGGTGCGAGGTGCTGAGTGTTAGAGATATCGGCCACAGAGATGTCTGCCTTCTCTCTAATATTATGGAACTAGATGGCACTCAGCTTGTGGTGCTCAAAGTGGCCAAAAAATACATTTGAAAAACTCAACAGCAATGTCTCTTCCCAGAAATCATGACCCTGTCACTCAAGATAATCACAGACCTTGTTGTGAGCAGTTATATGTAGGACGATTTTCTTTCTACTGAAATACACCAGCCAACCATATCAACAGACGAGTACTACAAGTAAGAAGAAAAATATGTATTTTTCATTTTTGGGTGAACTGTTCCTTTAAAGCTGGTTTATAGTGCATAATTTGTATTTGAGGAGAACAAATTTGCACTGACACTAGTGGATAGCCTTGTGAAAGAACATTCTATAGTGGTGCTACTTTTGTTTCCACTTGAAGAGTTCAAAACCTACTGAGGCGTCTCCACAAAAAGAAAAATCTCCAACTGTTCCGACATTACACCAGTATGGCAAATCATAACATTTATGAGTTAATGGACATATGTGAAAGAGGTTTCAGGAACATTAAATAAAAATAGAATGCACATAAAACGTCTTCCTTTATGTTGTGTTCGTGTCCAGCACCTTAATCTCTTCTCTCTCCACCCTGCTTCTACTCATCTGGTTTTCATTTGCACGGCACAGCCAGCTGGAATGTGTTCATGCTTTTAAAGATGAGTTATTAGCCCATTAATACATACTTCAGCCAACACTATTTTAACTCAACTAAAGTGAAAAGACACAGTGTTTGTGGTCAAAAACCTCAAGTTCTTTTGTACATGTAAGACTGATTAATGATTAAATGGGGCATGTTTTTTTTTAACAGGGTGCTGTAAAAGACCGTTAAGACTTCTGAATGAAAAGATTTAAGTAAGAACCTTTAATTTGACGTATTATCTCATAATGGAGCAAATAAAGAGAACTTTTTGGGCTCAGGCACTTAAACTAGCCCTGGTGTCGACACAATGCAAAACATCAAAGTGTACAGTATGCAGTTGAGAATTGTGGCACCACATCTTCATTAAAATGATACACATATCATGCTTTACACTTGTTTTGTAGCTTTTGATGTTCATTTGTTTTGTTTCACTTGTACAAAAATAAATTCTCGTAGACTTGAGTACTGGTGTACAATGGGTCCTTTATTTTTAGAGCATATTTTCTACTAAATTCATATGTGTCCATATTTACAGTTAACGCTGTATCCTCAAACTCCATATATTTAAATCAGAGAAGAAAAAAATCTATCTACATGCACATTAAAAAACTATAATTTTATGAACCGCACTATCCATTACCAACCTCAAGATGGCTCTGTTCTCCTAACCAAGCATGTAAAGACAACAATGTTCATGACTTAAGGTCTTTTGATTTTTATCTTTTAGACATAGGTTGTGTGTGTACATAGTAAGAGAGAACAAGAGAGATTGTTCAGTGATAATCTATCTGCTTAGCAGTATTCGTCACTGCTGGTGTCTCCTTTGCAGCTAGCTCCAAGGAGCCCATCTGTGTTACAGCCGCGTGTCCTGGTGCGTTTCCCTCCACTACAGCTGGACCAGCTAGACCAGCATGACCAGTTACCCTCCTGATTAACAGTCGGCCTTGTACCTGCAAAACATTGTCCAAATTAACACAGAAAAGACAAAGGACCTACACTGATGTGAATGGCCTTGTTGGTAAGCTGGGATACTGTATGTTTGGATGTATCTCTTACCTGGGTGTTTAGCTTTATCACCTTTGAAATTCTGGCAGGCCATGCCTTCAAACAGGTGAGGGCACAGGCACAGACACTTCCCATCCAGCAGAGCAAGAGTGCCTCCGTTCTGACAGGGCTTACATTTGCACACGTTGTACTCTGCCACGTAGTCCACTGTGGCCTGTTTCAGGTTGGATATCCTGGCGTTGGCGTCTGGCATTTCCAATGGAATTAAATTATAGATGGGCTCCGGCTGTCAGAAGCAACAGAACATGTGCACTATTTCACTTGCCAGAATATAATAACAGAAAAATGATATTGTATCTTTCATTTGCCACAGCCATGCTAGCGGCTCTGTGAGGCTGTATTTAAGCACCTTTCCTACTAGACAAAAAAACCCACCAACACTCGCTGACATGTGGCTTTTGCATTTCATGGGAAAGGTTACAATCTGCACAAATCCTGGTACAAATGACTCTGAACTAGTCATGGGTATTTATTGGCATCAGCTTCAATTGGCTTTGATTGGCAGTGATGGAAATATGATACCTGGGTGGATGTGCTAATTTCTACTGCAGAGCCGTGTACACAGCTCAGGTCTACTTGCAATGGGAAAGGAGTCTTTTACCTACTTTTAGCAGGTTTTTCTACATTTAAAAATACCCACATTAATATGTTCATTTTGGTGGGAAAAGGTACTAGGAATAGCAATGTTTTGAGCTACATGCCAGGATGCAAACATGCTCAAAATGCTGAAATACAGATTTTTACTAGGTTCTTCATCTTTATTTGGTGTGTTAGCATGCTTAGGCTGACCAAACATCCTCTTTTCCCCCGACATTACCACTTTTGATGTCCTGTCCGGGGCG
The DNA here is from genome assembly GCA_035609425.1 of Epinephelus awoara. Lineage (NCBI taxonomy): Eukaryota > Metazoa > Chordata > Actinopteri > Perciformes > Serranidae > Epinephelus > Epinephelus awoara. The sequence continues at coordinate 28,256,699 of CM069312.1, forward strand.
TCGGGTGGGTGTTTATAAATTGATGATAATGTCCGGTTTTCCTATTTCCTTATGTCCGAAACCGAACCAACCCGACATTATTTCATGACTAAAGCACTGAGTGCTCCGCGGAGAGGGAGACCTCCATGTTTGAGACGGGAGCGGGCGGCGGGAGGTCTGAGGCTTCCAGCTAGGGGAGAGGTAGAAACAAACAGCCAATGTGTGTGTGTGTGTTCTGTTCAGGTGTTGTCACGTAAATAAAAGTCCCCAAGCAATAAACAGGACAGGCAATAGGTATTTTATTTATTTTTCCACTACATTTTCACTGAAAGCTGACCGAATCCGACCCGAGCCCGAATACAATTTATACATTTTTGACCGAACCCAGTCCGACCTGTCGGGACCCTCTAGTGTGTGAATGTGTCCCCTATCTACAGGGGCCCATCTGAATTTCTGTATTTGAGAGATATTATTTTGTAATATAACTGAATTTTCTATCCATTCATATAAACTTTAAATATATTAAAATTATAAGGCATCTTTGAGTAAACTGCGAGTATCATTTAAGTAGGCTATCTTGTGGCCGGGCCGAGTGTCCTCTTTTTTGGAAATCAAAATATGGTCACCCTAAGTATGCTAAAATTTGATAATTAGCAGTAAACAAAGTACAGCTGGCGCTGATGGGAATGTGATAAGTTTTGCAAGTACTTAAACCAAAGTATTGGACAAATTACCAACTTTTGATCATAATGGTGTTAAGTTAGAGTCACCAACATTATTACAAATCATCCTAAGGGAACATGAATGCCTGTGCCAAATTTTATGATAACCCATCCACTAGCCGTTGAGAAATTTCACTAAATCGACCAAATGTGGACCTCAAGGTTGCACTAGCCAGAAAGTCAGACGGTCAACAAAGTCATTAGGATTCATCGTGTGGGAGTTGTAAGTATAAGTACCAATTGTGTGCCAATTCATCAAGTAAAGATACTCTAGAGTGTAATTGAAAACAACCAAAGTCATTAGGATACATCCTTGTGAAATCCAAAATTTCATGGTAATCCATCCAATACTTGTTGCGATACATATGTGGTGGACTAACTTTGCTCACGGCAAAAACATTGTCATCATAGCGGGGCACCTAATAGCTTCAGTTTGCCAATCTGTCATAGCTACCTCACTGGAGAGCAGCGCAGGGGCCTCAGCAATGGTCCGGGCCCAGTTCTGATATGTAGCGACGTTCATCACTCCTTCTTTATTTAATTGAGCCCTCATAGCAACAGCACTTTCCAGGGTACCTCCTTTGACTGATGTCATCACCTTGTCCACCACTGCTTTTCCTTGAGTATCAACTGTGTAGCAACAGGGAAAAAAACTTAAAATGACTTTCCACAGTTGATACATTACACACAATACACCTCACAATAATTGTGCACAATGTAAAAGAAAAGTTATCCCATGAGAAAAGAGAGGTTTGGTTTTGACTTTTGCAAGTCTATCTTAATATAATCTTCAATAGTTAATTTTTTCATACAAAATTCTGTCACTGTGTTTCCCCGACAGCAGAGGGATATGTCCTTGTAGTTGCAATGCCAGGATAAGCTGGCACTGTCTACACGTAAACAGATATATTGGAAAACATATATTTTCCACCTCCGTTGAAAACAATAAAAATAAAGTATCTCCATCCACACTAGAACGCAAAAACTACTCCAAACGGCTGGCATTAGCTGTCCTCTGCAGTCTCCCCTTGTCAGGTATATAGGCTAACATTACTTTAAAAAAAAAAAAACTACTGGAGATCTCATCACCGTTGATTCCTCTTCGATTTAAGGTTAAAGGAGCTCGCTCAGAGACATAAGTGATACTCACTGTCTGCTGGTTCCACCGGGCCTGTTTAAAAATGTTGTTTCCGGCTGATTACGAACTAAGAATCCTGAGGTGGATCAAATAACACTGAATGTATCAGACGCCTCCATTTATCAGTGATGTGGTGCAGCAATACTAAGTTTAAGTGTAAAGTAGTCTTAAGACCAAGCAGTGAAAATAAAACGGAAACAAACCAGTGGTCCGTCAGTGTTGTTATTGTTTCTGGCACATGCTCATTACACGAAGCAACGGTGGGTATGTGTGAATTGAGGAGATGTTATCGTTTCCTAAACACTCCTTTTCAAACATCCACAAGTACAAAGTAACCAAAGTTTTGGAAAATCTGTACTCTAAAACGTGTTTTCAAAAGTCTCCATTTTATTGACCTACAACTCTATTTGCGTGTGGATGAGAGGCCAAAACGTAGAAGACAATATATGTTTTCAAAAATATCTCTACACCGGTGGACAGGGCCTTAACTCAGACTGATAAAGCCTCATACTAGCCTTGTCTTCACTTTAGAATTCAATTTTGCATGGAGTAAGGTGTGGAGTTTGTCCCTAATGTCTTGAGTATTATATAACGATACTTGAGAAATCTGCAGGTATCAGTTAAATATCGTCTCTCTAAAACAGGGAAAACACACCCTCATCTTTTTTTGTTACGTCATCACAGTCGTCACGTTTGAGGTTTCCCTTCGTCAACTCGCTGTCTCCAAAGTCTGCTGTGATGCCTATTTTGACACATTCTTGAATCTTTCTCTCTGTCAGATCTGCAAGAATCATGAGATATAGAGGATTAGTGCTTATCACTTTCCAATGTAGTCAGTATCCTAGAAAATTATCATCATAATGAGTAGTCTTAAAAGAGTCACTTGCTGGGATACACATACTTTTTGCCTTGATGGTGTCCTGGTTGAGGATATAGACCAACTCATATTCGCCGCCAGTCTTCCCATTTTTGGTGTAGTGAGTTCCGTAGTCCTCCAGGAAGGCAAAATAAATACCCTTCTCATACTGCACAGGCAATGATTTGACATGTGCTATGAATTCTTCTGCTGTTACAAGCTGACGGGAGCGCATCCTGTAGGTGCTCAGCTGTACTTTGCCCTTCACCCGCATAAAGCTCTTGTTCTAAATATGCAGGAGAGAAGTATTAGTAAATACACATGCAGATGGTTTGTTTCTGTTTGTGATAACACAATTACATTATTATCACACAGTTGTGTCTTTTTTAATTTGGTCAGTGTTGCTATGTGTGCTATGAACTATTTAAATATACTTGTCGCTGGCTGATATTTACCTTAATGTTGGAGTACTCTGAGACCTCACGAATCATTGTTTTCTTCTCATATTGATAGTCTAAATCCACCTTTGTAGCAGATTCGGACATGGACGGCTCACTTGGTTTAAATTTGAAGGAAAGTCCAGCATCAACTTTAACACTCATCTCTCTCAGCATTTCCCTGAGGAGGCTGTGTGTGCTTTCATAGATCTCTCTAGAAGAGGTTTCTTCCACTAGAGTCTGGAAAGACAGGGAGCCAAAGAACAGAATTTTATAGAATCCTCCTTGGCATACTGCATATTCATCACCATTTTACACAAATACAGATATGCTTTGTGAATGAATCCTCAGTATAAAGTAGAAGAAATGGTTGTGGCTAACCTCATAGCTGAGCACGCCGACATTCCAGGGTTGCCTGTCATCCCTCCCAGTGTTTGGATTCCTCACTCGATCACACCTCCCATTAAAGTAATCATTGTTGAAGGGGTTCATTCGAGGATCTGCACCCAATATGTTGATTCTGGTGGATGGACATAGTAGCCACTTTAAAGACTATATACAGAATGATGCATATTTTATTGAAATTCTAAAGTTTGATGAGTACTCGAGTATACTAGTCATAAATAGTTCGACATTTTGGGAAATGTGTTGAACTTGTGGACCACCAGCCTGTTGAGCCCTGCTTCCAGGCTTTATGCTGAACTAATCTAAGCTGACTTTGTTTTGATCATAAAGACATGAGTGGTATATATGTTCTCATCTCAAGACAGAAACTAGTATAGTGTAAGTATAGTTCCCAAAATGTCAAACTATTCTTCTAAAAGATCCTTAAAAACAATTCAGTTAATAATAATACAAAATAAATAAGAAAGCATCTCCTGTAAATACTGCTTTAATTAAAGCTGGGGTAGGCAGTTTAATTTTGGTGTCATTGGGCAAAAAAATCACCCATATTATAATTCAAGTGGTCAGAGAGAACACTAGAAAATCTAGCCCATTATGAGAAACTTTGGCCAATCACAGGCCATTTTCAGGAAGAGCAGCTGTCAGTCATGTCAGTCACTGCTCATGAACTGCAGTCAAAATGTAAAACTAGGCAGTGCTGGTCAAATATGAATCAAGATTCTGTTTTTAGAGACACATGTTAATGTACCGTTTATCTGTAAAATGAGAAAGCGTGTGACCCGGCCGCCATGTTGAAAACAGTCGAGTCAACACGATGCACCACCCACCAGCTGGTGCAAAAGTTCATATTTTAAGTTATACTTAAATATGTTTGTGACAACATTTGAGGCAAGAAATAGGCAATGCCGTAACAGAATCTTGATCAATGCTGCCTAGTTTGACAGTTTCATTGCAGTTCATAAGCAGTGACTGGCATGATTGACAGCTGACTTAAGGCTGATTCATAGCTGTGCTCCACGCAGAGCCTGCAATGTAGGCTACGGAAGTGGGCTACAACACTGTACAAATTTGCAGTCGTATGGTGGTGTGTTTGTTTTTTTGGCTCGGCAATTACACTGCCAAAAAGCTGGTCGGTGGTAGGGTTTCTGTGCCACTGTGTCAAGTTTTTGTGAAGTGCAATTAAGTTTATTGATTAAAAACACACCAGAAACACACATAAAACACGACTTAATAGCAACAATATTAGACACACGTAGCCTATAAAATTTGGCTCTATCATAACCCACAAAGTTCACAGACAAAAAGTGTCTTTTGCTAGACCCTTATCTGTTTGTTTATACTGAGGGAAATGGTTTTCAGCTAACAAAAATTAACAGGAGGTTGGGGAGGTGCATGTCAGGCTATGGTGTAGAGTATGCATCTACGTAGAGCCTACAATGCAGGCATGGTGTCAATTCAATGCAGTATTATAATTTCTGCTTTAGAGACTTCTTGGTTCTGATTGGTTGTTTTCATTATTCTTGGAAATGCCATTATGAGCACTAAGATAGGATATAGTGACAGTTATAAAACAAAAAAGTGTAGCTTTAATTTTTGTTACAGGATCACCATGAATGGGCCACTGTGCTGTCCTAATGTAAGTGCTCTCCACTATGACAAAGCCCCCATTTCACTGTCATATTACTATATAATGACTCTTGATGCCATCTGAATTGGCGCTTTGATAACTCACTCTTACCCATATCCTGCCGTCCTGCCTTGCTCATTGCTATCCAGCACTGAGGAACCACAGGGTTTATGAAGAGGATCACAGTCCTCATCTGATCCATCCTCACAGTCATAGTCACCGTTGCACATTAACCTCTTCTTGATGCAGGAACCTGTGTAAAGATGAGGGTTAAGCTAACAGGGCTAAGCATGACAAAGATTAATGTACTGTAGGTGACATAAAAGAAGCTGAATTACCTGACTCGCACTGGAACTCTGAGTCAGAACACTGAGGGGGAGGCGGTAGTTCACATGCAGCATCTGTTACACAGGACTCCTTGTCTCCCATTGATCCCTGACAAGACTCACCTCCAAACTGGCCAAACACTTCTGCACTACGAGAGCGCCTCTGAGGATCACAAATGATATCACACTTTGTTAACCATCTACTTTCTTACAAAGGCAGCAGTTACTGCAGACACAGTGAATAAGGCTCTTAGCAAAACTGTGTAACAGATTTATAAGTAAAAAAAAACAAACCTTTATGTGCCTTTTTAGGCTGATTGTCACAGAGCTTACTTAAAACCTTAAAAGAGTATTCAGATATAACACTGTATGAACAATCTTGTCAATTTGCAAACCAATCGCCAGAATAAATGCTGACATTGTATGCTTCTGCAAACAAAGGATGTGTTCCATTTGTATGTTTTTATGTAACAGATTTGCTCAAACTTTTAGTCTCCTTGCGGTTTAACAACGCTGTGGTTAATGTGTCATTATGTTTAGACACAAAAGAACTTGGTTATGATTAGAAAAGATCATGTTTTGGCTAAACATAGCTGCTTTTGGTGGCACAATTCCGACTGGACACGCAACAATGGCTTGGTAAAATAAAAAACAGTTCATTGCACTATCCTGGCTGGAAACACAATGATGTCTCAGTGAAAAACAACTGCTTTTCTTGGCACTTTCCCCTGTCGAAACACTGATGGATGGCTAAAAAACATCCATATTTGGAAGCTCAAAAGCAGCCGGAAATACAGGGATGACATGCTAAAAATCTAACTTATTTTGTAGCTTAAAAATCGTTGGAAACACAGGGTTTGTAAAAATGCAACTCTCTCTTACTTTGACCAACAGGGCTCTAATTTTAGTATAGAGCGTCAGATTGAAATTGCAAATGCACCATGTAGTGTTTACTCACTCTCCGGGACTGCAAAGTAAAAACTGACCAATGGGACCAGGCTGACCCATATGCTCTCAGTCAGCTTTGTGGTTGATTACTATGCCAATCTTACAAACAAGGACAACACTGTCCACCGTTTTGTTTTGCTATCAAAGCTAAGGTCAGCTAATGTGCTAAAAAGTTAGCACCACAGGGAAGACTTGCTAAAAAACACCCATATTTGGTAGCTATAAATGTGCTGGAAACACAGGGATAACTCCCTTAAAAACATCAATATTTGGTTGCTCAAAAGCCAATGTAAACACAGGATGCCTCCCTAAAAAAACAACCTGTTTTGCTGTTTGTCTTGAACAGAGGTCTGCAGCTTGGCGGGCGTCTTGCTTAGATGTCACACCATCCACCATCCCCTCCACTTTGCCAGGACAAAGTCAGCTCATACAGTGTCTGTCACTTCAGTAATTTTGATATGATACATATGTGACATATACAATGTATAACGTAACATATCCGTGGTTTGCAAAAAGCACAAGTTAGTGTTGTTAAAGTCACGTAAGTTAGTGTTGCTGTTGTAATGGACTCACTCTGATTTTGGAGCAAGGATCACAAGAACTCCACTCTGACCAGCGGCTCCAAACACAATTCACTGCTGGTGGGTCAGGAAGTTCTACTCCCCTGAAAGACACATATGATTTTTTTTTTTTTTTGGTCTAGTATCAATCAATTAAATTACAAACAAGATCCTTGCTATTGTGTTAATGTAATAGGAAATATACATACATTCCTCCTCCAAGAAGCGTCAGTGTTAGACACAGGCTACAGAGGCCCAGCTGGAGAGCAACCTCAATCCTCATGGTGAACCTTTGAAGAGACAAATAGTGTTGTGTGTTTGTCCCTGTTTAGTCTTTTAAGCATCCCCTCTGTCAATGATTAGTTTACTGCTAAAGGACCATGATGGCGTCAAAGTCAATAGTTTGGATATCTGGGGCAGCAATATTGATTCACTGCTGGGAAACTCCACAAATCAGAGTTTACAGTGTTTGTTTTAATGGTAACATCTTACTCACCCAGTCAGTATATTCTGTTCTGCACAGTGTGAGCAAAGCCTCTCCAAAAACATGATTAATGAAAATGATGAGTAACTTCTTCTCATCATTTTTACAAAACTGTAAAATAACTGTGAACTATTCCTTTAGTTATATTTATATCCATTGGTTGAAATATGATTTACTAAAAGCCAACAAAATTCAAAGAATCACACACAGATAAATGTGCACATAACTCTATAATACAGTAGGTTATTAGGACGAAAATAAATTTTAATACTTCATTTTCATGCCTCTGAACCACAGGGAGAAGCTTCATGACAGGGAGACACTTAGGGACAGCATAACAAACACTCTTAACGCTTTAAGTGCATACACACTGTTTTTGCACAAGGCCAAAGGACATTTTTGTGCTTTGGTTTTTATTTTGAGAATGCTTGTACTAACTACAAACAGTTTGTTAATGTCTGTGTTTCCAGGATTATGCAATCACTCAGGCAGGTTCACAGCAAAGCAGAGCAAATATTTAAAGAGACAGTTTTTGACTGACATCCACAGAACACGCTGGCCACCATCTGAGATTGGGAAACTGACGAGCAAGACTGTCAAAACTGAACCACGTACACACCCGCCGTAACTGCCAACAGCAAAGATGTTTGGGAAACTGCCATGCGCACTGATGGGTCCTCATTGCACAGATTCTGACATGCATCTCTTTGTCCACAAGATGGCATCACCAAACAGATAACAGCAGTATTCAGTGCGGTGCCCATGTCTTACAATCACAAACTACTTATGCATAGAGCAAAGAAACACACCAATATGAGGACTATAACAGTCTTTGTAAATGCACTTGTACTAATTTCCTTCTCTGATAAGTAAACACTGTTTTCTTTAATGAATATGTTAAAACAAGCCTTGCACAATGCACAGGAAGTTTGAAACAGTTGCACCTAATGATCTGTCATGTGATCTGAGTAGCTTTTGCTGACTCTGCAGTACTCTGTTCTTCAAAAGGAGGGAGTGCAGTGTGTATAAATCACAAAAAAGGGAAAACAGAACACTTCTCAGTGTAGACAGATGAAAGCAGCACTGATTTTAAAGGGGACTCAATCAAATAAGCTAATCATTCACGATCAGGTGAATCATTACACATTGACACAGAGGTTTGGCAGTGAAAAATCAACTGCTTTTGTCCATAATACTGATATTAAATTCTGCAGTATTCAGCACACTGACAAGTATTTTCTGCTGACTTAAACAAACACACTCGGACTATTCCCCGATGTCTCCAAAGTCAATCTGGGGGCTGCCCTGTCCGGGTTCTTTCCATGTATCTACAAGCAGAGCTGGGGTAGTCTAGGGGCTATGTGGTCATGGCCCGCTGGAGAGGCACAAATATGTGCTGAGGTCACCACTTTTACGACGTTCGGCAGTTTCCTCCCAGCTTTCTCAGGAAACCAGAGGGTAGGTAAGGTGCTTGGCCAATATTTCTCCTGACTAGAAAGACTTCCTGTTTTTTGGGGAGGTTGGACGTTGGAACTGTGTGGAAACATTAATGGGACAGCCCGATTTTACTGAAATTTACACCTTACACATACAATAGAATAAGTCATTATGTGTGACAAAATATGATGACATTGCTTCCTGCATTTCCACTTGCTGCCTTATGCTGTATTTTTAGACTGAAATGGAGAGGAGCAGTGAAGGCAGTTGAGAGTTAAAAGATCAGAGAGGATAAAATCTAAGACTCCCTCAATTATGGACTGGAGATAAGTGGCTATCTTAGGTTCTGGCTGTGGTGGCAGCCGGTTCCAGGATTCACGCCCTAAATGCTGGATGTTTGGATTGAGGCCTTCCTGTAATAAACCAAGGAAAGGACACTTCCCATTAGATTCTCTCTGTCAGCATTCTATCATAAAAATAAATCCTCTAATGTGTATGTGCTGACTTGTGCCATCTGTTTTCTTGAAAAGGGTCTCCCATACTTTTCCTTTTCCTACCAGAGAGTTTAAATGAGAAAGTAGCATCCAACATGTCCTCCTGTATGTGAGTGTGTGGTTGCAGTGGGTGTGTTACTGATCCAAACAGACAATGAATCACATTCAACAGAACAAGGAACCATCATTTTAACTCAGCGTCATCAGGGAGTGATGCTTGACACGTCATTGAAGAGAAAAGTTAACGGCCTCAGAATCCTATGAGACAACATATTTTGCTATCCCTGATTTTATGAAGTAGAGTGTATGAATTTTGTTGCATTAATACAAAGGTATAAAGCACAATAAAGACTGCAAATGTTCAATGCCTGATGTGATGCAGCAACAGCTGTACAGATACATGCATTTTATTCTGGGCTTGTGAAATTCTACACAAAAGTCTGATGATATTAAATGTTTAATAAGAGGTTATGAAAAAGATCATTCCAGTGGTTGGTGACTGCAGGGGAAAACACACTCTCAGCTCGACAGTTATCTGGTTTCTGAGGAGCTCATCTCCGAAAAACCAGCTTCTGTCAGCAGAACACAGGATACAAAGGCAGGAAGGATGTCCTTCCTCTGTCTGTCATCCCTCAGCTTGCAACCTACAACATACAGAATACTGTACATCTCTTAAACCTCAGGCAGCATCATTTGTTTTATTTTTCTCCCAAATATTTCTTTGGAGTTTTTGGGGATGTCAGAACTGTATGACTATAAATGACTAGGATCATGTGGTAGTTGGTCTTTATAGCACAGCAGGTTTATAAAAGGTGGCAGAGTCGCTATCTGTGAAATAAAAAACACAGACTTGTAATGGTCATTTAAGAGATGTAAAGCTAAACACTGAGATAACTTGGCTTTCCTCTGAAAAATCACATTTTATTTATCAGTTCGACTGAGGTGAGAAGATCGGATGGTCTTATTGTGCGTGGACAACTTGGCACAATGGACCATTTTTATAAAGAAAGCCACATTTTCACCCCAAAATCCCTGTATATGAGTGGTAACTAATAAATTGCTTCTTTGTATTATGAAGGACTCTGTTGCTATTTATGATATAATGATATATCTAATGTGTGACTGTACCTTTAGGGTAAGAATGTCAGGGTAAGCCAGAGGCAGCATAAAGCATAGTGGGGATGGTCACGAGCAGGTCGTGCATTTGCCTGCATAAGAAAAAAAATATTGCTTCCCATTCAGACAGATTTCCAGCCAAATTGTCCTAGGTTGGGCCAATCACAACCGTTCATCTAATATGGGGCAGGTTTGATACGATGACTGACAACTTGCAGAGCCTTTGTGCTTTATGCAGAATATCTGATGATGTCATTTTTGGCTCATCCATCCTCTCACTGGGGACATGACAGCAAGTATAAACCTAGCTCAGTAAAGAAGAGCATTGTAGTGGTCTGTCTGTCTGTCTGTCTGTCCATTGTTCAGGGCTGTTTCACATTTCATTGACTTGATTGGTTGTAGGTCTATCTAATTTGATCAAGAGGAATTTTGATCTTCGGCAGTTGATTTCGCCCTTTGGAAATTGAAAACAAACTGAGTGGTTCCAGACTAACAGACATTTACAAATTGGTGCAGTGATGCTTTTAAATGGGTAAATCAAAACAGAAATTGTCGCTCCAAGTAGTGTCTGACCATTCTAATAGTTTTTATTATGAGTACAGCAATGCTGAGATTTCTTATAGAATGTAAAAATTAATACTGTTGCTCTCCTCAAGACTATTTCCATTACACACCAATGGATTAGAATGAATCGGCATAAAGGAAAAAGGTTTTTGTCATTTAATCAATAAGCTCCAGCATACTGCCATCAGTAACAATATCACAAACCTGACAGCGGTGTTAAGCCATCAACTGAGCTCTCACTTCACAATATCAGTCATCAGTCAGTTACTATCAGTCATTTAAATGTTGTCTGATATGTGGAATATAATTCACTGGTAGCTGGCACACTATACTTTTTGAAAAACACATTTACAGAAGTGAAACCTAACAGTCCACAGGAAAAAGTGACACTGACATCACTACTCACGTTAGTGCAGATCTCAGTGTTGACGTGAGCTCTAGTTTTGTAGCTACACAGATGGCTGATTTCCTTTCCCAATAATTTGTTTCAATTTCTTTTGTTTTTCTGTTGAAGAAGCTTTGTGTCTTTTAAATGCTGGCTACCCCTGTTTATACTAAACCTCTGGTTCTTCTCTTAATTATCCCAAACAAACATTTAATAATGCTTCTGTAAACGTGAGACGAAACATCTACTGTGTGACCTAAGGATTTTCTTCCTGGGAATGTAGGAACTGGCACTCAGTGCTTAGAACAGCAAATATAAAAACTGTCATTACATGGCTGAATCACTATATGGTATCGAAAAGCAAAACAGACATTTATACTGAGGAAGTTGATGACCCATTTTCAGCCATCGGTTGACTGTAATTGCAATAACACTGTGCCTGGCAGAGGAAATGTAGTGCCTGGTCTTTTTTTTTTTTTTTTTTTTTTAAAAAGTGCTGTGTTAGCAACAGCGGAGCTTTCCTCTGGTTTGGACTCCCCTTTCCCCTCACTCATTCTACATTTAATGATATGATGCTCAGTGTTCATATTTGTTTATATGATATGAATGAGAGTTTTAATTTGAAAGTCATCCAATGCTGTGGTCCAGCAGTGTTGGGAGAGGAAAGTGGGATATATTCATGTTTTTGCAGTTACCATGCAGTGTTAAAAGCAATTCATGTCACAAATGTTGAGCAACAAAGAATCCTTGCTTCATCTCAGACAAGCACAAGACATTTTCTGCCCATTCTGCCCCTTTGCACAATAGAAACAAAATTATGGTTCAAATCACATGTTTCACATTTAATTAACATCAAGACTTATAAAGCACGTTAGGCTGTTTTGGATGACAATAACGAAAAAGCTAAGTTGTCCCTATTTTTAGACATTACTTAAAGGCTTGGGAGTATACAGGCTTACAGTGAAATTAACATTGCTGTGTGATTATTTTCTTGCCACTTGGGGGCACTGCAGAAACAACACTGACATATTGTGACCTTTAAAATTTACAAACAGTTCTTTTTACACATGCAGCAGATGCAAAGCACTGATGCATGAGTTAAAAGATGCAAACTTTTAACTTATTTAGCTTTTTTGTTGTCTAACAACCACAGGGAAATATATGGGCTCTTCAGCGGCTAAATGCTCCACCAAGTTAGTCGGCAACTATGTCTGACTGCTGTTTGGTGCTGGGCATGTAGCGTACAGTGTGTTTTAGAGCTTTTTAGTTGAAAACAGCTGTCTGCTTCTGCAGAAGATACACTACACAAACTACAAACAAACAACAGAACCACATAGATAGTTATTATGTAGAATGATGTCATCTGACCTTTGTTATGCTGCATAGTAATTAGCCACGTGCTTCTGTTTTTGTTCAGTTTTTAGGATAAGGGAATTCAAATGGGCTTTTAATCCAATGGGCCTTTTATTGAACCACTGAGACTTCTGGATAATGAACCGTTTGAACAATGGCATGACGCTGAGAAGAAGAAAGAACACTAAAGTCATAGCTCTATTAGCTGTACTTGCACTTAGTTCTGTGGTGACAGATTTGGTGTGGAAAAGGACTTTGGAGTGTTGGGGCCTTGATGTGGAGGGTTTCATGGAGGGTTTAGTGGAGGAAACAGTTTCTTCAAAACGTTAGGATGTGCAGGACTAAATTCCAGTATCTCTGTCGGCACTTCATGACACTGCTGCCACAGCATGTAGGCAAGCTGTCACCATCAGAAAGTGTTTAGTAATCGGGCTTTATTGGCTGGCGAATGGAGCAGCTTACTGTGTTATGATTATGGCAGCCTTCTGCAGACCACTCAGATAGTGTATGGTGAGTAATCTACACCTGCAGCATGAATTATTTAGTGGAACAACCATGGATGTATGGGGAAAACACAGCTAAGGTCTGATATGACTGTTCTCACAGTAGGCACCTGACCAGCAATCAGCTATGCAGCCCAGAACTGATTGGAAAAAATTGGATTTCTGTGTTCACACAAAAAAAATCAGACTTGTGTCATGAGGGGGGAAAAAATCAGATTTGGTCCATATTTGCTTGCAATGCAAATAGCCTGAGGCTTGCAGTGTGAATAGCATATGAGAGTGGTGAGAGTGAACCAAAACAGAAGCATTAAAGTTGGAGGCCCTAAAACCATAGCTATATGGGCCCTGCTGGAGGACCTCAGGCAGCGATCAGGCTCCTAAGGAGTAAGCAGATCACAGATAAAGGCAGGAGCTTGACCATTCAGGGCTTTAAAAACAAGCAGTAAAATCTTAAAATCAATTCTAGAACTCACAGGTAACCAGTGAAGGGCAGCAAGGATTGGTGTAATGTGGTCACTTTTCTCAGTACCTGTTAAAAGCCTGGCAGCAGTGTTTTGTGCCAACTGCACTCTTTTAATGTTTTGTTTACTGATACCAGAATGAAGTGCATTACAGTAGTCGAGTCTGGAAGTGATAAAAGCATGGATAACCTTTTCTAAATCTGCAGGAGAGAGGAATTACCTGATTTTGGTTAGCTGTCTCAGTTGGGCAAAGCAGGACTGTAGTGCTTTGGTCACCTGGACATCAAAAGACAGCTCACAGTCAAAAATGACACCCAGGTTGCGGGCCTCTGTACGGACATTGCTAGACATTGCTAGACTGCTGGTAGTGCTGGGGCCAGAGGGGGTGATGATGATTACTTCTGATTTAGAGTCATTCAGCTGCAGAAAATTTTTGGACATCAAGGATTTAATTTCAGCCAAACAGGACATAATACAGACAGCATCAGAGGAACCAGGCTTTAACGGGACATATAATTGAGTGTCATCCGCGTAACAGTGAAAATGAATGTTAGTTACGCATGGTTTGTCCGAGAGGTAGCATGTATAAGGTGAATAGAAGGGGTCCCAAAATAGACCCCGGGGGGACCCCGCAGAGGAGTGGAGCACAGGAGGAAGAAGCGTCTCCAAGCACCACAGAGAATGACCTACCAGACAGATAAGAAATGAACCAATCCAGGGCCACATCACTGATACCAACACCATTTTTCAGACGGCTGATCAAGACAACATGATCCACTGTGTCAAAGGCTGAGCTGAGGTCAAAGAGAATTACAATGGAGTACTGGCCTGAGTCAGCTGCAAGCAGTAAGTCACTGGAGACCTTGACCAAAGCAGTCTTGGTGCTGTGTAATGAGTGGAAGCCAGACTGAAATTTCTCAAAGATTTGATTATTGTTCATAAAGGAAATCAATTGTGTGGAGACAATTTTCTATAAAATCTTTGATAAAAATGGTAGCTTAGAGATAGGTCTAAAATTGCTTAAAACAGTGGGATCAAGAGAGGGCCTTTTAAAAGGTATGTTTAAAACAGGAAGGGAAAATACCTGAGGAGAGGGAACAATCAGTAATGGCTAAAAAAGATTTTAGCCTATAAAGCTGTCTGGGAGGAAATGTGGAGCTGCGACCCCTTTCACACTACACATAGTCATTTAATCTGTCGTTAGGAAAACACCATATTTCTTGTTGCTGCTTTAAATTGGTTATTTCACATCATTTTTTGTCATTAGACCATTTTTTCTTGATGAAACTTAATGTTTTAAAACGTGAAACAATCTGAAGTGTGGGTGAAAACAGGCCTGCATTGTTTAATAGTGAGTTGTATTGGGGAAAAAAATCTAATGAAATCAGATCTATTTTCTTATGACACACCACTTTTCATGACCCACTTACTGTGAAGGCTATATGAACAATCTTCCACGTAAAAAAGACCGCCCCTCTTTCACTTTAAGTCTGCAGTGAGTTAGGTCTGTCTGTCAGTCGGCGAAGGGTTAAACTGGGAGTTTGCAGCAGTCTCTCCTTTCTGTCCACGACATTTAGCGGAAAACATCTGACTCCTGCTCGTTTTCCGAGAGCTGTGTTTGGGTTCTACTCATTTTTTGCGCCGGAGCGGCGGAGGCATCACGGGAACAAAAGTCACCGTTTCGACAGCGGGGTTTCAACATCTCACTACGCGCTTTCAAACAGGTAGGTCCCCTGTGTTGTCAACATTTTCCATCCGTGCATTGATTTGGGATCCAGCAAAGCGTCACAGGTAGACGTTTTAAAGTAGCTACAAAAATGTTAGTATATGAATTCGCCTGTAAAAGCAACACTAAGAAGCCTAGTCGTAGGTTTGTGAGAGTTAAAACAAACCTAAAAATCAATTGGTTTTCCATTAACTGTGATTTTCCTTCACATCCCTGTGGGAGGTAAAACTTCATTCCATGTTTTCATTCCTACTCATTTCCTTTTCTGACTCAGCTGTTGGGATAAGAAACTTTTCTCCTTCTAATAAGCCATTTCCCCAGAACATTCTCTTCTGTCTGCAACCCTGTCAACAAACATCTTTTTCATCTTCAGACAATATATGCTGTTCACTTTGTTTTTAAGTTGCATCTCCCATCCACATACCTACTTATATTTTTCCTAGTTTTACTGTGAAACTATTCTCATTTAGTGGCTATGAAAGTGTTTGCATGGCCTTTGTGTTCACAGTGGGCCTGTGGTATTTCACCATCTCATTCACTTGCAGACTGACTCATTCCCTGATTTCCTCCAGATGTGCAGTAGTTTACGTTTCCTGACGGCACAGGATTGTGACATTTCTGCCCTTTCGCTGCACTTATTCTGCTGACAAATATGAATTTAAACTTCTGTGGCTCAAAGTGTTGTTTGTGTCGTGACACTGGCAGATGTAAAGCTACATATTATTTTCATCATCTGGCAGGAGGGACAATACTCTCTGAGTTAGTTGTTAAAATGTAATCCTTTAACTCAAATCTGCAATGAATTGCTGACATTTCACCCTTGTTATTAGCCTGTCCTCCAGCTAGTGGGACTCTGACACCACTGGAGTTACTGGACAAGTGCAATCATGTGTCACACTTGTGTAAATGGAGCATCAAGTGTTTAGACGTATGTCTTGTTTTTCCTTGCACAGCAAGAAAACAGTCTCTGTGCAGTTGCAGGAATTTAAATGTCACCATGGGGAACCAAACATACAGGCGCTAACTTACTTACCCTGCTTGTACTTCAAAACTGATACTGCTGTATAGAATGAAGTTTTTATTGTTTTACAGCTGCACAGTAGCTCCTGTGATGCAACTCTGCAATACAGAGAAGCAATACATATAATTTCTTGAAAAAGAAAACACACTCAATTGCAGATCCAGCTTTGATTTTTGAATAGCTGTACCTTCACAGATTCTCTGTCAGTCCCAAGCACACTCAGATGTGATTCGTGGAGAGTTGGCACAAACCTGGAGCGCACTCAATGACCTGATAGTTCCCATCTGTTATCTCATCCTGTATGGCTCTCATTTCCTTTATGAATCAAACAAATTACTTGCCTGATTAACTTCATCATAAATAGCACCTCTGGACTGGACTGTGGATTTCTATATTTTTACTGAACTTAGGCAAAAACACTCTGAATTTGTATGATCACACACAGGTGCATTGGTGTGTACTCCTTTTGAGAGATCATTTTAAGCCTGAATCCACATCATCAGTATATTAAGTGTAGCTTTTATAGACGTTGCTGGGTAAATGATCATTCCAAAATGCTTCAATTTCCGTTTGTAGTTGCTTAGCTGGGCATCACGAGATCTTTTGCTTTGCTAGCGCAAGATTAACCTCAGGTAATTGCTCAACCTTTGCCCACTTCCAACCTTTGGTCCGTCCTACAGCACTCACAGCCTCTCTGCACTGGTGTAGTGTCAGTGTAGCCTCTGGAGCTGGTCCTAAAGGTACGTATGTCCCACACAGAGCTATGTTTGAGTTGGTTGTATTCCATAGTTTGCGAAGAGCAGGAGTTGTTTATGGCTTATTTTGCCTGGCTGAATGAGTGTTGTGATTGTTTGATTTATTAAATGATGATTTTAAAAAAAAGTTTTCTTGCATCTGACATAGTTGAGGAGATGTTGGTGAATTTCAGCTGCTGTGTTGCCCGCTACAATCCACGGTGATGTTTTTGACTCATGTGACATTGCCTTGTGTTTCCTGCACACTCAGTGCAGAGCTATTGAGGAGTGCTTTGGCAGACACATTGATGATGATGATGTTAATGTTGATGTGCAGATACATTTGACCAGCATGTTGCTTGTGAGACACAATTAACACAGCTCACTGATTTTAACAGGAATTTTATGGGCTGACAAATCACATGATGTGACAGGATGATTACAACATGTGGTTTGTCCACCTGTGCAGTTATAGTGGTACCTAGTTAATAGTTTTTAAAGGGTGACTATATATTTTTTAACCTGGACTCCATTTTCCATGCTTTTGTATCAAAGTGAGGGGAACAACAATTTTTGAAATTGGTCCAGTACTAGGTGAGAGTGATAGAGCCAGCAGCAGCAAACAGGTTGTAATCTTGGAGCATTTACACATTGTCAATTTATATCCACCAAAAGTGCTTGTTTTGCCACTGACAGGCTCAGATTATTTCTTTAAGTGTCAACAACATTATGGAAATGATTCCTGCAGAGAAAGAGCTTTTACTAAAAGTAAGATCCTTTTCTGTTTAACCAGAAACATCCCAGAAACAACTACTAGAAAACCCACCAGACTCCATTTATATAAACAGTAATTTTAGCGTGTATACAGCCAGCATATTTTCACATTTAACGAGGTGAATTAATTGTTTATTTTACCAAACCAGAGCTGGTGATTGTTGGAACAGTAGAAAGACAATCCAAGATATTTTTTGTATTTGTGTTTTGTTTCTGTCAACTTCAGATGAAGCGTGTTTTATGATGATAAAATTACTGCTTATTTAAAAGGAGTTTGGTGGGTTTGACGACAGTGATTTCGATGCTGTTTCGGGTAAATCAAAAAAGTTCTTACTCTTTAACTAAAAGGTCATTCTTTTTAGAGATCCTTTCCATGTTGTCAGACACTTATGATAACAATCTGAGTCTGTTAGTGGCAAAAACAAGCACTTTTAGTGGCTGTAAATTGATGGTGCACAATTGCCAAGTAACTTACACTGCAGCCTTTTTTGTCAGCTGTCAGCTGCAGCGCTCTTGCTCAGTACTGGAAACATTTCAAAAAAATCTGTTTCCATTTGTGACTCAGACATGAAAATATGGAAAAATAGGGTCCAGGTTGAAAAATACCTCAGTTGCTTCTTAATAGGTTTGATTGCTAGAGAACAATGTATTTGTACAGAGGTGAGTGTGTGCAGGACGCTCTTTATCTTTACAATAATTTGCTCCTTTACAGGGCTGATCAACTGACACAGCATGTGTAAAGCAGGGTTAAAGTGTGTGTTTTTTCTGTGTTCTTGTCCTTACGAGACCATGATGTTTTATGGGTCATATGTCTTGCTATGCCTCTCTGTCTGTCTTGAGGGTGTTTCTGTGGTTGTAAATGTTTACTGTGGATTGTTAACATATTTAATTGTTTATGATGTGCAAAAAATCTTTTCAGCAGCAACATACAAAACCTCTTTAGCAGCAGCAGAGTATTTTAATTGTATCCCTTTACAGTGTAATATTTTGTTTGCAGTTTCACTAAGAAAGAATGTGCATTAACCTCAAATCGCCTTCTCCTTTTTTGTCTCTCGCCACACGCACTTCACTTTTTTCTGCTGCAGGCAAATAACAAGAAAAGCATGTGTGGGTGTTAGGAGTCATCTGTTCAGTTGACCTCGCTGCCCCTGAACACGGAGCTGCCGCCTGCTTTAGCACCGACTGTCCACTTGTCCATTGAGGCTCACTCCACACCATGTCTGCAGAAGTGGAGAACAGCGCGCCTGTCCCTGCTGATCCCAGCATTGCATCCCCATCGACAGCCTCGACTAATGACCCCTCCGCCTCACCCACAATGGCCACATCCAAGGTCCCATTTAAAAAAGAGAAGAAGAAAGGTGCGAAATGGAAGACGCAATGACAAAATTATGATCAAGCAGTGATCAAGACATCAAACTGACTAGTCTGAGCTGGTAGAGATCATTGTTTCCTTGTGTTCTTTTTTACAGTCCCAGAGAAGACAGATGAGTACTTGCTGGGCAGATTTCAAGGGGATGGTGTGAGGTACAAGGCCAAGCTGATTGGCATCGATGATGTCTCAGAGGCCAGAGGGGACAAGATGTGCCAGGACTCCATGATGAAACTTAAGGTGCAGCATGGGACCTTGGACTGTGCCCTGCTATCTTTTATAATACATTAAAATTATTAAGTGGATGGCATTTTAAAGCTGGTATCTGACACACATTTGTTGCTGTTACAGGTCATCTGCAACACTGCAGAGGGCGACAGTGTACACAAAATGTATTAGCTTTAAATAACAAGTCATGTTGACAGAATGTACCATGTGTTTGACACCAGGGTATGGCAGTAGCTGCTCGGTCCCAAGGCAAACACAAACAGAGGATCTGGGTCAACATTTCCATGTCGGGCATCAAAATCATTGATGAGAAATCGGGAGTGAGTTCTGACATTTCCTTCCATTACACTCACGTAACGCTGCAAAGTTCAATAGATTTTATTGCTAATAAAACCTTCGTCCTTATAACTCAGGTGATCGAGCACGAACATGTGGTGAATAAGATCTCCTTCATCGCGAGAGATGTAACAGACAACAGGGCATTTGGATATGTGTGCGGAGCAGAAGGGCAGCATCAGTTTTTCGCCATAAAGACCGCACAACAGGTAAGGGCTCATTTGTATAAAAAAAAAAGATAAGTTCATTTCAAATGTTGCAACCATAGACTGTACATCAACCACTGTTTTTTGGACCCCTCTTTTGAAGCCCTGAGTTTGGCACTTAGAGCATCACCATTTGGATTTTTTGGAGCCAGAAGTGGCCATATTTGGACGACGATCCCAACACTAGCAGCTAGAGTAGTTAGCATGGTGCATTCAGAGCTATAGTTAACTGTGATAATGCCAATTCTAATGCTAATTTTCACTAGCAAACATTTGTACAACAACATTTGTTTCCCGAGAGGGTTTTTTAGTACAATCAAAAGCTGAACAAGACTTTTGTTGAGTGCAAAAACATTATAATTAACTTTCTTTAACTAAAAGCACTAACTAAAAACATGGTAATTAAAACAAACTAAAAACATGGTAATGTATGCTGTAAAATTAGGCGTTTCAACATTGAGGTCTATGAGGATTGACTCACTTTTGGAGCCAGCCTCAAGTGTCCATTTGAGGAACTGCAGTTTTTGGTACGTCTGCGTTGGCTTCATCTTTCATACCTGGAGGTTGCTGCTTGGTTGTAACCATCACTGCCCTGATATTCTACTCATTCTTTATGTTGACTCGGATACATCCAATAGATTACACCAGAGGGCAGAGTCAACAGTTTCTGACAACAACAAATAAGGTGATGGTGGAGGAGGTTGTAATAATAATAATAATAATTTACTGGGGGCAGCTTTGTAGACAGTGGTCCTTAGGTCTATACATACATCATAACATGTGGATGGATTTCTTCTTGGTATGTTATCAGTTCGTTCTGTTATGCAATTCCTGTCGTATCTCACTTGAACTATGCTTGGCTGCCCCCATGATTTTCGGTGATACTGCTCCATTTCATCCATATGCGTAAGCATTTAGAAAACGTGCACAAATGCGGGCGACGTGAACGCAGAGTAGGGACAGAAGGCTCAGTCTGTGTCTGTAACTAAAGTCTGGCAAAAATGAGCCTTTGACACACACATAGAAACAAACACACACTACAGGTGTACACTATGTAAACAACAAAAACTGCATCAACAACAGAGACAAATGGGCAACAATGACAATGTCTTTCTTTCACCATACAGGCAGAGCCCCTGGTCATCGATCTGAAAGATCTCTTCCAAGTCATCTTTAACATGAGGAAGAAAGAGGCAGAGAGCTCACAGAAGGTAACAGGTTCAGAGGCAGCTGACCTAAAACTGGAAAAAGATGGGTTTTTTTTTTTCAAAAGCTGGGACAGTGAAGACATTTTCTTTCTGAAAGAAAAGCATTTGGTGCGGTCATGTGGGAGGGTTGACAAGGTACATACTGTACGTACCCCCCGAATGTCAACACTGCCTCTCTGTGTTCTTTCAATGAATCACATCCTGAGACATTCCATTAAAATGATGTGAAATGACATGTGCCTCAGTGAATTAAGAAAATAAGTATAGTCATTAACAGCCTACCTCCTGTTTACAGGGTGAAAATGGCAGCGCTGTAGTTGAGGTAAGCACTACAGAGTGCTTGTTTTCTTCAAATAGATTCTCTGACTCCTCCCTTAACCTTCTACTTTTTCTTTTCAGAATGGAAGTGATGCCTTGCAAGGTGAAGCAAAAACCACTCAAGTAAATATTTCTTCTTTTTTGTGCTTACAGCTTAACATTGATGTCATACCATTGATTTATAGTAGCTGGATAAAAACAGTATGTTTCTGTTTCTTTTTTGAATTTCAGCCAGTGGAGCAGCATGACCTTTTTGGAGACATAACGACCCCTCCAGACATCCAGGCTCCAAATGTAAGCGTGGTGCCATAAAATATTCCCTTTGTCTGGGCAGCATAGTGGTATTACAGTCAATCAATGAGGTCTAGTTGGCTATTTACGGTATTATACATATACCTTTAAAATACATTAGTAATTATAGTTGGCAGTAGAAAACTTATCCAATATTTTTCTCCATTGTAAGATTTTTTTTGAAAAGCAAAAAAAATACTAAAGCTAGCTACATGTCCTCTGAATATGTTGTGGAGAAGTCCTGTCTCTGTTGGCAGCCCAGGCTCCGCAAATGGGCTGCCAATGAGGCTAAAAGGCGAGCTAGCTCCGTTGTGTTTGATAACATGGTTGAACTTAAACAGAAGTGAAGTGTTTTTTTTGCCATTTGCGGAGCCTGGGCTGCCTACAGAGACCGGACTGTTTTCATAGCATATGTTTGCTGTATGTGACAAAAACTTGTCAAGCTTAGGAAGACTTAGAGAGCCTTTAATATGGATGCATTCATAGCAGTATAGCTTGCTACATGCTGCCTTTTGTGAAACATAGATCTGATTTAGAAACAAATGGCTCCACTGAGTAAAGTCAGCACCTCCTGGATCATTCCATGCATTTGAACTCAATTCTGAAAAGGCCATCATTTTTATGTTTACTTAATGGTGGAGTGAATCACAATTTTCTTTTTTTTCTTTTTTAAATAAATTGTAGATTTTAGATTTCAAAAGGATCTTTTGAGAATTGAGTTTATGCTTCTTGTATACCAATCTCATTGTTGTTAATCAAACCTTTAAAGCTGCTGCAAGTAGAATGTAAAGAGATGTTTTGTTTTTTGTAGGCTTTGGCGACACCTGGAGTCAGACACTAGCAGTGTTTTACATCACTGTTGCTGGGCCAGTTCACTAGCTTGGTTTCAGGCCAGTGAGCTAGTGCTGACTTCAGCACATTTCTGTACCTTGCTGTTGTCCAAGAGAAGGAAGAATTTAGTAACAACTACATTTTTCAAGTTTGAAGATGGACTCTAGACCAGAGGTGTCAAACTCATTTTAGATCATGGGGCACATACAGCTCAAGTTGATCTCAAGTGGGCCGGGCCATTAAAACGTTTGCATTACGACATAAAAAAACAACACCACCTCCAAATAACTTTTCACTGTCTTTTAGTCAAAAGAAGCACAAGTGTTCATCCATTTACAAACAGATGAAAAGCCTGGAGTTTTTAAAGAAAAAAAATTGCAATTTTAACATCATGCCTCAATTTTTCCACATTAAGTCAGTGTGCTACTCACTGTCATTACATGGTGGGCCAGTTCTGGATTTTGTTTGGCACCCCTGTTCTAGACTTTGCCTTACTGTGAAATTTGTTTTGACTGATATTTTGAGGTAAATATTCCACAGGTAGCAGCTTTAAGTTGTCTCTTCTCACCATATGATTCATTTGTCATTTTGTTAACACATGTGTTTTTCTCTTTCTGCAGAACTGATTCATAAATCTTTTTTTCTCTCTCTCCCACTGTCCCTCTCATGTTAACCAGGACTCTAATGATATTCTCTTGCTGGACTTTTCTGCTGAAGTCGACAGCAATCAGAATTGCATAAAGGGAAACTCCTTTGTAACTTCCTGTGCCCCTGACCGTAGGGCATGTCCCCAGACAGAGAATCCCTTTTCCTCAACATTTGGCTACTTTCCAACCCCAGACAGTGACCCTTTCAGAGATGACCCCCTTTCTAAATCACCCACTTGGTCGGAACCCGATTATTCACAGATCTCCCTCACCGCCACTAATCGCCTAAACAACGCCACTGGCAACACTTGTACGACAATTATTAACGGTGGTTTGAATGGAGACTCTGAACACCTTAGTCAGCAGATAAATGGGTTGTCCAGTAAGAACATGATCCTTGCTCTCAGTAACGGACAGTGGCCACTAGGGGGCAAAATAACTCAAGGCAACACAATTACCATGATGGACGGAAATGAATCCGGAACAGTTCTCTCAACCAAAAACCCATTTTTTGACTCTTCTTTGAAAACTGCCCCTGTCCCTAATGGTGTAACTGATCACCCACAATCCCCAGTGTCTCATAGCAAGGATTCAGTTGTCATAAACCCCCCTCCGCAGAGCGCTAAGGCTGGACGAGGTCGAAGGAGCGCAAAGGTGAAAATCCATAGCTAGATGAATCATCACAGAGTTGCATGTGTGGTGCCTAAAAATGGGTGTTATGCACATTTCCCAGAGTATAATTAGTTTGCTAACTTTTCCCTTTCTGAGCGTTTGGGTTATGCATTGGTGTCTGACAGGATCTGCTGGAGGCTGCATTTAGTTAAGATAAGATATATGGCCTGTAATTTACTTCAGTTAAGAGCTTGTTGTTGGAATCTGCTCTGTCTTTGTGCATGTACTGGTGGTCACCTGCTTCTCTAACTGGCTTGAAGAAAATGACACTTTGACTGTGTGCCTTCACAATCGACTGTACCTTTTGTCATCTCTGCTCTAAATCTGTTTTCTAACATTCATGCTTCAGTGATTAAAGCACTGGTAAGTGGCAAAGCATGCATATGTTGAATGTTCAGGTAATACTGTAGTATTTATTTCTGACTACACAATCATTGTAAATAATTTATTAGCAGCAATTTTGTTCTCACTAGTGGAAATGTTATAACATTCAGATATCAATTGAATTTCCCATTTGTACAACATAAACCATTTTGAATATGTGGGCATCATGTCATTGAAGTACCACAAAGCCATTGATTTACTTTTAAATTAGTTTATTGATTTTGGATATGTAGCCCAAATTAGCATATTCATTGTAGATGTATATGTATGTACATCTTTAATATATCTACAGATTTGACTAGTGGAAATATCTTTTTTGATATCAAATATACATATATATATATTTCCAATAGTTACAGCTGTATTTCAAATACCTGAAATGCAATTCTAGATATCTGACAATTACATTAATTATTACAAGTTTCAATTCCAAACTGACATGTCAACAATTTAATTTTGAATACTCAGAATTTAATTTTAGATAGCTAGAATTTCTGTAATAACAATTGTAGATATCTACAATAAGGTGTTGTTATCAAGATTTTGTACTTTTGACTATTGAGAATTAAGATCTACAATTTGATTATAGATATCTGTAACTGAATTTGAATAAAAGTCAATGGTTGACTCGTAAATAACTTCTACATATCTACAGTGAGCATTTCCATTATTAAGAAACTAATTGCTGATATCAAGAATTAACATTTTCACTAATAAATTAATTGCAGATATTTTTAAGTTACATTATAGATATGTTGCCTTGGAATTCTCACCAGTCAGTTCTTACAGAAATTGTTAATATTTACTATTGCTATTACTGCTACTGATGGAATGTTAAAAGGGCTTGCCATAATGAGTTATATATAAAATTATGTTAATAAGGTGCAACAGCACTTTTTTATATATATAATATTTTTGTTTTATCCTCTGAATAGTCCACAGCAAGTGACCTATTTGGAGCAGACCTCTTTGCTGCTCCCAGTGAATCTGAAGGCTCATCTGCATCAGCGGACCTTTTCAACAGTACACCTGCCACCTCCACTCCCTCCTCCATAGCTGCTCTGGGTAATACACACGACGGGAATTTTGTGTTTTATCCACATGTAACAATACTGTTTTGGATTTACATTTCATTCCCTTTAAAATCTTCATGTTCCCTTGTCTTTATATTCAGGGAATCTTCAGTTAGGTCCCCCAGCTACCACGGGCATCCCTGCTGCAGGCATGTGGGGAGCCTCAGTCACCGCACCGTCCATGTTCACTATCCCAGGTGGGACCGCTCCAGGCCCTATGATAACCTACCCACAGCCATCTGCCTTTGGTGGCCTACCCATACCACCCACAGCCTGGGGCCAGCAGATGCCACCTCATTTCGGTCCTGCGCCCTTATCCCCACCACATCTCAACTGGGCCCAGCCTCCACAAGCTGGGCCACTTGCTTCTCCAGGTTGGGGTCAGCCCAACATGACCAATCCTTTCCAGTCTGGCCCGTCGCGCCCTCCTCCTAGGCCACCTGCTAAGGAGGCCCCAAAGATCGAGAACAGTGCCTTCACAGCTTTGGACCCCCTTGGAGATAAAGAGAAGAAGATTGGAAAGGACATGTTCAAGGACTTCCAGATTGCCAAACCGCCAGCCATCCCAGCGAGGAAAGGGGAGCTAGTGTCCAACTCTGCTCCAGCTCCCAGCAGCAATGAAGCTGGAAAATTCGATCAGTACTTTAACAGTAAAGTGGGCCTGCCCCAGGATACGGCAGATCACGATGACTTTGATATCAACCAAATTACAGCAGGTGTTAATACTAAGCCAATCAAAATTGTGCAAGTTGAAGTGTATGTGACTGTGAGATTTGTCACTAATTGTGTCCTCTGTTGCCTGTTTGGATGTTCCTAAACCAGCTCCTGCTCCAGCTGCAGCCCCAGCCCCGAGCTTTAACCCTGGCCTCCTTGATGCCGCCTTCTCTTCTGCACCTGTTGCAAACACTTCAGCCCAGGGACCCAATCAGGACATGTTTGATCAAGCATTTGGGGCCCCTGTAGCCATGGTACAGAGATTCACACGGCCTATATATTTTCACCATATCTAGCATCACAGTATTAATTTGTAATCTTGGCATTTTTTTCCTAAATTTTACAGCAGACTGCTGCGGTCGGTCAGACTTCAGCTTCAACAGCTGCTTTTGGAGGTCCTTTTGGGAATCCCTTTGCTTGACCATGACTTTGTGCATAAGTAAGTATGTGTTTATGTCTGTTTATTCCTTAACTGACTTCATCCACACAGGATAAACACTATTTTTTTTTCTCTCTCTTCTTTTTGCCCCCACAGTTGAAATGGAGAAAATGGAGATCTTGACATGAAAAAACATCTTTGGGACAAACTGCTACAATGTGCGCAAGACAATCCAGATGATGAACTTTTCCAACTCTTGTCCCTGACCCACTCGTCTTTTACACCTCCGCCTCTGATGTTGTTGTTGTTTTTTCTATCCAATCAGTAGTTCCCCTTATTTCTAAAGACCACTGATCTAAGAAGTAAATGTTATGTCCTGATCTGCTGAAGGAAGAAATGCGGTGTGTGTGTGAGAGAAGGCACGTC
This sequence comes from Epinephelus awoara, assembly GCA_035609425.1. Lineage (NCBI taxonomy): Eukaryota > Metazoa > Chordata > Actinopteri > Perciformes > Serranidae > Epinephelus > Epinephelus awoara. Next base: position 28,283,831 of record CM069312.1, read on the forward strand.
CAAAGAGGTTATCTGCTGATGCTGTCTGTGTTAAAGAAATAAAATAATACAATCATAATGATGCAAGAGGTTGTCAAGTCCATTCATTGATTCTTCACACTAAGTTAATTAAATGTTTGAAATCCACTGGAGGTTCGACAGTTGAACAGATAATAGATGTTTCTGCTAAATGTAATATATATGATGACTTAAGTTCCTTCCATATCATCAAACAGATTCTTAGTTGTCACAGAATGGAGTGTATAAATGAAAAAACAAATTCAAAGAACAAGAACAAATTCAGAACTTTAGGCTGGGGAAACATGCTCTCATATAGGATACAAGTCATGCAGTCTTAATTGTACTTAAGTATAAGTATTAAAATTTTATCAGCAAAATAAACTATAGTTTCAAAGTAAAAGCACAAAAAAGAATGGCTCCTTGCAGTATATATTACTGCATGAATTAATACAAGTAAATTGACATGCAACCTCGAATCACTTTTGTAATCTGTTGAGGTGGATCTGATTTTAAGAACTTAAAGGTCCAGTGTGTAGATGTAGGGGCATCTACTGGCAGAAATGGTAGAAAATATTGATGACTGTGTTAAAAAGGCATTGTTGTGTTTTCGTTACCTTAAAATATCTATATATGGAGCAGTTCCTCTCCCATGGACTCTGCCATGTTGTTTCTACAGTAGCTCAGCTTTGTTCACTTTTTGGCCTGTTTTGTGTCTGCCACTGTAGTTTTCCAGCATGCTTGGCACGCGGGATGCTATCAGCTCTGCAACCTCAGCGACTGATGCCACTAAATCCTGCATAGTAGACCTTTAAACTCATCATTTATTTTGAATGAACAATTTTAATCCGCAAAGCAAACTATCTGTCAAATGGAATTTACAGAGTAAATAGAACAATATCTACATCAAATCAAAATTCCAGGTATTTAATAGTAGCCTACTTGAGTAATTTGCACTCACTTACATTGCACCACTGGTCATTTTATACAATCCCACACAAAATACACAGGAGAGGATGTTTAAAAACAGAAATGAATGCCCTTGCATTGATGCATAAATAGAAAAAATCCAGCTTTACTAGCTTTAATAAACAAAATAATAATTAGATGTGTCAACAGTTGTGCAAAGTAAGTAAACATGTTTACTCAAGTACTGTACTGACATAGACTACAATATTGAGGATTGTGTAGGTATTTTAATACTTGAGTAATTCCATTTTTTCCCCTATAAACTTTTACTCCATTACAGTGATATCTGACTTTAGTGTATATTCTTTGAAAAAGAACTACATCATCAAAATCCTGATTATATGTAGATTTATTACTAGTTAAGTAGCCTAATTTGTTGTTTTAAGAAGCTGCGTTTCCTTATAGATACGCATTTACTTTTAATTGAGTGTTTTTAGTTTGGTGTATGGTTCATTTCACTCGAATAATCATCGAAAGCTCACGTTTCTTGAGGAAAGTGCTTGCCTACAGACTGCCTGATCTTGCCTCATCCGCCGCTTTGCATCGACGTGACTACATTTCCCACAACCCCTTTCACTTACGAAAATATCGCGTCATGTAAAACATGGCGGATTAGTGTGTGCATGGGTTTTGCTATTTGCCACCCGTCGTCGATAAATGAACGCTTATTTCTCCTAGAAAACGACATATTCTTGAACAGGTACGTTGTTACAGGATAAATAACATCTGTGGACGTATTTTTAAGAAAAATGTGACTGTCTCAGCTTAGCAACAGGACGGTACATGCCAGGACACACACATACAAAAGTGTTTTCATACGAGTTTTAACCCAGCTTTATTCACTTTTCGAACTGTGTTGTCCATCACTGACACGTTTGCTTCCATCTATAACTCATTATTTAGGTGTGTTAATGTGTGTTTGCTTATTAAACCTCTGGCGGTATTTCTTAACGGTCAGACTTAACGGCTTCTCCTCTGTCAACATTACCAGTTCTGTCAGCTGAACGTGTTTAGCTGAGCTTTGCAAAACAGCAAACTGCTTAAAAAAACAACATTTACTAGTGCTACAGCAATAAGTACTGTTTCACTGCAGTGCTAAGGTGAAGTACTATGTCGCTAACGTTACAGTAACAGCATACATCCACAGTACTCTTACTGAAACAGTCTGCGGCTGTCAGTCCCTCGAGATCACACAAATGGCAGCCCAAAACGTGCACATTCATGCAGAAGTCAATACTTCAAATGATAAATGTACATCTAGATGATGTAACCAGTAAATCATACATTCATACAAAGCAAAATAATGATTGTGACCGTACTTATGGACATCGGTTTACGTTTTGTATTGTTTTTTCACTACAAAGTGTGCTTTTCACCAAACCATTTCACAGTAATCCCCTCAGAGTAAATAATCTAAAATACAGTAAACTACAGCTGTAGTCATCTGTCAGAGCTGGACCTGGCTCCACTGTGATGCCTGAAAGCACAACATTAAACTGTTATTTTCACTATTGTAGCAGACACTCAATACATTGCAGCATTTCATCATCACAGTAATAAAAGGAAAGTAACTGCATTTCCTGTTTGTCTTTTCTCCCACTACTGCCATACATTTGAAAGGTCTGGTAGGTAAGCAATGTTGCATTGATTCAGTAACCTGAAAGCTGAGTAAAGAGCAGTGATTCTTGTGCTGACATGAGGTGTCTGTAGTCTGAAAACTCAGCATATGATCGAGTTTCTGCACTTGTCTGTCAAATGCATCATTTTAGATTTGAAGGGAAGAATTTACTGAGTTAGTTCGGCACTTTGCATTCAAGAAAAATAGGACTGCATTTCATCTCAGTAATTTAGTTTGACAGGAGTTAGGACTGTCCTAACTCCTGTCAAACTAAATTCCGGGACTAGATTTGTGTGTTTTTTGTTCTGCATCCTATCCAGTACATGAGTATCTGACCTGAGGAAAAATGTCTCATTAATAGATGCACTAAAATCTGTCCATGTAGGCTATCAGTTGTTTTACACAAAGCACATAGGCCATACCACTGCTTTTCCACAGTACCTCTGGTTCCCCGAGGATTTTCTTGATGATATACTGTGGAGGATCTTTCTAAAAAAAACAACAGTATCGAGTCATTCAAAAGTAATGCCTTTAAATCATCCGGTAGGAGTGTGTGACAGTGTGTTTTTTTGCAGAGACGCTGCCCTCTGCCTTTGTTTTCTTCTTATTTTGATGTGGTCAGGACGTTCCTAGATACAGCGCGCAGGTAAGATTGGGAATTCATATAAAAGTAGCAACTGGGTGCCAGACTGTAAGCAGCACGCATCCAAGAGGAATTTATGAAAATTGCTGACACAGCGTCGGAGAAAAAACAAATATAGCAAAAGTGAATCTGAGGTTGCCTACACTTTCACTTAAGCTGCTGATACTACTTACAGATAGTAACAACAGTAACAACTGACAATTCCTGCATAATATACCTTCAAGTTATATTTTACTTTCAGCTGGTTTTGCTGTTCGAAAACTGATGCAGCTTTCACTCCCTGTGTTTTTCAGGTCAAAATGTTTCGTCGGTCAAGATTTAGTATTCGGCCCAATGTCGGTACGGCGGGGAGAACAGCAGCAACACCTCAGGATGCCCCTTCAGCAAATCAGGAGGCCAGTGAGAACCCCAAAGATGTCAGTGAGAGCAGCACTGCTACTGCTGTGACAGATAACAAGTCTGTTGTGACCCCATTAGAAAAACCTACAGCCTCAGGGTGAGTGACAAGCATTAAATGGCATATTTACTACTTTTGTTATGTATGACAAAAATACTAATTCTTACTACTGTTTAGGGATGGTACTGACCAAAATGGAGAAGGTACCAGCTCTTCAGCAGCACTCCAGAGAAGGAAGCGGTTTTCCATCAAGCCTAAAGTGGCCCCAGGTCGCCCCTCCACCCTTGCTCGGACACAAAAATCCCCTATCAAGGCAGTGTCTGAAACCTCTACTGAAGTCCCCGTCTCAGACCTCGACAAGTCAACTACGTCCAGCCAGACTGGGCCTACAGCTGCCCCTCAAAGACTCCAATCCCCAAGGCGACGGAGGCCTTCAGAAGAGAGCAAACAGCCCAAAATACAACCTAAACCTACCCTCATCCCTTCTGACAGTTCAGAACCTTCAGCTCCTTCTACAGCTGAGGACTCTCCAGAACAACCCCATCTGCCGACAGACAATGGCAAAGAATTAGAAAGCACACCAGGCAGTCAAGTTAAAGAAGTTCCTTCCAAAATACCAGATAAAGTGCCCCCCTCTCTACCAGACAAAGAAGCTATCGAGATATCAGAAAAAGCCAAGACTTTGGTGTCATCTAAGTGTGGGCTTTCAGTGTCAGCACCAGCATTCTCCTTGAGTAGACTCCTGAATGACCCGTCAGACTTACAGAGGCTTGCAAAGGCCCAAAAGCTCAGAGAGTTGCTCAAACAGGAGATGAACAAAGAAAAGGTAAGCTGGGATTATCCGGTAGGCATACTCTTCCTCATTCTCTTCATTTTCTACGTTTAGTTTCATTAGTAAGATATATACTGTTAGATATTACATGAAAAGAGTGTCAATTGATGTTGCAGAAAATGAAGAAAGCTAAGGCACGTGCAAAGGAATATACCATAGATCCCGCCAAAATGACCATGAGGGACCTTATCCGCTATCTGCCGCTGTCTAACCCCATGACGTAAGTGTCTCATCTGCAACTTAGTCAAGCTTGTGTAACAGCTGAACCTCCATAGATAAGGTTTTCTATTGATTATTCTGGATCTTATTTGACTTGAAGGTTTTTTTGTGATTCCTTGTCTTATGTAGCAATAATCTGCTTTTTTTTTTATTTTATTTTTTTTTTACAGATCCAGTTTAGAAGAGTCAGTTCAAGAGAATGAGACTGTGGTCCCACCTTCTCCCGCAAGAGAAGAGTAAGTTTAGACCATCATCTCTTGAAAATCTTTTTTTTTTTCATTCTGATTTTCCTTATCTGTATCTATACTTGATAGTAAAAGGGATTTGATTTCTTTATATTAAGTTTCCTTATTATTTGATGGGAATTTATCTTGCAGAGACCAATTAAATACAGCATGATTTTGATAAAAAGAAAAACTGAGAAGTAATTGGAACTAAAATATAAGTTGAAATTAAAGTACCATTAAAAAAAACTTAAATCATGAATTAAATATTTATGCAACATCTCCATCATCAGCCAGGTTAATATGTGGACATTGTAAGGCTGTAGTTTGTATCATGAGACATAAAGGTTGCTTGGATACCAACCCTCTTTCCTCTTCCTGCCTGATGTTTGCGATGTTGCGATGTTTGCGATGCAGGTCACCAGAGAGAGCGCAACAACCTGAGGTCCCCCCTAAAACAGCAAGCCCAAGGGAGGAGGAAGAGGCGGAGGCAGAGGCAGAGGAAGAGGAGGATGATGGCATCATGGTTCCTCAGGTCAAAGTAGCAGAGGATGGCTCATTGATCATTGATGAAGAGAGGTCAGTGGACTTCTAGAGGCTGTGAAATGTATTCTTTCATGTTTATCTACTTCTCTTCCCTTTGTTATTGTAGATACAATGTTGTACCACTTGAATTATTTATTACTATCATTATTTACTTGATATAAACTGTATAACAACATCTGCAAATGTATCTACAACACCCTCCAGAGATGTGTTTTTTTTCCCTGTTAATATAAAAATTGTGATATGATTGTGATACTGAAGGTGCTGGAACCAAATGTAGTGCTAATTTTATTCTCTCAACTTGTGTCTCAGTTTGACAGTAGAGGTCCAGCGAGCCAAAGGGCCTAATCCAGCACAGGATCGTGACCCCATCTTTGAGCGGGGCTCCACTACAACCTACTCAAGCTTCAGAAAAGGGACCTATTCGAAGCCCTGGTCCAGTGAAGGTTGAACTAATATAGATACCTGAATTGTAACATCTTTTTTGCGCACGTTTGCTCTGATGCCTTGTTCATATTGGTTTTTAATGTCATGATTGTTTTGCTGTTTTGTCATCAGAGACAGACATGTTCTTCCTGGCAATTAGCATGGTGGGAACAGACTTTTCCATGATTTGCCAACTGTTTCCTCACAGAGCTCGGTCAGAAATAAAGGTTAGTAATAAATACAGACATGCGAACATATATTTGTAGTGCATGAAATGAAGGAGCAACAAATCGCTTCATTAAATAAACAATAAAATGTTTGTGTTGATTACATTGTTCAAAACTTTCAGAACAAATTCAAAAAAGAAGAGCGAGAGAATGCCTGGAGAATTGACAAAGCTTTCAGTGAGTATTCAGTAGGACAATATATTAAGCTGGATGAATACAGTATTAAAAGATTAATGCTCCTCATGCAATTCCTGCATATAATCTAATGCAACATTTACTGCTGATTGTTTTGTAGGAGAGAGGCGCAAACTGGACATAGAGTATTTTTCCAAGCTGCTGGAAAAGATTCTGGAAGTTCAGAAAAACAGGAAGAAACTCAAGTCTCTTGCTGGGAAGAAATCCCCCAAGAAGCCCAAGAGAAAGGCAAAGGGTAATTGTATCCCTTCATGCTTTTTATCATGTGTAATACACAGGGAGTTGTGTATTATTGCTACATAATTTATTAATCTGGGGTACACATTGAACAGCTGTTCTCCCTGAGTTTGTCTCAATTCAGCAATCCTTGTGTGTTCTAATTCCCTCTCAAGACAAAAAAGCTGCAAGGAAGTTGAGTGTTGTGGAGGAGGAAGATGAGGAAGAGCAGAATGAAATTCCTGACTTGGAGGAGGAGGAGGAGGAGGAGGGAGAGAAAGAAAACGAGGACCTCTGTAATGAGGGAGGAACTACTGTTGCTAAGTCTAAGAAGAAACGCAAAAGAAAGAGCAAGCCGGATGACACGACAGAGGAACCAAATGACAAGAAAAACAAAACGGCTGAAAAGAGCAATGAACAAGGTGAAGGAGCATTCTGTTCTTTCATGAAAATGGTCTTGGTTGTTGTAAAAATTGTTAGATGTAAAAAAGATATAGCCATGCATGCACAAACATTGCAATGTAGAATGTGGATCCACGGGAGCTACAATTTTGTTTTGCCTAACTGGTGTAACATGATTTCTAGAATATGAATGCAATATTTAAAATTCTAAATTTGGTCAAGATCACTTTCTCTTTTTTTCCTTAAAGTTATCCGAGTTTCTCCATGAGTGCTTGGTGCCCCTTGATTGCCTGCACTTAAATGTTGTTTTGCTTTTGCATGCTCAGATGAGGCCTACATACCCGAAGACGCTGAGGCAGCACTTCCTGAGGACCGTCCAAATTCAGACATGTAATGAAACTTTAAAAGTATTTTTTTAAATAGAGATGATTTACCATCATCAGTTGGTATTACAATACTCTGTTTTGTCCCAATATTCAGGACTGAAAAGACTGAGAATGTGAATGCAGCCAAGAACACCACAATCAAACCAGCTAAACTCTCACGAGGCCGAGCACCAAAACCATTACTGCCCCTTGGCCGGAAGTGGGGTAAAAAGCCTCCACCACCCTCCACAAAGGCCAGTGATTGTGCATCAGATAAAGGGGATGAGAGTGTGATTGATGGAGCCTCTGAGGAGCAGGTTATTATTATTAGTTTCAGTTTTGAGTCATCAGATATTTTAACACATTGTTACTGACTTACTTAAAGATATGACAACTTTTAGGTAAATAAAGATGCATCACCCAATAAGAGGAAGTCCGCCAATGATGACATTTCCTCTGAAGAAGAGGATGCAACCGTTCAACCTCCAAGACCCACCAGGTACATTACTTCATGTTTTCATGACTCCCATATTAACATTGTCTCCAGAAACATTCCTATTCCCAAAGAAAATACTTATGATACAATAGGATAGGAGCAGATCATGAGTGTGATTGTGTTTAATAGGTACGGGAGAGTGCCGAAACCAACCAAGCCCTTGAATTACCCAGCCAAAGAAGCTGCACACTCCTCTGAAACCCCTCCCGTATCACCAGCGGGGTCTACTGCCTCTGCTGCCAGGCCTAAACCCAAAGGCATAGCCAAGAGGGGAAGATCATCAAAGCCACAATCAGCCCAAGAGTCCAAAAGGCCCAAACTGGTCACCCTCAGGGCTTCTCAGTCAGAATACAGTGATGAGGAGGATGAAATGCAGCGGCAAGAAGAGGAGGTGGAGGAAGAGGAGCAGCCTACATGCAGCTACAGTAAGGACAGCACTGCACCTGTGTTTGTGCCTGCCAGCCTGCGCTCCCCACATCCTGTGATTTCAGAAGTGGAAGAGACAATGGAGGAGGTATGAGAAACTGTTTTCTATCATGCCTTGCACAGATGCAACACCATCCATTTTTTATTTGTTTATTTTTTTACATAATTCTTATAACAAGCATTTTTGTGTGTGTGGGGTTTTCTTTTTTTTTGCATTAGTTATTCTTTGTGCATGGTTTTCCATTTCATAATTCAAACCCTCCACTCTGACTCCCCCCATCAAACATGTAGCTTGATATCTTGGCCAATATGCCTGATGTGTTGGGCATCTCCCAAGATGCACTGTGCCCTGATGCCTCTTGCGAGCAGGCACAAAATGAGACAGGCTCAGTTGAACCATGTGAACATCAGCTGGACCTGCTTGTTGTAAGTGTCCCATGCCTAAAATATATTGCTACTAATTTTAAATATTAATCCCCAGTTACACTTTTCATTTTAATATAATTTCTATGATTGAATTTTAAAGATCTGATGTAACCACCTGCAGAATGTTATCTAAAAATTGGCCAACATTGATAAGATACAGCTTTTTTTTCTTCCTCCCTCTTTCCAGTTGTAGTGCATGTATTTGGTTTGCAGTTTGATCACAAATTTCAAGCCAAGTTTAGTTTTTGCACACTTTAAATTAAGAAAAAGCAAGATAAGTGAGTTTAAACTATGTTGCATGCAGTCTTTATGCTTTAGCTGGATGAACTTAAAGCAACTTTTTTGTGTCCAGATGCAATCACCTTACAAAAACGAAAAAAGAAAATGTCAAAGAAGTGTAACTGGGACTACCATAATACATGTCCATATCCATCACATCCTTTCATATGTAGTCTGGCTTATATTGGAAACTTTTGTTGTGACTCACTATGTATTTGTTTCCCTTGCAGGATGTAATAGACTTTCTTTCTTCAGAACACACAGAAGGTATGATGAAGAAATATTCTGGGCATCTCCCAGTGGAAAACATGTATCTATATGGTGTATATATTTAGATGGTTTCAAATTTTTGGTGGTCTTTTTGTTTTAGTATCTGAGGATGCTAGCTACAACGAGGCCGCTCAAACCCTGTTGACCATCGGGAATCTGACACACCTGTCTCAGTCAGCTTTGAATCAAATTGCCATACAAGATCCCATAACCGGTTAGAGAGAAAACATTCCTTACATTGAAATTGGCTTGCATTCCTTTTTGATTAAATTACAGTTAACTTAAAATGTGCTATTTTGTTCAGTTGCAGGGACAACATCAGTAAGTGTGAATGAAACCAGCCAACACCAAGACGAAGAGATTGGATCAATGCCCGCTGCACAAGAGGAAAAAAGCGCCACAACTATTATGTCAGAAACCTCTGGTCATGGAGTCACTGAAACATCAGAAACTGTTACCACTGTGGAGCTACAAAACAGCACAACAGACAACGATGATGTGCCCAATATTAAATTCAGTTATCAGAGTGCTGGTTCTGATATGGACCCTACACGTCAATTGCACTCAAGTCCAGAGAGCCCAAAAAACAAATCTCCACAGACAAGGAAAGGACGCTTACCTAAGGTGAAACCAAAACCCAACCTAGGCCAAGCTTCAAGGACTGGTCAGACAAAATCCATTCCAGAGACATCAACAGTACAGACAGCTGAAGAGAGCTGCACAGTTGCTCCTGATCATTCTCAAGCCACTGAGACACTATCAGCTACAGAGGAAGCCCCTAAGATAGCAGAGTGTAGTCAAGAATTGCTAAAAGATACTTCTTGTATTGAAGCTAAACTTACAGGAGAGCCATTTGGCATTCAGCAGAGGTCTGGTGATCAAGTAAAATCAGGTGCAGCAACATCTTATCAGAGTGCCTCAGAAAACCAGACCTTCTCTGAAGTCCAGTTTGAACCCAGTAAGGAACAGGCCACCAGAAAGACAATACCAAAATCTGAGTCCACAGATGAAAAACTGATGTCTCATTTTGGGACAACTGAGAATAGTTGTAAACATGTGCTGACATCTGACTCAGCAGCCACAGAATCACAGGTTGGTCAAGGTTTAAACATAGACTCAGTCCCTGCACAAGAGAGCAGCGACCATTCTACACCATGTGTTACACCTGCAGAAGAATTATCAGTCAGTCAGAAAGAAGAGAGTGAGGTTGCATCTACTCGCCAGACCAAGAGGAGTCGATTCCAGAAAGTCAAACCGAACTTAATACAGGCATCAAGAACTGTACATTCCAAACCTCAAACCACAAAAGATACCTTAGAAAAGGACTCTAACCAAACTCCAAACCCCAAATTTGATGAAAAAACAATAGTAGAGGTTGAAGCAGATCCAATTTGTAGCACTTCTCCTGAAAAACCAAGTCAAAGTCATGATCCTGCTTCAGATTTGACACCCTCATTAGAGTTAGGGTGTACTCTTCCACCCACAGAGGAGATGTCTTCAATTGAGGACAAAAAGACAAATGTTGGAGTCGTTTGTCAGGTAGAATCAGATGGTGCAACATCTGATCAGAGTACCTCAGGTAATCAGAACCTCTCTGAAGCCCAATTTGAACCCAGCAGGGAACAGGTCACTACAGACACAAGGCCAACATCCGAGTCCACACATGAAAAACTGATGTCTCATTTTGGGACAACTGAGAATAGTTGTAAAAATGCCCTGACATCTGACTCAGCAGTCATGGAATCACAAGTTGGCCAAGGTTTAAACAGAGACTCAGTCCCTGCACAAGAGAGCAGTGACCATTCTGCACCACGTGTTACACCTGTAGAAGAATTACCAGTCAGTCAGAAAGAAGAAAGTAAAGTTGCATCTACTTGCCAAACCAGGAGGAGTCGATTCCAGAAAGTCAAACCCAACCTAGCACAGACATCAAGGACTGTACGTTCCAAACCTGAAACCACAAAAGCTACTATGGAGGAAGACTCCAACCAAACTCCAAAACCCAAAGTCCATGAAAAAACAATTGTAGAGGTTGAAGCAGAACCAACTTGCACCACTTCTCCTGAAAACCCAAGTCAAAGTCATGATGCTGCCTCAGATTTGACATCATCACTGGATTTAGGGTGTACTCTTCCACCCACAGAGGAGATGTCTTCAATTGAGGACAAAAAGACAAATGTTGGAGTCGCTGCTCAGGTAGAACCAGTCACAGCAACATCAGATCAAAGCTTCTCAGAAAACAAGAACTTAATTGAAGCCCAATTTGAACCCAGTAGAGGACAGGCCACCACAGACACAAGGCCAACATCTGAGTCCACAGATGAAAAACTGATGTCTCATTTTGGGTTAAATGAGAATAGTTTTATTGATCCACTGACATCTGACTCAGCAGTCATGGAATCATCACAAGTTGGCCAAGGTTTAAAGAGAGACTCAGTCCCTGCACAAGAGAGCAGCGACCATTCTGCACCATGTGTTACACCTGTAGAAGAATTACCTGTTGATCAGAAAGAAGAGAGTAAAGTTGCATCTGCTTGCCAAACAAGGAGGAGTCGATTCCAGAAAGTCAAACCCAACCTAGCACAGACATCAAGGACTGTACGCTCCAAACCTGAAACCACAAAAGTTACTTTGGAGAAAGACTCCAACCAAACTCCAAAACCCAAAGTTCATGAAAAAACAATTGTAGAGGTTGATGCAGAACCAACTTGCACCACTTCTCCTGAAAACCCAAGTCAAAGTCATGATCCTGCTTCAGATTTGACACCATCATTGGATTTAGGGTGTACTCTTCCACCCACACCCACTGAAGCCCAATTAGAACCCAGTAGTAAACAGGCTGCCACAGAGACAAGGCCAACATCCGAGTCCACACATGAAAAACAAATGTCTCATATTGGGATAACTGCGAGTATTTGTAATGGTCCACTGACACCTGACTCAGCACTTTCAGAATCACAAGTTGGCCAAGCATCAGACACAGCCCCTATTCAAGGGAGCAGTGGCCATCCTGCTCTATGTGCAACACCTGCACAAGAGTTACCTGTCAATCAAAAAGAAGAGAGTGAAGTTGAATCTACTTGCCAGAGTAGGAGAGGTAGATTACAAAAAGTCAAACCCAAACCCAACTTACCACAAAGAACTGTGCGTTCTAAACCTCAAACCACAAAAGATCCTGCTTCACCTATGCAGTTTGCAGAGAACCCCCGCAGTCCAACTTCAAGGCCTGAGTCCACAGCCAACACAACAGCACAGGTAGAAGCAAAGCCAACTTGTAGCACCATCCTTCCTGAAGCACCAAGCCGAATTAAAAGTACTGACACTGCTTCAGTGTCACTACCATCATTGGAAGTATGCACAACTCATAAAAGCACAGATGAATTATTTTCAACCGAGGAGCTAAAGACAGATGTTGTTTGTAAACTAGAGCCAGAGAGCTCAGAACAAAATGTTTCTCAAAGAAGGCAACGCTTTCCCAAGGTCAAACCCAAACCCAATTTAGGATTATCCCTGCGAACTACACGCACAAAACTGAAGTCAGATGATATCAGTAAACCCTCAGAACAATACCATACAGGTACCTCTTTAACCTCAGAACAACAGCCTGTGGAAAATAACAATGCACAAACAGAAGTGGAACTGACAACAGACAGCAAGCACCTAACAAGCACACATCGCACATTACATTCAAAAGTGAGCTCAACGATGTTAGCACCTGCAGAGTCAGGGAAGTCGCTTGACAGCATAAATGAAAAAGATACATCCTCTGAAGGTGTCATCTTAACAGCATCTTGGGTTGCTGAAAATCAGTCTGTGCTGACAGACTCAGTTCTTGAAAATGAGAGCGCTGAAAAACCCACAGTTGAAGAGGAATCCACAATGGACAAAATGTCAAATTATGACAAGGTGGAGGCCGGACCTGCTTCACAATGGGACTGCAAACAGGACACGTCTGTTAGAGCTACAGAGACAAATACCCAACCAACAGATAATTCAACTGCAGTTTCAGACATCCAGCTTTCAGAAGGTGGTTCAGCAGTGTCAAAAATCGAATCTGCACTCCCTACTAATACACAGTACACAACAGATCCAAAAGAAGGTGCTCAGCTAACACAGTCAGAGAATGATTCTGAGGCTCAAAGTCAAGATTCAGTCCAACAGTGTTCTGAAACTAATCAAACAGCTGTGCAAAGGTAAGATATGGATATTCCTGATTGTTTTCTCAGAAAGATGTATGGAATTATTAGTTTTTTCTTCTAACAGAGTTTGTTTTCCACTTAAAGCACTGATAACAGACAGTCAGAGCCAGTGGACTGTCCTTCAAGAAAACCTGCCCTGACTCGTAGAGGCCGGCTTATTAAACCCAAATCCAGCCTTGGCCGCAGCAGTCGACCTCGACAACCCCAGCAAGTTCAGCATACAAAACAAGCAGAAGCAGGTTTGACACCTTATAACATGAAAATTTCCTGACTTTAAAGAATGCCGTACTATGTATGTACTATCTATGGCCCAGCAGTACCTTTGTTGATCATTAATGGCTCTTTTTCCCCACATGCTTTGGTACTCAATCAGAAGGTATGGATGGTTCAGTTTGCAAACCTGTGTCTGAACACCAACCTGAAATCCTGGAACCAGCAGAGGGAGCTACTGAACAATGTAGTGACCCAAATTCCCCTCCAAATGATTCTGAATCCTGTCTAGGCTGCTTGACACAAGTTATGGAACAGTTGAATCAACATGACTCCACTCCAGATGTTGCCGGATCCTCTCTTGGTTGTGTGAAACAAGTACCTTACAGTTTTACTCAGGTAAGATATATGTGCAGGAGGAGGCAAACTTGCCTGTGAGCATTACATATATGATTGCAGTTATTTTGTGCTGAAATTTTAGTTGAAATTGTTAATAGTTACCATGTGTCACCAAACCACTAATTTTGAATTATGTAGCAGTGATTCCCAACCAGGTGGTACTTCTGCAGTTGCTAGTGGATACGTGAGAAGACTGAAGAGTAGCAAAAAAGGACTACAGTATAGTACCAACACAACCTTTGACTATGCGTAGGGTATAGTCTTGGTCAAGAATCTCTTTACTACATTTAAAGGAACAGTTCAGCCCAAAACCACATAATTTCCCTTCTATCTTTAGTACTATTTAGTTTCGGTGTGAGTTGCTGAGTGTTGAAGATATTGGCTGTAGAGATTTTTGCCTTCTTTCAAATAAAATGGAACTAGATGGCACTCAGCTTGTGGTGCTCAAAAGGCCCGTTTCCACCGCAGGAACTTCGGGGTAAATTTACGGGGCCGGGGCCGTTGGTGCGTGTCTCCACCACAGGAACCACCCCCGAAGGACAGAGTTACGGAACTTTTACAGAGGCTAAACAAGTCCCTGCCTCGGAGTAGGTACTCAGAACGGCCCCAAAAACTCCTGGGTGGGGCTTGGGGGTTACTTGGTGCTGACTGGATATACTCAAGGCGGAATGTGACATCAACAGAAAGCAACAAAATAGCCGGCATTTTTAAAACTCAGCAGACGAGGGTTAGCTCGTTCATAGCGTTCACCGCCATGTAAACAAACTCAATAACCGGTCCGTGAAAAACATATTTTTTCCGGCGGATATCTTAGTTACAACATGATTGAGCTAGCAAAGCAGTTTTGTGTTGCTATGTGTGGTATTTATTCAGTTTGGGGAAATCACGATGTCTAGAAAGCATCAGTGGCTGCAGCTGACAGGGACAGCTCACAACAGCAGCAAAGCTCAGGACGTCATCTGTTAAAAGCCTCCTGTTGTCGAATACGACATGAAACTACTTCAGTTAGCTCAATTGTTGTAACTAAGACATCTGCTGGAAAAAATATTATTTTCACGGGCCACTTTGTGAGTTAAGTGAGTTATTACAGACACCGCTAATGGCTAACAGCGTCCCTATGCCACTGCGTTGCCCCGGTCAAAATGGTCGTGCAACGATTACATCACATCCAGAGCCCGGTAACTTTACAGGAACCTTCCTCCTACTCCGCTCTCTCAGTGGAGACACGGCAGTTGAGAGGGCCGAGCAAGAGGACGTCCCTGTAGTAGTTCCTGCCCACCAAATAGTACCAGGAACAACTTCAGTGGAAACGGACCTAAAGTGCTAAAAAACATTTGAAAAAACTTTATAGTAATGTCTCTTTCCAGAAGTCATGACCCAGTTACTCAAGGTAATCCACTGATGTTGTCCTATGCATTTCATGTAGAAACTATTTTCTTTCTGCTGAACTACAGCCGCCAACCAGGCAGACATCTTTAGGCCAAGATTTCCAATGCTCGGCAACTCAAATCAAAACAATCTGGATTGATATATAAACTCTACAGATAAGAGGTTTGATTTAGGGGTGAACTGTCCCTTTAAGGATTACGCCTAAAATGTGTCTCTCTGATTTTCTTAACAATCCCAGGATGCATCAACATCAAGTACAGGAGGGACCCAGAGTCATCCAAGTCTCACAATATTTCCAGACAGTGAGTCAGCTTTCGGTTGATGTTGTCCTGTGAATTATATTATACAGTATACAGCATGTTTTTGTCTAAAACTTTTCTCACTCTCACTCTCAGTGCTGCCGCAGCAGGAGCCTTCAGATCCAGATGAACCGTTCTTCATCCTCTCGCTGACTGAGATCCCAGTCTGCTCAGCAGGAGAGGTGTTGGGCAGTGTGCCTGAGCCCCTCCCTTATCTTCCTGTAACAGATGCATCAGTAGAGCAACAGAGGTCAGTGCTTGCCTTTTATCAGATGGTCATCCTGTTCATGCAGGCGTGGATCTGGTTTTGTTTGGTGTCTGATTCTACAACTCTCCTCAACCCTTATCAGCAATCCTGGAGAAATTTTGGCAGCAGCAGGGGGCGGGCTTCTCTCTAATGTTGCTGTGCCTGTGTCCATGGCGGAGAGCGGGGAGACAGGCCTCATCAATGTCATAGATATTGGGCCTGACCCAACTGCATATATAGTAAGTGAAGTTACAAGAAACCACATGTAGCCAGTGTGCTAAAATGTCTTTATTTGTGACACATTTTTATTTCTCACTCACACCAGGGTTCAATCATGGAGAATCCAGTGGATCCACACGGTAGAGTGATGGCATTATTCTGCTACTCATTTAAACTAATGATTAATATTGTATTACTGATAGTAAATGTGTATTGTTTGTGTTTATGGGACAGAGAGTACAACAGTCCATCCATCTAAATTACCAGAGACCATAGAGAATAATGAGACTGAAATCGCCCCTACAAAGCAGAGACTAATGAGCATTAGAGGAAGAGGTAGGCAGTACATGAATACTTTCTCATCACATGCACTCTCAGCAAATTGGACACATTTTTTTCGTCATGTACCTGTTCCTCTCAGGACCAGCCAAACTGCAGGTAGAGCCCAGTACTACAAAGAGGAAAGAAGCCCTCACTGCCAAGGAAGCAGAGCCAATCCCCATCCAAACAAACACCACCCTGCACTCAGAGCTTCCCGGGCCCTCTGTGCAGCCAAAAGCCTTTGATGACATTGTCACTGAGCAACCGAAAGGAAGTGGCGATCATGTACATACTGAAAAGGAGACTCTGACAGGTGGGGAGGACCCCGAGAATAGCAGCTCAGGAGCACTAATTAAACGGACAAAGGGGACGACTGGACGGAATAGGTGAGGAAAAATGGTCCTTTGTTGAAATGTGAATAAATCTCCCAGTTTTCATGTTGATATCTATCAATTGTAACAAAATGTTAATTGATTTTTATTGTTCAATACCGTACAGAAAACCTAAAGAGACAAACGACACTGCCCCAAGTGATTCTCCACCTGGCAAAGCAGCCTCCAAGGGTGCTAAGGTCAAAACTCAGCGTGCAGCAAGAAAACGATCTACCCCAGCATCTGTAGCCTCAACATCATATGATGTCGCTCCCACACCCAGACCAACACAGCCGACAGAGGAAACCCACTCAACATCCTGTACTGCATCACTAACACACACACAGGTGCACCTTGAACAGACTTCTGAGCACAGCCGACTATGCTCAGACACAACTCCTATTACTCCTCTGTGTCCAGCTGAGGTAAGGAGGGTACAATGACAGAGGTGGATGGAGAGGCACCCTGATTCGGTGGTATGAGTTGATTACAGCTGATCCTTTTTTCTCCCTTGTTGTAGGTTTCAGCTTCTCAGCAAAGTGTGGAGAGCAGCTCTATAGAGGAGGAGCCCACCAGTGTGTCCCAGTACTTCTTAAGTGACATTTTTACAGAAGTGGAAGACGGATGAAAGCTGTAGGGAGAGGGAGTGAGAAGAGAAATCTGCAGGTGGCTTTGCCTTTTTAATTTTTTGTTGTGTTAAGTTATGGCTGTAAAGATTAATTTATGACTGAAAGACTGTTTTTGTTTTTGCTGTCCGTTGTCATGAAGTGAAGCTAAATTTACTTTACTTTCACAAGCACTTTGAATATGTACAGTTGTTTGTATTTACTGAAATGCCTTTTTAAAAGCCATTAGTTCAAATAAATAATAAATTGTACACATTACCAAAACACTGGTAAATCACTAATCTGAATCAGAGGTGGCAGCATTCCCTTAAATATTCATGAAACCTCGGATTCCCCAATGTGGTTATGAACCACCTGTGAAAATTTAAATATTGTACAATAGTAAATGAGCTTTTGACGTTTTTCTTTTCTGTATGTGCTCCATTTTAATACAGGCCATGACATTGGTCTCAGGACAAAAAGACATAACCCAGACATCATGTATTGCTGTATGTTTAGATGTATTACCTTTTTTAATGCCTCTTCTGTGTATTTTTGTGCTAAATTATAATCACCCGTTCTAATTTTGGTGTATCAGACAAAAGTTGTCCTACTATTGCATTTTCTTTTAGAAAACCGACAGACAGAATTTCACTTCATAAAACTGCATCATTGTCCCAACTTCACCCCTTACAGAGTAGAGGTACTCAGACTTTATTTAAGGGAAATGTTCTGCCAGCTAGCTTTCATTAAGACATTTTATGAAACTGTATATAGTGTCAATTAGAGGTCCTTGTACAGATTTGCAGCATTCATATTATGTTTGATACTTGAAACCAAAACATATAACCCTCCTTAAACATTTCATGAAGTCATTAAAAGTCAAACATGGCATTCTGTAAGATCTGAATAAAATGGAGTCTTTCACCACCACAATCTGATTCAGTCTTTCATACAGATTTCAGGCAGATTTAAATGAGCTCTATAAACTCCAACTTTTGTATGTTTCTGTGGAGTTAAAAACATCATTCTACTACAATTAACTAGTTATAACTTAATGTTTGATTGGATGGAATTTTGATTACAAGGGTGGGGTGACACAATACAGGCACATACCATCAAAAGGATGCTTTTCATAAATTTAATATGTCCTCTTTATAAATGGATGGTCTTAATGAAAACATTTTTATACAGCAAAAAGTGATGAAATTGGTCTGTCCCAACAGTGATAAAGATTTTCCTTTGACAAGGCTCAACAATACACATGATTCACTTTCAAAATACATATAAAACAACTTATTTAAAAAAAGGACTGTATAAACAGCAGCTGATAAGTTGGTTAAAGTGCAGTGTCTATTTTATATTGTTCAGGGTGGTTATTGCAGATGGAATGACGGATTTCTTGTAGATGGGCCAGTGAGACTTTGTAGCATCTGCCTGATGGCAGTAACTGGAAGGAGTGGTCGAGGGGGTGAGAAGGGTCCTCATTGATCAGGGTGGCTTTCCTGACCACTGAGCGCTTATACAGTTCACATAGAGTGTTGAAGATGAGAGTGGATTCAATGAGTGAACAGTAAACCAGAGTTAAAATGTCCTTGCTGACATGAAAGGTTATGGGTTTCAGCAGGTGGAGGCGCTGTTGTGCTTTTTTGTAAACAGAATCAGTGTGCTGTGTCTCTCTGTTCTGAGGTATTTAAAAGACTGAACCTGCTCTACCAGCTGACCTGACCCTACATAGTGAGCAGCTGGAAAAAAGGTGATGATGGTGTTTTCTCTCTGCCCCCACAGCACAGCTCTTTGGTCTTTGAGATGTTGAGCTCAAACGTTTTCTCCAAATGTTTTCACCCGATTGTTGACTGCCTGCCTGCTGGTATTGGTACAAAGCATTTTTGCCTGTCGGGTTAGCCACCAAAGCCATTTCATCTGCATACTTAAAAAGTGTCATTCCTTCACTGCAACAGGAAATGCTATTGGTATAAACAAAGAGAATGGGAGATACACAACCTTGGGGAACCCTGTGTTTAAAATCAACTTACTGGATTTATAACTATTAATAAACACCTGTTGTAGTCTGTCCTGTGCAAAAAACTCTTTATTCATAAAATAAGTGTCGGGTGAACCTGAAGGTCCGAAAGGTGGTACAGCAGGGTTGTTGTGTGAACAGTGTAAGAAGCAGCGCAGTGTTAGGAGTAGCTCTCTTGCAGAGTACCCCCAAGGTCAATATATTAACTCAACCCATTAACAAAAAAAGTGCAGAATAAATCAAGTTATTATAGGTAGAAATCACATACATTGCTAATATAATAATAATTTGAACTTAATATATATGCTTTTGCTAATATATGATGGTATGTTGGCACAGTTTAGGCCATCATATTGATTGAGAAGCTTTGTACAAACACAGTAAAGGTGTTGCAACAAACAAAATGTGTAAAATGAGTAGTAAAAGGCGTTTTTCATGATAATATGTGATAAAGTAAGCAAAAATAAACTTTTTTTTAACTATGAAATGCTATGGGGCTCAAGATTTCAAAACGACTCTCCTCTCACTAGCTTAAACTACATAGTCCAAGCTTCACTATAATAGACACTGTTACCACATTCATACAACAAAGTGGAGGATCCAGTACCACCTTATGAAAAAGTGACATGTCCTCTGTGTCCTCTCCTCTGAAATATGCCCCTGCCTAATTGTTCTTTTGAGCCTATATAAATGTCTGCTTTTAATTCCTATGTGTTTTAAGACAGTATAAATATTCAGTAGACATGATATAGTACTCTTGTAAATCACTGTATATGCTTAGCCATTCATTGATGCATGTGATACAGCGGAAAATAAGACTATAAGGTTTGAGACTCCTCTAATCCCTACTGCTGCAACCTCATTGTCGAGAGGCTTAAGACTGTTTTGATCTCTCTGTTGAGTAACTAACTACTCTGTCCACAGGTCCACTCTAACACTCAGTCAGCTGTGAGATTAGTCACTCCACCACTGTACTGCCTGCTGACTGGCTGCACACCGACTGGAGCGGACCACTGAGGCACCGCAGAGAAGGAACATGAGTGACAACACCCAGGTTAGTGATAGAGGAGGATATTTGTAGTTTATGTATTTCTGAATAATTCATTACAGGCGTTAATATTGTGGTTCAGTACCGACAGTGTGTATGATTGATTTTCATTTGTGGTAATATAACCACTTTTAGGGGAATTTGTCATTTTAAATGTTGGAAACTCAAATCTTGAGTGTGTTGGACTGTAACATTATAGTTTCTTAATAGAAGCCCTATCTTGTGTTCCTGTTATAACTAGTGTAGTTGATCCCAGTCAATCTGCAGTATCATCAGTTTCCATTTGGCCCTTATTTGAAAGGTATTATAATATGGCACAATTGTAAGGCTTTTGAGGTGAGCTACGGGTTATGTAATTATTTGGGATCTATACAGAACAAAATCCCAACATATGAACACAGCTTAGGCTCATAAAACATGACTGAATTATGCAACAACCACCTGATCCCTAAAGCTGTACTTCAACTTATATGTATGCCTTGTTAATGCGTGGTAACCCCTCAAAGACTGTGCCCAGTTAACAAATCAGTAAAGCTATGTTATGATGTCAATTGAGAAACAAGTCTTCAAATCTTATGTAACACTCATTAATGATGGGAAAATATTATGTCATAGGAGAATTACCTTTAGTGTAACAGCTCCCCATTAGATTAGACATACACTTAAATTTGTTTTAGACTGCACAACTCTCCATAAAAAAGCTCATTAGGAAACCTGCTACTAAGTGGATTATAAATTAAAAATTCCATCAAGGAATTCCATCGACCGCATGTGGACTTTGGAAGAGTTTTCCCACTGCTCCATTCACAGTTTTTTTTTTAACAATTAAAAAGTAACAGCATCTGTTGTTCTAGACAAAGACAAAGGTAACATTGTCTTCTGTGAGGAGGTAAATGCATGCACATTGTCATTGCTCGCTCTTGGGGCTCTGACAGTTGGACTACATCCAGGGATTAATGTGATGCACTAATTTAACGCTGTCGCCCCATGCGGTCTGGGCTCTTATGTAATGAGCCTGGGCCAGTGTGTTTGAAGCTTGTTAACAGAAGGATCAGCAGGGTGTTTAAAAGTTACAATGCTGATAATAGTGACTAACACCTGATATAATGTGGTAGTCATGTTTATTTCTGTATATCATCAACAACAGCCGGGAATTGGAATTACTAATCACACTTCCTCCCGTTATGACACATCAAATAAGACTCAGAGACTCCAGCCTGCTAGCAGCTCCACAAGGTTGCACTTAGGCACAGTGGTGCCTTGGGCTTAATGGTAACGTCAGCATACTTATAGTGATAATTTTAGCTTTCTGGTGTTCAGCAGGTGTAATGTTTGACATGTTCACCACCTCAGTCTTGCTTGTAGGTAAGCATACAAAGTAAAGCGGAGGCTGACGAGAACATCATTAGTTTTGCAAAGTATTAAACATGGTCAAATTTTGACCAGATCATGATCACCAAAGTGTTTAAGTTCATCCCAAGAGGAACATGGATGTCTCTACCAAATTTCATCCAATATGTTCAATAGGCATTTCAGCCAAAACCACACAGGGGCTTAGGAGGAAATGTCTGGAGTTCAGTCTTTAGGCTAAATCATTTGGTTCACACCAGTCCATCTTTTTCACTGGATAAATGGAAATTTGGACCTGTTGGTTGGCCAGTGAATCATCAAAGCAATCAGGCTTTTTCCTCTGGGGACCATGAATGTCTGCACCAATTTCATGGCATTCCATCCAATACTGAGATATTTCAGTGTGAGCCAAAGCGGAGGACCAACAGACCAACAGTGCATCACTAGAGCAGCCAGTGTGACTAAAAATGAAGTGAAAAAGTGAAAAATAGGCCCTGATCACACAGAAAGCATTTTTAGCATCTGGAGGCGGCTTTTTGTAAATGTGTTTAATGAGAATTCAACTTTTTGCTTGCTGTTTTTACATTGCTACAAACCTCATGCCTAGCGTTTTTGCTGGATCACATCGCTGAAAAAAAAACTTCAAGTCAGAACGGAGAAGCAGCCCACACCATCTCCACTTTTTCCCCCATTGTCCAATCAGTTGATTTGAGAGGCGGGCCTTCTGTAGCGGTCACAACAGCAAGTTTACAGTTGATAAATAATGGAGGAGAAACTAATGGTGGTGGTTGCTGGATCCCCAGAGCTATACGACTTTACAAACAGCAGTTACCATGACCTAAATAGAAAACAGCAAGCGTGGAAGCATATAAGTGCACCCTAAACCAGAACTAGAGCAAGTACCCTCTGCCTGCCCATTTTAATAACTAGCTACTACAGTATGTACTGTGGAAATAAGTAGGTAGTTTTAGCTCTCCAAAATAATGGTACATTGATTACACAGGAAGGTTAGGGTAAGGAGGTGATGGGTCTGTTGCCTGGCAAAAATAAAAAGGCGCAGCAAGCATGTTTTTACTAATGGCATTCAATTACAAAAGAAAAGGGCAGTGTGATGCAACTCACGTTTTCCAACCTGCAAAATGCTTTCTGTGTGTTTGTGGCCTAATGGTGCTCTGACTGCTTGACTCCTTGGTTCCTGGTAATCAGATAATTGTCAGTATCAGCCTGCAAGCACCCTAAGCCGTTCATCTTTCTTTCTTTTTAGTCAAAAGAATATAAATATAGTGAATGAATACAGTTTTGATTAAAAGAAAACTATATCTTCCACTGATCTCCAACAGGACGAAGAGGTGCTGAAGCAGATTGAGAGGGAGGTGCGGATGCGGGAGGGGGCCAGTAAGCTACTGGCAGCTTGTACCAGGAGAGAGCAGGCCCTGGAGGCCTCCAAGAGCTTGCTAACCTGCAATGCTCGCATTCTGGCCTTGCTCAGCCAACTGCAGAAGATGAGGAAAGCTCAGATTCTACAGAGAGTGGGACGCAGGTCAGATGGAGTGCAAGGATATATTGTATGCATGGGTAAAAAGACAGATATAGATCCATTATCAGTGGAGAGGGATAAAGGAATGTTTTAGAGTTGTATCGCAGAGCTATGCCTGCTAACAGCCACTAGAGGTCAGACAAATTAACATTTTTAATCCTTGGAGTCCCTTCATCCCAAATAAGGCCTTTGATTTGATGTGTGGGTTTACCAGATTTGTTGTGTTTATCATGCATATGTGTAAGATAAATGAGACTCAGTCTGTACAAACTGTTTTGGCTCAGAAGCAAATATTGGCAAATCTAAATATTAAATATTAAGTAAATATTTTGTGAAGAAATTACAATAAATACATTGAAACTTGATAAATTGACAGTAGTTGGATAGAAGATCTCTTTCTTTTGCTGCAGGCCATCTGAAGATGTTACACCATGTTCAGGAAAAGTATCCCTTTCAGGTGAGTGTTAAATATCTTAACCACAAATTCATGAAAATACTTGAACCTGGCTTTTATATTTCCACTTTTGCAATCTGTAGACTTGCGAATTCCGCTGATGTGGAAAGACTCAGAGTACTTCAAAAACAAAGGAGGTAAGTCAGACTGTTGTGATTAGAGGAACTAATTGCAAGTTTGATTACATGGGAACCTTGCTGACCTCATCATAACACCTGGTGCTTGTGCCAGATATAATTTTTACTTTTAATAAAGTTTAGTTTGATAAAGAAATACTTCACCTGTAATTACTATATCTATACCATGTGTATCAATTACTCGCTGCGTGTTATCAGTGTGTTACCTGCGTGTTACCTTGTTTTTCTCCCATGCCTCCTATGAACATTCTTCATAAATTGAAGTAAACAGGACCCATAACAGCAAAACTATATCAAAACATCTGTTTACAAACTCTCACACAACTCGTGCAGTATAATCCAAGTCTCATTTATCCATTTGTATGCTCAGTTGTTCCCAAACACGTGCATTTTTGCTAAAGCTTTGCGATTTAAAATGCATCAGTACAAAGAGTCTCATGCACTGCCAAGCAGCATGCCTAGTCACATGCATGCACTTTATCTCTGCTTAAGTGGAGCGCACATGCCCGCAGATGCTCAGGTGCGGACAGGGTGCGCTACATGTGGGCGGAAGTGTTTTGAATAGTTAGCTTTTGGCAAAAATGCACGGGTTTGACGAGATGACTGAATAAATGAGAGTCAGATTATACAGCTGGAGTTGTGAGAGAATTTGTAAACAGATGTTTGGATATAGTTTTGCTGTTGTTAAACGTGGTCCCCAATGACTTCAATTTATGAACAATGTTTGATTTTTCTGGATTCTGAATTCACCGTGAAGGCAAGCAAGAAAAGCAAAGTTTTCTTCACAAATTTAAAGTAACACAGGATGAGTAATTGAAATACAAATGGTCATTTTGTCAGTGAAGTATTCCTTTAATTTTGGTTCAGGAGTAGACTGAAAATACTTAAATTATTGCCCACCCTCTCTGGTCTTTGTCTTGCCTGGGTAAATATTACAGGAAATACATATGTGTAAGACCTTAAGAATTGACTGCAGTTTAGACTCTCTCTTTTACTTTCAGAGCTGCAGCGCTGTGCTGTGTTTTGCCTGCTTCAATGTGGCACAGAGATCCATGACACTGATCTGGTGATGGTCGACAGGACTTTAACTGACATCTGTTTTGAAGACATCATCACGTTGTAAGTCTCTGTTTTCTAGGTGTTTTTAGAGGCTCAGTTTTTGTATAATCCCACTTTCAAGACATTTTATTTGTCCTTGTATAACTGTATTTAAACAGCAATGAGGTAGGTCCAGAGTTTCAGCTTCGTGTTGAGCTGTACAGCAGTTGTGCAGTGGAGGATTTCTCCCCGGGGGCTCTAGGACCCAGGAGAGGGAGCCGTCTTGGGGGATCAGTGGGATGCTCCTCAGGGAAAAAGATCCGTGCTGCGTTTGAGTCTGCTGCCGTTTGTGGGTCCAGTGGAGGAAATGTAGGATCTGGAAGTGTGTCGCCACCCTCGTCCCCTGACCTGACTACACTGTGAGGATGACAATTCTCTCTGAAACACACACCAAAGGAAAATATTTTAGAACTGGGTGTCACCTTGATTTTGCTCAATGCTTTCTGTTTGAAGGGGGCCTAAATTTAACCTGCTCGCTCACACAACACTGAGAATCCAACATATCCAGGAAGGTTTTAAGACCCATGATTTGTCACTAGCAGCAACAGGTAAGTTACAAATCCTCTCATCTTTACGCCTTCTCTCATTTCCTGTCCTCTCTCCTTTTCTTTTGTCCTCTCCTCCTGAAAATTAATCCCTAATCTCTTTGTTTTTTCCAGAGGATAATCCATTCTGGTTGCCTCTGTTTGGCAATATGTGCTGCCGTCTAGTTGCTCAGCCCCTGTGCATGATTCAGCCAATCATAAATGGCCAACTTAAGGTTAAGGTGACTTGATTATATCATCCTGCTTTTCGATTGTTTTTATATTCTATGATATTATCATTTACTGTATCAAATAACTCCCTGCTCTCATTCAGCTTGGAGAGGACCTTAATTGTTGGGAAAATGCTTACAGCGTCCTCAGGGGCCACAGTCTCCTCTGCTATCAGAGTCAAGAGGACCTGGAGTCTGAGGACAAGCCATTTGTTGTTATCCCCATCAAAAAGGTTGGTTCTTAATGAGCAGAGTCTCATGAATAAATAGATGGTTTCATTTACGGGTTTGTCCATATTGATTACAATGACATGCCGAGGCTAACAGATTGCACTGGTGATTTAATGAAAACTTTCCTAGGAGAGGGATCCTATTCTAATGTTGAGAATCTGAAGATTGGAATATTCTGTTCACTTTTATCCTCATTGATTTCTGTCCCACTCTCAGACATATATAGTCAGTTATTTAAAAATGTCAGTTAATCCCAAAATATATCTTATCCCCATACTACCCTACTTGTACAGCTATAGAGGCAGTTAATCAAAAAACAACAGTGAAAATCCAGTGGAGGGATGTTACAAAGTACATTTACACAACTATTTAAGTACCATATGAACTTAATAAATGTTGGCATTATACTTTTTGATCAAACCACGGATATGTAACATTTGTACTTTGTCATGTTGCAAATGTTGTTGAAACTTTATATTTCTTTAGATTTCAACAGTGCTGTGGTTTATGTGTGGTTATGTTACGGCACAAAAACCACTTGGTTATGGTTAGAAAAATATCATGTCTTATCTTAAAACTTCGGTTTTTGGTGGAATAATCCTGCTGGAAATGCTGCCGATGTCTTGCTAGAATACACCTAGCTTGAGTGGCACAATCGCCACTAGAAATGTTAGTCATGTCTAATGAAAAAACAGCAGGTTTTGCTGGCACAATCGCCACCGGAATGCTGCCAATGTCTTGCTAAGAAGTGACAGGTTTGTTGGTGTCAAACAGTGGTCTGCAGTGATCTGCAGCTTGGCAACTACCTCGCCTAAGTGTCATGCCCATCACCATCCCCTCCACCTCCTGATGAGAGAGTCAACTCGTGTAATCACACCTACGCCACTATAGAGATGTTTCTATGATACATATAAAATGTACAAATGTAAGTTATCTGTGATTTGCAGAAAGGTACAATGCCAACATTTTCTTCTGGTGACTGGGTTGCTTCATTTCATGCTACTTTGTACTTCTACTCTGCTACATTGCAGAGGGAAATAATACATTTCAATCCATTACACTGATCTGAAGTTTTCTTATACATTAAACCAGTGCTTCCAAATTTTTTGGATTTGTCTCTCTTTACAAAAGAGAAGTGCTTCCTTGGTGCATCTTCTCAGATGTTTTAAATGTTGTTGTAGTGATTTACCATCTAAACTTCTCAGACCGTGTCACTGAAATGTCTGTGAAAGGCTCAAAGAGGTATAATGATATAATAATTCACAAACCAGCTAAGACTTGAGAAAAGGCCAAAAAATAATAAAGATTTGTGTTGCAGAACTTTTATCTTCTTCTTCCTTCCCGCCACATTAATCATGTCATGACTCACCTGATTTATCTGGTGGCCTTTTGGAGGGGGTCTGACCCCTAGGTTGAGAACTCTTGGATTCACTAATGATATATGAAGTAGTTGAAATTTAAAAAGAAGTTAAAAAGCAAAGTAGTAGTGTAGGGTCTTATTCAGATGCACTCACACAGCTGATATGAATGTGAAAGGGTGTTTTTGTCAGCAGCAGATTACGAGCTTCTGTCACATGCATGTAAAGCTGATGGATGGTTTTGTCAGTGGACACGTGAACCAATAATATTTCAGCAGGGAAATTGTAGCATTAAGGTATTGCCTTGGTGTGTGTTTAAACTAAATTCCAACCAGATTATTTCAATGATTAGATGCAGAAATGATTATGAATGTGTGTTTCTTCTGTCAGGATACCCTTGTCTGTGTGTCAGAGAGAGACCCTGTCCATTGCCAGAATATATACATCAGCACACGGTGTCAAGGAAAGGATGTAACCTACACGCTGGCCACGCACACACCTGAAGACACGCAGCGCTGGACCAAGGCCATCTGGCAGCACGTCTTTAATATGAGTGAGGCCTGAATGAACAAAACTCAGCACTTTTGCAGTCCTGTCTCAAAACACTAGCTACTGTACTAGCAAAGCTAGTGAGGCAATATTGCAGCAGCTTGAGGCCAGGATTTAGGTTTCCCAGTGAAGCATTACAAGGAGTTTGTTTGCCCTATGCTCTCTCTATGACATCATGTGAATTTAGGCCATGGGCCAAGAAAAAAGAGACTGCTTAAGTGTCACTCTTAATTAGTAAAACCTTCAGCAAACCGTGAGTTTTATTTGCACCGCTTACTACCACAGCATTTGCACATAATCAACACCTTTTCTGTTACTAGAGAGCACTCAGAGGTTAAGGTTGCATAGTCTTCTAAATGTGTTACTATTATAACCAATTGTGACAACACCTCAACGGCCACTATTGTTCTCTCCTTGTGTGTGTGTCATCATATCAAAACATGATCTTAGTAACACCTATTGTGGTGGGATAGAAACGGGTTTAAGTATTTTGCCAGGTGTTTATCTGCCTGTCTGTCTGCCTGTCTGTCTGTGGACAGATTTTGTCAATGCGATAACATAGCAACTGTGCAACTAGCTGTGTAGTTGAGATCAAAATTGAAGGCTAAGTTCGAATATGGGTGTGGTCTGAGCAAGGAGGCAGAAATAGATTGGTAAGAAGTAGAGGCAATGCCCCCCCATTTTATGCTAATGGCACACCAAATTTTACAGCTGTGTTGCAGTTATGGCCTTATTTTGCTCTCAAAAGTCTGAAGAACCATTAAGGTCCACCCAACTAGATTTTCCCCCATTTTAAATGTTTCAAAAACACATTTTTGACATCTCCTCCTAAACCATAGGTCTGATTTGTACTGATTTTTTTGTGGATCATCTGACCAAGCTTATCAAACGTTATCAAAAGCCTGTTGATTTCTTATTACGTGTTTAAGGCATTGACCAATGTACTGTAGAGGGGTGTAGCTCAGCACAAAAATAGACTGTTGCGCCAATTATCAAAAAACTTGAAGGACATGTTAACATAAGTACGACCAACACACCCTGAAAACTTCATTTAAATCTACCACTAGAGGGCACAACATATCCAAAATGGGTGTGGCATAACACACATCAGACTACAAATTAGAAATAGTTTGCCCAATCATCACAAGAACTGAGTATATGTCAAATAATAATGTTGAAGCGAGTATGTTAAATTCGTTTATTAATCTGTCAACAGGGGGTGCTGCAAAGCAATTTTATTTTTATTTATTTATTTTTTGAAAAGCATATTTTTGATATCTCCTCCCAAACTGTAGGTCCGGTTTGTGCCAGATTTTCTGTGGATCATCATTTGCTCATCAAAAGTTCTAAAAAGCTTGTTGATGTCTCACAGCATTTTGCAGCTATTGAGCAATGAACTTTAGAGGGGACGTGGCTCAGTACATAACTAGAACTAACCATTGAGCCAATCACCACAAAACTTGCAGGATATGTCCACATTTGTACTTGCAACATGCCCTGAAAGTTCCATTGAAATCTCTACAAGGGGGCACCACAAAGGTGTGGAATAACACAAATCATAATTCAATAATTACAACATTTGCAGGATACATTAAACGATTATTTTGAACCACATGTGTAAATTATTTTGAAATTGCTTAATGGGGCAGCCACTAGTTGTAAAAAAGTGCACTGGCCTTTTGTAATATTTGGCCATATATTAATGACAGTTTGTCCAGACATCACCAAATTGGATTTATACTTTTAACTTCGCCATTGAGGCATGCCCAAACAGGAAGCAACAGTGATGCCAAAGAAGCATCTGTCTGATCATCATATAGGTTATTGGTTTTCTTGAATGCAGGGGTTATAAACTGTCAGAGGTCTGCACCCAAACCACGTGTTCTATTCTTACTTTATGGCCCGATTCTTTACCAAATTTCACTAAAAGATCATTAATGATAAATATACAGACAAAAGAAGAAATGAATTGAAAACACAATGTCCACTGTTTGTTTAATCCATGCTAAAGAAATATATAAAACTGGTGGTGGTTCTATGTAACTATTTCCTTGTTGGGAGCAGTGACTTCCTGGAGACTTGTCGTCACCATGAGGGTTGCCAAGCAACCAGCAGAGACTCCTCAATTTGAAGCGTTTTGTATGGATTAAACAAATGAGAAATAATGTGATGTGACTTTTCTGTTACCTTTGGACAGAGCCAGACTTGCTGTTCCTCCTGTTTCCAGTCTTTGTGCTAAGAGAAGCTTATTGGCTGCTGGCTGCAGCTTTATGTTTAGTATACAGACTCTGACTTTTTCATTGTAAAATACTAACTTTCAAATGGCACCAGTGAATTAGAGCCTTCAGAGTGAGATAATCTGAAGTCCAAAGAAATGATAATAATCTTGTTACCATGCCACATATGTTCCTCGATCCACTGTGATCTGCAAGCACCAGGAAGCACATGCTTATTGATTGTCATCAAAAGTGCAACAGACTACAGAATTTTTTTGTTTACACGTGATTTTAACTGGGTTTTTCCAAGTAGTTTTGCAAGATCCGACTGCTACTGCATGTAAAGTCACAGTATGCACCATCTCTATTTTTCCTGATGCCATCAACTGTTTTTGTAGCTACAAAACACAGCTGAGCACTGTCTTTATTCAGTCTTTCTTTAAAGAGCAGGAGAAACAAACTGCACTTGACTTCAGCCTCGACTCCAACTCTGCCAACTCTCTATACATGGAAATGGTTAGAGGGGATGTTTATCAGGTTTTGTGTGTCTGGGAAAATACATCTGCTGATACCTGCTGATACCCGTAAAACAACATTCCTTACTGACACATTCGTGGCATCGGTGAGACGTGCGCGTCATTTTATGAATCGCGTGTCACAAAGGAACATATTTGTCTGATGCCTTACTGAGATCATATGATGTTTACTGCGCTGTACTTCTTCTTGTCCTGAACATGAACAAAAAGCACTAATCTATGTATCTTAAGACAGTTGAAAAGGTTGATGGTCTATCTATCTATCTATCTATCTATCTATCTATCTATCTATCTATCTATCTATCTATCTATCTATCTATCTATCTATCTATCTATCTATCTATCTATCCTGTCTGCCTCCGCAATGTTGCATTTGAAATTCCGTAGTTCTGACGTTAACGCACACATTAACCTGCATGTGTGACCTACTTGTGTGGTATTAACATGACAAAAACTTTAAGGTATGTATTTACAGCTGACGTCTTGTGAGGTGGGATAGTACAGGCAGTTCTACATATAGTATAATATAGGAGCCAAAGGTTAGGAGTGCCGTTCCCACATGGTGGCACCTAAACGTAATCATGATGTTCTAGACAGAGCTAATTGTGCACAGTCTCGTGGCATGTCAATGTGACAGTCCAGAGTCTTCTAATTTTGACTCTCCTGTAATGAGGCAGTGTTTGCATGCAGTTGTATTTTGAGAATGTGCCTTTGATCATGCTGTCATAGTGTGAATAAGTGAAGATGTGATGTTTGCCACTCCCTGGGGTGTGTTTGTTTATTCACAATCTTTTGTTTCCCATTTAACTGTCTTCACACTTATCATTTTACTTTGGGAAGATGATCTGCATGTCTTTAGTGCAAACTGCAAAGTACAGCGACCTTCCTCAGACGTTTACACCTCGCTAGTTATTCTCTTCCTGCTAAGATCCATATCTTGTATGACAGTTAGTAGACTCCCTATTAGAATGCTCCTTAATTTAAATTCTTTTTCAATTTTAGGGGTTATTTCTCTGGTGTATGTGAGCTTTGGTCTGTTCTCATCCTTGATAGTCTTAATAAGATGTCTTGTTGTTATTTATGGCTGTCTGCTTAGGCTCAAAGTCAAAGGAGCACAAATATGATTTGAAGACACCAGCACAGGATAAATACAAATGATTTTTCTGATCATTATGTTTGCAACATACGTACCAGTGTTTAGATACTGTATATATTATCATAGCAGCGTTTAAGGCTGCCTGGTATGTAGTACGACAGGTATGACATTGTCTCTGTACTGTATGTATTGTCAGGCTGACATGAGTATTGTGATACTGCCAGCTTGTCAGGCATCATAAATATCATTTGACTGCATAATTACTGAGAAACATAAGCTGATTGTAAATTAACTGACAGAATCTTTGTTGTGTACATGCTTTGAAAATCGATGCTTATGTATCTGTTGCAGGCCATTGGAAGCAGTGTTGTGATCACCTCATGAAGATTGAAATGCCGAGCTCCAGGAAAGCCGTTACAGTGAAGCAGGGATCACTATACCATGAAATAGGTAGTGTAACACAAGCAGAGTGACACCTGAATCTGTAGACACACTGCTACCTCACAGTGATGTCAGTCAACAGAAGCCTTTAAGAACCTTACCAGTGGTTTTGCTAGCTTATATCCCATCACTTTTCACAGCTCATCATTTTGTAAAAAAAAAAATAAAAAAATGATTCTGCAAATAATTTCACTGTGATTTTTTTCTGCAATTTCGGCCCTTTATTTGTTTTCATTAATTTCTGTACAAATTAAAATCTATTTGCAGATACTTGAATCTTGCTAGTTGTGTAATCTAACAAGTCTGCTTTTATTTGTGTCAAAGTTACATAGAAAATGCAGTGAAGACTTGTCAAATGTTGCTGGAGTAGCAAAAACAAGCTGTAAGCATGTAATCACCATTTAAGTTGATATGGCGTACTAGTTACCTAGTTACTCATCCAGCAGATACTAAGCTACATTAGCAATCGTTTGATCATTCGATGCCGTGTTTGTATCCACTTCATGAATATAATATATATAACAACTTTTAGCTGTTTTGCTCACCACTAATCCCAAAGGGAAATATCCATCTCTTAAGCTGTCGAATGAGCCACTATTATTGAATAATCACTAGGTAGTCGCTGATTTTGCCTGACTGCTGTTTGTTGGAGTTTATTTGCTCAAAACAGCTGCCTGATGCAGCCAAAAACTACTGATGAGACCAGTGAGAGTAAACCAAAACAGTAGAGTTGCAGGCCATAAAACCAAAACAATGATTTTAAATATGCTAATTAGGGTCCAAGTCCCGAATTGACAGCACCCTGTTGAGTTTGTGCAGCTTTATTATTTGTCGTCTTCCATCGCGGCTCAAATTGCAGTGAGCTGGAATGATCTAGAAACATGAAACTTGGTCCAATAACTGGGAGTAATGTACAAATGTTTCTCAGTGATATGACAGTAATTGACCTTGGGGCTCTGTAATGAACAGCCAATGATGATGATGGATTTTTTGCCAGTTTGTGAATGTGAAAAATAGTAAAATGAATAGACCTTTTTTGGATTTGGACTGTATTGCCACTACATTTGGGATACATTATTGTGGGAATAACTGAGATACACAATCCTACCTTTAATGAGCATGATCAGTCGAAAAACACGGCCACTATCAATCAAAAAGTCTTTGCAAAGGGGTGGGGCTTAGCAGGATATTAGCTATTACTCATAAATGATTTGTCCAATCATCATAAATCCAGCAGATAGAAAACTATATTTGGTGCACACTTTTAAATACCACGCCCCCTCACACAGTGAATCTGATTGACTCTGAAACACATCTACACCTCAATGTGCTCTACAAAACAGTCTCTTGGACCACTGATATCTGCCATGACCTTTTTTTTTTTTTTTTTTTTTTTTTTGCTAATTTGCATAATGTGAAAAACAGTAATGTGAATACTTTTGGGGATTTTGACTCTATCAATGCCAAATTTGGTACACAGCTTTGTGGGAAAGAAATGCATGTTTTGATCATAGATGGGCAAGATCAGTTATAAAGCATGGCTGCAATAATTGAAAAAAAAAAACCTTGCCATGGGCAAGGCTTAACAAACCCGATTGAACTCAGTGGAGAGTTTTCTCCACATCCAGTAAAGCAGGAGAATGAGGTGGTACTTTGAGTGTGCACTCAATGAAATGCTACATACACTCTAATGGTGAAACAAGTTTGTGAGTAGTCTTACTCCTTTATACTCATTGCCACTTGTTGCTTTGCCGCTTTCATCTATATTTGATTTCCATATCGTGTAGAAATGAAAGGAAACTAATGACTACCTCAGACAGCATGAAAAATGCAAAACTGTTAAACAATTTGTAGTTAAGGAGCTAAAACTTGCAAACATGGATATCTATCCATGGGTGGACCAGATTGTCATGGCCTATTTACATGCGCACATCTGTCTTTTCATGCAGGCATTCTGACAATATAAAGAAACAGAATGTAACGCCTCATTTGCACATGCTGTGTCTTCTTCTGCAGAAAGCTGGAGTGACACCGTGCCTTAAAGTAGACAAACAAGTTTAAGTAAATAGTAGGATCTAAAAGAGATGATGATGCTGCCCAACAATGGCCTGGAACAATAAGCCAGACACCAACGACATGAATAGGCGCATTATCTCCAACACCTGCTGACAAAAGCACCAGTCATGCTGATCAGAAAATATACAGAACACAAAAATATACATATAAAACCAACCAAGGGGAACAAAATGTTAGCACCTAAAATGTGTTGTTTGAATAACAAAATGTTGTTTTTTTTAAAGAGCATTCCTATCATTACGACTGGCTGCGACAACAAAAGTCTGATAAGGAAGAGAGGACAGTACAATGCAGTGAAGGAAATAAGAATGTCTCTTGGAAATTCCCCCTTCAACCACAAAACAGTTTTCGGTCACAAAGATAAAGAAAATATTTGATCAAGAGTTTGATATCTTTAGAGTGAAAAATTAAAGTGACATCTATTTCTGTTTGTCTTATTTCCGTCTCTTCTTTTTCAGTGTCACCTCCCTCTCCTCGAGAGGGCCTTGTGGCTCCAGATTTATCCGTGGAGATCCGCACGTTGCTCTCTTCGTACTACAAGGAAAGGTAGGCTTTCTCGCCACAGAGGGTGCTCCCTCCACCCTTCACATTTCCACCTCTGCATGAATTTGCCTATATGATTTACTCTCTCCTGGATGTATTAAATACAAGATCCTCTCCTAATACTCTCCATGACATGTGTAATCACTTGTTTGTTTTGACAGTCCAACAGGGCTTGCGTTGTAAGTGAAAGCAGTGGCGCTTAATAGGACACGTTTCCGAGGCATGAAAATGAACACTGACTTCACAGCAGCGGAGCTAAAACTTCTGTGAATATGACAGACAAAAGAAAATTCTGAGTGAAAAAAACCCCCAAAACAAATTCCTGCCTACATACTTCAAACGTGTACATTATTCTATGCATATTTTTCTGTCAACATATCAGTGGCAAATATGTCAACAAAGACGATAGATATGTGACAGATAAATTCTTAGTAAGATCTGACAATATTGCCTGCTATTTTTGTCTGTTTTATAGTAGTAGTACAATGACGTCTTAACAGCTCAGTGAAGTCATGTCACAATTATGGCTGAACAGTGGGAGGTTCGTTTTTTATACTTTAGAGTGCTGGAGTGATTCAGATTTTATAAGTTGTAATTACATACTATTATTTCTTGTTTGATAAGTTCATTCACCATCATGGAAAAAGCAATAACCAACAATGACATAGGTCACTACCTGTTCTTCCGTGCACCTAGGTAAGTGGGGACATGACATCACAGCTAAGCATAATAAATACCTCTGACTCAAACACATAATGCTCCTCTTATACAGTGTGGGCTGTGTCTTCAAACCCTGACTGCTTTCCAGACAATTTGACTTCTTCAAAATGGCAAACACAAAGTTACAAGTTTAAGTCGGCGCATAATGCACACGGGTGTCAAATGCCACAGATATTGTTCGAGAGTGTGATGGTTTGTGTACAAAAACCAGAGATTGGTCAAAAGATGTCCTGGAGAACTGGTTGTACTGGAGATTTTGAAAGTTGATATATGTGAAGTAACAAGCTAAGAAGATGACAAAGCCATTTACAATGCTTGCTTTGTGTAACTTTGAATGCTTCGTGTGTGTGTTTACAGCAGTCTGGAATGTATTTTTCCACTATTTTAGTAATGAGTCAGACCTCTCTCTGCATTGTATGCACAACCATAGTGTGTGCAGCAGTAGGATAGATTTTTTGGAATCTAAGAAAAACTGAATTAATATTTAAAGGGGACCTATAATGCTTTTCCATATTTTGTTACTCATGTTACACTAAAGGATGTTCCTGTTAAACAAGGCCAAAATTTCAAATAGATGTAAACGTATGTAGGCCTTGAAGTAGGAATAACCTCAGGCCTCACACCATTCCGAATACTCTGTTTCCGTTTCTGTTTTATCATAGTGTGTATAAATTTCCCAGACTTTGGATCAGATTCTTGCTGGAATATGTCCATGCTTTTATTGGTGATTTTTCACAATAGAAAGTGCAGCTATTCTCTGTTGAGGCCATTTCACCTGAAATTCGCCAATTTCGCCCTTTCAGAACAGGTTTGGTTTTCTGTTGTTTCTTTCGCATCCATCAAAAGCATCAATCAATCAAAAGCATCAATCAATCAATCATTTGTCACCTGGACTTAAACAAGATACACCTCCAGTTAAGCTGTGCAATGTAATTTAGTCCTTTTCTGTATCTACAGCTGCTTTATAATTCTTTCATGTTTCTGGATGGTTCTGGTAATCCATAGTTTCTGTAGTTGTTGGATCAAGTAGAAGTGAAAAAAATCTGGCTGTGGGACACATCGGCAACAGGACAGAGGAACAGGTCTCACAGTGCCATCTCTTAATTCAGACAGCCTACTTTCAGTAGGTCAGATAGTAATATTCAAGTGGATGATGATAACGAGGAGGAGGATGTGGACCACGTA
Organism: Epinephelus awoara; assembly: GCA_035609425.1. Taxonomy (NCBI): domain Eukaryota; kingdom Metazoa; phylum Chordata; class Actinopteri; order Perciformes; family Serranidae; genus Epinephelus; species Epinephelus awoara. Next base: position 28,320,615 of record CM069312.1, read on the forward strand.
CAGACTTAGGGAGCAAGCGACAGTGTGGAGGGACAGTTCAGCTCCTTCTGCCGCAGTGCCAAATGCGAGACACGTGGAGAGAGTGGTGACAGCCACATAGGTAACTCCAGTGGAGAGAAACATTTTTTTTCTTATGTTGTGAATTTTCACAACAAATAAAAAAATAAAACACATCACACTCAGTGTGCATGGTTTCTGTGTGTAACATTTGTTTCTAGACGAATTAAAAAGAAATGCATATGAAAAAAAGGGACACTGTGTACAAAGGTCTTTAAACTTGTTTCCCCCCTGCAAGTGCACTTCTAACATAGCCACATGCTAATATCAGGGAGACATGCTGTCTTGGTTCCTGATATTGTTTATTACTTTCCAGCTTCAGATCATATTCCTGCTGGAACGTATCTGGTTGTCTTCAAAAGCTGTCATTGCTAATTTTTCATGACAGAAAGTGCCACTATTCTGTGTTACAGTCATTCCTCCACTGCAAGTACACTGCTAATGTAGAAGTAGCTACATGCTAAGGTCAGGGAAACATATAGTCTAGGTTGCTGATGTTAGTTTCCCAATATCGGATCATATTTGTGCAGGAACATGTCTGTTTTTTTTGTGATTTTTCATGATACAACGTGCCGCTATTCCTCATGACACTCATTTCCTTGGCTGCCATGATGGTGCACAGCTGCCAAGATATGGAAGACACAGAAACACTGACCAATCAGAGCAGACAGGGTTTATTTTGAGAAGGGAGCTTAAAGACACAAGTGCTGAAATGGAGTGTTTTCAGACAGAGGGTGAATGCAGGCGTTTCAGCACAGCCGGTTTAAGAAACATTAGCCCTTTTTAGACAGGAACTGTGCAAATTTGCAGGAAAGCCTAATCAGTCTTTTTTCAGCATTGGCAGTATAAAAACAAAATCGGGGAGTGCGGCAAAATGCCACCTACCTACTTTTGTTTATACAGAATGCGTCTTTTTCAGGGCAATGGGGGGCGTGAGCAAGTAACACAACGTGTAGCTCAGCATGTGACGTAAACAGTGTGATGTGGGAGGGAAAGGGAAGGACAGTATGTGGGAGGGACATACTGGAACCAGTGACATGGGAGGGAAGCCGTGCAGCTAGTCAGTCCTTCGGCGTTTCTCTCATAATTTGGCCCATTCTTCACCGTCCCCGTCATCTGACGGTTAATGGCCTCTTCGTTTGCGAGGGCAAGGAGGGCACGCAATTCCTTGTCTCCCCAGTTGCTCATCTTTACAGTGTCTGTCAGGTTTGCGTTTCCCTCTTGCTACTAGCTGCTCGCTAATTCCTGCTATCAGCTGTTTCCTGCTTATCCACCGCCAGTGGGTCGCACGTGGGGCGTCATCAACTGCTCTTCCCACAAGTCATCAACAGCCCCTCCCGTTGCAGAAGGCCGCCTTGGTCTGTTTAATCTGAAAGGTTTCCGCCAATATGACTACCCTTCAAGGCGGAAAATTGGGCACCTCAGATCAACTCGCCAATACAGCTCTGTGTGTCTAAACGCTCATAGCTTGCAGGCAACACAGCCCGATATTGGCGGAAAATCTGGCAGTGTCTATATATTAAAGAATGAGCATACAGTATATTCTAGTAGAAACTTTGAATAAAATTATGACTGTGAAAATGAGCATAATAGGCCTTTTTTGAGCACTAAAATGTACTCTGCAGAGATAATACAAGCAATAATATTTTAAATTGATTAAGAGATTGTTCATATGAATTCTTGAGAATACAAGCAGCCAAATCATGCCATGTTTTTTTTTAAATGAAGCTTGTATAAAATGTTGTGTAATCAAGGCACTATTGTTGTATACAAGTTTGGTTAGTTAGCAGATGCTCAAAAACAAATGTGAACTACATACTGAACTGCATTTCCTCCTGCCTGAAGGCAAATGAGGCCAACCAGTATAATAATATCTTTGTCACAGTCAGTTGACAAATAATGTTTTTCCTGTAAGTAAAAGGAGTATATCCTCATACCAACCAATGCCCAAATGAGGTTGGCAACCTCACAGCTCAGCTGTGGTTTTAACACTTAAATAGTTTCAACTGTCAGCCTGGAATGTTAATCTGGGTGTAAACATGTTGGTGTGTCACACAGAAACCATTTTCACTGGAATATATCAGCTTTGCAATTAATTTGTCATGGGCAATTAGCTGCAAAATATAAACAGAACTGGTAATGTAAGGTTTATTCAGTGCTATTTGAAAACACCTGCATCTTTTTTAAACTCTGTACTACAGTTTTCTGTGTTTCTCTCTCTCTCTCTCTCTCTCTCTCTCTCTCTCTCTCTCTCTCTCTCTCTTTCTTACAGTTATTGATGACCCTGCCACGGTTGCACTGGAGGAGTGAGAAACTCTTCTTATTTTGTTTGTGGTTACCACGCCTGGTCATGGAAACGGACATGGACATGATAAATGGTGCTATTTCAAAATCTGCAGTGGACATTTCCAAACTTAGTGTTAATATTAGTTATTTTTCCATTCTTCTACCTCTCTGCCGCTCTGACGTTTAACTGTTTACTTACCCAGCAATTACAATAAAAAAAAGAGTAAAAGTCTGATATACCAACCTCAAACTGACTGTATGGTCATTTTAAATGCATAAAAATCTCACTGTATCATTGTCTAGCAATATTGTATATTTTGTACATGTAAAGAGAGACCAGTACTACCAAGAGGCCTCCAGCAGTTACTCTCTTGACTCTTAATCAGTTCCAGTATGCCGATGTGATGATTTTTCACTGAATTTGTCTGAATGTTTGGAAGACATCTGCATTGACAAATTAGAGACTATTCTGCCAGTAATGTGTCGCTATTTGAGTGTGTGATAAAGCCACTACAAAAGCCAACATGCTTTTCTCTCTGAAACTGATTGAAAATACATTTAATACAGGGACAAACAGTAGACAACTTATAAATGCAGGTATTTTAATGTTTTCGGTAGCAGACAGCCTGTCACTCAAGTAACCCCGCCCTTAATTATGTGTTACTTTAAAGCCTTGTTAAAAGTGAAAGGGTGAAGTATATCGAAATTCACAGCTGCCATGAATGTTGAAATTAGCTATAGAAACCAAAACAGTATTTTTGCACCACACTGTGAACATGTTTATGTCTGCTGTAAAGTTGGGCATTTTAACGTGGCAGTCCATGGGAACTGACTCGCTTTTGAAGCCAGCCTTGAGTGGCCATTTCAGGAAGTACAGTTTTTGGCACTTGCACCCTGGCTTCATTCTTTCAGCACCACAGGTTGCAGCTTGACTGAAACCACAAAAGCAGTTTGACCTACTTGCACCTCTGGGGTGAGTCATGAGGCAAATGTTCCCACAGGACAACCTTATTTTAAGTGACAGCACCCTTTCAAGTGTCCACCAGTAGGTTTATGCCGACATGGTGGACATTGACTATCTTATGGCCACGCCATCCGGAAACTATACAAACTTGATACGGTATATCTAACTTCCTGGGGTTTATCTGACACACAGACACTTCCCTGCACATAGAAAGCAAGATGAAGGATTTAAAAAAGCATCAACTTAGGTTTAGGCTTGATGAATCTTTTGAATCTTCAGTCCATAACAAGGATAAAAGTGAAATACCAGCACATTACCCATGTTTAGATTCAGTCCACTAGCAACACATTGCTTGAGTTCAGTTATCAGGGGTACTCTGTGTAGACCACTGATACAGTGTTGTGTTGCTCCCTGGCGCATGAAGCCCTAAACCTTCCACCTCTCTGGGTATAAAATTACCCAGATCCTTTGCCTCATGGGGCCCGTAGAGCAACCACACTAGAGTCTTCTGCCAAGTGGCTAACTTTCAGTTTAGCCTAACCTGAATGAGGGTAAAGTTATGTTATTGTGCAGATCATCAAGACTTTACAAATGTTATTGGACATAATTGATCAAATTCTGATAATGAAACAGTTATTTCACAGGGGTTGTGGCGCTCAAAAAATTATCTGAAAATCCGTCCATCCATCCATCCATCCATCCATCCATCCATTTTCACCTGCTTATCCAGGGCCGGGGTTGCAGGAAAAGCAGGCTGAGCAAAGTACTACAGGCATCCCTCTCCCCAGGTACACTTCCCAGCTCCTCCTAGGGGATCCCGAGGCGTTCCCAGGTCAGATGAGATATATAGTCCCTCCAGTATGTTCTGGGTCTTCCCTGGGGCCTCCAACTAGTCAGACGTGCCCAGGAGGCACCCAGGAGGAATTCTGATCAGATGTCTGAACCACCTCAACTGGCCCCTTTTGACGTGAAGGAGCAGCGGCTCAACTCTGAGCTCCCTCCGGATGCCTGAGCTCCTCCCTTTATCCCTAGGGCTGAGCCCAGCTACCCTATAGAGGAAAGTCATTTCAGCTGCTTGTGTCCGCGATCTGATCCACAAACTCTTTGAGTCAGTACTCAGAGCTCATGGCCATAGGTGAGGGTTGGGACGTAGATGGACCAGTAAATTGGAAACTATTCCCTCTGGCCCAGCTCGCTCTTCACCATGACGGTCCGGCACAGCGCCTGCATCACTGCTGATGCTGCGTCAAACCAGCTGTCCATCTCACACTTCATTTTACCCTCATTTGTGAACAAGGACAAAAAATGCTTGAATTCTTCTGCTTTGGGCAGTAACTCTCCCAGCCTAGAGGGGGCAATCCACCGTTTTGCAGCAGAGTCCAGTGGTCTCAGACTTGGAGTTGCTGACTCTTATCCTTATCACTTCACACTAGTGATAAAGCCAACAGAGCCACATCATCTGCAAAAAGCAGAGATGCAATTATGAGGTTCCCAAACTGGACGCCTTCCTTCCCCTGTCTGCACCTTGAGATCCTGTCCATGAATAGCACAAACAGAGAGACAACCCTTGTGGAGGCCAACACCCACTGGAAACGTACGTATGTGACTTTGTGCCGAGTATGTGGACACAGCTATGACTTTTATTGTACAAGGACCAGATGGCTCATATCAACAACCCAAGTGCCTCATATTCCCGCAATACCCACAAGACTCCCAATGGGACGCGGTCATAAGCTGTCTTCTGGTCCACAAAACACATGTGGACTGGATGGGCAAACTCCGATGATGCCTGAAGCAGCCCTGCAAGAGTAAAGAGCTAGTCCACAGTTCCTCAAGTGGCACATTTTTAATACCAAAAATGCAGAAACATTAAAGGGGTTGAACACACAATCCAGTGTTTTTCATTTTCTTATGTATTTCAAATTACTAATAACTCCATAGACATACAGTGCCATATATGAAGTGCTACAAACACATAACAACATTTTTAGAGAATGATTCTCAATTTGAGTAACTTTATTTTAAACTTGAGCCAGTAATTCAGATCTGGCATCTAAAGATGCTTAGAAATGCTGCTCTGTGACCTCGGTCTCTTATGAGCATGAATTCCAATGGAATACTATTCCTTAAAGACAATATTTGCAACACCCAAGCACTATACTGTGCAATGCCTGAGGGCTTCCTAGGCCTACATAGGGGCCAGACACCTGCTCATTAAATTCCTCTCACTGACTGAACTGAAATGCTTCAGGCATAGAGTGTAAACTCAGTTTTTTTTTCTTTCATTTTTAATTTTCTTTTTCTTTTTTTTGTTTTAATCGACAGCCAACACAAAGAGGCTTCTGAGTTAAGCAATAATCTGCAGTGAAACAACAGCAGTTAAACACTTGCCTAAACATGTTCACACTGGATTTTCCACAATCACCACTATCTCTTTTTCCTCTTGGCTTTTTTTTTTAAACCTCATAATAAAGAGCAGGTTAACAGGTGAACAAAACAAACCTAGGACAAAAGTGGAATTAGCCTGTAAACTGGTGCCTCATTCAACATGATTCCCTTTGTGAATGGTCTAACGCCCTATTCAAATGTGAAGCATTTTCAGAACAATGGATCATAATAGTTATCACAGGACTTTAATGGTGTTAGGTGATGAGCAATTTGCACGCAATTACCAGTGTCTATAGTTAGAGTGATGGGAGTGGTGGTTCTATTTGTTGTCACAACTGAACATCTAGACATTACGCATAGAATCTGAGAATAATAATTAAAGCAATAACAATAACATAATAGTAGGCTGCACATCTAAGCTTCAAGCATGCAGGTATGACAGACAAATAAAACCAAAGCTTACTGAAGCAGAATTAAGGTATCTCCTTTTGACGTAAGTGTTTTCTTATGTCTCATTTCTCATACCAAATATGTACGTCATTGAATGCTGAAAAAAAGGCCACAACAAAAAGCAAAATGTCTCCATGCTTTTTAAACAAAGAAATCTGGCAAAACCCTTCTAGTGGCAAATGAAATATTTACAAAACATTCAGTCCACACAGGAAGCTATAAATAGTATTGCAGCACTGTTTATTTGTTTGTTATTGAACATTTGATTGGTGAAGTAACTGTATAATTGCACAGGTGTGCACAGCCTTTAATGGAGTGAATAAAATTACGTAAATGTTACGACAATAAGGACCACACCTCCTAAATAACACTGCCTCTTTGTAAGGTGTAATTTTTCAATTTAAATAGGCATAGGAATGCAGCAATTGCTGTTTCACTTGTTACACCTTCTCCAACCTTATAACTCTCAAAAGGAATGGATAGATAAGCTGGATAAAAAGCAATTTTTTGAATGATTAAGGTGAAAACACATAGCATGACACCAAGGATCATGCAACCAACAAATGAGTCGTGAAACTTCAAAATTACAATTTATTTATATTTACATTATAATTAAAGTATTTACTGCAATATACAAGTAATATTTCAGTACAGAAAAAGCTTAAAAACAAAATCAAAAACGGTGAAGATTCTCCTTACATCAAGCGCTGCTTCTGATGTGAATGAACTGTTTGTTTTGGATTGGAATTTTTGTTAATTTGACACTTGCATTGAGTAACAACTGAATGTAATATATACCAGATCATACAACTTCAGTAACATACAGTATATGAAAGAGCAATGTAATGTGAGTAAGCTTTATGTGGTGTTGGAGTGTCAGTGTGATTATCTGAACTGATTTTCACTAGGAGCTGGAGATGATTTTCTTCAGCTTCATCACCTCTTCAGTTGTGAAGTGCAACAGAGAGTTGGAGCTGGGATTCAGCATTAGTACAGCTGATTGACCCGTGCCTGACTTCTCCTTCTCTGCATGGACTGTGTCTTCATTATCAAAGTCTTGCTGAACTGAACAGGGACTTGAGTTAATGTTCGCTTGGACAAGGGAAGTCTGAGACTCTTTGTCGTAGGCATCCCAGCAACTTGGGGCTCTGGGGCTGTATGAGTTATTATTATCCTGCTGATCAACCGGATAGACATCCCAGCTGGCTGCGCTTTTCAGAATACCACCTGAAGGCAAAGGCTTGTAGGTGGAGAAATTATTTTGGCTTGTATTGTGTTGATAACCAATAAACTGGCTGGTTGGTATGGGGCTTGGCAAATTCCTTTGCGTCAGCCGCAGATCTTCAGCGGCTGAGCTCTGGACTTGATGATTGATGTGAAATGTCAGGTTGGTAGGGAGGACGTCTGTGTCAGAACAATTTCCTTGCCCAGGGTGTTCCTCCTGAGAAGGAGGTGCAGATAGCTGCTTAGCTTCATGCATCAAGGCTGAGGATCCACACAGCCTGAGCCAGTTATGAAACACAGACAGCGGTACCTCGATTTCCATCTTGCCTCCGTTCTCTTGAGGGAGGCTGGGCAGGATGTGACTGACACTGAGCTCCCTGACTTCTGGACTCCCCTCTCTCTCATCATTTGGCTGGATTGTAAAGTCTGTTTTTGGAGAGCTGGGTTTTTGTGCCATTGTGGTGGCACCTTTCTCTGTTCTCAGTGTCTCAGCAGAGTCATATGTGGGGCTGCTGGAGGCTGTTGGAGTTTTGCCATCGACAATATATACCTCCTTAGCTCTTGCAGGATACCCTGCATCTCCTAAACCAGAATCACCACCTTGTGTCTCACATCCATCATCTGTCATCACCTGCGGTCGATGAGGAGTGTACAGAGGCGAGGGTTTATTTAAAAACTTTGGGTTCTTGCTGGATGAAGTTGGGGTGAACGATGAGGTGGGGTTACTGTTGGTTTCCTGCCTTGATGCTTTAATGCTGAGGTTCAGAGGCTCAGTCAATCCAGATGTGGTCTTGTACTGTTCTGCCAGGAATCGCAGCTGCTCCAGTGGCTCCTTAACCCTGTCTGTTGGGTTTAGACGAGATGGAGGGATTGTGAACCAGGGTTTGGAGGCAGGGGGGCTATGCGGTGTCAGCACTGAGGAGGAAATAGGGACATGTGGGGGCAGAACTGCATGGCTTGGGTGATAGTAGTGAGGGTAGTGGAGCTGCAGAGGGAAGACACTCTCATGTGGGTCTGACTGGAGGTTATGGTGGTTCTGTTGAAAAGACAAGTGACCAGTCAGAGGCTGAAGGAACAGTTAAACATTTTGGGGAATGTCCTCATTTGCTTTCTTTGCCGAGAGTTCGATAAAAGCCAATTTTCATAGCAGCTAAACAATGTATTATTTCCGTCACATAATGCCCTATGGCTCAAAAAGACATTTCCCATAGACTTACATAGCAAAACGGACTTCAGTAAATCAGTGGCTACTTTTTTTAGCAACATAACCCCTGTGGAATGATTTGGTTTACTATCAGAATCTGATCCAATTGGGGCATCAGTGGCTTAGTGGATAAAGCAGGTGCCCTATGTACAAGGCTGTTGCCGCAGCGGCCCGGGTTTGATTCCAGCCTGTGGCACTCTGCTGCATGTCACCCCCTCTCTCTTTCCCCACTTCACACTTTACATTCCTATCAATTAAAGGCAAAAAATGCCCCCCAAAATATCTTTAAAACAAAAAAAAAATAATAATAATTTGATCCAATCGGTCCGATCACATTTGGAAAGTCAAGAAGAGCTGCACAGCTGAATCATTTTATCACCATACAAGGTAGAGTGCTAAACCTGAAGTAGCCGGCTCAACCTGTTGAAGTCTTTAGGGCGCCTGCTTTGTGGGCCACACAGTGCCAAAGCAGTTTCGATCATCTGGGTAATACTATATGCGCCAGTTGAACCTTTATGGCTTCATGCAACTTTCATAGGAAAGAACAGGGCCCCTCCTCCAGCGTTGTCTGTATATATCCATGGTGACAATGTGTTGGAAGGGTTACTTTTAAAACCTATCCAACTACAGATTACTAAATACATACCCTTAAATTAAATTTATTATGTGTTCCATCAGACTGCTAACATCAGCTGAGCACTTGACTGAAATTGTAACCATTTAAAAGATAAGCGAGTACCTGCTATCTTTATGTGTTTGTACTTTTTTTTTTTTTTTTTTTTTTTTTTTTTAGAAAACACACATTTTATGCTGGAAATGACAACTAGGTTGTTACCAGCGATTATCATTTACCAGAAACTTTCCACTCCCTCACAATCTACCTCCAGCCAGCTGCTACCTCATTCAGGATTTGTATTTAAATGAAGAGGTGTTATGTATCTATATCCCCTTTTTCCAACTTAATGGATCAGCTGAGTTTGTGTTTTTTGGAGGTCTCAAAGCGAGCCACAGGAAAAGTTCAGCTCAAAATGGCAGCGCGGGCCGTAGGTCGGCATCAAGCCTGTGGACACTGTGGCAAGGACTTAGACTTTATACATGGGGCGCCTGCTCTACCAGGTGAGCTACTCAGCACCCCTATAATGTATTCCATCACTCCCCAACCCTGTTAATTAGTAAACTTTAGGGGTGCCTGTAAGTGCATTTGTTACCTGTGATAGCGTGTCTAGCTGTTTCACTCTCTTTCCAGTTGTTATGCTAAGCTAGGCTAATCACATGCTGGCTCCAGCTACATAATCATCAATCTGGATATTCATTGGTAAAAAAAAAAAAATAAATTTAAAAAAAACAACACTTTTTTTTTTCTTCCTTTACTACAATGTCAATTGCAGAATCTGTCTTGAGAGATTACATAAACATCAGTTAAGCATATTTTCTTTTAATGTATTGTTCAATGCACTATAAAAGAAAAAGGTCTAACTAACTGGGAATATGCAAATATTGGGATTGTATTTTTTTTGTTGCAACAGAACCAGACTATTTATGAGAATAAACTGCTTATCATGATTATTGTGTTGAAATTATACCAGTTGATGTGTGTTTAATACCCAAACAGCCATTTAAGGATGTAATTATTTACTGCTTATCGTAATGAAGAACATTTATTTAAACACGAGCAACTCTGTTATGCCCTCTGTATCTTGCATGTGTGTAAAATAATACCAACCTGGTGCAGAGGTATTGATAGCATTTTGCGTTTAGCTGGCCTCTGGCCATCAACATGCTCTTTGCTGTAGTTGGCAAAGTGGAAGTGCTTTGGCGGATTACGAGGCAACACATTCACCAATATGCCTGTCAGGTGGCATTCGAATGGCAGGAGCAGCCTGCACAAAGAAACACATAGATCAGATTAGTCTGTTAGGAAAACAAACAACCCATTGTCAGCCCCACACCGTTTGTTTAACTCACTTTTCGTAGTGTCTGCGGGTGCAGGTGGCTGCACTTGTGCTTCGTGGGTTTCCTCCAAGTGTGTTGTACACTTGTTTCCACAGCTGCTGAGCTGTCACCTGGAAGAGTGCAGGGTATTTCAAAGGCTTTTACTAATGGGACTTCATAATCTACAATATTATAAGTAGAATGATAGCATTAGTTTTGACAACAACAATGAAGAAAAATGACTCAATAAATAATCATTTCACTGTTATCAAAATTGAATATAGTGTTAGTAATATTAACAATGTATGGAAGACATATAATATGTAAAGTGGCAATATTTGATTACCTGGTGGTAGCCACCCAAGTCTCTGACAACCTTGAACATCAGAAACAGGTCAACTGAAAAACAAGTAAATACATACAAAATCACATACACTTCTTATTAGAATGTGAGGCTATTTGAATTTTTTTATTTATATATTTCGTTATTGATTAATCTGCACATTATTTTCTTAACTAATTGATTCATTATTATATAAAATGTCACAAAACAGTAGTTCTTCAAATTGTTTGTCGGGTCTGACCAACAGTCAGTACACCCAAAGATATTCCGTTTACAATGACAGCAAATTCTCACATTTGACAATCTATTAGAAATGTAAAGCAGTTGGTTGATAGATTATTTTGCATTAGTTAACTTATGAACAATTTGGCTAATTGGTTAAAACCAGGATTACTATGACCACAATTAGAATATCTAATTTATGCCAAGCCATTAGAGTGTATAATACCATGCAACTGTACAATGTAAAATATTCAAATGATAGACTTTTTGGTGCATAAAACAAAATGTGATAAAATCAATCATATTTATAATTACTTTGTTTGAAACCCAGATTTGGGATCCTCTCTATGGGTGTATCTCTCTTCTTCATGAACAGGTAGAGATCTTTTAGAAACTGCTCCTCTGTGAGCTCCTCCACCGGCTCTTTGGTTCTCTCCTCTCGGATCTCTCTGCGTGCCATTTCCATGCGTGTCTGAGAACAAGAACAGAACACACACAAAAAAAAGAGGTTTTCAACTGATTATCCAGACTAATGTGTAATATTCAGGTATTTCAAAATGATCATATCACAGCTTTTAAATTTTTTTTTTTTAACTTAATCTGGAGTAAGATGCACAGCTCTACTTGACCAAACATGCCACAAGACGTAAGATTCTCTGGTGACAATGCCTCACTGTTTCGAGGTCACATCATCTTGATTGATGATTGTCAAACACATATAGGTTTTCGACCATATGTCTCAGTAGAGTAAACTGTGTCCCTTGAGACAACAGACCATTGATATGAGACTCAAAAACGGCATCAATGCACTCCCTATTCCCTAGCTTCCATTATTTTCTAATATTGTTATGATGTAAACTGGCATGTCAGTATCACACTTTAAATATATGTTTCATTCAATATCTATTTATGCCAGGTTTTTTTGTTTTAATTCAGAATTTGTGTTACTTTCATATCGTTATGTTTTTTTATCACTTACTATTGTTCATTTACAATAATCATGTTACTATCATCAAATACATGCTTTTTAAACATGAATTTAATGATGTAAATATGACAGTGCTTTTCAAAATAAAGCAAACACTTCAATCCCTGCTTTTTCATTTTTAAACAGAATATTAGTTTTAAAAAGAGCTTCTGCAAGTCAAAATGCATGCCACCCAGAAACAACTGGCACCAGTGTATTCTTTCACAGCAAAGGTGAAAAATGCAGAATAGTCAGTTTTTAAAAATTCTAGTCCACAAAAAGTATCACTTATATAAAATGAAAGGGCAACTCTATCCATAATATTGTTCCTTACCTGTGTTTCCATTGGGAGAATAAGGATGGATTATATTATCTCATGGCCCTGATGATGAACGGACAAGCTGTTGCGGCACACAGGTTGGTGTTCCCTCCAGTGTGGTAAAAGAGACTAAAAAAAATCAGTGCAGCTAGTTATTAATGTCGCGTCACGTCAGTCACACACCTGTCCCTGTAGTATCTGTGTGACAATGAGGGTAACTGACGGAGGGGGTGTTTACTCAACGTCTTCCTGCTGAGATTGCTATCGTTGGACCAGTTGAACCAGTTATTGAGCAAGTTCCCAAAAACAGTGTGATGGAATATTCCACATATATTGGCAGAATTATGAGTGGAAATGTGTGCTCATCATATTCAAGTTACAGCGAGTGTCGTTCAAAGACGTCAGATTAGAGTATCTATGGGTTGACAATCACTAGAGGACAAATGAGAGCCCTTAAAACATATCAGTTGTTATTTAACATTTCATAATTGGGAGATTAGTGTATGAGTAACAGATTTTTGTACTGAGAACACTGTAGCTGTGGGTGTTAAATTTAGCAAAGTTAAGTCGCATTCTAATATAGCATTGGATGTTAACCAATGTATGTGTGGCATGTGTTTGAGCACCATATTGAGTAAGGTAATTACTAATATGGAATCAGGAAATGTGAGTTTTATAAAGCTGTCTAATTATACAAGTGGTTACAACACATCGTATGAAAGTGATGGGTCAGTTTTTTGAGTTTGCCTGCAGAATGCTCTTTTAATTGCCATAATAAGCACTGTTTTTTTAATATCCAGTTATGACGAGGTTTTTTTGAGGACATCCATTGATATATAATTGCCGTAACCTTCAGTCTCCTGTTTTATTGGTATAATTAGGCAAACCCAAAATCGCATCTCGACCATTTCTTTTGTTTAACACACATTGAAAAGAAAAACGTCTTTTACTAGTCTTATGTCACAAAGCTATGATTAAATAATTATTTGAATTGGAAAAATAGTTTTTGTTTGTCGTTTTAATTGTACCTCTCAGAGGAGTACAGTTAAACTTCTCATTGGGAAACCACCCAAATGACACAAAAAGTAATCCACATTATTGAATTCTTGACTGACCCACCCAGTTGCTGGATGGGTACACTGCCATCCATCAACACTTTGTTGTCAACATTCTGATTAAAGTTAAAGAGAAAAATAGGGTGTTGCCTCAGAGAATGCAATAAAACAGGAGCTATGATGATTGTTAAGCGATGATGTGTTATTTCTTCTCATGATCACTTCTCAGATACAGTAGCATGTTTATATTTGATTCTGTCTGCAATGTTGTTTAGGTCCAGGGAGTTCTCTGGGTGTGGCACTGGCCCTATCAAAACAGAACATTATGTAACTGTTAGTCCATTGTGTTGAACCTGCAGGAATACATGTGCAGAAGCCTGACCTGGATACTGGAAGGAAGATGAATGTGTGAAAGTTATGTTATCCTCTTAAGCTCTGGATGACTGCAATTCTTTGTTGCCAGTTGCACAATTCTGTTTCATCTGATTTCAGCTCGTCACATACAGAATACATGCTGACACTGTATAGCAACACATTTACATCTCTGTATTTGAACTAACATTTAGTAGGAGTTTGGGTCGATTCTGATGCTTGGAGCTTAGAGGCCATTGGTTTTGGCTTTAGCTTGGAAGAAACAATTTCTTGTGTTATTGCTGTTGAGCTAAAGAGGTCAGCCAGCCAGCCAGAGAGAGAAAACATTATTGGTTTCCAGCCTGGAGAAAACAGTCTATAAGTAGGGGAAAAGAAGTGATGGAAATCTGTTGACAATGATTGAAAAAATGGACCTGGACGTGCTGTGTATATATACAGGGAGGGGCAGCTTTAATGTCAGTGCATTTAGACTGTTTACATTGACTGAAATGAATTGAAGTAGCTTGACAAGACTGCACCTCTTTTACAATACTGCACATTCAACCGTCATTCTTCTTTTTTTTCTAAGATTTAAGCCTCATAGGTGCTGCTAGCTCAGCCCCAGCAGGAAATTGCCAAAAATGTGACATACGATTTCCAGTCTGACTAACTTCATTCAGCTGCCAGTTTTCAAAGGCGCTCCAAAGTGCCATGACAGTCTTCTGTGCAGTGGTCTGTACTGATGCTTATCAGGTCAAGCAAGATGTATTTACATAAAGTTGGGGTAAGCAGGAATCTGGGAAAAAAAAACAACAACATCAAAATTTAAAAGTACACCCTTCTCATGCAGCTCTCCCCTCTGTTCTAAACCCCCTCACCAGATGATGCAGTTCATACAGTAACAGCTCCAGGGTACAGCTCCAGGGATGCTGCCCCTCCTGGTAAAGTGGTCTGTAGCGGTGGAGAGTGAGGTGAAAGACACACTCTGATTCAAGGCTCTGGGTAATGTTAGCTTCATAAACATGAACTTGTTTCTCTGTCTGAAACACTTCCCCAGTGTACATCTGTTTTATAACGTTATAACGACTCTTGAACTCTCTTTTTGAGAAGTCCATTTCCTTGTTTGGGTTGCTCTGCAGTGTAGACAATACAGGAATAGTAACTTTCTCTGCAGGATTCCATTGAATCTGAAGTAATGTGCACACCTATCTCCATTTGTTCCAACAGGAACGCCCTCTCTCTGAAATGATCTGTGACTGGCCCAAGTCTCCCATGGGCTAGATTTTCTAAAGTCTGAAAACAGAGTCAAGAGGAGGTGCGGAGGAGATCGTGTGGAGATCATCTGTGTTCAGTAGCTCTCAGAAACAAACTCAGAAATGGGATCCTCTGATTAATTAGTACCCCTGAAAAAAAAAAATCAGAAATAGTAAGGTGAACTTCAGAGCTAAAATATTCTGCCACTAAATAAGTAACTTTTTTTTGTCTGCATCATCTCTTTGTGTTGTATGTTTGTTGAAAAGTGGGCTCTACAGTTTCTCTCTTATTCTGTTTTAGGAGTTTTCCAGAGTTGTCCTTGGCTGCTATCTACAAGTCAGATCATAATATCATTTTTTTTTTTTTTTAAATTGAAGCGTTTGCTGATTGATAAAATAGAATGCCACATGTCCCCAGCTAACCTTGTTTTGTATACACAACAAATTCCATAGCTCTATCAATAAATAGTTAAGCCCTGAACTATTTCAGTGAGAAAAAATTCTCTGGTGCTGCCAGTATTGAGCCATTTCCTGTTCATTGTTTTGAATCTCAGGACAGACTATGATAACTTGTATAAAACCACACCCAGAGCATATCATGCCAATCTAAAACAAAATGACAGAGCCAAATGTGTGACTGGCAAAGTAGCTTTCAGTAAGTGTATGTTGGCATTTGATTTGAGTATCTGAAAGACATTTTTATTTGACCCACCCAGGGCTAAAATGGCGATAAATACTGAACTTTCAGAAAGGACTCCAAATGCACACCCAGGTTGTTCTTTTTCTACTGGATAATAACAGGACATGTTTGGTAAATGTATTGCTGTTTGTTTGATGGTTTGTTCTGGAGATTTTCCTTCCCACTAGTATGGACACATTCAAAATGAAATGACTAACAACCGATTCAGTTGAAAGTTCACGTGAAACACCACAGTTTTTGTGCTGTTAAAATGCAAAAGTTAAAGAATGGCAGCTTGCTGTATGATATCATGTTTCGGGATCACAATACACACCTTTACTTGGGAAAAAAAATGTGTTGACATTTCCTGAACGAGACAGCTCATGATAAAATCTCTTTGACAAGATTAACCAAACAGTTCCTGGAATTGGCTTCCTCAATACAAGGCAATTCAAGAATGACTGCTGAGTGAAAACCAGACTTTAGCAAAACAGTATGTTACTACTTTGATTGCCTCTGTGCTATTAGCCATGTTGTAGAGAAAACATGATGAGATTTGTTTTTGTCAGCGTGTTTGATACAAATGGCAAAGAGGTCTTTTCATAAGCCGATTTTTTTATGGTGGTGTTACAAAAATTAGATAACTATATCCTTTAAAAAATGAAAGTTGTTCCTATAAACACTTAATCTACTCTTATTTGTTCACTGAGTCATTAATCCCATGACATCATCACTCTGGCAGTGAGACAATGTGTATTGCTATTCACAAGGAATGAGATCCGTCAGGTTTAATGACT
Source organism: Epinephelus awoara (assembly GCA_035609425.1). Lineage (NCBI taxonomy): Eukaryota > Metazoa > Chordata > Actinopteri > Perciformes > Serranidae > Epinephelus > Epinephelus awoara. Next base: position 28,337,106 of record CM069312.1, read on the forward strand.
TTGTTCCGGTAAAGATTGACCAACAAGCTTAAAGGGACATTGGGCAGCATTTTCAGTTGTTTATTGGCAAAAATTGGTGTCTGCATTCATAAATACGTCATCACTCGTGTACTATTACCTCCACCAATAATTGGACTTATTCTCGTAAAAGAAGAATATCGTATTTGTTTGTACATTGTGCGGGTAAGTCGTTTGGGGGGGTTCCACAATGCTTCGCCATCTTGAAAACACATCCGCCAGCAAGGGACATACAGCACTACCAGGGAATAGCCCCGTCTTCTGTGTTTTCGTTGAGAGCCAAGCCAGCATGCTGAGAAGCCGAAGGAGAGGAGCGAGAGGCACTTCGCTACTACCCCGGCAAATTTGAAAGCCGGCCCTACTGCAGCATAACAAAGTCCCACTCTTTGAGCATAATGCAGGATCATGTATTATGCAGCGTCATGGGAGACGGAATCCTCACTGCCAAGAAAGTGCAAAAGAGAATCAAAAAGGCAACGTGACCGGCGAATTCAAACAACGAGAGTCACCATTGGGGTAGCCTTTCCCAGGTGGAGAGAGCTGCTGAAGGAGAAAGGTTTTAAAAGGGACGCTGAAGTTGCCTGCTTTCTTCTCGACAGGTAAGTAAACTTTACTGCCTAAATTAGCCTACAGCTAGTTTTTTTTTCGTTGGCTTGGTTAGCCTATGTGATTCGTTACCATAGGCAGCATATCAGTAGAAAAACACACTAGCCTTGCTGGTGGAAGATTGACGGAACAAGGGTTGTATACCCACTACCTCTATCAGTAGTTTTCTGTGTAGGCCTATAGTGCATAGACAGTGGTGGTAAGTGACGGGCTAACTGTACTGTAGCCTATAATTTTTGTCTCAAGGAACATTTCATTTGGCCTAATTCATGCTAAGAGTCAGGCATGGACTGCACATAGGGAGAACTGGGACTATTCCCGAAGTGGTGTCCTGTGATTGGCCTGCTGGCCTGCCTGTCATTTTTTTCCCAACAGACGGGTCAGGCTGATTCAATCACAGGCCAGTGCCGCTGTCAGTGGCGCAGTGATGCGAGGAGAGAGATGAGGTGTGTGAGGTCAGTTGTGAAAAGACAAGACATGATTGGTTTGTTTCGATTTACACCCGAACCAACAGTCCTACGTTGTAAACACAGCCAGCATGGTGAGGAGGGGGTGTGTCAACTCACGTCCCATATGTCTATGTAGGAGCCAGGTGGCGCTGAAACATAAGGATAACATGGTTCCATCAATGTTATCATAACTTTTTGGTACACACCGGCTACTGTAGTTGCAATACACGTTTAAAAAAGTGAGGCGCTAGAGTGCGCTATCCGTTTGAATGCAATATACAATTTCAACATTAGATGGCAGAAATTCCTACACACTGTGGCTTTAAGTAACACTTCCTATTCATACTATTTACTAAACTCTACTGAATAAGATAACTTTAGTGGAATATTCACAGCACATTAATAAAATCCAAGTGGTCACATCTGGACTGAAAAATGAAGCCAACATGGAAGTGCTAAAGAGTGCAGTTATATGACCTCAAGTTCATAAGCCAATGGGTGACACCATGGTAGCTCTGTCCATTATTTTTTTTGCAGTCTAAAAATAAGAGACATTTTTATCATATCATCATATCTTATTTATCATATTTTATCGAACAGCCACTTGAGGCTGGCTCGCAAAGCCAGTCAATCCCTACAGACCCCCATGTTAAAATTCTCAACTTTACAACATAAATAAACATGTTTACAGCCTGGTACAAAAACTTTTTCTGTCTCTATGGCTAGTTTCAACATTCATTAAAGCTGTGCAGGGGGTTAATTTATATAACTCACCTGTTTACATTTTACTAAGGCTTAAAGTTGTGCATGATTAATAGCGGGTTGTAGAGTAGAGTGCTGCACGGGCCGCATATTTCTGTCCGAACCCGATCGAGGCCAAGAGAAAAGTACCCGAACCCGTCCGAACCCAGCAGTCATTCTGTTTTATTATGTCCGAAACCGAACCGAGGTCGACGTGCGCCGGACGTGCGCCGTGGCTGCTCCGCGAAAAGAAGGAGACCTCTGGGAGCAGGCGGCGGGAGGTCCCGTTAACAAAATAAGATAAAATAGGAGACACCTGTCTCCCTCTTTTATTTTATTTCAGCGTTTCATCAAGGCTGAGGCGAGTGGCGGGAGGTCCGAGGCTTCCAGCGAGAGGAGAGGTAGAAACAAACAGCCAATATGTGTGTGTGTGTTATGTTCAGGTGTTGTCACATAAATAAAAGTGCCCAAGCAATAAACAGGACAGACAATAGGATTTTATTTATTTTTACACTACATTTTCACTGAAAGCTGACCGAATCAGACCCCAGCCCGAATACAATTTATACACTTTTGACCGAACCTGGCCGGGTACCAACGGGCCCCGTCGGGCTCGGTAGCCACACTCTATTGTAGACTGTCTGCTGATAGTGTCCCTGACTTTTCAGTGAGATCCACCTCTCACTCCTCCACAGCCCCAGCCTCTTCACCACCATCTTCACCATATATGGTCACTTCTAGCTCCAACCCCCCCCCCCCCCCCCCCAAAAAAAAAAACAAGATGGCAATTTGACCTCAAGTTCATAAGCCAATGGGTGACACCATGGTAGCTCTGTCCATTATTTTTTTTACAGTCTAATAATAAGAGACATTTTTATCATATGCTGCATAATCAACATGCTCATCCCAACTTGGCAAACACGAACGTATTCTTTCTTCTGTGTTGTTGTCTCTCCTTGTTATTTATTACTTTGTTTACTATTGTACAGTGACCTTGAATGTTTTGAAAGGTTCTTTTCAAATAAATTGTATTATTATTATTATTATCATTATTATTATTATTATTATTATTATTATTATTATTATGTAAGATAAACTTACAAGGTAGGCAAAACACTTCACATTTAGGTTTACTTTCTTAAAGGGATAGTGCACCCAAAAATGAAAATTTAGCCATTATCTACTCACCCATATGCTGATGGAGGCTCAGTTGAAGTCCTCACACACGCAGTCCCAGGGGAGATATATATTTAATATCCTTTGAAGGAAGTGAGCTCTGGACTTGCCTAAAGGCACGAATCTGAAGATATTTTCAAAATCAGTCAAACTTTTCTGAGATACAGCAATTTTCTATACGAGTTGAGCACATGGGACTACTGTTTACCATACATTTCTATGTATTTTAGGGGGGAAAAAAACAGCAGTCCCATGGCCATGTGCCCAAAGACTAAACATGGTATGATCAGAAAACAGCTGTTTCTGAGAAACTATAGCACAATCAAGTATTTGGTGTCTGTGAACTCATAACAAGTTGATTATCAAAGATTTACCAACACATGCAGTGTAAAAATTATATTTCATGTGGAGACATTAATAAACATGATGTAGCGTTTTTCCTCATTTGTAAAAACCCTGACCATTGATAAAAGTGTTATTTTTCACATGATCGAAATATTTCAAAATTTTACTGATAGATACTCGATACTTTTTCATACTAAATATATAGTCATGGGCATAAAGAAATATTCCCTACAGGCACATAAAATGTGTTTATCCATTTAGTTATTTCATGTCACAAAAAATATAATTTGTACACTGCAACCATATCACCTTCATCCATCAAAGCAAAGCAGTAGATGTTACTTTAATTGATGCAGGTTCAGCAGCAGGTGTGTCTAATTACTTGGCCTCTCTGGAACTGGCACATCAATGTTAAGTAATTGCACCTGTGCTTTTCCTGCGACGCCATGTCAAAAGGTCTGCAGTGTAAATAGGCCAGTTGCAGTTTTCCAGACATACTTATGTACCTCTGGTGGCAAAGCAGATTAAACTAGAAAATTGCCATCCATTTATAGTTGTAATTTATCACTATTAAAAAGGGACACAATTTAAGTGTGAATCTTTGGGAACAATCCAAGAGCTGTTTGATGATCACATACTTGTATGATCATCATTGATGTACCTACAAAAAGTATTTGGTACAGAACACTAATTGGTGGATTTGATGGGAAGGTAAGTTTGTGTCTGTGACCTTAAAAGGATTTGAAAACAAGAGTTACAATCTTGCCGTTGTTTTCAAAAATCTTTGAAGGTCTGACCATGCAAGAGGAAAAAAATAGACTCCATCTTCAGATTTCATCTCAGCATCAACCCTCTATGGTACTGTGGTGCTTGTAGGTAACATATCAGTTTTCGGCTGTTTACACTCACACATCACATCCTCAACCATGTTGCAGTACTTTAACAAAGAGCCAGGACCCTAAGGAAACCAGCAGCATTGTTAACATTGTCAGGTAACTCTCTGGAGGCCATGTCAAGTCCTGTTTTTGGGGCCTCCCTCACATGGTTCAACTTCATGAACGCTCTCTACGAAAATGGTCTTACAATCTGGAAAGAAATGGATTTACAATAATAGATGAATAAAGTTTGATTTTTTTTAATCATTTCATATACTTTATTTGATAATCAAGTCACAGAAAATGGTTACAAATGTTGCCGTGAAGCAACATTGTACCATTACGGAATCCAACCATGACAGTTTTCAGTTATTTAGGTTACTATACTACTACTATTCAAATGTATAACACTCATCATAATTTATTTTAATCTCTATAGATTAACCTGGATAAGTTTGATAATATAAGTTTTAATTGAATTCAGCCTGTGACACAGTATAGTCTACTTTAACAGTGCACTTTGTGAGTCCTCTCTGCAGAGCGGACTATATATTTTACAAACATTTTTCTTCCATTTACAGAATAAATCCAATATTGTTCAATGACTCTTCAAAAAGGAAGAGGGTAAAATTAGTACTCCAAGTTGATATTCGCAGGGATAAATTAGAATTTAGAAGTTTGGGGGACAAGAAGCTGCTAACAACCCAGCAGCAACACAACAAATGGTGGCAACATACAGTACGTCAGGAAAGGCACATAAATAATAAATAATTGAAATAGATCTCCTCACTTTGTTTTGAAAAGGGTTTAGCTTATCAAACTGTTGATGTAAAGTTTGCTGAAATATACAGTACTTACACTCTTAAACACAGTCTTTGCTATGGGCTGTTCCACAGTGGTGCAATGTTGCCCGAGGGCAAAATTCAGACAAACAAACTTAAGGAAAGAGTTATTTTTTAATGTTTTTCAATTTCAGATGGCATAAATGTTAAACTGAAAGATTTTTGAATATTTTCCATTAGTATTGTATAAAATGTTGTTAAATGTTTTTTCACTTTGGTAACATACCCCCTGAAAAAATTATAATACATTATGTTTTCTTATCATAGTGCAAAGGGTTAGAAATCAAGAAATAAAAATGACCATTGTTAAATACTTTGCATGAGTAAGAGATCAAACAGTCTAAACCAGATGGATTATGTTCAGAGATCTGTTTATTTAATTGTGCATGAATCACTAAAATAAATATTTGAGTAGTGGATAAATATTTTATCAAGATTCAGCTTTACTGGTTCTCTGGTGTGGCTGTGTTCTTTTTCACTGACAACCTTTAAACTTAATTTTATCTTTATTTGCAGAGTGATAAAATACAACGCAATGATTGAAGTCAGCTGTGATAAATAATAAATACAGACATCGCATCCTACAACAGATCAATCAAACAAGCCAGAAAGCCGACTTTCATTTTTAGAAAGAACAGTTCAGTGTTTCTCATGGGGCTTCTCATCAAGTAGTCCATTTGCATTGTACTTGGTTGCATTGTACTTATTCCAGGAACACAGCAGTCGCTGTCTGATTCTGCCACCCACACAGAAGGGTTTTGAAAGGAGCTAAAACACAGGCCAGGTAATAAGCGGGTGGCTAATTGACTGGACCAACCTTAAATCTTGCAGTGACACAACATGTACTGTAAGTCACTGGTGATCAGGTGTTAGGCACACGTGGCTTCATACCAGAAGAGGTCAATGGAAATTAAGGACATTTTACTAAGAAGTACATCATCATATAATGGGCAATAAAACATGAAATAAATTTTGTTTTCAATCTAACCTAAATCATTCACACAACAAAATAGAAGGGCACCTCCACCAAGGCCAAATGTGCTATCTCACAATGTTGGAGGTGCAGTAAAAGACATTCAGGACATTAATTTAGCAGCAAACTACTATTATTCATATCCCTACTGGCTAGTTAACTGCCATTACTCTGTACTGCACACTACCCAAGCTGGGCGAGTACAGGAAAGGGTACAGGATGATGTGAGCACCACGATATAATACCACTGCTAGCACTTTCAGTACTGTCGCCATTGTTGGCATGCACTAGTTAGGCTGTTAGCATCATTTATAACTTTACTCCAACCCATGGTGGTGGGACGGCCTCTTTGAGGAAATGTACCCCCATTAACATTGCTGTTGTTGGCACTGCAGGTAGTTGCTCCTATTTTGGCTCAGCAACCTCAGCAAACGCTTTTTTTTAAGTAGTTAACTCGGAGCATGTCTTTTTGAGAGCCAATTCATATCCCTTTTTTAAGGGAGTGGGAGTCTGATTTCGTGATCCAAAAACAGCGGCTCCCTCATCACAACTATCTATTGAAAGGACATAGATAAAAACACTTTATTGCTAGCCACCAGTTGTCATCCCACTCCCTTAAAGAAGGGATATGAATTGGCTCTCAAAAAGAGCATTAAAAAACAAAAGAAATTTTCTGTGATGTGTACCACTCAGTACTCTGCCCACTCTGTCGCAATAAGGTCTGTCTTTCAAAAACACTGGCATATTCTAAAGTCTGATCCCCAACTTGCCTCCGTGTTCAAAGTTCTTCCTCTCTTTGTAAACAAAAAGGGGAGAAATATAAGAGATCAGTGATACCAGGAAATCCAGTCAAGCAACGCAAACACGTTTGCATCCCCTCCCCAATGGCAACTACCGCTGCGGCAGTTGTGCGCAGTGTAACAACACTATGAAAACAAGCTACTTTTCCCATCCCCACACAGGCAAACTATTTCCCATCAACAGTGTTATCACTTGTGCATCCACACACGTGATTTATTTGATCCGCTGTCCTTGTGGTCTTGCTTATGTGGGAAAAACAACTAGGAAACTGATGCAGAGGATGAGCGAACATAAAAGTTCTATACGAAGAAATGACCGGGAGTATCCCATGGCTGTGCATTTTAATGATGCTCACCATGATATTTCATCTCTACGTTTCTGTGGCATTGAACAGGTAAACTTGCCACCTAGGGGAGGGGACCACGACAAACTACTGAAACAGCATGAGGCTAACTGGATTCACACCCTTCAAACATTGGCTCCCAAGGGTTTGAATGATGAACTGCTTTTGAACATGTTTCTATGATTCTTGAATGTTGTGTTAAATATGTATTTTGGTGTCACTGTACTTGAACACTGTAGGGCTTATGTGTCCAGCTCCAGACAGTTTCTGGATACGTATTAATATGTACATATATCACCAGGTTCATCTAGTAATGTGACCTGCAGATTGTGTCCATTTCTATATGTATGAATTTGTACTGCACTTTCTTGAGCCCCCGATGATTAATTAAAAAATCCCCTTTTTTGGATGATATAAATCTGTTCAGATGCCATGTTTTTCTAGAAATTAGGTGCAGCTACGATCTGATGGTATAAATAATAAATATTTATTGATTTGTAACCGATTCTTTATATTATGTATTTCCCTTTTAGATATGTGGGGGTTACTTTAGACTGATGTCACACAGAGATTGTTGTGTTTTTTAATAACCCAGTGATGTTTTTTCCCTCTGTGTTTGCACGTGGGAATGGGTTTGGTTGTGGAGAAACGACCACTCCCTATTTAAGATTGGCTTCTCATGAGCAAAAAACTGTTTGCCTGATGAAGGTCGAGTACCGAAACGTCACAAATAAATTTTATATTGCAAGTTAGACAGTAGGAGTCCTAGGAGTCCTTTTGCAATTTTTTGGTCTTCTCTCACCAATGCACCTGTCTTGTTTTAATAGATGTGCGAAGTGATTTCCTTTGGACCAATAGCATAACATGACAAAACTGGAAGTTGTAATTCCACATGTATTCATCCGCCCCTTGATTCAGATCTGCTCAAAAGTTGAATCTGTTCTTCCTTGGCCCATGCTACACCTTTCCACCAAGTTTAAGGAAAACTTGAACAGTATTTGTTTTGTAATCCTCCTCACAAACAAACAAATACACAAACAGACTAGAATACAAATTGAACCACATGCATGACCTTCTTGGTGGACATAACAAGGATAACCAGTGTGACTTAAAAGAATAGTCACATGCCCACATGAACATTGAAACAGGTTTTGCTTGCTGCGGCTATTCCTCCATTCCTCCTCCTGTTCCTGCTGGCTTTTAAAATATCCCTTCCTCGTGCTTTTAGTGGAAATGAACTGTGAACTATGTAGAAATGCAATGTGTATTTCCTTCTTTTTGTTTTTCTCTTTTAAATGTTATCCAGTTCATTTCTTTCACTCTTTGTCCATCAATGCCTCTCTCTAATTCCCAGTGCTCATGAAGGAACTGTCTTCCTGATTCTCAGAATGAAACACTTTTCTTTTTCCATCATATTTAACCTGTCAAAAAAAGACAGCTGTGTTTAGTGCTGAGATATGAGAAGCAAATTTATGATGTATCTGGTAATGATGAATGATTAATGATATGATTAATGATGAATTAGACAGAAATTGGTCAATGAAAAAGTTATTTCCCGATTTTAAAAAAACATGTAATTTTTAATTGCTTTGGTTGAAACATTATGATATATGTAATTATAACCAGAATTTTTATAACCTTTTTAAAAAAATATATTTTCTCTCTCCATTTGTGCTGATTTATACCTTGTCCTGAAACCAGTGCCAAATTAGTCCCACATTAAATGCATGAACCACATTGCATTATGCATTATGTTCTGAAATGGGCATGAATTGTCTTATCAGCTCAAACATATGTAAATATGCTATCTTTCATCCATCTGATAGCCGATAATGTATTCAGATGCCTATCATCATCTATGAAACTGAGATACACATACCAATGACGGGAGGTTCTATTTACTTGAAAAAGGTTGAGTCACTCAGGCTCAACTCCAATACTGGAAATTGCATGACTCACTGCACTAATGAAAACAAACAAACAGCATAGTTGTAATGTGTGACTGTCTCTCTGCAGATGTGGGCAATTCTGTTTTGTATCTTGATTGGGGAGCATGGTATTTTAGAACAGTAATTTGGGGATTTGTCACAGTGAAGAGAAAGTGAAATTAGATAATTATACATCTGGACAGCTTTATTAGTGTTCAAATGCAGGCATCTTAAAATACTGTGCTTTCATCATACAATATCTCATTTCCACTATGTGGTACAGCATGGCCTGACTCGACTTGCTTTAAACCATTCATTTGGTTTTCTATTAAAGGAACAGGTGTAAGATTTCGGTAGACTTAGTGGTATCTAGCGGCGAGGACTGTAGATTGCAACCAGCTACGGTGGCCGATGCGAAAACATGAATCTGTGAACCTGAATCTGGGCTACTGTAGAAACATGGTGGCTCAACATGTTCTACATCTCTGTAGACAAGGACCTGCTCCCTGTAACGACCCATTCTAAGGTAATGAAAACACAACTACACAGCACACTACATCGTACAACTGACATGTTAGGTCATGTGGTGGGCATTGTTCAGGTCAAGTGGGACATCACTTATGTTTTAGTGATGCTAAAAACTATATATAATTAATTGTTATCGGCATGCCAATAAGTCACACCCCACACCTGTCCCCCACCCACCACCACCCTTGCACATCTGATTGTAATCTATAAACTCCAGTCAGACAAAGACATTAGACTCAATCTAGCCTATCTTACTAACATACAAACAGGTCTATCATTTAGGCTAATTTATAAAACTTTAGTGTTTTTCAGTGTTATACCCTCACATAGGTATTAGTGGCTAAACTTCTTGATCCCTGATTACATAATACTGAAATGACTTAAATAAAATGGTGATAAAAATAGAGACCTAAGATAATGACTTGGACAAGAGTGAATAATAGACTACATGACTAAAAAGAATTTTATTTTACTTCATCCTGTTGATTTTTTAATTAATGATTACATGATTAATATTTTGACAAGACTGAAATGAAATGCTGATCAAAAATAATTAATGTTATCAGTTAGATGTATGTTATTATTGTGTTGTAATTGTATTGTTGCGTTTTATCAAAGGCCTGGACCTCAAATGCAGAGACTGAGTCAGGAATCGTTTTAACAGAGTTTATTTCACCACGCAGGGTAAAATGAGGCAGAGAGAGGCAGGAGCAGGTGCAGGCGATGGTTGGCTGGCTGGTGATGTGGTGGCGCAGATGGAGGCAGAGCACGAGGCAGATCAGGCACACGAGAGTCAGTGAGCAGGGCAGAGATCCTTGCTGGTGCTGCACAGGAAGACACAGGGGTTAGAGTAGAAGAACAATGATACAGAGTTTCGCAGTTGCTCAGGAGAAGACTGGCGTTACGTTACCGACTGGTACTGAATAGTCCGGCACAGGAGTGGTGAAACAGCCCGGCTTATATGAGAGGAGGAATGGTTGATTACTGCCAGGTGCGCCTAGTTGAGGGGAGCCTGCCAATCAGCATCACACGAGGAAAACACCCACACCGCTCAGGGAAGAAAAGGAGGGGGAAGGGGAAAACAGGGAGACACACAAAACAACCACCTTCCAAATATCACAACCATAACAGTACCCCCCCCTCAACGGACGCCACCCGGCGGCCTGCCCGGTTTATCTGGAAAAGCCCGATAAAAGTCACTGATGAGGTTCGGGTCCAAAATCAGAGAACGGGACACCCAAGACCGTTCCTCCGGACCATACCCCTCCCAGTCCACCAAGAACTGGTACCCCCGGCCCCGTCTGCGGACGTCCAGCAACCGCCGGACCGTGAAAGCAGGGTGGTCGTCGATGAGCCGGGGGGGTGGAGGGGGTTCGGCCGGAGGGCACAGAGCACTGGTGGACACAGGTTTCAACAGAGACACGTGAAAGGCAGGGTGAACATTTAGGGCAGCAGGTAGCTTGAGTCTCATCACACTGGGGTTAATAACTCTGTCAATTTCAAAGGGACCAATGTACTTGGGGGCCAGTTTCCTGCTCTCAGTTTGTAGGGGGAGGTCACGTGAAGAGAGCCAAACCTTTTGTCCAGGCAGATAGTGGGGGGCCGGTGAGCGATGGCGGTCTGCCAACTGCTGGTTACGGGCAGCAGTCCGTGTGAGAGCCTCCCTGGCCTCACGCCAGACCCTCCGAGCTCGGCGAAGGTGCTCCTGCACTGACGGCACCGCTACTTCAGCTTCCTGAATGGGGAAGAGGGGAGGTTGGAAACCCATGGAGGCCATGAAAGGTGACATACCTGTGGCTGCGCTGACCAGGGAATTGTGGGCGTATTCCACCCAGGGTAGGTGAGAGGACCAAGAGGCAGGATGTCTCGAGGCTACGCACCGCAGGGCTGCCCCGAGATCTTGATTGGCCCGCTCCGTCTGGCCGTTGGTCTGAGGGTGGTACCCAGACGAAAGGCTGGCCGACGCCCCCAGCGCCTGGCAAAAGGCTTTCCAGACTTGGGAGGAGAATTGAGGGCCCCGGTCAGAGACAATGTCCTGAGGGATTCCATGGAGTCGGAACACATGAAGGATGAGAAGGTTAGCTGTCTCTAGAGCTGAGGGGAGTTTAAGCAGAGGGACAAAGTGCACCGCCTTGGAAAAACGATCTATAATGGTGAGAATCACTACGTTACCCTCCGAAGGTGGAAGTCCCGTGACGAAGTCCACAGCGATATGAGACCAGGGGCGGTGTGGGATGGGCAAGGGGCGTAGGAGGCCAGCAGGAGTCTGGTGAGAGGATTTGCTACGGGCACAGACGGAGCAGGCAGAGACGAATTCCTTGATGTCAGCCGTCATGGTGGGCCACCAGAAGCTTCGCTGGAGCAAGGTGAGGGTTCGATGGAAACCAGGGTGACAGGCGATTTTGGAGGCGTGTCCCCACTGGAGCACAGGTGTCCTGGCGCCAGGCGGGACGAACATCCGGTTGGGAGGACAATTCTCAGGAATGGGCTGGTCCTGCAGAGCCTCCTGCACGACCTGTTCTACCTCCCACCTAGCTGCCCCCACCACACAGGAGGCTGGGAGGATCGTCTCCACCGGCGTGTCTTCTGTAGGAGGAGTGAACTGTCGGGACAGGGCGTCCGGCTTGGTGTTCCTGGACCCTGGGCGATAGGTGAGGGTGAACTGGAAACGGCCCAGGAACAGAGCCCACCGGGCCTGTCGGGAGTTCAGACGTCGGGCCGACCGTAGATAGGAGAGGTTCTTGTGGTCGGTCCAAATCACAAAAGGATGCGTTGAACCCTCCAACCAGTGTCTCCACTCCTGGAGGGCTAGGACCACGGCTATGAGCTCCCTTTTGCCTACATCATAATTTCTCTCTGCCGGAGTCAGCCGGCGAGAGAAAAAGGCACAAGGATGCATTTTATGGTCCTCTGGAGAGCGCTGGGAGAGGACAGCTCCCACACTGGTGTCAGAGGCGTCGACTTCCACCACAAACTGTAGAGAGGGGTCTGGATGAGAGAGCACAGGTGCAGAGGTAAACAGACATTTTAACCGGTCAAAAGCTGCGTCTGCTGCTTGAGACCACACAAAGGGGACTTTAGAGGAGGTTAGCTGAGTAAGTGGTGCTGCTACTTGGCTGTAGTTACGGATGAACCTTCTATAGAAGTTTGCAAAGCCCAAAAACCTCTGGAGGTGTTTCCTGGTGGACGGGACAGGCCACTCTGTAACAGCTTGAACCATGGCAGGATCTGCCTTTAACTGTCCTTCCTCCACCACAAAGCCCAGAAAACTGACAGAAGGGGCATGAAACTCACATTTCTCCGTCTTCACAAAGAGTCTGTTCTCAAGGAGTCTTTTCAACACCAGTCTTACATGTTGAACATGTTCTTCAAGGTCTCTGGAAAAAATCAGAATGTCGTCCAAATACACAAACACGAACCTGTTAAGCATGTCCCTTAAAACATCATTGACAAGTGCCTGGAACACCGCCGGGGCGTTGGTTAGGCCAAAGGGCATCACCAGATATTCAAAATGTCCGAGGGGGGTGTTGAAAGCTGTTTTCCACTCGTCTCCCTCCTTAATTCTGATGAGGTGGTAGGCATTACGGAGGTCTAACTTAGTGAACACGGTGGCCTGATGCAGGGGGCCAAAAGCGGAATCGATCAGAGGGAGAGGATATTTATTTTTAACTGTGATGTCATTTAAACCCCGGAAATCAATGCAAGGGCGCAGAGTTTTATCTTTTTTCTCAACAAAGAAAAACCCAGCACCCACTGGGGAGGAGGAAGGGCGGATGAGCCCTGCCGCTAGAGAGTCAGTGATGTACTTTTCCATGGATTCTTTTTCAGGTTTTGACAGATTGTAGAGTTTTTGGGAAGGAAGGGGGGCACCCGGGAGTAGCTCAATGGAACAGTCATAGGGACGGTGTGGGGGGAGAGAGAGCGCCTTGTCCTTACTGAAAACCTCCTGCAGGTCGTGATAGGTGGAAGGAATGGTGGATAAGTCAATGGGTTTGGGGGGCTCTGGGGGTGAGGAGACACTAGGGGAAATCGCGGAGTGAAGACAATGCGAGTGACAGAATGTGCTCCAATTAGTGATGGTGGATTTTGACCAGTCAATATGGGGATTATGCAATTTGAGCCAGGGGAGACCCAGAACCAAAGGGGATGTGGGTGAGGGAATCACAAACAAGGAAATAGACTCTTGATGATTACCTGAGAGTAGCAGGGTCAAGGGCGCTGTACGGTGAGTGACCCGAGCCAGCAACTGTCCATTTAATGCTAAAACGTCTTTAGGCTCAGGGAGAAGTTCTGTGGGCAAATTAGCTTGGATACATAGTTCAGAGTCAATAAAGTTGTCGTCAGCCCCACTATCAACCAGAACTTGCAGGGGTAAGGTGTTGTGAGGAAATCTGAGCATACCTTGTAGTTGGATGCGGGTGGAGGGTGTGGTAGAGGAGATGGTACGGCTCATCAGCGCCCCCCCGGTGACTGACGAGCCTGCTCTTTTGGCAGCTGAGGGCAGGAGGCGAGGAAATGGCCAGGCTGACCACAGTAGATGCAGAGCCGGTGCCTGACTCTGCGTTCACGCTCGGCGGGAGACAGTCTGGCCCTGCCCAGCTGCATGGGTTCCTCCGCGCCGGAGGCAGGGGAAAAAACCGGACTGGAAGCTGGGACTGGAACGGGGTGGACGTCCCGGGGGGTCCCGCGTGGAGGTGCGGACGCCGGAGGATAGGTGGAAGCAGCAGGAGGAGGGGCACCCTGTCTCCCTACTCTCTCCCTACGTCTCTCTCGCAGCCGGTTATCAAGTCTGATAGCTAATGAAATCAATTCGTCTAGCGACTGAGTCTCATCACGTGCGGCTAATTCATCTTTAATATTATCCGCTAACCCCTGAAGAAACACGCTTTGTAACGCGAGTTCATCCCACCCACACTCGGCTGCCAAAATGATGAAATCAATAGCGTACTGGGAAACTGGGGCTAAACCCTGGCGAAGGGAGAGGAGCCGGCTGCTGGCTTCCTTCCCCTGCACCGGGTGATCAAACACTTTACGCATTTCATTAACGAACGAGGAATAGGACTGAGTAATTGTGGGATTAGTGGAAATTGCCAGCGCCCAAGATGCCGCACGCTCAGACAGTAAACTCATTATGAAAGCTATTTTGGATCTATCAGAAACATAAGTCTGTGACTGCTGATCAAACACTAAAGAGCATTGGTGCAAAAACTGACTGCATGTCCCTAGCTCCCCCGAATACCTGACTGGAGTGGGGATGTGAGGTTCCCGGGAGAGGCTGGGTGGAGGGGCCGGAGACGCTGCAGCAGAAGCAGGTAGAGGAGGAGACGGGTCGCCGGGAGGAGCCAGGCTGGAGATCTGGTGGATGATCTGATCCATGCGGCCGCCGAGCTGGGAGACGCTGGTCGAGAGGCCTTGCAAGGTACCAAGAATCTCGTGGATAGTTTGTTCGTGTTGGCCAACAAGAGCACCTTGCGTGGATACAGCCTGCCGCAGCCGATTAGTCTCTGCGGGGTCCATGTTAAGGCCGGACTATTCTGTTGCGTTTTATCAAAGGCCTGGACCTCAAATGCAGAGACTGAGTCAGGAATCGTTTTAACAGAGTTTATTTCACCACGCAGGGTAAAATGAGGCAGAGAGAGGCAGGAGCAGGTGCAGGCGATGGTTGGCTGGCTGGTGATGTGGTGGCGCAGATGGAGGCAGAGCACGAGGCAGATCAGGCACACGAGAGTCAGTGAGCAGGGCAGAGATCCTTGCTGGTGCTGCACAGGAAGACACAGGGGTTAGAGTAGAAGAACAATGATACAGAGTTTCGCAGTTGCTCAGGAGAAGACTGGCGTTACGTTACCGACTGGTACTGAATAGTCCGGCACAGGAGTGGTGAAACAGCCCGGCTTATATGAGAGGAGGAATGGTTGATTACTGCCAGGTGCGCCTAGTTGAGGGGAGCCTGCCAATCAGCATCACACGAGGAAAACACCCACACCGCTCAGGGAAGAAAAGGAGGGGGAAGGGGAAAACAGGGAGACACACAAAACAACCACCTTCCAAATATCACAACCATAACATGTATTACATCATCAAACTGAAATAGTTTGTTGTGCCCAAACATTTTGAATTACATGGTTGTTTCTTGTTTAATAAATAGTTTTGCATTCACTAAGTAGCAAAGGAGCCTGTTTATAATCTAAGAATGACTGTCCCACTTTAGTAAGCAAGCTGTCCCATTTTACCTGAACATAATGCCAGGGTGAGACAGGTGTTCATGGTATATTTAAAGGTGTGTCGCCTCTAAGAAATGGTGTATCCCCATTTTACTCAAATGTTAAAATGCTTTAGCCCGAAATTGTCTAAAGAAACATCATTTGAGTGCATTAATAGTTTTTTTTTTTGTAAGTCTACTGAGGCATATACGAGTTTATCTAAGAAAATTTACAGTTTATAGGTATTAAATGTATCTGTGTTTTGCTGGGAGTCTGTCTGTCCAGCTACTACCAATATTCTCATTCAAATTAATTCCACTGGAATCAACAGCTGAGACGGTGGTTACTGCTACTCCACTAAGCTACTTACCTTTAGCAGGAGCTTAGCTAGGTTTTTTTTTCCTCCATCATGAGTGGATTTAGCTACTGCCTCTTTTGGTTATATGGAATATCAAACTGAAATAAAGATGTCAGGTCATCCAAATGAATACTTTTCAATTACACCTAACAGCTAGTGAAAATGAGCAGGTGCATTAAAGCTTGCCATAGCTATCCAACCAGTTTTTTTTTTTGTTTGTTTGTTTGTTTTTTAAGCTTCAGGCTGAGCAGCATTTTATTTGCTTTTTCATGAGTGCCAGGAAGTAAACTGAACTGTCACATTATCTCCTATCAGACATAGCTGTCTGAGGCGTGGCCCCTGTATGTCTTCTTCTTTAGACCTAATACGTTTATTCATTGTGTCTTGTTCTTTCTGCGAGTTAATGGCGATGACATTCTCAACTATACATGTGTCAATTTTAAATAACATGCTTATGTGGGTGGGGTACAGAAAAGAACATGAAGCGCACTCAGGCATTTGAGAACGTTATCAGATGACAAACCAGTGTACCATAGCATGTACAAAGATGTTTGGTATGTTATGTTGAAATTGGCACTCATCCAAGGGATTTACAGATTCAGATGTGTCTAAATCAGTGGCTATGTGCAGCAGTGCTCTGCAGAGAATACAACCAGTTTCAAGGGTTTATGAAAACAAAGACTGAGCAGCTGTTGGGATTGGTGCTCCTTTATAACAGCAGATTTCTATGAAGGGAAATTAGTCTCAGTACTGGTGGCAAGTGCATGTTTCATGGTCCACAAATATAAACGAGATTCACAAATGTGTGTGATGCATTTTGTCATTCTACAAACAAAAAGCAACCAATCTGAAAAAAATGCAAAACAATTTTACAAACTAATACAAACCAACCTGAATTAATGCCGGTAAAGATGTTTCTACGCTGGCATTTATTCAGAATACTGATTCTAAATCCCAGTGTCACACACATGAAATGAAATGATGCTGAGCAAATACCTCACCTGGTTAGTTTACATTGCTTCCTGATCATGAAAACCTAAAAAAAAAGATATTTTTTAATCAACTTATGCAATATATGTAGAATACTGACATTTATTCAGGTTGTATTTATTTGTTTAAACTGATATTTGGTTGTGGAATAGAAGATGCATCATACGTTACTCACTTATCATCACACACACTTGTTTTTATTTGTGGATTGTGAAACACACATTACCAATACTACGTAAGTTCTCCTCATAGATTAATTGTGCAAACAAACATGTAATCTGTGATGAACTTTAAAGGTGCCCTGTGGAGGATTCTTCTTCTTCTAAAAAAAAACCCCCAAAGTATCTGTTTACATTCAGTGTTACTCACCAAACCATGTCCTTGACGTCTATCTAACATGTTGAATACATTTGCATTCATCCCCCATGAAACACCTGCAAAGCCCATTTTTCTTAAGACTTTGAAACCACTGTTGTTTGCATCAGTGTTTACATGCTAGCAGTCTTTTTCTTGCCTACCTTTGCTGGTGCATTGCTGCATTTTTTGTTTTGCACATCAGAGCCATCCTTAGACCAGTGTGGTGGTGTGAAACCATTGCAGGAATGTGGTAACCACAACAAATGTCCAACAAATGAGATCATACTTTAGTCCTGTAATGTGTCTGGCTGGGGTCAATGTACGCTTAAGATATTTCTAGAACCGGCTCACACTTACTGCCACCCTGAGCTAAAAAGGATGTAACAAATTTCATCTGAATTATCAACTGAGTGTGACACAGACAGAAGCAGGAAATCAAACAGCAGGGGATAATCAGTAATCACCTGCATTATGTGCAACACGTGTCTTCCTGCATGTAATGTGTGTAGTGGAGTAGTATTCCATTACAGGACCATCTTGTAGCATAATGAAAATATGTATTCTGCCGCCGTCTGTGCTACATGATAGCCCTGTTGCACTGTGAGACAAGGAACTGAAAGTCATATCACATGAAGAAGACAATGTCTTTTCATTTCTTTACATCACTGTCTTTGCATGTGTCTACCAGTGCAGTCAGTTACTGGAGTAATTTGTTTCCAAGTTTTGTAATATGATAGAGGGTGACATTGATTTGTTAAGATTAAGGGTGTGTGCATAACACTGTCATTAGTCATGTCAGTCATGGAACCTGAGGTAACCATGAATTACACTTTCTGGTTATTAGAATTTGGTCCATGCAGGGAAAAACAAACATTTGCACTGCATTGGCTCAAACACATGTACAGTAAAACACATGCTTTATTGTACTTCAGCTCTTTTAATCTACCAAAGGTTTTTATGTTTGAGTTCCTGACAACACGACTCAGTGGTTAAAGTTCATCACTTCACCACACAGTGGAGCTGTGGCTCAAGCTTTCATAATGCTTTGCCTGCATTGAAATGCCTCTGTGATGTGATGTGCTGTAAAAGTAAGGGTGAATTTAATATTCTGCATGTTTAATCTTAAATGAAAACCTGATGCCCAGGTGTGTACATGTTTTTATATTTGATACATTGCCCTGCATATGCTGCCGGTGATCTAAAGGAGGCAACAAACAAATGTGTCAACCACGGAGAGGATTCTTATTACTCTTGCTGTTCATGTTCATTTTATTTTCTGGTCATAGATAACATTTTTCATTTCTGCCATGTTTGCCCCAGCATCCATACAAGACTGACTCCAATGCATAGGAAATGAAGAATGAATTCGGATTTACTCTGCACTTATGGCTTTTCAAAGCGACAAACCTTGTTATATTTGTAATGAATCCTTTTCACTGAAAAGATGGTTGAACCTTGCTTTTGTTACACAGTGGCACCTATGAAAGCAAAATTCTGCTGCTTACTCTGCTTCTCCTCTGCAAGTCAACAGGAAGGTAAATTATAATTTCAGAGGCAAATGGTTAGATTGACAATAGATATGTTTGGTGAACTGCTGCAAAGGTCACGCCAAAGAGGGACTCCAAATGTCAAACCCTCGTCACTGAAGTTTAAGCTTTTTGTAAGATCTGACGTATTGATTTTATTTTCCAGACTCCAAAAATGTCATTACTGATATTTTGATGCAGAATATGCATTTGCTTCTCAGATAATGGTAAGTGAGCATTGATAGAATCTGATGAGGATATGAATTTCTGATGCACATGTGTGTGTATGTGCAACGTGTGAAGTGTGTAGCTTGTTGTGCAGTGGTTGTGGGAGTATTATTTTGAGCAAATATCCCCGACCTTTTTTGCCCTTAGTGCCCTTTCAAACCAAGATCGAATTTCTAACAGTGATAACCACCTGAGGCACTATGAACCAAAAGGGGCATATTAACAGTTTGGAGGGCATTTACAATGTGGCAAATGTCACTATTTGCATGCCAGTGAGTCTCTAAGGCAAGCTTCAGCTCACCAACCACAGCAATAAAATAACTCTTTTTTAGCTTTTTCACTCAAAAATAAAGCAGTCCTTTTTTTGTTGGTAATATCATCTCTAAGGACTTGCCTAATTGGGGTAATGATACAGTCATCTATTGGATAGAAATGACTGAACACAGATTAATAGTTGTTGACCATCTTATGTCAGTTTTGAACCATCTGTCGTGATGACATCATCCTGTGTTAGGAGGCAGCTGAAAGAAATCTTAAATAAGGCCCATAAATAGCCAGCTAGTGTGTGGTTACAGGAGGGAGAACACAACCTTTGTGCACCAGGAGCATGCTGGGAAACAAGGAAGCAATTTGTTAACTGTTAAGTTCCAAATAAAAGTTTTGATCATAACTGTTCTGAAAAATACATGTGAAAATTCTGGTAGAAGTGCATGCAGTCTGTGTTTCAGACTTTTCTAATGTCTCAGAGGGAGAGGGGTGAGTTTTGTCGCATGCATTGCTGTCTAGTGTCCTTTTGATGCTACCATGAAGGGCGCAAAAGTCGAAAATGTTCTGCACATAGATGAATGAAATCCCCCATAGACAGCACTCAGCATCCATGGCAAGATATGGTAAGTGGTGACAGCAGAGCAGAGCTCCCTGGAGTTCCAGTTGTCCTGGAACGAACTGTCACCAGAAGTAAGATTAGGTGTTCTTGAAATTTGTGGAAGCAGATAAAAATGCGGATCTGAAAAAACAAAACAAGGCCACATGCATATTCCCTTCTATACCATATTCTTTACCTTCATAGTATGGCCCAAGACAATACTGACCAAGCCTCATAACAAGTGTCTGTATCACATTTTGAACCACATATCTATTTAGAATGCATAAATAGTCTATCTGACAAAAGTAAAGAGATTATTAATCTTTAATTCATGTTTCAAAGAGCAAGGAGAGTGTCTTTTTAGGTTTTGCACCATTTGTTTATGGAGAAGAATCAGCCACTATCACACAATATCATGTCCTGTTTTACCTAAGAGATGAAAACATAACTGAAAAGAGCAAGAACATCTTGGAACTGTGGGGTTTCTAACTTTTTATAACCATTAGAACTATCAAACATTGTCCTTGCTGGGTTATGGTTAACTCAAATCGCTGTCTGCTTGTTCATCTTGGAAGAACAGATCAATGACCCCTCAGACAGTAAGTCTTGCTGCAATAATCTCTGTCACTGCAATGGCAGCTCAGTTCCCTTTATAGCCGTATGACCTCCCAAGCTCCTCTTTTGATCTCTGTTGGTTAGCTGGGAACTGATGTGCTTTAATTTGTTTATTTTGTAGCAGATCTCGCAACAGTGTCAAGGCACCATATGACCTCTGTTCATTATGTGCACCATATGCGATCATGCCTGTGTCTCTTTCCACTGCTTTGAGATTCCCACATGACACATCAAAGACCAACAGGTGCCTGTGTCAGTGGGAGCCTGGGCAAATGTGATGGGACCACAGGCAATTGTCATGACAGTGTCAACGTCCCCCTTAAACTCTGTCACCACTGTCCCATTTACACCGCCATGGCATGTGCAGTTTCACAGTTTCAAGATTCACTAAAACCAAGAGATTCTTAGATAGGACCCATGTTGGTGGATCTAAAATCCATTTCAGAAGTTTCTTGTCAAATTTGACAAAGAATAGCCTCAATGTACGAAAATGTGTTGCACCTTTGCAAATGTCTAACATTTTACAATATTTTCATTTTGCATTTTTTTGAGTCACTTTGGAGAGAGTCATCAAATTTGAGGTAAGAAACAAAAGGATTTAGGCATTTAGGGTGTTGTTACTGCTGTCAAATGTCAAAATGGCTAAAAAAAAAAAAGAGAAAACCCACGCTGACACGGGGAGAACATGGAAACTGCACACAGAAGGGCTCTCTCTTGGGACTGAACCAGGAACCCTCTTGCTGTGAGGCGACAATGCTAACCACTACATTACTGTGCCGCCCCTAAATCTAATCATAACAATAATAATAATTTTTCAAAATGACCATGAAATAGAATACAGTAAAATACACATAACATTAAACACACATTAAAAGCTGTTTTGAAAAGATGAGTTTTCATAAGTGATTTGAACTGGGAGAGGTCGGTGCAGTCTCAAATGTGTTTGGGAAGATAGCTGCAGAGGGAGTCGTTGGCTATAGAGAAGGATCTGTCACCCCAGGTCTGGTGTTTGGTCCTGAGTGGTGGGGTCAGGAGGTTGGTGTCAGAGGAGCGGAGACTGCGGGGAGGAGTTTGGTGTTTGAGCAAGTCAGTGAGGTAGGAGGGGGCTTGTTTATGGAGGGCTTAGTGAGTGATGAGAAGGACTTTGAATTGGATGCATTGTGGGACAGGGAGCCAGTGAGGGTCTGGAGGACAGGGGAGTGTATGTAGGACTTTGGATGATGTACCATAAAGAATGCTGGATGAGAGTTTCAGCACCAGAGGGGGAGAGCGATGGGCAGAGACAAACAAGCAAAGCAACAATTGTCAATATCAAGAAACATCAAGAAAAATCAGAAATACAAATGGCCCAGTCTAAAGCCAGTGTTTGATTTGTCTGTTCTAAGCTCCTGTACTGTAGAAGAACATGGTGGACTCCATGGAAGATGAGCCACTACATATGTGAATAGAAACAGCTTCTTCTACGTTAAAACACCACAAAGATTATTAGCCATTAAAAAGCTAATTAGTTGATTATAAGCCTGTTGCACATATTTCATTTGTTTCATGAGATAATAAAGAACACATATGTAGTTATATAGCCTGCAGTAAAACAATATACTGTATGTCTCTTAAAATAAGTGTGTATAGGCATTTTTCTGGCACATATTGTACCTTTTGGTGAATCTATGTAGATTTTACACAGCAGAGCGCCAATGAAGAGTTGCTCACTGTCACTTTGTAGAAAGTGTAGAATGTAGAAAGAAATGCACGAGGGAATATTGCTGAAGCTGATTGCAAATCAGAAGAACAGACAGGATGACACTCTTGCATGTTTTGATACTTTTTTTTTTTTTTTTTTTACAGATGATTTAATTAGGCAAATGTCAGGAGACACTTGCAACAATGTGTTAAAGTGGTGAGAACACACAAGGACAAGTTCCAAAAGTCTGACAGAAATCTGACAGGTGTATGGATTCATAAGATGTGTTTGTATTTGATGTGTGGGTGAGAAGATCATGCGCCTTTTAAGCTCAGGAGCCCTGCATTGGTGGCATTCTATACAATTCTTACAAATAAAAGAAACCGTACAAGAACATTGTGAGTGTGACTGTTTTTGATTTGATGGTGATTCGAAGGTCTCTTCCAAACAGAAATGAACAAGACACCTTTCAAATACCTCTTCAACTCAAACTGTCTTTTGTTTTCCCTTTTTTTTTCTGTGAGCGGATGTATTTGTTTTGTCAGATATGCAGCATGAAGGGAATAGTTTTGTGCTTCAAGCAGAAATGGAAAAAGCTGGCTGGAGTTAAGTGAAAATGAATTCAGAAAGCATGTGTCATAAATTCCTGAGAAACTGTTCCTGTCTGTGATGACATGTCATGAGAGCAGATGTCTTCATGCTTATTGATTGATGACTTATGCTATCCAAAATGAAGTGTTAGTTAAAGTTATTAAAGGTGTTAGTTAAAATTGTGTTAAGTCTTATTTTAGTGGGCATCAGTCACTAATATGAGTATTGAAACATTCTTACTCTGCACATAAAAAGGTGCGCATGCAAAAATTACATTCATAACTAACGGTTTTATATACCACTGTGCCTATGTTAGCAAATCAGAATCATTTTGATTAGCAGGTTCATACCCGCTATTTTCAGTCTGCATACTGCCCTACCACTAGTTTTTTATATAAGGAAATATATTTGTCAAGTGTTGAATCACGGAGAAAGCAGTGAAGTTGTTTCTATATGCACATATTAAGGCCCTGGAACACCAGTGTTGGGCTGTTGGTGAGCGTCTTGTGAATGTCTTGGCAGTCGGAAACAGCTGATAAGCCCTTAGTCACTCTCTTCAAACATGTTATGTCAGTCTCTGAAAAATGTGCTCTCTCCTGAAGGCACGGGCTGCAGCATCTTCCAGCAAGGATGTGCCATCTTAACACCTGCTTGGAGGTAAATTAGAATATTTTATATAGGTTTCCCTGGATGCCTGTTAATAATAAGAATAACTTCATGGCACTGAAATTTGGTGGGAGTAGCCATGATTACAGGCAGATTCAATAAAAGCAACGAAAACCAAAACTGTTATATTTCAATATAACATTCATTATTCTCTTTTTAGCTAAGACTGGGACATTCAGCTTTTATTGTCAAATATTATACTTCTGACATTTATTCATGAGGATGAAAGGGCATTAAATAAGTGCCATTAGTAAATTTAATCTATTTGAATATAGTTTTAATAAGCTACATATATTGAGTTAAAAGGTGTGTTTACATTTTCTAATACAGCTGAGCCTTCATCATTTGTGTGTATGCATGGTCTAAAGCAATTTTAATTTTGTTCGCAGAGTACGTACATATTCTGGTGACAAAATACTGAGTCTAGATTTGTGCGTAAAATGTTCATATGCACAGATTATGCACAGCTTTGTGCGTATGCACTGTTTGTGAATGAGGCCCGTTGTCTTTTCTTTGTTTGTTCAGCCATAGAAACCAGTTAGCCCACTTGCAATGCTAGCAGAGACTGGGAGAAACAGTGTGCCGCTTTACATGCACGTGGGTTGAAAAGCAAGAGTGCCACTTGTGATTTTTCCTGGAACAACAATATTATGCAACAGACACCCAGTTCATGATACTGCAAACGCTAGGGCTTACATCAGTGGGATTTATATGTCTGCATTAAAATGACGCAGTATGGCATGTCCTCTGTGTAGATGCGTACCCTATGCCGCATGATGTGCACCTCCCTAGAAATGTAACTACATGGTGTGGCAATGCAGATGTCCTGTTTATTTTTGTAAACTTAAAACCATTTCCTTCAGTGGAAACAAAGTTTTTATTTACTTTTATTTCACAGATAAGAAACAATAAATTGTGAAGACAATAAAGTCCCCATAGAATTTTAAGTTTTGTGTGTGATTTATGTGAGAAGAGGGAAGTCTGCCAGCTGCTAGGCTAGTTTGTGCAATATAAAATGTCATAGGGTCATGCTAATAACGTTAGCATGTTGTTTTTGCTAGGAAAACAATGTCTAGCAAACAGTTGCTTTGTCTGTGAGCACCATGAGTCTTACTGGAGCCAAATTTTTTACTTTTGTTCAATATTATAAATATTTAGCCATGTTTTATGTGTGTTTAGGTGTGTTAGTTGAATCCATCAAACTTTCCGTAGAAACCCCACCAGCAACTACTGTTTTGGGGGTGTGACTGCAGAGGGACGTAGAAACACAACAAAAATATAAATACTAACAATGGCATGCCACTTGTATAGGCTCTGGTGCAGGCTATGTGTAGAGCCTACATACACAAATAAAAATCTGCCATTGTGTAACCTCATTTAGTGATAGTGAGTTAAGAGAAATGCATTTAAATGAATTACTACTTCAAAGGGTGAAAACAATGTGAAACTAAAAGAGTTTTCCTCACAGCTAAACAGCAAGATTTAGTTGTTAGGAAAGAATGTT
The DNA here is from genome assembly GCA_035609425.1 of Epinephelus awoara. Taxonomy (NCBI): domain Eukaryota; kingdom Metazoa; phylum Chordata; class Actinopteri; order Perciformes; family Serranidae; genus Epinephelus; species Epinephelus awoara. The sequence continues at coordinate 28,362,312 of CM069312.1, forward strand.
ATATACTGCAACATAAAAATAAAAAGAAATTCAGCAGTGCTCATGCATCTTCTTCGGTTGTCATGTTGGAAAGTTTGAACCTTTCCTCCTCCTCTTTCTGCTTCTCTCGCACTTCTCCTTCTAAATGGTATCCAATCATCAGCTGGTACATCAGCACACCCACCACTGCACCGAAGAAGGGTGCACAGATGGGCACAAAGAACCAGTAGGTGTTTGCTCTGTAAGAGAATAAATTAAAAAAAGCTGTAATGCATGTTGTCATTGTTTATTCAGTTTATCCTCTGTAGCAAGCCTAAATAAAATATGAATGCATAACAGATGTTAAAGACATGCAATGCTAAGGATCAGCAAGCATGTGAGCCATGCTAATACTGAGATATTTTAGTTTTAATATGTTTAAAGGGAAACATGAAGATCAGTTTACTCATCACGTGGAATACCACTCAGCATGTGAAAACAATTGTATAGCGCCCTCTATGGTTCATGTGGGCTTTTTTGTTTCAATGGCAATGTTTTAAATATACTGTCTCTTGCGGGTTGTCATGATTTATAGAAGCACAATATGAAATTGCTGCAGTACACCTTTAATGTTTCTCTTCAAACAATGAAATGTCAGCCCCACCCATTTTATTTCCCTCCAAATTTGTATTTACTGCCTCCAGTAACTTACAAAAAGGTGGGCAACTAAATAACTTGTATCCAATCTTTATTCATCTACAGTGCCACCTGCTGTATGGGTGATATTACTGTTCCCTACAGTTCAACCTGGCATAGTGGTTTAAAGTACTCAAAAACAGTTCTGTACTCACGTGAAAACCTCTCTACCCCAGCCTGCAAGAGCCGTGAAGATACGTGGTCCCAAGTCCCTGGCTGGGTTGACAGCATAGCCAGAGTTGAAGCCCATTGACAGGCCGATGACCAACACCACAAAGCCTACTGTGAAGGGCTCCAGACCTCTCAGGACTGGATTGTTGTGTGGATCAACTATGGCGAGGATGCACACGATCAATGCAGCTGTTCCAATAAACTGAAGGACAGTACAGAGAGAATGATCAATGACTGCTTTTGTTTAATTTGGAAACAAACAACTTTTCGACCCCCACTGCTGTTACAAAGACAACCAAATCATTTTCCGTTTTCCTCAATGCCAAACTAACTAACTCTGGGGATAGTAACTGCAAAAAACTTACATTGATAGTCTTTGGTAACTGGTTATAGCTACTGATAGCTACTGGGGAAAACAAAAGCACTATTCTCTCCCTAATTTGGTTGCACAATGGTGGACACGCTTTCTTTGTGCCATAAATCTAGCCTTCATTTTCCTTGGAGATCATATCTGCCACTGCATAGTGAGGTGAAGCTTATAGGGAACTGGTCTGAACACCGATGGTATCATTATTCTAAATCCAATACATTGTGCAAACAACATTTACTTCAGATTAATGAGTCATAGCAAAAAATTGTCTATTTCCACATAATTATTTTCAATTGTAAGATAAAATAGTTGTGCTGAAGCATGTACAGTCAAAACAGTCTTTCAATCAGTCTAAAATACCTTTCTGATATTCCTTCGAGGAGACAAATTATTTTCAATTACACAAACCTATAATTTGAAAATTCATTTGCCTTTTAATTCCTTTCAGGTATGTTTAATTACCCTTTAAAAAGTTACAATATTCACACTGGATATTTTCTGAAGATGTTGAAAAGCTGTCAAACTGAAAACTTCTCTCAAGAAGAAAATAAACTTGCAATATAGCATTGGGTAAACCTTTTTCATCAGAAAACAGCATATCATGGAACTTCCACCTATGCGTCCTGACATCAAGGGATAACAGGAGCATCACAAGGAGAGCTTAGGTGAACATAGGGTGTTTTCTTCAAATTGCATGGTTGCATCACTACAGGTCTGGTCTTGACAACAATCGGTTTCACAGTATATGCACACAGCAGCTATGGTATGGATTATTTCACATGCTGGGATATGTCAGGATCTGTAAGAGTGATGCAGCAGCAGCACTGGCTAGTGGCCACCCTGGCCAGCGGGGGCAGCACTTCTGGTCTAGTTAATGTAACAGAGGTGCAAAGTTCAGCTGTGTCTATTGCAGTTTTGTATGATTGCATTGCTGAGACCAGAAAAGAAGAAGTGCTGTTTTAATGTCAACAGGGGTCTTTTATAAAGATAAACTGAAATAACAACAATTCAAAAAACATTTAGTTCAGTTAACTGAACTAATGAAGCTATGGGTACAGTGGGTGTTGAGGGTGCTGCAGTACCCCATATAGACAAAGGGTAAAACAACAAAGTCTGTAAATAGTTGGCTATTTTACCATAACTCATGGGCTATCTTAACATTTGTTTTGAATTCTGAACAGTGTATGATAAGGTGCCTGTCAGGAAAATATATGAAAAAAGATGTTTCATTTCTCCAATCTGATGTAGCAACATCATCACAACGGGGCAAAGTACAGAGGTCAGGGGTCAGCTAAACTTGAGGAGAGGTTCGCTCTAGCAGGAGTTAATCAGTAGCTTACAGAGGCTGAACAGGCTGAGAAAGACCAGAAATTTGTCAGGACAGTTTTGGAGCTGCTTTTCAGTTCCATAAAATATCTTGGACATGAAGGACTTCCACTGTGGGGATTAAGCCATTGGGATTGAGTTTGTAGAAGACATAACGCTATAAGTTGCCTAGGGGATGTGAGTGGCTTCAGTAAACAGACCACTGGAAGTCTGACACCAATAAAAAAAGACATTAGAATTGTTGGTATATGTAGTCTAGAGAGAAACTACATCTAAGGCGAGTGGACACACATTCTTTGGACAAAGGGAACCACAGCAGTTTTCTCTTAGCTCACCAATGCAATCTTCAGAATAAATGATTGAATATATTGTATCTGTAGACTACAGATATGTAACATTTTATTATAGTGGATATGTTGAAACTTTACTTTTCAACAATGCTGCGGTTAACGTGGTATGGTTTAGGCACAAAGACCACTTGGTTGGTTTGGAAAATATCATGTTTTGGCTTAAAATACCTGCTTTTGTTGGCACAATGGCTGCTGGGAATGCCTCTGATGTCTTGCTAAGATCACCAAGTTTTGGTGGCACTATCACTGCTGGAAATATCGCTTAGAATAGAATCCAAAATATGTCACTCACACCTGTTGTAGCAATGTAAGCTCTTCCTGAGATAAATACATGTAGACATGAGCAGCAGTGCTGTATCTGCAGTGTCCAGATTTTTTATGCACAGTGCATAATTTTTACGCACAGGGTACTTTCATTAATTATTCGAATCTTCCGACAGAGCGGGATCTAATTGACCTTCCCTTTCCACACACTTACAAGCTGTTCCACATACTGTAGATCCCAATTTTAGACAATCAGATCAAATGAATAGTGACACTGTCCTGCTCATTACACCGTCTGCTGCTTTTAAAAGGTTAAAGAGGATGAGAGGAGCTGATGTGATGTGATTGGCTATTAGGCTATTACTGGAGTGTCAGATTTCCATGCAATACTTCTGAACAATACAAATATGGGACTCCAGCAGTAAAGCCACAAAAGTCCTACACCATACTATGTCTACAATTGATGTGACTCAGTCATCATTTTCAATCATCTGTCTCTTGGAAGAGAAACTTTAATTTGAGTTAATACTGCAGTCTCAGCTCCAACAAACATGCGTCACTATGACATCAAGTATTTTTTTCTTTACCTAAATATGTGAAATTGAGGCTGTTGGCTAATACAACAATACAGTACACACTGATGGAAAATGACACGTGCTACAGTACTTGTGTAGTACTTTAGCTGGAGTGTGAGAGGCAGCATGGATCCACCATTTCAGAGTGAAATACTTAAGAAACCAAGTCACTCTTACCTGATCAAAGAATCCATTAACCAGTGAGAGATGTTTGGATGGATATGTGGCGAAAATCCCAGCCGTGGCATTCTTCCCCACCACAACCAGCTCCCCCTGGCTGAAGTCCCACAGTGCATCTGGTGGAAGAATATACAAATCATATTACATTTTCTTTTTTAAGAAAATATAAAACCCGTTCTTTAAAATTTAAATTTATTTATGTATTTCAAAAACTCTGTTGTCTTTTTTCTGGACTGCAGGGGATTTAGGATGATCTATCAATCAATCAATTTTATTTATAAAGCCCAATATCACAAATCACAATTTGCCTATTTGCTGCCAAACTGAATTAAAGTTTATATTCAAGTCAACATATTATTTAAAGGAGCAGTTTGTGGGATTTTCTGCCATCTAGCGGTGAGGTTGCCGATTGCGACCAACTGAATGCCCCTCCTCTCTCCAAGCTCGAGGAGAACCTACAGTGGCCTTGAGGTGCATTTGTGCCATCAAATTCAAGCCAACACTTCAACATGATGAAAGGCCCTTTCTAGAGCCAGCATTTGGTTAGTTGTGTTTTGGGGTACAGTGGCAGTGCAACATGACTGGCTCTGTGGAAGAGGGCCTACTTTTTATGTAGATACGAAGGGCTCATTCTAAGCTAACATGAGTCTTACATTCAGATGATTATACAGTAAAGACACTTAGTCACTGGACCTTTAAATAGCCTGCAAATTTTAGGTTTAATTGGTAAAATGATGTACGTTTCAGAGATAGAGCCGACAGCAACTGCAAACAGAAGTACACTTGGTATTTCAGGTTTTTTTTTACTTTCTGCTTGCTTACATAAATGTAATCAGTCACTGAATGTGGGCTGAGGATGCACAATCATATAGATAACTATGGCTGCATTCAAGCATGCAGAATAACATCGAAAGCATACAAAGCAAGCACACAACACAACATGCACAAACTGTGAAATGTAAGTTTTCATACAATTAAACTCACTGGTGCACAGTTCACACAACAACAAAGATCCTCAGTTTGACCTGAAACACTGAGACTGCAGCCCCTGATCAGCCTCTCAAACTACAAGCCCACTGCTTTTACAGTATTGAGCAACATGTCTTAACAACTACTGAACAAATTACCATGAAATTTGTTATAGACATTCATGTTACCCCAAAATTCTTATATCTTTCTAAAATGCAGTGAATTGGGATGTTCTTCTTGGTTTGGGGTAAAATGAACATTTGTGTATCAATAACTGGCCCTGTGTTATGTTGAATTTGTAAAGAAAACTTTGTTTTTCTTGCATGTCTCTGGTGAACTAAGAAAGAAGAAAATCCATGACAAATTTAAGTTATAGGGGTCCGTCTTTTACAACAGCAAAACTATATCAAACATCTGTTTACAAACTATCACACAACTCGTGCAGTATAACCCTCTCATCTCCCGTCTAATCTATCTAGTCGTACGCTCAATACTTCCCAAACAGATAGCTCTTTCTCTGAGGAACTGAACAGATAGTGAAACTTTATCTATGCTCTTTTCAGAGCTAGACAAAAATAGTAACTTTACTTCACTGACAACAGCTGCTGGTATACCACTGGCTTGATTGGTAGTTTGTTTTTGTCATTGTGTGACTTTGGTGAATCCGAACTAACCCTTGAAAACACCAAAGTAACACAGAAACACAGACTAACTTCTGCTTGAAGCAGTGGTAGGTCAGCAATCCCATAACATAAAATTACTGTTTTACTCAATGGAATCTGGTTTTGAAGAGAAAGTAGAAAAGATTTACTTTAAGTTTAGTTCCCTGTCACAAAAGCACTGGGTATACAACTAGATAAATAAGGCTTGGATTATACTGACAAGTTGTGTGAGAGTCTGTAAACAGATGTTTTGATATAGTTTTTCTGTTGATCCCTATGACTTCAATTCATCAAAAAAAAAGTCTCTGTTTTTGGATTCTTCATTTACTGGAGGCACGCAAACAAACAAATAAAAAGTTTTCTTAACAGACGTACAGCGTAAACTGGGAAGAGTAACTGATATACAGGTAGTCATTTGGGGGGTGAAGTATGCCTTCAAAGTACTCTACATATAATAAGGTGCAGCATCGTCACAGACAAAGGCTCCGTTTTTGTTTTACAGTTTGTTCAACAGTACAGTACTGGCCAGCACAAATGATTTAGGATGGCACCCTTTACTGTCAGCCTGATGTTTACTGCTTGTATAAACTAAATAATGTATGTGAAATCTCTTTAGTAATAACCTCACCTCGCCGCTTGGGATTCACAGGTTATCATCATGCAATTTTGCTGCTGTCCAGCAACTTTCCTGGACACGTGAACTATCTTATGCAGTTTGTTTTTATCATTCACAGAAGATAAAACATACCAGGCAATAGAACATAAAGTCTTTGAAAAAACTACTCATGGAGGGTAACCTGTAAGTGTGTTAATTTATTAATTAAGTGTGTTAATTAACAGTAGATGCTCAGTTGTTCACGTGTCCACATAGAGAAAGCAACCATCTGGTTTTGTTCAAACTGTCAGGCAGGCAGTTACAACAGGTAGTTATTTTTGAATTGTCACCACTATGCTGCAGTATACTGAAGGAAATCAAAGGTTCAAAATTGTTCTTGTCCTTGGGGTCCATCCATCTTGTGTCCCCTCATACAACTTGTATAAACAACCAAGTGTACCTCTGAGTAGACAACAACAATCTTGATTTGTGTAATTATTACAGGTGTGTGGCCTGTTCAACTGTCCTTTTTCAGTTTCACATACCAAAATACATGCCAAATACAATCGCTGCACCCAGGAAGGCTCCGAGAGTCTGGAAGAAAAAGAACAAAGGGAACTTCCTCCATGGCTCCCTCCCGAGTAAACACAGTGAGAGGGTCACAGCTGGGTTCAGATGACCACCTAAAGATGAAAAAAACATAGAAACTTTGGTTTATTTTCATACATACAGTATATCCACTATCACATTCTATCTGATTCACACACAGGAAAACAAACACATGGAGGCTGCCTTATTCCCCCACCCCTTTCCTCAGTGAGACAGAAGAGAGCTGTAAGCCAACTGTATATTCAGTAATTGCGGTCTCAGTAAAGTCTTGTTGGGATGGAAGGTCTCAGCGACACAAATTAAATTGGAGGGATGAAAAGATTTAGAAAAGTATCCTTTTTTCTAACCTTGAAGGGGGGAAATAACTGCTCTGATGGCACACTTGTGTGGGTGCCTCGCTTCTATTCACACCTTAATCGTGTCAGGGTAGGAGCTATCTAATTATAAGAGCTTATTTTCTCAGCTGCAACGAGTGTTAGAGGGGGACAGCCTCATTATAAAGGCATTGAAGAAGTGAGTATGAGTGAACTGCGGAACCCTTTGTAGTGTCGCTGCTTTTGACAGAGGATACAGGGATTGAGGATTGACTCTCTCACTTTCCTTTCAATTACAGACCACATAGTTTTTGAGTTCAGGGGTAAGTGCCCCGTCCGTCTGTGTGTGTCTCTTTTAAATTTTGCATTCCTCTGTCCATTGCTTCCTGTTCTGCTTCCCCTGCTGCCTCTAGCTGTCATTCGTCTGGCAAAACACATCAGTGTGGTAAATACTGCACTTCAGATAACTGCCAGTTTACCCTTTGCTGATATTTAGTGTCTGTCAAGCCATCAATAATAATGACTCCCTGTTATGATGGAAGTTGTGGAAACACTCTTTGAATGACAGGTACTTCTAAATGTGATTTTTCTGATGATAAAAATTCTTACTAAATCCATCCTTTGTTGACAGTGGCTTTACTGCCTCATTGTTGTTGCTGTATGTCTAAATATATGATAATAATGCCAGATGCAAAATCAACCACTTTTCCTTTAGATAGCCTTTTTTTTCCACCTAACCTCACTAAAAATATATAGAAAGGTAAACAAACTGGTTTTGCAGGGGACATATTATGCTCATTTTCAGATTCATATTTGTATTTTGAGTTTCTACAAAAACACATTACATGCTTCAGTGTTCCAACGCCTTATTTTCCTCATACTGTGCAATAACATCAGGGTTCTTTAAACCCCCTCCCAAACAAGCCTGCTCTGCTCTGATTGGTCAGCATTTCTGGGTCTTCTGTAACTTGGCTTCTCTGCACCATCATTGCAGCGGGGGTAATGATTGTAACTGAGAATTGCAGCACTTTCTACCATTGACAATAACAAATAAAAGCCTCTTAACCAAAATCTGGGAGAAAAGAAACATCGGCAGCCAAGATGAAATGTTTTCCCGATGTTAGCATGTTGCTACATGTAGCAATGTACTTGTACCCAGGGAATGTATATTACAGTCTATAGTGGCACTGTCTTCTGTGAAAAATCACCAACAACAGCTTTAAGACCCAAATCATCACAACCTGACATGTCTCAGCGGGAATATGGTCTGAAATTTGGATACAATTTTACCAAAATTACAACTTTCCCTGATATTAGCATGTAGCTACATCTACACCTACATATTTGCAGCCAAGGGATGACTGTAACAGTTTAAAGTGGCACTTTCTACCAACCACTTCTAAACCAAAATTTTCTCAACCCGACTTGTTCCAGCAGGAATATGATCCAAAACTGGGGACATATGAACAGCACTGGCAACCAAGAGTACATGTTAGCATCTAACTACGTTTAGCATTGTAGGCTACGTAATGTAAACATCTGTGTGCATGCAGCAGATGATCATCCATCAAGAGCTTAGGTCAGCTTGTCTCAAAACTAGAAAACACGTTGGAAACATTGAATGTAGAACGGTTTGAAGCCTGAGGTTTTTGCTGTCACGGTTTACTCTTACATACGTTTACCTCATTATTTGAATCATGTGAATTTATCTAACCACATTTAACATGGACATCCAACGCTGTAACATTATATTTAAGACAGATAATAAGGAAAAGCATAATAGGTCCCCTTTAATGATGGTGACAAAATACAGAATTGACCACAAAGCACATAAGGAAATATTTCTTATTTGTTTTATAGGCTATGTAAGAACAAAAATATATTTCTTTTGTGTGCTGAAAATTCATTCACTAACAGAGACTCCAATAAACTCCTAGAAGACAACAAAATAATGTTGCATTAAAAACACTGTTAACACAATCACAGATATGGATTAAACGTATTAAACCACGTTTTATCGCAGGAGTTTTTTAAGACCCCAATGATGTGTCATTTTCTGTAACGGACTTCTGAAACATGTCATCACTTATAGGCAATTATAAAGTAAAAGAAGGTATAAAAGTGATAAAACATATTTAAGCATGTTTTATTAGCCAATAAGGAGGGCCTGGGGTCACCAGGACCCCAAACAAAACATCTGGGAGACCGGGAAGCACTTTTACCTTATGAGATACTGCACAGCGTTCTTACCTGAGATCTGTCCGCTCACTAGAAGGCCCAATGTTACAGCAAAACCAAAAGCAAAGTTGACAGTGAGGAACGTGCCATGGGAGCCTCTGCTTAGCACCACCTGTGCTACTGCTCCACAACCAAACATCTGGAAAGAGGAGGTGGAGATACTTAAGACAAACAATCTGTTATTTACTGAACACATCTACCTTTTTATGCCTTTTTTTTTTATCATTTCCTAACCACACACTTTATTTGAGATCCAACCAGTAAAAAATATGCAGTTAAGTTGAAAAAGACAAACCCTGAAATGAAGTTATTTTTGTAGACAGACAGTAGTAGAAAAACTTCAAAGAGAATAATAAAGCCCCACAGTGGTCTGACCTAGAGTCAGGTGTCTGGCTGAGTCTTGCTTTTTGTCGTATCCAGGGTGTGTCTCTCTGACCTCAGAGGTCAGGAGTATGTTATGGTCGGGCTTTGTGTGGGACTATTGATGCCAGCAACAATCTGAGTCCACCTGCAGAGCCTTCCTCTGCGGAGGGCCAGCTGTGACCACCGAGGGGACCAGACTGCCAGCAGAGTGAAAGGTCTCCTGGAATTAACAGATCAGTCACAGCTGGACACCAGAATAACAAATGGCCTGCCGTTTCACCGTTGGTGCCCTCTCCTGATATTTGTGTTGTCTGTGGGTTACCATGAGAAACAGAGGGATTCCAGGTTGTTTTGTACCGCCTAAAAAACATTTTGTTTTAATTTAAAAGAATCTTGTGGCTTCCTAGTGTGTTGAAACAGTTTACAGTGGGAACTGCACATGCTGTATTCTACCATTAGCAAAGAATATGGATATGAAATAATGTGGTTTTTATGTGTGCAATTTAAATACAAAGAAGGACGTGACAGGGGATAATTAAAGCAACAGTCCTAGGGTGAAAACAGTTGAAATTATTCAGTGTTTCTTTGCTTCATAGACATCTAAGAAAGCAGCAATTTAATGAGAAGAGAGCAGCAGTTAAACGTTCTTTACCTTTTAGAACTACTGTAAAAGTCGCCTTTGAACATCAAATCAGTCTTAAAGACGACACCTAGAGGCCCTAACAAAAAAACAAATTATCAACTGTTTTGTCATCAAACAACTAAACTCCTGCCAGACACGGTCGCACCCTCACCTCTCTCTCTACACAAACATGTTGGACGAGAAAGAGACAGAATCCCTTGAGGGAATTCTCAAAGGTCTTTCTTTTCTGTTGAACTTCATGTTGAACCAAAGTGCTGATGGAAAGCTCCAGGAGATGTCCTTAGTAAGAAAATCTTGCAACCTGTTAACCATTTATTATAATGTGTTTTGCTCACCACCTTTAATTGTCAGTGGCTTGTTAGCTGTCATGAACTTACATGATATACATTCTTTTAGATTTTTGACATGATCGTAGGCATATTCAGTGGGAAAGGTTTCATTTTCATTTTGTCATATCTCTCTATGCCACAGGCTACACTGTACTATACATATGCTGCCCACTGAAAAGTGGAAAGCTGACCTCCAGTGGGGGATAATACATGGAGTAATGGCTACGAATAGACAGATAGCACACCTGGATCCTAGCCATGGGGTGGGCTGTCTGTTCTGTTCACAGGAGAATTATTGGAACATTTATTCACTGAGTGTCCGAGGTTAGCTGGTTTGCTCAAATCTTTAGAGTCACTGTGGGTTTGGGAGAACACTTCTGTTGATCTATTTATATATGGTCCTAAATGTCTGGTGAGGAAAAGGCACATCTGTACTCTTCCGAATTTCATGTTTGCAGTGGCTATCTTGATATCCAGGAAAAATAAGGTTAAAGGTGTAAGACGTACAGATGGTGTAGGTCATGAAGGGACTGGTGGATGCTTGTCTGAAGGTTGAACATGCTTACTATCAGACAGTGAATAGGTTTTCAGAGCATTCTGGGCATTGGCTGGGGTTCTGTGCTTTGTTAGGGAGATAAGAAAACTGATGCTTCATTTTGGATTTGTGAAATGGTTATGTTAACCTACTACAACCCTGCGTCCTCATGTCGGGGCATTACATTTTAGGATTGCTGCACTTTATACTTCTTAACTTGGACCTGTTGTCCTTGTTTTTGGTCATTTTTTTGTCCACACATTTAATGGAAGACTATTATACTAATAATATACTATTAAAAATAGACTCAACCCATCTCAGATTTACTCTTCGTTTGTCTACAAATGCATACATTTTGTTAAAATTTTTTGTGGTGGTAGTGTTTTACATTTATGGATACAGAATATCAAAAACTAGCCACACAAAGCTTCATATTCAGTTGTGATGAAAAGGTCAGTTTCAAGGTACTACATTATTTAAGTAAGAAATAGCAAAAGAAAAAGTAAATGGCATACGGAGAGAATATGGGGCATGAGATTTGTCATGACTGCCAACCATTTCAATTTCTTATTTAAGCACAAACAAAAGTACATTTAATTTAGCATGAATTTACTGAATGGCAGTAGATGATAATCTGAAATTCATGCCTTCAATTTTAAATGTAGTAAACTAGTTTATACTGAGTACAGTAAACATCTAGCAATTTAGTTTATTATCCGTGTTTACTTGAACAAAATGATCCACTCAGTACGCTGCAGGAGGGATGCAAAATAGTCTTCACTCACCACCAGAATAAGAGTTCCCAGGCACTCTGCCAGGGCCTGGCGGAGGAGCACATGTCGAATTTGAAAGGTCCCTGCCAGTTTCTCCAAAATGTCTCTCTGTTTTCCCATGATGCAGTTATTATAAGATTATCTTGAGGTAGGCTCTGTGGTCTAACATCGAATGTGAGTCAGTGGCTGCGCATCAGCTTTTAGGGGTCCCCACAGGATCCCTCCCTTTGGACTGTCAGCCACTCCTAAACACATTTCCACCCATCTCATCCTCACAGTTTCTGTGGCTGCAGAACTTGTGCTCTGACTTACTTTAGCATTTCTCTCTCTGCAGCACAGCCAAATATGCAAATAAAGCCATAAAGTTGCCCATTTACTCTAGAAGCTAACTGATGGTTGTTGTTTCAAGGTCTTTCACCCTACATTAAAATTATACTCAATTAAAATACAGTCTTTCTGTACATAATTGCGCACATCCATCAAGCAAAGGACTTAATCCTGAGGGACATGACATGATGGAGACCTTTTCTCAAACCAATCCTTCCTTACTACACATCACAACTCACACTCACAGCTTTGGAAGACACCTCACATTATAGAGGAATGTATAAAACAAACAAGTAAACTGTAAGATGCACATAACACTATCCACCGTGTAGAGGAAACATTTGTCACCATGGATACTGATAGATGGTGTGTTCAAGCAGCTGTTAGAGCTCTACTGTGTAATGTTTCACTTTAAATGAACTAATTCCTCTCCAGCTAACGACATTTAGAGCTAATGTGGGCTTAAAGCATTAAGTTAGTTTAAAGGAGACTGTTTCACGGTGTTGTGTGTCCTCATGAGGCAGAACCAGTTCTTTGGACTGGACAAGAAAGATGAGTCTGTATTTTGCCCAGTCATTGTTTCACTGTAAATACAAACATCGTCAAAACACTGACAATGTGCTATGATGCAGAGGGGGGACATAGTCAGTGTTTTGCAAGTTACAGGTAAGTCTTGAATGAGTCAAGACCCAAGCCTTAAACTTTGAGTTTCGAGTCCAAAACAAGTCACTGTGTGCTCCTCACCAAGTTTAACAATATTTTAAATACATAAGAATATACTGATTTTAAAAAATCTTTAATGCCTTTTGAAAATTGTATTCATTAAAAATACAATTAAAAAATACAATAAAATTGTCTTTGGTCTCTTTTTTTCTCCCAAATGACACTAAGTAATGTAATGTTAGTTGTTCACTGTTGTCTCCTGCAACTTGACTGGATGCATTGCCTTGCTAGAAAAGAATAGTGTTAATGTTGATTCAGGAAATGAAGGAAAATAAGAGCAATAAGAGCCCAATAGCAAATAATTCAGTCATGTATATCAGTCAGGTTATCAGTGGAGAAAATAAAGTGGTGGTGAAGGTTGACCTGGCTACTCATTAGTTTTCTATTAAAGTGTTGAACCTTCAGTTATCAAATTACCTTGTTAGTGTTAATCTTGGGAGAATGCAAGAATAAAGCACAAAGAGGTGTTTACTCAAAGGTGTTTTCACCTTGCTGTAACATTCAACCATTCACCAGTGTGTGTGTGTGTGTGTGTGTGTGTGTGTGTGTGTGTGTGTGTGTGTGTGTGTGTGTGTGTGTGTGTGTGTGTGTGTCAAGCAGGCTAATGCAAGTGTTATCATTATCTGTGTGCACAGCAATTAAGACGTTCTCATCTCATGCTTGGTTCAGCGTATTAGTGCGATGGGAATGGCCAGGGGAGAGAACTTTGATGGTTTATCTTGGAGGTTAGTTAAAATCAGACTGACTTGCTGTTTTGGCACAATGCAGAAAGCAACCTTCATGATAACCCCAATTAACATGTTTTTTTTCATATACTGATTTATTTAGGCTACAGATCAGGCTATTTATCAAAGATTTTCCCCAACCACAGTATGTCCTCTCATGAGGCTGCTGCCTTTATTTTTGCTTTGTGTGTATCTTGTGTTCTACACCTAGCTTGCTGAGAATGGAAGGTAAAAGGTGGCATATCAATATTTTCCTAAAATTGATACATGAGACCTAAAACCTTAAATAAATAGAAGAGAATAAAAATCTCCATATGCTTCGAAACAATGCGCAGCTCATCACTTTGCACAGTATTGCCTTATATTATGCTTTCACATGAGCCAATCTTAGCTAGCTAGGAAAGAGAGAAAGAGCTGAGGGAGGCAGCTAAAGGGAGAGCTGGATTCAGACTACAAGCAGGTGATTAAAAATGTCAACAAACAACCATATTCTGTGTAATTTATCTAATAGGAAATGGGCCAATATATAATATAATATCTATCTATTTATCTATCTATATATCTATATCTATATCTATATATATAAAAATATATATAATCTGATAGCTATAGTGAAATATGGGATGGTATGGCCAATAAATATTTTGAAATCCTACATGACATTTTGTAATGGTTTTGTATTCTAGTACATATTTTGGTAACACTTTACTTGAAGGTATGTACATAAGAGTGACATGATACTGTCATAACTATGACATGACACGGTCATGAACCTGTCATGAACAATATGTACATGTCATAAACATTTATGACTGCTGTCATTAAGTGTCATTCGGTTTTTGTTATGACAAGTTGACATTGTTTGGGTTGTCTTGATTATGACAACTTGACATTAATCAAAGTGACATTACCAGAAGTTGTCTTTGTCATGACAAGTTGACATTAAATTTGTTTGGGGTGTCCTTATAATGACGACTTGACATTAACCAGCATGACATTACCAGAAGATGTCTGTCATAACAACTTGACATTAACAAAAACTGCACCTCTTTTTGTGTCTATGACAAGTTGACATAATGATTGATACAAAGACATCCTCTGGTAATGTTATCCTGGTTAATGTCAAGTTGTCATAATAAGGACATCCCAAATTTGATGTCCTAATCAAGACAAGTCAAACAGTGTCAACTTGTCATCACAAAAACCAAATGACACCTAATGACAGTAGTCATAAATGTTTATGACATGTACATAATGTTTATGACAAGTTCATGACAGTGTCTTGTCAGTCTTATGTAGATACCTTCAAGTAAAGTGTTACCCATATTTTTACATACAAAACTGGATATAGCCTACATCAGTCTAATTCCTGAGCTTTGCCAGCAGTTATTGAGTGTTATTGATTGTTCTTTGAAGGATTTATTCAGGTATGAACACTTGACAGAGCATTTAAATTTTTTTTTTTTTTTTTTTAAAAAGTCCCGAATTTGCACTTAAGTTAGAAACACAGCATCAATGCATTAAAAACATGGACTATGACAGTGTGCAGTTCTTTTTTTTCTCATTAATCTCAAAAATTCTAAACAATTTAAATCGATTTGTGGTTAGTTCAATGACAATATTTTGCACATGCTGATGGATGATAGGCAAATCAGGAGGGGGGGGGGGGGGGGGGGGGGGGTTGTGCAGAGCCCTTCAAAATGTCTGTGCATGTCCCTGCCTGCAGTGCATGTTAGGCATGATATTTCATTCTAATGACTTTTACATATAATCCTTATAAAAGATTATTAATCCATAAGTGGATTAAAGTTTGGTTACTTGCATCAAATAAAAAGTTTAAACTCAAAGTGCAAGTCATTATCATGGAATAGCATCTTCTATTCTAGGGCAGACAAGAGCTCACTCACAGAAATATACAGCCAAACACACACAAACACACACTCACGGCACTCCATGAGAACATATAAGACGCAGCATGTCCCAACCAGCAGGCTGTCACTTCTACTAAAACGCTGGGTTTGTTTAGCTGGAGCCTCATGCGTGCAAGATAAATTGATTTTTAAAATAAAAATCACAGTGATGCTCACTCAGCTCACCCCAGCGAGGCTTCTGTCACACTGATTACAATTGTTTGACTCTGCGATATTGACCTTCCACTACCAACCACAGTGAGGCCAGGGTTAATCTTGTCTTTGCACTTTAAAAATTAAACACACATGCTGATTTATATTTTATACCCCTGAGCTGGTTTCATAATGCACTGAGTTGCATTCTGTGTACAAAATCAAAGATCATACATTGCTCTCTGTAAAACAACGTGTAATGTGCTTCAGGGGGACTACCGCTGCATGTTTATGTGGATGAGTTAGAAGAGGCAAATGGTAAGAGACAAAGATGAATGGGTATACGCTTATTATTTACATTGACATGATTATGCATAGTGTCCTCCACCGCTTCCTCTGAATAAAATTAGTTTCCATTATCGGTGAATTCTATGAAAATTCACGGCTAAAGGTGCTCAGTGTGTGTGGACACAGTCGGGAGAGTGGCACCACATTAGCATAACATCAATGTCGAGCTTACACCCCTGAATCGAGCTAATCAGTATTCCTACTGTCATATTAGTGTGGCACTCAGAATCTAAAATATACAGGTATCTGGTAATATCACCAATCAGCCATGTCTATATATGCTGCAGTCACACTCGAATGGAATTTTAGGGAAATATGAAAACGCACCTCTTGCTGTCCACAAGGGTAAATTATAAATGAGCAAAGGCTGGAAAAGGGGATGTATTGTAATGAGAGTGCATTTTATCTCTGTTGTTGTGAGTAGTACAGTGGTTATGTATCTTGTAGTGTATCATGTAAGAGCTCCAGCAACATGTTTTAGTACAGCACAAGTGTGATTGCAGGTGGTGGTGGTGATCGAAGGGGCTATTATTTTGCTGCCATCTTCTTTCATGCGTGTCATACGGAAAAGGGGTCGAGTATTAATGTCAGTAAATGGCTGATTTACACCCAAAGAAACAAATTCCAGTTTTTGTCCCTTCCCCCATACATCCAAAAGTGTTTCTTTTTACTTTCTTTTTTTTAATATATCACAAAAATCGGTCTTAGAGGTTCGGTGTGTAGGATTTAGGGGGATATATTGGCAGAACTAGTGTATAACATGATCAGTATGTTTTCGTTAATGTCTGCATAGGGAGCAGATCCTCATCCGCCATGTTGTACCACCATGTTTCTACAGTAACCCAAAATGGACAAACCAAGCACTTTTTTAAAGGGTAAATCAAAAAAAACCTCCTAAACAATTAGCACTGAAGGAATTCTAACCACCAGAAGTTTCAGCTGGTGGCAAACTGCAATCCTCACCACTAGATGCCACTAAAACCCCCTAAATCTTACACAATGTTCCTTACGTTTCTGTGGCCAGCCATCAGATTCTGGCTGACAACGAGAACTGAGGTGCTGATTTGCTCTGATATACTGCCACAAAGGAGTTGCATATTCAGCATATTTAGTGCTGTTGTAGCAGAATTAAGCATGATGACCACCTTAATTATTTCCTAAATTTTGTTTTGGTCAGGCCCTAAGTGTATGTAGGAATACAGGAAATGGGATTCAAATTGCACATTCTCGGAGGACCCTCAGACTCCTCCACCCCTTTTAGTTTAATTCATTCATTTATGGGGCGAGAATTTCTTATTATTATCGTTAGTCATACTTCTACTGTTATTATACACATATGATTATTGTCACACATGTATACTATCAGATATTAATATATTATTATTAATTATAATATTATTACTTTCATTAATGTTGTTGTAAGCTACTGTCATTACCGTCTGTCCTGCATCTCTCTCTGTCTCTGCCTCTCTCTCTTTCTGTCTCATTGTGTCATATGGTTTACTGTTAATTTATTATGTTGATCTGTTCTGTACGACATCTATTGCTCGTCTGTCCGTCCTGGAAGAGGGATCCCTCCTCAGTTGCTCTTCTTGAGGTTTCTACTGTTTTTTTTCCCCCTGTTAAAGGGTTTTTTTGGGGAATTTTTCCTTATCCGCTGTGAGGGTCCTAAGGACAGAGGGATGTTGTATGCTGTAAAGCCCTGTGAGGCAAATTGTGATTTGTGATATTGGGCTTTATAAATAAAACTGATTGATTGATTGATTGATTGATTGATTGATTGATTGATTGATTGATATAGCTGAAAACAGGGCTGTTTTTCTTAGCTTGTGAAAAGTTACTGTTTTTTTCACAAGACAGTGATGAAAAATTGTGAGACAAAAAGCAACTGGAAGAGGGAAAAAAGGTTTAAAAATGTAAGAAAATATAAAAACTCCTCCAGCTAATTATGCAGAAACACGCATGCTGAGATCTATCTACGCATATATAGGACAGTAATGTCTCTCTGAGCTTTCAGCACTAATAAATGAGAGTGCCATGCTATACTCTCCATGGAGCAGAAGAGTATAAGAAGCTTTGCTTCAGTGTCGTTTATGTTATACAACTCCTCCCTCTCTCCTGACTCTTCATTATATAGCTCCAAATGGATCAAGAATAATATTTTCATATTAATGTTTTATGTAAAGGTAAAATAATTAAGCAGCACATATTCCCAGATCATTATTGCTGCTTATCAAACATAATTAATATGGATTTTCTTATGTAAATAATGGAGCATTGGGAGAGAGTTAGAAAGAACTGAGTATGATAATGTGACGAATATAAGGGTCTATGAGTTCACATGCATGATCACACAGTTTGGGCTTATGAAAGGTCTGAGGCAATGCTGGGAGGGCACAGTGAAAATTCTTATATTCATGGCTGTGCGTGCCACAGTGTGGCTAAATTGCTTGACTTCAGTACAATGGAAATTTGGGTTCTTTGAACTGAACACTTATGTTATAGCCCCCTTGAGTTCATCAGACTTGCTTTCACTGAGTACAGTACTCAGTACTTGGCACAACAGCATTTTTTTTATGTACTCATTCATTATATGAAGGTCACAGTCATAGTATTTTTTTAATTTTGCCCTTTTTAATCACCCCATGGGGGATGAATAAATTGATGTCGATTTAATTAAATAACTTTGCCTCTGCAAAAAGCAAAATACGGGCAGTGAAGAGAGCTTTGACAGCTGAGCGAACACAGCATCTGTGACTTTTCACTTTAGATAACAAAAGAAGAAGAAGCAGTTTTTCACATCAGCCAGCTCTCCATGACACATTTTAATGGACACCTGCAACTTTAGCACAAAGGAATGATGGAACAGAGAAGCAGGCTTAAAGGGACAGTCTACCCCAAAATTAAAATTTCTTATTTTTACTCTACCTGTAGTGCTATTTATCAGTCTTGACTGTTTTGGTGTGAGTTGCAAAATGTTGGCGATATTGGCCATAAACATGCCTTCTCTCCAAATGGGTATAGTACCAACAACTTCAAGTTATGTTACTTTGGTTTAAGCATGTGTCTATAGTGTTCAAGCAATGGGTAAAAACTGTAATATACCTTAAACAAAAGTGCTGCTTTGCACTTTAGTTGCAATTCTGTAACACACTTGTTCCTTTCTGCAACACACTTGCTCCTGCACACTACACACTATTTCATACATAAGACACTTAGTTCAAAAATGAAATCTCAGGGTACCATTGGGAAAACACATCTATTCAAAATACAACACACATTGGTTAATTGAAAATACTCAGACACACACCTGAAAATACTTACAAAACTGAACACCAATCAGCCAGCTACAAAAAGGCCTCAGTTAAGCCATTTTGAGAACTTTGCAATGGAGGCAGGAAGAGCTACAGGCAGAGGAAGAGGAGGACAGAGAGAGAGAGAAGGATGTGGTCAAAGAGGCCATGCAAGGACCGTTATTTCGGATGACATAAGAGCAACTTTGGTGGACCATGTCATAAACCATGGCCTGACCATGAGGGAAGCTAGGCAGAGAGTCCACCCTAATCTAAGCCGTTTCACAGTTTCATCCATAATGAGGACATTCCGACTGGAAAACAGGTATGTCTTCAGCTCTCTACTCTACTCAGACTATCTAGAGTATTTACAGCACTGTACCATATCACGTTACCATATCACATGTACTGTATTGCAGGGTGGCTAATGCTCCTTTTCGAACAAAAGTGGTAGTTTTGTGAAACATACCGTGATAACGTGTTGAGATGTTTCAGTACTGTGTATGGTAAATACAGTAAAGTACAGTTATATACAGTACTGTAAAACAGTACAGTAAAAAAAGAAGCAAACAATAACAATTTGTGGTTGCATTTTTCTACAGAATGGCTAGAAGACCTACTGGGGGTGGATGCCAACGCCTGCTCACCCAACAGCAGGAACTTGCCATAGTGAACCTAGTCAGAGCAAACAATGCAATCCGTCTCCACCAGCTACAGCAACAAATACTTGCAGATAGGCAAGTATTCAACAACATAAATCGAGTAAGCATCAGACGCATCTTGGTAAAGCACAACATGACCATGAAGCAATTGTACAGGGTCCCATTTGAGCGTAATGGTGTCAGGGTCAAGGAACTTGAGGTGAGTGTTACAGTCCTTTACATTTATAATACAGAATGGGTGCAGTCCAGTAACAGCCGAATATGTACCACTGGATCAGTACCACATAGATACATTCAGAAAGCTACACAGGTACCTGTGTGGTGGGGCTGTTCTGTGCGTGTTGTAGTGTAGTTTTGTGCTTTGAGTAAAGCCATCCACAATATGTATTTTTTGTTACAGAAAATCTTGGACATGGATGGAGCTGCCCAGCCTCATGAATGTATTTACATTGACGAGGCTGGATTCAACCTTAGCAAAAACAGACGACGGGGATGGAATATCATTGGCCAAAGGGCAATTGTGCACGTCCCGGGGCAGCGCGGGGGGAAATATCACATTGTGTGCCGCCATAAGTCTTCGAGGGCTACTGCACCATCATGCCAAACTGGGTCCCTATAATGCACAACACATAATCACATTTCTAGATGCACTTCATGATGCAGATGTACAGGATAGACCAGAGCAGCCCAGGTTTGTTGTTGTCTGAGATAATGTTAGTTTCCATAGGGCTGCTCTGGTCCAGAACTGGTTCACCAACCATGATCAATTTGAAGTTGTGTACTTGCCCCCTTACTCGCCATTTCTAAATCCTATTCACAAGTTTCTTCAAAAGCCTATGGGCGCTGCCATGACAGACAACTACATCGGCTATCCGGCAACCTGTTTCCGGTTCAACGCTACTGCTCACTCAGCCTGCCGGGCGAGCACGAAAGCAACAGTTGAGCTATCGATAAACTAGCACCATAATTTGTATTTTTTTGGAAACATGGGTTCAGGTTCAACGAAAAGCTGGCGTTTGCGGTGGCTTTCACCGCTAGCTCAACCGTAAACACCGTTCAACCGGAAGTGTTTAGCCGGTTTCCGGTTTGAAACAGGAAGTCAGGAATCAAGTCAGGAAAAAGGTGGATAGAGGAATTCTTTTCCGCTTGGAGATGGCGCGTATATGACCGCCAACTACATGCCCGTATGCCTCTTCTGCAGGCAATGGAAATGGCCTGCAGACACATTGAGGTAAGGTCAATCCAGGGATGGATTCGGCACATAAGGGGATATTTTCCCCGATGCTTAGCGAGAGAAGACATTGCTTGTGATGTTTATGAGATCCTGTGGCCAGACCCCAACAGACTGCAGGATCCATAAGCCCACTTGCGCACACTTGTGTTCTCTCTGTGTTTACAGTAGTGTATTGTTTGTTTTATTTTTTATTTTATTTCTGCTTTAACTGAATTTACTGTACTGTAAAATACACTACTGTAATGTGATGATTTTGAATTGAGTATTTCATTTTTTGGTTGTTGTGAAAACGTGCCTTCTGTGGAACTGAATAAAAACAGTGAAAACAAAAGACTGCAGTGTTTTATATAAAGTAGACTAGTGTGTTGCTGCTGATCTGAAAGTGTATTCATATGATGCAAGTGGGTATCATTTTGTCATCAGTGACATTTTGACAAAGGATTGTTAGGTTTTGATAGCAGAGTTTCAATTCGACATAGATGTGAATGGTTTATTTCCCAGTGTTGTGTCTTATTTGCTTGTGTGTAGAGTTTTGACACTGTAACAAAAACTGTAATGTCGTTTTCGTTTCTGTTTTGTTATTGTGTTTTCTGATTTGCCATTGTGTTTTCTGTTTTGTTGTTGTGTTTTCTGTTTTGTTGTGTTTTCTGATTTGCCATTGTGTTTTCTGATTTGTTGTTGTGTTTTTTGTTTTGTTGTTGTGTTTTCTGTTTTGTTGTGTTTTCTGATTTGCCGTTGTGTTTTTTGATTTGTTGTTGTGTTTAGTAATTTGTTGTTGTGTTTTCCATTTTGTTGTTGTGTTTATTAATTTGTCGTTGTGTTTTCTGTTTTGTTGTTCTGTTTAGTAATTTGACATTTTGTTTTCTGTTTTGTTGTTATGTTTAGTAATTTGTTGTGTTTTCTGATTTGCTGTGTTTAGTAATTTGTCGTTGTGTTTTCTGTTTTGTTGTTGTGTTTTCTGATTTGCTGTTGTGTTTTCTGTTTTGTTGTTGTGTTTAGTAATTTGTTGTTGTGTTTTCTGTTTTGTTGTTGTGTTTAGTAATTTGTCATTGTGTTTTCTGTTTTGTTGTGTTTTTTGATTTGTTGTTGTGTTTTCTGATTTGTTGTTGTGTTTTTTGATTTGTTGTTGTGTTTTCTGATTTGCCGTTGTGATTTGCACTTCAGGGCCACCGTAGAAAAGTCCTCCCATGGTCAGTTTAATACACTATATAATGCATCAAGCATGATTTATGATTTTATTATCTATGAACTATATCCAGTAATAATGTTTTATTAAAAGTCTTTCACTTTCCTTGTGTTGCTAAATCATTTACTTAGATATTGCTGAAAAGCTGCTATAGCAAACTATTATTAATGGGCTTGTGGATGCATTTATGTGTATTTTGAACAATAAACAAATAATTTACAATGCAACACCAGCAACTCACCTTAATGTTTTACCACATACTAATTAAAATATGCTGTTGACTGACCACATATTTTATTAATTTCAGTGAGACAGAACAACAGAATTAATAGTATCTAAGAGATATTACAAATAATGTTAATGATACACATAGAGATACAGAGCCCAAAGCCTCCCTACGTGACAATTATAAAGCGTGTTTTGTTTTTCATACAGTGTATTGTTGTAAAAAGAAAAAATGTTTTATAAAATCATTATAACTAAATTCCCCAACCTGATTCTTATGTAATGTATAATAATAGGTCACCCTCCAAATGATATCGTTCAAAATCCTGGAAAACCCAGTGTGCCTGAAAGTGGCTCTCACAGTCATACAAAGACTTGTGTAACAGCAGACAGCTTCTGCACAGCTACAAGATAATGGTCACGACATTTGCAGGCTGCAAAGCAAGCTGGGGCAGTGCACTGGGCAGCAAAATGACATGTCAAGCCACTTTGCTGCCTAAAAGGATCAACAGCTACTTGTCTCCTTGCCACTTGCACAGCAGCTTTGCCTCCTGGCAGACAATGCTTATTGCTTAGCATTCTTTAAGCTGTCTAAAAGCTACTGTATATAGCAATGTTTGGCTGCTTGCAAGGCTCAGTGTCATTTTGGTGCTTAGCCGAGTGTCCCGCCATATTGTTTAGCTTCTTGGCAGGCATCTCATATATCTACAGAAGCCTTGAAGCTATGTATTATTATTTTCTTTGTGGGAGATTGTGATTTTGTTGTCGGGTAGGCTGGCATGTTATACTTCACTGCAGACATTGTCAAGTAGTCTTTGGGTTGACTGGAAATTGCATCAAAAGCTAAAAGATATTCATAAAACTTAGAGGATAACATAAATAAACAAAACATTGTCATTGACCTGTGCTCTCAGTTATATCCAACCTATTTCTCTCATCTCAGAAATCTTAATTACAAAGGTAGGAGATAAAATGTGAAGGTTGAAAGGAATATTTATTTACTTTCTTGCTCAGAGCAAAATGGGAAGATACCACTTATGTCTGTAAGGTAAATATGAAGCTTCAGCCAGCAGCCAGTTAGCTTAGCTTAGCTTTGGAAGCAGGAGGAAGTCTTAAAGCTGCCCTGTGGAGTTTTGGCCATTTGCGCCATCTGCCGTGTTTTTCCGAGTACTGCAACAATAACAGTCAGCGTGCGCTGTTCGATGACGTCGGCAAAACGATTGAGTCAAGTCAAGTTATTCAAAATTAAATCAATTAGCTAATAAGTTTGCCTAAAAGACATTCATATACCTTCCTTTGTGGGGTTTGTTGTGCCGGAAGAAGCTGGATGTTGTGGTGCTCATGTCACAGATATTTGAGCTGCAGACCTTGCATACTGCTGTCCTCTTCTCATTACCATTATCAACAACATAATCCTTAAATTTTTATTCTTTTTAAACTAGCCCTTTCCATGATAGCTGCGTCATGCACTGGTCTCTGCTGGTCTGCTGCATCCCTGTAGGTTGCCAGGCCTGCATGCAATGTACTGGAAATCACCCAATGAAAAACAAACCACAACTTATCAATATCTAGAAAAATGCAAATATTTTACTGAAAAGGCAAGTCCTTTCCAGTCATCTGTCTCAAGTCTGAGTCAAGTCTCAAGTCATGAATACCAAGTCAAAGTTAAGTTGAGCCTTTGTATCAGTATTAGTCAAGCAAGTCCTCAAATTTGTAACTTAAGTCTCGACTCAGCCCAGTTTCCAACAGAAGTTATGGCATTGTACATCACTGCAAACCATGGATATGTTGCATTTGTACATTTGATGTGTATTATATTGATGTTTCTTAAATGATGTAGCATAAAAGCTGACTGTCATCAGTAATTGGATGGATGGCGTGACACCTGCAAGAGACACCTGCTAAGCTGCAAACCACTGATTGAGACCAACAACAAAACTGGTTGTTTTTTAGAGAGTCATCTCTGCATTTCAGCAGCTTTTTAGCCAACAAACATGGGTGTTACTAATAACACCAATACTATGCTGTTAAAAGTGGGTATTGAAAGTCTAAACATGATCTATTACTAACCATAAGCAAGTGCTTTTGTGCCTCAGCCTAACCACACATTAATCATGCTAATGTAATGTATCAGTGGTTTGCAGAGACACACAATGCCGACATTCATGCTGGAGATTGGGTTGTTTTATCATTTTAACCAACTTCTACCAATCTGTGCCTTTAATTAAGCCACAGAGAGGGAACTTCAAAATAAAAGTCCAAAAAATATTAATACTCTTTTAAAATGTCAAAATTCAGTAAATATTAATAAGAACTCCTAAAGAAATTGAATAAAAAGTGTGATTTTTAAAAAAAAGTTCAAATAATACTCTGTGAATGCAAACTCTGTCCCTGTACTTTGATTACTTTTTGCAGTAACGAGTGACCTAAGGCGTTAGTTTGCTGTTTGAGTAATCAAATACTTAAGTACATTTTCAAACAAGACATCAGTTACTTCCGTTACTTTTAGAACGCTGGTCCTTCAGCTCCGAAACAGCAACGGCTGTCATTTGGTTCTAATAATGGAGATAACGTTAAACCTATCAGGCTGAAAGAAGCCACAGAGCTTGTGGCTCGCTACGTGGTCGGAGAAATGCTGCCGTTGTCTATGGTGGAGTCTAAATAGGTGGAGTAGGACTCACTGACAGACATATTTCAGACTCAGGACTTGCATTATGCCTGGTACACGCTACACGCTGGTACTCACCAATTATGCCCGGTCGTCTTTCACGGCGTGCGTGATGTCATCGGGTTATTCTTGTCCTGTTTTTATCACTTTTACTATTATTTGAGTCACTGTCAGAACTGTGTGTGTTCATGTGCCAGCCGACATGTTGTTGTAGTCACCTAAAAGCGTCAGCAGATGGCAGGAGCTACATTTGAAGCGCCATACGTAAACTATCAAGCTACTGTATCTTCCACAGGAAGTTCTGACAAATGTTTCAGTATAAAGGCCTATTTAGAAAATGGAGGGATTCTCTAGCCGAGGTTATAAGGGGCTTTTAATTTGAAACAAGTGTTGAGTTTGAAATGACGGTGTGATATGTTAACATTATAAAGACAACGGAGCAGATAAAAAGTAAATATATAAACACACAGAGGGATTAATAAATAACGGACCGTCTATAATGTAGTTTGTTTCAAATGAAGCTGGGAGCCTCTGCAGTTGTGGTGAGTAAAAGCCCCGCCGCTATTTGTTCATGTTATTACTTTATGTCCGACCGTGAGGATGTACCATTGTTTGCTAGCTTGATGCTAATGACAGTAACGTTAAGTTTGGGCGTGCGCCGTGGGTGCTCTGCGGAGAGGGAGACCTCCGTGTTTGAGACGGTAGCGGGAGGCGGGATGTCTGACGTTTCCAGCAAGGGGAGAGGGAGAACTATAACAAAATAAGATAAAATAGGAGACACCGGTTTTATTTTCAGCGTTTAATCAAGGCGGAGGCGAGCGGCAGGAGGTCCGAGGCTTCCAGCGAGGGGAGCAGCAAATGTGTGTGTGTTGTATTCACGTGTTGTCACGTAAATCTGAATAACTTAATCTGAAACTTGCTGTGCTTAATGTCAGATCCTTGTCTATCAAATCATTTTTAATTAATAATTTGATCTCTTCATATAATCTTGATTTTATGTTTTTAACTGAAACATGGCTTGACAAAAACACAGGTAATGCTGTTCTAACAGAATCAGCTCCACCCAACTACAAATTTGAATCTGAAACACGAGAAAACAAAAAGGGTGGAGGTGTCTGTGCAATATATAGAGATCATATGGTTACGCACAGGTTGTCATTTGGGGTGTTTTCATCATTTGAGTATGTATCCTTTAAAATGGAGCTAAAACAATCTCCGTCCATACTCTATGTAGTTATATACAAGCCTCCCCAGCACCGTCAAAGTTTTATTGATGATTTCACCAGGATGCTTTCAATTGTATGCACAGACTTTGATGGTTTGGTCATTACAGGTGATTTTAATGTACATGTGGATAATGTCTGTGACAGAAATGCTAAAGAGCTCAGTGCTGTCCTTGAAACCTTTGGCCTGACTCAGCATGTGTGTGAGCCCACACACAGCAGAGCGCAGCACACTCTGGACCTGCTCATTACAAAGGGGGTTAATATTTCAAATGTCAATGTGGTTGATGTTGCTCTGTCTGATCATTTCTGTGTCTTCTTTGACCTATCTGTTTCTCCCAAACCACCGGCTGGTCCTGCAGTTGTTCGGAGGAGACACATAAATAACAGCACAGGCGCTCTGTTCATGGAAATGATAAACTTTGAAAATGCCTCATGTTCTAATTCTACTGTTGATGATTTGTTGAACTCTGTTACTTCGAGTGTTTTGACTGTTCTGGACACCATTGCCCCTGTGAAGGTTAAAATGGTTAAAGATAAGCAGAAGGCGCCATGGAGGAATGACGACTCGGTCAGGGCACAGAAAAGGGAGTGCCGGAGGGCCGAGCGGAAATGGCGCAAGTCAAAGCTTCATGTTTATTATGAAATTTACAAAGAAAAGTTGTACGTGTTCAACCAGATCTTACGTAGAACAAGGGAGAGGTACTTTTCTGAAATTATTGGAAACTGCGGTAACAACTCGCGTGTCATATTTGCAACAGTGAACAGATTAACAAACCCTCCAGCTTAACTGCCGTTGGAACTGATCTCCACATCTAAGTGTAATGAGTTTGCAGTATTCTTTTGCGACAAGGTTCAGACCATTAGAAATGCCATCATTTCCACAACACCAATAACAACCCTGCAGCCACCTAGACACTTAGAGCTGACTCATTTTGCACCTGTAACTGACAAAACTGTCCAAGAGATCATCACCAGTCTGAGTTCATCTACATGCTGCCTTGATGTGTTACCCACTAGATTTCTAAAGTCTGTGCTGAGCAGTTTGTTACCACCATTCGCTCACATAGTTAACATGTCACTACAGTCTGGAACATTCCCAAAGGCCTTGAAAACTGCGGTCATAAAGCCTCTCCTAAAGAAGAGCAGTCTTGATGCCACAGTACAAATCTGCCGTTTTTAGGCAAAGTCCTTGAGAAAGTTGTTTACCAACAGCTGACTGACTTTCTCCTAATGAACAACTCCTTTGATGTTTTCCAGTCAGGTTTTTGACCCCATCACAGCACTGAGACTGCTCTTATTAAGGTGACAAATGACATCCGCCTGAACACTGACGCAGGCAAAGTCTCAGTTTTAGTCCTGCTAGATCTGAGTGCTGCTTTTGACACTGTCGATCATGAGATCCTGTTACAGAGATTAGAGGACTGGGTGGGCATCTCTGGCAATGCCCTAAATTGGTTGAAGTCCTATCTAGAAGACAGGAGGTACTTTGTTGAAATTGGTAACTGTGCCTCAGACCACATGGCCTTGACCTGTGGGGTGCCCCAAGGGTCAATCCTGGGACCCCTTCTGTTCAATCTATACATGCTGCCTTTAGGCCAGTTAATACAAAGTAATAATGTGTCCTACCACAATTATGCAGACGACACTCAGATCTATGTCTCACTGACAGCAGGTGAATATGGACCAGTAGATTCACTCTGTCACTGCATCCAACAGGTCAGTGTGTGGATGCAAAACAACTTTCTCCAGCTAAATTCAGACAAGACTGAAGTCATCATATTTGGTCCACAGAAACAAAGAGAAAGTGTCAGCAGTCACCTCCAGTCTCTCTCTCTAAAACCTACAAATCAGGTTAGAAATCTCGGGGTAATAATGGACTCAGACTTGAACTTTGACAGCCACATCAAATCAATAACATCAGCAGCCTTTTACCATCTAAAAAACATCGCCAAAATCAAAGGTATAGTGTCTAAACCTGACTTGGAGAGACTTATCCATGCATTTGTCTCTAGTAGGTTAGACTACTGTAACGGCCTGCTCACTGGCCTCTCCAAACGGGCCGCAAGACAGCTGCAGTACATCCAGAATGCTGCTGCTCGGGTCCTGACCAGAACCAGGAAGTACAAGCACATTAGTCCTGTGCTCAGGTCTCTACACTGGCTTCCTGTGGCTCAGAGAATAGACTTTAAAGCAGCTCTGCTTGTGTACAAGTCTCTCCACGGCCTAGCACCAAAGTACATCTCTGACATGTTAGTGCCATATGAACCATCTCGGACTCTGAGGACCTCAGGGACCGGCATCCTGCTGGTGCCCAGAGTCAGGACTAAACATGGGGAATCAGGGTTCCAGTTTTATGCAGCTAAAATCTGGAACAGTCTTTCTGAAGATGTGAGACAGGCCTCTACTCTGACAATGTTCAAATCTAGGCTCAAAACAGCTCTATTTCACTGTGCATATGACTGAAAGGATCTTATCTGCACTCTTCTCTTTTAAAGTTCATTTTATAATGATTATTTATGTTTTTATTTTGTATTGTGATTTTAATGCATTTTCTTCTTCTGTAAAGCACTTTGAATTGTGCTCTACAAATAAACTTGCCTTGCCTTGCCTTGCCTAAATAACAGTGCCCAAGCAATAAACAGGACAGACAATAGGATTGTATTTATTTATACACTACATTTTCACTGACAGATGACCGAATCTGACCTGAGCCCGAATACAATTTATATATTTTTGACTGAACCCGGCCCGACCCGTCAGGACCCGTCGGGCTCGGATCGGGTAGCCACATTCTAGTATGTGTATATGTCCCCTATCTATAGGGGCTTATCTGAATTTCTGTCTTTGAGAGATATTATTTTGTAATATAACTGAATTTTCTATCCATACATATAAACTTTAAATATATTAAAATTATAACGCATCTTTGAGTAAACTGTGAGCACCATTTAAGTAGGCTATCTCGTGGCCGGGCCGAGTGTCCTCTTTTTTGGAAATCAAAATATGGTCACCCTATTCTAATAACGGAGATAACGTTAAACCTATCAGGCTGAAAGAAGCCACGGAGCTTGTGGCTCGCTATGTGGTCGGAGAAATGCTGCTGTTGTCTACGGTGGAGTCTAATTAGGTGGAGTAGGACTCGCTGACAGACTTTTCAGATGCAGGACTTGCGTTATGCCTGGTACACGCTACAAGCTGGTAATGTTACTCACCAATTATCTCCGGTCGTCTTTCACGGCGTGTGTGATGTCATCGGGTTATTCTTGTCCTTTTTTTTTTATCACTTTTACTATTATTTGTGTGTGTTCATGTGCCAGCTGACATGTTGTTGCAGTCACCTAAAAGAGGTGTCAGCAGATGGCAGGAGCTACATCTGAAGCGCCATATGTAAACTGTCAAGCTACTGTATCTTCCGCAGAAAGTTCTGACAAATGTTTCAAAATAAAAGCCTAATGGAGGGATTCTCTAGCCGAGGTTATAAGAGGCTTTGAATTTGAAACAAGTATAAACACACAGAGGGATTAATAAGTAACGGACCGTCTATAATGTAGTCTGTTTCAAATGAAGCTGGGAGCCTCTGCAGTTGTGGTGAGTAAAAGCCCCGCCGCTATTTGTTAATATTACTACTTTATGTCCCACCGTGAGGATGTAGCATTGTTTGCTAGCTTGATGCTAATGACAGTAACGTTAACTCAGCGGGTTGACAAAGTGCCTCTGCTGTTTCACACCATCATTTCCCCCTTTTACTCTGTGTGGTAACATCCCTAGAGGAAATATTAAAAATGCTGGGGTGTTGTTGTCATACAGTTGTCTACGGCAGCAGATGGTTCTGTGTTTCTACTGGTCAAAGTGACGGCTGTGATGGGAGAATTGGATCTCAGTGAAGGGCAAGTGATCCATAGCTTTAATTTTGCAATGTGGTCCATTGCCCAATAGGAAATGTAGAATACTCAAAAGTACTTTAAAAGTGCTTGAGTTACTTCTCTCAGGGAGTAACATTGGAAGTACTTTTAAAGTAATTGAGTTACTTTACTCAGGGAGTAACGCAGTACAGTAACTGGTTACTTTTAAAAAAAAAGTAACACAGTAACATACTTTGATTACTTTTAAAGTAACGCTTACCCAACACTGCCTACCACACACTTATCCAGTCAACATTTTATTCAGCTAAAACACTCTGCCAATACTTTTTCATACAGAAAGTTTTAGAGGTAAATCGAGTGCATGATTCTCTTTGAAGAGCCAGTCACAGCTGGCCAACTGTTAGCCAACAACACAGGGGCCTAGAATGACCTCTTTCTGAACCTCATCCCAGTAATTTTACTGCACTGTAAGCGTCTATGTGTCAGAGCTTTGTCTGCCTTCTAATGATCAAACACAGTCTGAACATGTCTCTGCACTAACTGAAGTCAATTAGAGGTTTGATTCTTTCTAACCCGTCGAATCGACTGAGGCAGAAAGGCAGAGCACTGGATAGATGCTCTTCTGCAGAGGAAAGAGACTGTCTGACAGCCAGTGTTTAATCTGTCCATGTCAATCCATCACTGTCAGCCATCACTCCGTCACAGACTTATACCTGGGGCGTATGATAGAAAACATCAGTATGGAAACAAAAATGTGTGTGTGTGTGTGTGTGTGTGTGTGTGTGTGTGTGTGTGTGTGTGTGTGTGTGTGTGTGTGTGTGTGTGTGTGTGAGCATCACATCTCGACTTTAGCTCAGGTCACAATTGTATCTTTTATTTTTTTATTTTGTGGTCTGATAAATATTAATTTCATTTGGATGTGTTATCAGTGTCCTTGTACCAAAGCTTCTATTGCATTTCTAGTAAGATTTTAATGAGGGAAATATGAAATTATAAAATCATCATTTTGTCCTATCATTTGCAGTCTGCCGTACGACTCATTCTCTTCAGTGTGCTTAATATGCTTTTTTTAGTCTAAAAGAACTCAGCCTTGTAAAGGATTTATTTAGTTTTTGAATTATATAATTGTGTTTATTGATGAACAGATAAAAAGGTTTAGAAAAAAAAGAACTCTTAACCGGTAAAAAAAAACAAAAAAAAAAAACAGACAAAATTGATGAATGTTAAATTACCTGTACAGCATGCACTTATGTTTAAATCATTTAAAAAGAAAACCTATTGCACACTTCGAGGTTGACTAAGATGACCATGGGCTGACTATAATAGTTCAAAATGAACCTAATGTAGGTCTCTGCTCCAGTATGTTGTTCCCAGTAAATTTCTTATTATTGTGAATGTAGAGGACAGTGCCAGGAGTTCTTCGCTCAGTTAAAACACTTAAAATCTTTCTGTTATTATGAATAGCAATCGCTATCAGTACAAAAAAAATCAAAATAATCCCAGGTACTTTGGATGGTCTGTATATTAAAATCGCTTTTGAAAAGCCTTTTATAACATGAGACAGCATTTGAAATGAAGAGAGTGACCCAAAGTCAATGCCTGTGCATTAAAGACTATTCATTGTAGCTCCATCATGTGCAGTTTCAGATGCTATTACTGAGACCAAACTGGGAGGGGTGAAAATGAAAAACTCTATTGTGTTAAACTGACCTCAGCAAATATGAGGATACATTATGAGCTTTTACCTTGTGAGAAATCACATTATAAGACCCATCAGGGTTTGATAGAGCTTTCAGCTCTGACACATTGACTGGGGGGAGGGTGTAGGGATGAGTGCAGTGAGATGAGCCACCTTTTACCTGAGGCCTCTTTAAAATAAGGTGAAAAAAGTAATGTCTCCAATGATGGCTTTAGGCCTGGAAGATTGAAAAAGATCTACTGTAATAAACTGTGTGATAAAAATCGAGAATTCAATGTAGACTTAGAGTAAAATAACAAATCCTTCAGATATTTATAGCTGTCATTGTGATGGGTTACACTCACAGCTTTTTTATTTTTCTAAATAGTTTTCAATTTGACAATTGTTCACAAGAGCCATAACTCATTTAAAATCAAACATTTAATTGTCATTGTATTGACTTAAATATCTTTAGTTTTTTTCTGTTATATCATTTACTGTATGTCTAGCCTACTGTACACTGTCAGTCTCAGTAGTAATAACTGGAGGAGCTCATTCATATAGCTGTCACCATATCTGCCTCAGCTGTATTTATTCCTGCCCATCTGGCTGCCCATCTCTGACCCTCTTTCCTCAGGCCTCTTCATTGCCATCGTCTATCTGTTCATCAGGGGCCCTCAGAGTTTTCCACCTGTCCCAGCAACTGATCCCCACTTCTAGCCACCCCCTCCTGCCCTGTATTAACCCATTTCCCACCATCACCATGACCTGACTTGCCCGCCCACCTGCTCACCCGTTTCCATTTCCCTTAGTCTGGCAGTGTATATGCCAGCCCATTTCCACCCACACTTTGCCAGATTGTTTTGCATCCAGTTGTGGATGGAGTATTGTAAGTCTATACTTGAGTGAAAGCACATTTATTCCCATAACAATGACTCATGTAAAAGTGAAAATGTCCATTTAAGAAACCTATTTTACTAAATGTGAAAAAAGCACCTGGAAGATTAATGACTCATTTTTAGGATGGGCCAGGGTAAATAATGGGGAAAAAACAGCACTTCATGACAAAACTTTTTTCATGAATAAGTTAATGTCATTATCATAACATCAAAGATTAACATTATACATGGGAAATATTTATTACTAATAATAGGCAAACTACATTCTCACCTCCAATTCCTCAAATACTGTTGTTTTGTCGGCGCACCCTTTGCCACAGTATGATACACACACAGGGTGGCATCAGTTTGTCATGCCACCAGCAACAACCGTAGTATAAAGAGCAAAAAAGTCTGCATAGGGCGAGCTGGAGAGAAGGTGGATAGGTCAAACAGACACTGAACTTTTACCTGGGAGCCAGCTGTTAGTTTCCAGTGTTAAACCAAAAGTCAGTGGGGTTATTTCAAAACAGCATAGTGTGCAATTATGTATAGCATACTATGCCAGTGATGCATGTCACATGACGTGACATAATGTGAGTAACAACCGTAATTTTCTTAAGCCATACAATTATGTTTTTTTTCTAAGCTTAACCATATGCTTTTGTTGCCTAAGCCTAAGTAATTAAACCTAAAAACCTAAAAGTGTTTTATCTCCATTGTATGTTTATTTTGAAGAAGACTGTATGCATGTAACAAGCAGAAACTACATTTCCTGTGAAAACAGTATGTATTTTAAAAGGACACAATGCATGTGATAGACGTAAATTGACACGCCATCCCTGAAAGTCCAAAACTGGCACAGGAAGGTACCTAGCCTGTCACATTTTGATGTGTATGGCCATAGACAAAGCAGCACTATTTGACGAGTTGGGATGAGAACATGTTGGCAGTATGTGCAACTTACATCAATGTGCTAGCGGAGGTTAGGAGAGGAGTTTTTAAAAAGGAGATCTCAGTGTCATTGGGAGGCATGAAATAGGGTGACCATATTTTGATTTCCAAAATAAGAGGACACTCGCCCCGGCCACGAGATAGCCTACTTAAATGATACTCGCAGTTTACTTAAAGATGCCTTATAATTTTAATATATTTAAAGTTTAAATTTATGGATAGAAAATTCAGCTATATTAAAAAGTAATATCTCTCAAAGACAGAAATTTTTTTTCCCGTTTTTTGGGGGAGGCCTTAAATGCGAAATTCATCATTTCTAGATTGAAGGAATTAAGAAATTGCTATATGAAGAACTAGAGGTGTAATTTCATCTGAGTATAGCATGACCTCACACACCCTCTCTCTGTGTTGATCTCCAGCCCATTGTTTACAAGCCGGTCCGGCTGCACATTCATGCCCTGGCTCTCTGTTTGGATCCAACTGGAGCACCGAGCCCTGGTTTGTTAATCAGGTTAACGTGGGAAGAAGCAGCGGGTTTCTCGGGCAGCTGAGTGAAGCTGGGTGAAGTGGAGGCTGCAGAGGAAACACCGGGATGGGTTTGTCTGGAGCTTGAGTTATTAGCGACTCGGTCCCAGCAGTGGGTCAGGCGTTATGGTTGTGTTAAGTGAGTAAGTTAGCCTGGCAGCCCAGCTAACATTTTCAATTAGCATTGTAAAATGTTGCCTCCCCAGCTCCGGACATTAACCTCCTCGCAGCCTCCTCTTCACCCAGCTTCACTCAGCTGCCCTATAAACCCGCTGCTTCTTCCCACGTTAACCTGAAGCGATGTTTTAGCCTAGTGGGCAGCCCGCGAGCCAGCTGCCCGTGAGCCAGCTGCCCCAGCAGAGGTAGAGGGAGGAGTGGCTCATGACACACTTTGTTTTGGTCTACAGGCAGTGCACAACAGCAAACCTAGCGGTGAAACGATTTCGCTTATTGCTCCTTTAAGACAAAAATCCGAAAATATACATATTGCATCTAGACAGCATGGAGATGTTGGTAATTTGTTTTTAACAATGATTTATTGGCTCCATAAGTGAAAAACTGATGTTTAAAAATGCCATTTTTGCACTGACTCCAATTGTTCGTATGAGAGCGAAATTCAAAATGTGTAAAAACAAAATCCGTTTTTGAGATAAAATTCTGATATTTTCCAAACATCATCTACCATGACTCCAAAATTTTGTCTTTTTTTTTTTATACATTGAAAATGTATTTAGCAAGAATTTGCAAGTATATGTTTACAATACCATTTACAGTCAAACATTTTGATTCACTGTAGGCTCAATTTTCGATAAATCAAAAATCTGTGTGGATTGTTTGTGTAGGACAGTCTGAAGATGCTCTGTAGCAAGTTTGGTGTCAATTGAGCAAAAATTGTGGGAGGAGATAGGTTTAAAGTTTTACAGTTTTTGAAAAAAAAAACCCAGAGTGATGGACTTCATAATTTGCAATACGTTTAAATGTAAAGAAGTTTCTTAAGTACTGGGGCTACATTTTGGTGAAAGTTGCAAATCTGTAGCACGTATGGTTGATTTGTTGTGAATTTTCAAAATGTTGAACTTTAGAGGCTTGCTGTAGCGCCACCATCAGGACTATTGGCCGGTTTTTGCAGCTGAGGCAATCTGGCAATCTTCTCATATTGGTCTCCATGTAAAATCTTACACAATGGCTCCAGTAAGCCATGCTAGTGAGTTAACATACACAATATCAGGGCCCCATAACTTTGTCACCTAAATGGAATGGAGCCATTGTCAGTGCTATTGGTTTAACATTTGCTTTGTCTCCTTAAAATAGCTGCCTTTATATTGATTTCCTTATAGTCTGTGTGTGTCCACATACCTGCTGTCTAATGCTAGTAAACTGTTATCAGCATATGCTCAGGGTTCACATGCCTTTTTAGACATTAAATTGAAGATCTATTCAAGGACTTTCCAGGCACAATCCACCCAAATTCATGAACCTAACATGTCATAGTTTGAGACACAGATCAAGGTAGGTTACTGTTACATCGCTGAAAACTTTTAGAATGAGAAGTTGCAGGTTTCACAGAAGCTCACAGACAACAATTAACAAGGAGAGAGCGGCTTGAATGTGTGAACTGAACACTTCCTCATTGTGCTGTGTTACAGTGACGGCAGAATATGT
The DNA here is from genome assembly GCA_035609425.1 of Epinephelus awoara. NCBI lineage: Eukaryota > Metazoa > Chordata > Actinopteri > Perciformes > Serranidae > Epinephelus > Epinephelus awoara. Next base: position 28,398,472 of record CM069312.1, read on the forward strand.
GGTCTCTTGCCTTCTCTACAAAAAGCCCTTGCACACTAAGGTGATGGTCAGCTATCAGTCAAAGTTGGGCTGCTGGTGAGCATCTGCTGCCCTCATTAGTGTGTCAGCGCTAGTTAAGCATGTTGAATTGTTGTCAGTGACAGCAAACCTGGTTGGGGAATGAAATCACTCTGATTGGCAGTTCAGCTCTGCCCACGAGAAGAGAAATGGATGTGAGGAATGTAAACAAATAGCTAAAGTAGAGAGGGAGTGAGGTCGAAACAAACTTGTTATATGAGGTAGGACTGTTTTTCTTTAGCCATTGAGCTCTTTAGCAGAAATGTTTTGCAATGATTTGTGTTGCTGATCACTGGCGGGCAGTAAATATGCTCTGTTCTTTCAGTATTGGATTGCGTTGTTAATATGCTAACTGGCTTACTAGCATCAAGACAGACTTCCAGTTTCCCTTTTTGAATGACAATTACAGAAGACTGCTGTCTGCTGGCATGGAGGGGTATGTCATCTCACGCAGGTGCAGAAAATAGCAGGTGCAGAAAATAACGTGCTTGTTGGCCGTTGGTTTGGGGTGTTCATGTGAAACTTTTTGGCCAAGACACAGTAACATAAGGCAAAACAGCGGGGGGCTCTCATCACCGTTACGCATCTCCGATGTCGGTTTGGTATGTCTGGACCTTAACACAGCACAGCATAACAGTATTTTCTAAATTGAGTGATAGCATAAGATTATTTCTATGCTTGCACAAAATATACCAATCAAAGCACTCCCAATGACTATTTGTCTATTTTAAAACAATTTTAAGGCCTTCATTTTCTTTCCTCAAATTCACAAACTTTCAAGGATTTGAAGGATCTGTGAAAACCGTTTGTTACTTGTAGGCAATTCAAAAGTGTGTGTAGAATAATGTATAGAAACACGTTCAGTACTAAACAACCACCTGACACACACTGATGAGAAGTACTCTTCTGAGTTTCTCACTTCTTTGCCTTTTTTTTTAACCTTGTGGAGTACACTGGAATATGCTGGCCCAGGTTTTCTGCTACTAACCATCCCTGCTGTGGGCAAGACAGTGATGCAAGCTCTTAAGTAAAAAAACTCTTCAAAGAGTGTCTGCCCAGTGCTACCCTGCTGTGATGGACCTAAGCTGTGTTCATTAAGAAAAGTCACACTCTTCTCAAAGTACTGACGAATTGACAAAAGAAAAGTAATTCTTGGGTGGAGCAACAGTTTTCGTCTTCATTATGAAAGAGTAGAATATCACTTAAAAGAGGTAAGTTGATATTTTTGTGTGATATGTTGGCGGAATGTGTGACCCATCCTGAACAGCAAACTAGCTCATCTTCACAAATGCACAGCTGCATTTAAACATTTGGAAACAGTTTCTGTTAAGCAACACATCACCCCCTGAAGTGGCATCTGCTTGCACACAATGAAATGAAAATGGGACGCATTGCAGATTAATGTTTTTCCTCATTCCTTAAGTCACACAAACTAATGATGTAATCGCACGTCTGTCCTTCTTTGCATATGCCAGCCTGAGATTACTGTTATGGAGCTCTCAGTCATTAAAGTCTGCTACAAATCATAGTGTTGTTTGCCATAAAAAAAATGTCACAGGAAGCATCAGAGCCATTTAAGCTGTGGGAGCGTGCCAAATAGTTCACTTAAAAGAAAAATAAAACAGACTCACACATGCATTATATTACTGACATTTCCGACATCGCACTGAAATATTGCACCAATAGACTCCCAGGAATGATAAATGTGCGATGATGGGGGAGAGGATTAGTATGAAAAATGTTTGTACACAACATCTTTGCGTGGATAATTGTCAGTTGAACAAAAAAGCCCAAACAGCAGATGTTTCATTCCCAAGATGCAAAGACTCTTGGCGATGATAATGAAGGTAAACCCAGAAAAAAAACAACACACACACATACACACAAACACACACATGCTACATCTATTTTGAAGGGGTAAGCTTCCTCTAGTTTCTATGGAGGGGTTGTAGATGCCGGATAGTGCTTGCCAAATTACCATAACAAGTGAATGGTCCATCAGGAGACAGGTGTTTGCACACTGTCAGGAGGAAGGTTTTCAGTCACTAAACATGAGATTAACATCAGCCATCACAGTCACGCGAATGGCTGCTGCCTGTGTACCACTGATTGCTGAAGCTTTTGAAGAAAGGTTGTATGTTTGGCTCAGTGTAATTCTAATCCAGATGTGGCATTTAAGTATACTTTATGAGTGACTTACCCACCCTGCGAAGAAAGTAAAATCTCTGCTTCATGCTTTGCATTGAGTGGAAACTAAAAAAATCTGAGTCTCACTTAATTGTTGTGAACTGTGACAGTGAGTGTATGATTTCTGGTGCATTTTTAGTGGGCTTGTGTAAGTTAAAATCCAGAGATGTTCTTTTTTCTTTAAATTCAGTGTGTCCCTGCCTGCTAACTTCATACATACTTGATTAAATACACATACAACACTTGTGCATACCTCAGATGTATGTACACCCTTTATAGATGAACATTAGTGTAACATTTTGACACCATAAAGTGTAAAATTGTTGAAGCAAATTGAGTGGAGGGATTAAATGAAGGGATCACCCCAAAACCAAAAACTCGTTCCTCTTACCTGTAGTGCTATTTATCTGTCGAGCGTTGGTGATATCAGTCATAGAGATGTCCGCCTTCTCTCCAATATAAGGGAACCAGATTGCACTCAGTTTGTGATGCTCAAAGCGCCAAAAAAATACATCTAAAACATTCAACAGCAATATCTCTTCAGAAATCATGACCTGGTTACTCAAGGTAATCCACAGACCTTGTTGTGAGCAGTTTTATGTGGAAACTATTTTCTTTCTACTGAACTACACATGCAAAGCTTATCAATGTGCAGAAGGAAGCTATTACAGCTCGCACTGACATGAGCAAGACCATTTGACCCCAGAAGACCAGTGAGAGTTAAACAGACAACACAATAGATGATTGACAGCAGTTTCCTTACAATCAGACATGGACTCTGCCTTTTCATGATTGAGTAAATGACCTACGATAGATCATTAAATGTCTTCAAACAACAGCCCTGATACATCCATTAGCTGCTCTTACAACAGCAGTGCTTCTGATAGTTGAGGAGTGTTTTATTTCTTCTCTCTGGGGATGGCAATGTTGGTTTGTCAGTTTGTAGTTCTGCAGAATAAGCCTACTGCAAATAAACCTGACATTGGTTGAAGTGTAACACTTAGAGTGAGCAGCCAAGCATACAAATCACAAATTTTAGCAGTCAACTTTCAAAATAATTTCATTCCAAAATTGAAAATGTTACGATTTACCACTTATCCTTAAGTAAAACCTTAGTCTAGTTAGTCCATTTATGTGAGGGCCCTATCTGAATTCATAAGCAACCAGAGAAGTGCACTACAAGTGCAGTAAAATGCAGATCCCTGCCAGGCAGCTGCACAGGCTGTTTGCAGCCAATCTAGACCCTTCATGTAATTCTGGCAGACCTACCGCAGCACGTTTCAGAAGCTAATAAAATACACGCCTTGTCTATTTTTGATGGAGGCAAAACGCATTGCACAGAACAGATTGATTTCTCCTGCTAACAGGCACTCAATGTCAAATACGGATACAATGTAATTATGGGTGTGAATGTATTTTAAATGACTGAAACAGCCAGAAATCTTTGATTCATTACTGGAGTGTGGACGACTATTATTATTAACTTTGTCTGTAAGCTACAGCACAACAAATAGGAAATAACAACAATAAATTTAAACAGACAAAGAAAAGAAGCCATTTAACTACTTGGCCTACTTACTTATGGTAGAAGCACAAATACAATAGGAAAATGACCAAATCAAAAATCCTTGATTCTGACAGGTAAGACAATCTGCACCCTGAATCAGGGCATTTAATTTTACACAGCTTCAAAAAGAAGATTTCAAAATAAGCTAATAGCGGCAATTCAAGTCAATGTAAGCTGCTCCACCAGCCGTGGCCTAGAAGCAGCCTGGCACTCTGTTCCGCTAAAAACACGCGCTGGGTCTATTTCTGATGGACGCCATGCAACGGCACATCAATTTGCACAGACCAAATGAGTCAAACAGGGGGTCAGGTGCAGAAAAGACGAGAGTATCCGCTCAAATTTCACAATAAAACACCCATTAAAAGGATTGTATTTCACATGGCTACATCAACATGATGTGACATGTAACTACCATGAGCCAGATGAGACAGTTTTCAGAGCTTACTTCAATGGTGCTGTGTGTTGCCGTACAGGCTCAGAGTTGTCTTAAATACAGCCACATAATTCTCTACTGATGGTTTTGGTGTATGCGCCGCTTTAAGTGGTCCGACCGGCAACCTGTTGAGACGATTTAGTTCCGCGTCCTGGGGCCACAGGGGGGGCCGAACTCGGAGTTACAGGGGGCACTGGCCCCTGCTGCCCCCCCCCCCAAAACTGCCATTGCCTGCAACAGACAGTAAGGCTTGTTGTCATGGCCTAGTCAATGTCCTGATAACTTGTGCCCCTACTGTCCGGTAGAGAGAAGTCAGCAGCAGAGTTGGGTATAACGCGTTACAAAGTACAAAGTAACGCGTTAGAGTACGTTGATTACTTTTTGCAGTAACGAGTAACCTAACGCGTTAGTTTGGGCGTGCGCCATGGGTGCTCTGCGGAGAGGGAGACCTCCGTGTTTGAGACGGTAGCGGGAGGCGGGATGTCTGACGTTTCCAGCAAGGGGAGAGGGAGAACTATAACAAAATAAGATAAAATAGGAGACACCGGTTTTATTTTCAGCGTTTAATCAAGGCGGAGGCGAGCGGCAGGAGGTCCGAGGCTTCCAGCGAGGGGAGCAGCCAATGTGTGTGTGTGTGTGTTGTATTCACGTGTTGTCACGTAAATAACAGTGCCCAAGCAATAAACAGGACAGACAATAGGATTGTATTTATTTATACACTACATTTTCACTGAAAGCTGACCGAATCTGACCTGAGCCTGAATACAATTTATATATTTTTGACTGAACCCGGCCCGACCCGTCAGGACCCGTCGGGCTCGGATCGGGTAGCCACATTCTAGTATGTGTATGTGTCCCCTATCTATAGGGGCCTATCTGAATTTCTGTCTTTGAGAGATATTATTTTGTAATATAACTGAATTTTCTATCCATACATATAAACTTTAAATATATTAAAATTATAACGCATCTTTGAGTAAACTGTGAGCATCATTTAAGTAGGCTATCTCGTGGCCGGGCCGAGTGTCCTCTTTTTTGGAAATCAAAATATGGTCACCCTATTCTAATAATGGAGATAACGTTAAACCTATCAGGCTGAAAGAAGCCACGGAGCTTGTGGCTCTTTATGTGGTCGGAGAAATGCTGCTGTTGTCTACGGTGGAGTCTAAATAGGTGGAGTAGGACTCGCTGACAGACTTTTCAGATGCAGGACTTGCGTTATGCCTGGTACACGCTACACGCTGGTAATGTTACTCACCAATTATCTCCGGTCGTCTTTCATGGCGTGTGTGATGTCATCGGGTTATTCTTGTCCTTTTTTTTTATCACTTTTACTATTATTTGTGTGTGTTCATGTGCCAGCTGACATGTTGTTGTAGTCACCTAAAAGAGGCGTCAGCAGATGGCAGGAGCTACATTTGAAGCGCCATATGTAAACTGTCAAGCTACTGTATCTTCCACAGAAAGTTCTGACAAATGTTTCAGAATAAAAGCCTAATGGAGGGATTCTCTAGCCGAGGTTATAAGAGGCTTTGAATTTGAAACAAGTATTGAGTTTGAAATGACAGTGCAATATGTTAACTTTATAAAGACAACGGAGCAGATAAAAAGTAAATATATAAACACACAGAGAGATTAATAAATAACAGACCGTCTATAATGTAGTCTGTTTCAAATGAAGCTGGGAGCCTCTGCAGTTGTGGTGAGTAAAAGCCCCGCCGCTATTTGTTAATGTTATTACTTTATGTCCCACCGTGAGGATGTAGCATTGTTTGCTAGCTTGATGCTAATGACAGTAACGTTAACTCAGCGGGTTGACAAAGTGCCTCTGCTGTTTCACACCATCATTTCCCCCTTTTACTCTGTGTGGTAACATCCCTAGAGGAAATATTAAAAATGCTGGGGTGTTGTTGTCATACAGTTGTCTACGGCAGCAGCTGGTTCTGTGTTTCTACTGGTCAAAGTGACGGCTGTGATGGGAGATCTGGATCTCAGTGAAGGGCAAGTGGTCCATAACTTTAATTTTGGAGACAAAAAAATGTAGGCTTAGCGCCCTGTGGTCCAATAGGAAATGTAGAATACTCAAAAGTACTTAAAAGTGCTTGAGTTACTTTTCTCAGGAGTAACATTGGAAGTACTTTTAAAGTAAATGAGTTACTTTACTCAGGGAGTAACGCAGTAAAGTAACTGGTTACTTAGCCACACTTACTAGCTTATAGCTGCTAATGCTAATGTTAGCAAACTTTAAACAGACAAAACATACAGAGTCAGTTTTTTGTTATGACTCTTCTCTACCTGTGCTGCTGTTACACTGAATTTTAGTATATACTGTAGGCTAACTGTTGTGGTAACAGTGGAGTCTCGGTTTGAGAATACACGCAATAAACTTGGTGAGAGAAATTATGCTGTTTATAATGAAAACCCCACCTGGTACCTTTAAAAGAGCCCCAACTGATCTTGCTATTATTAACCAATATAACCTCCAGCTGCTAGCCTCAAGCAGAGATGAGGCACAGGCGACAGCAATTTGGTTACATCAGTGCTTTCTAACTCCACAGCCCCAGATTTTTTTATTTCAGATTTATCAGATTTCACACAGCTCCCTCTTGAAACACAAAAGGCTTTATTGACCTTTTCTACATACACAGTAGGACTCCCCCAAGAGCTGTGAACAAACTTTTGTTTGAAAATCGGTGGAGTTCCCCTTTAACTAATGCAAACCAATAGTAAGAGTTACTTGGAGAAACTCTTGCACCATGAAACAAGTTCATCTTTTATGGAGGCAGCAATTTCTGGACTGTGTCAACAATTTGCTGTCAGACACTTCAACATCAGGCTTCCATTTTTCCACCTAGTTTTGTGTGTTATCCCTGTTTAGGCTGGTCTCCATCTCCAACCCTCTAAGCTAGATAAACCTCAAGCACATCAGCACTCCATCAAGGTTAAACCGACAAGCCGATGAGTTCTGCTGCAACATTTGGAATATGTGAAGACGCTGAAGTGAAATCTACAGGGTATGTGACAGTGATGAAAACACAGCCAGACAATGGCTCAGAGACAAAAGCTTTAGGTGCCACTGGCAGAAGAAAAAGGACACAATTCTCTCTATCCTTACATAAGCAATCATGGAAGTGTAGTCTTCTTCGATGGCTTCGTGAAAACACTGTAATTCTGCAATGATTTATAGCCTGATGAGCAGGGGCTGAAAATGGCGTGTAGCCTAAGACAGTGGGGAGATTGAAAGAACATAATGTGTAAAATGAACAGTAATTGATGTTGAATAAAGAAAGCAAGAAGGAAAAGGCCAGTATTCTTCTCTCATCCAGCCAGGCACTAATGGGAATATGATTGCATTCTGTCTTTTTTCTCCTCATGAGGGTTCTTTGTCTAAATCAATCAATACTTAAGGGTATTCAGTGTGCTCAGAGTGGATGCTCTGAATGAGCTGAATCAAAGCAAAGCGATTCAGGCAGCGAACACAACCAGTTTGACCTGTGGTCTAATTCAGTGAAAAGCCGGAAGATGCTGAAATGTCTTATAATCAGAAAGCACCGCAATCCTTTCGAAAAACAGACTGTGCTTCCTGAAAAATCTAATCTACAGCAGCAAAACTGTAACCCCCTGCTAAGCACAGTAATAAGTTTGAGATTTAGATCTGGATCTTGCATTGTATCAAGCTGTGCAAGAAGTTGACATTTTCTGTGTGTGATGGAAGAGAATTTTATGCGTCATTCCCCGAGAAGGCAGAGGAACACGATCCACCGAGGGCAGCCAATGTCAGCTGCTACAGTGTTTCTCAGCAACCTTCTGAACCTCGCCTGACTCCAATTAACTTGCCAAGCCAAGTACCACGAAATGTTGACAGGGATGAATGACAACTGACCAAAGGTCCAACCAAGACCATCTAAGATTACATCTTTAATATATTATTGAATGGTACGGGTATGTAGAGCAGTGACATGTATATGCATTGACTGAGGGATCAAATGTTTGAATAAAACTATTAAAGGTCCAGTGTGTGGGATTTAGTCAGGGTATATTAGCAGAAATGGAATATAATATAATAACTATGTTTCTTTGGTGTATAATCACCTGAAAGGTAGAATCAGTGTGTTTTGTTAACTTAGAAAGAGGAATTTATATCTGCATAGGGAGTGGGCCCTCGCCCACAGAGCTTGGAATGTTTCAACAGTGGCGCAGAAGGACTAACAAAACCCCCGACTCTAAATAGAGCCATTTGCATTTCCGCTTTAGCTGCCGTAGTGGGAAGCCCCTCCGCAGCAAGAGCGTCAGGAAAACACTGATTCTTTAACATGAAACTACTTTATTCGGTATTTTTAGTGGTTTAAATCACTGGGTCCCATTTGTGGAGAATTCTGAACACCAAGATCTTAGAAGACGATATCAGAGAAAAAAGTGAGCACATATTAGTAGGTGCTAGGCTAACTGCCTGTCTCCAACCTGCCAAACAGCTTTAGAGAAACATTGACTTGTAATGTGATATTGCTTGATTTTTACCACTATAGATCACAAGGTCATGGTAAAAACCTTTTGAATGTCTAGATCATGTACCATTTGGGGTGCATACAACTCCGACACACTTTAAACCACATCTCAACCAAGAAAAGTGTGTCTTTTAGATAAAGTTGCGTGGTAACGTTAGACCACAACGTAAACTCAACGTGAATAAGATTAACAATGATGTCTACATCTGTTCTAAGGTAAGTCAACATCGGGTTTGAGGCAACATATTGTCACTTTGCTGGAAAGAAATATAAAGTTATCTTCAACATCTCTAGCTAACGTTGGCTAAAGTTAGCCTAACGTTAGCTCCTAGCATCATGTCACCTTGTTTGCTGGGAGTTCATTAGCCTATTTTGTTCTAGTTTTGTACTTTGGTGATCGTACATCGTTGTTAGCTGTTGTCCAAAGAGCTCTGGTTAAGCTAACGTTAACTTCTGGAGCTTAGCTTCATTAAATCTGTAATGGCAGAGATAGCAAAGGTTGGCAAACGTTATGCTGAATGATTCAGTGTAAATACTGTAGCACCAAACTAACAGAGACACTCTTGGTAAAGATGGTTAAAAGGCCGTTTTTCTTTTCTCATATTCTGAGCCAAAAACCTTAACTTCAGCGGCACTTTAACCTGTTGTCTTTGATGGTGATGGCAACGAGATGCCGTTTATCACGCTTACACTGGGACCTGTAAATTTTGGCTTGTAACTTAAGCTTTTCAACAATAAAATGATGAATATATCCTTCCAATGTGTAGTTTAGGCCCTTTTGGTTACTTATCAATGACATTTGATCATTATGTCTCCAAACATCATCAACTGCCTCCTTCGAAATGTCGTGTACTGTGACACCTGCCATAAAGTGCCGAAGTCACGCCCCTTCCGGTAGAGCTCATGGGACCATAGATTGGAAAAAATATGAATGGCAGTGAATGGGGAGAGCAATATTATCTTTTGTTCCCGTTTGATTTAGGACATGAAATCTAAATATGTTGCTAATGAATTTAAAAAATAAATTTTAAGGTCAAGAAAGTCATACTTTGTGGTAAAACTGTTGAGATATAAGCTTTTTAATTAGAAAGACTCAAGAGTACACAGGAGGAGGTCGCGCATGTGACGTCATAGCTTTCGCTCGCTTCCTGTAGCTTGGCCTCCCCGTTGAAATTCCACTGTTTTATGATTAATCGATTTATGATTGAAGATGTCTGTGTGTTTTGTGCCAGGTTGCAGTCACTCCAAGCTGCAGGAAGCGAGCGAAAGCTATGACGTCACATACGCGACCGCCTCCTGTGTAGTTTTTCTAATTACGTTTTTTTTACCTGAGTTGTGACATGAAATCCAAATATGTCGTTAATAAATTTAAAACATAAATTTTAAGGTCAAGAAAGTCATACTTTGTGGTAAAACGGTTGAGATATAAGGTTTTGAAAAAAAAAAAACGTAATTTGAAGGAGACGTTGCGCTAGACTTTTTCAATGCCGGTCATTTTGACCGACAGGGTCATAAAAATCCGGTCATAATCTATTTTTACCGGCCATTTTAATTTTTCTGTAAGATGTTCAAAGATATTTAGTTTTCATTCGTTCGTTTTTAATAAATCCAACAAGCAAGTTATAAAGTGTGCATTAATAAGGACAGGAACGAAAAGATGAACAGACATCCACACACCTGTGCCATTCTGGACACACCGGAGCACAGCGCTCAGCAGTGGAGGCAGTTTTCAGTCGGTGCCCATATTAACCTATCTGACTGTCCACACAGGCCGCTGAACAGAGCGGAGCACCCGTGTAGGCAGCGCTTCAGTTTGGCGTCTGGTCTATTTTTCACACGAGCCGCGAGCGCTTAAGCTGGATAGAGCGGATCGTAACAAACAGGAAGTCAGACACAGAAAAGATGAGAGAATCCAGCCAATTTTCAAAATAAAATAACAACAGCACGCACTTAGGAACGTGAGGAGAAAATATCGTGTTTATGGTTTAAAATAACACAACAGTGCATAACTGAACACATTTTTCAATATCCTAATCACTTCATTACAATTTTAATTTTGTGTCACCGAGCCTACAGACATAACTACATAAATAAAATGGTCAGAACAATATGCCCTATTCATTCAGTGTTTATCCAACACGCTCAATACATGGAAATGCAATGACAAATTGTAATTAACTATTACATTATAAAAAACGATGAAAATATGGAGTTACCCATGTTCAAAATGACCTGTTGAAATGAAAAAACGAGCACTGACGGGAACAGACGAGTGGAGTCGATGTTTAACCAGTGCGGAGAGCGCAGGAGAAATGCGCTGCCTGTGTGGACAGTTGCGTCCAGTGTGTCCAGGGCTCAACAACGCTACATGAAGCAGATGAATGACTTTTTCAGCCACCAACTGTGCACTCCGCCGCCATGTGGGCAGGGGTGGTAATTGCAACTGGTCAAAATGACCAACGGCCTTCAGATTTTCCAGTCAAGGGGTCCATCCCAAGTCTCTTAAATTACTGCTAGTTATCTTACCTAGCCGACTTTGCTAGCTGTTTAGCCCCTCCCCCCTAGGAAAAAATGTGAGGAGCTAGCGCTAGGAGCGATGAGCGAGCACTGTCGGTTTAACAGACATGAGACATCCTTTCCACTGAAGCAACGTCCATTCCTGATGACGCCGGCACCGCTGGATCTGCTCCGTAAAGCAGCCAGCGCCTGGCGTTACTATGGGTACATCCCAAGTCTCATTATATTCGCTGACCAAAACAGTAACCCCCACCCCCTGCCGTCATGACTCTGGTCACACACTTTTGCATGTCTTACCATTGTTATTGAGTCATTTGTCGAAGTTTGTGCAATTACAGAACGGTCTGTAGCCCTGCTATTCCACTGTCAATGTGATGAGCATCATTATCATTGTTATCATCATCATCATTATTATCACTATTATTAAATCCACTCGCCATCATTCAACAAGTCAGCTGCTGAGTGAATAAGACATCAGACCTGTCAGTCTGCATCAATCAATCAGTTTTATTTATAAAGCACAAATCACAATTTGCCTCACAGGGCTTTACAGCATACGACATCCCTCTGTCCTTAGGACCCTCACAGCTGATCAGGAAAAGCATTTACACGACTTCCTCCTGTGTACTCTTGAGTCTTTCTAATTAAAAAGCTTATATCTCAACAGTTTTACCACAAAGTATGACTTTCTTGACCTTAAAATTTATTTTTTAAATTCATTAGCAACATAGATTTCATGTCCTAAATCAAACGGGAACAAAAGATAATATTGCTCTCCCCATTCACTGCCATTCATATTTTTTCCTATCTAAGGTCCCATGAGCTCTACCGGAAGGGGCGTGACTTCGGCACTCTATAGCGCTGGTCACTCAATGTTGATAGTTAGTTTGTCAGAGTGAGGAGGGCGGGGGGCGTGGCTTAGCCATAGGTCAATTCCAACAGGGAGATGTTTCATCTGGTGGCAATCTGCAATCCTCACCATTAGACACCAGTAATTCCTCCTAAATCTTCCACACTGGACCTTAAACTTAAGTATTTAAGCCTTTCAACATCATTTGAGCAGAATATAATAGAAACATGAAATTTATTATACTGATATTTTTAAGTAGGTGCAAAAACCCTTTGTGTGAATTCATGAATTTTCTCTCTACATATCCTTCATTGTATATTTCTGAGGTTTAGCCTCATCCTGTAACATGTCTGTACATGTCTACTGTTCTATATGCGATGTATCTCCAACCTTAAGTGCTGTAGCAATTACATATTTTCATAATTTGGGCAAGTATAGAGCCCACCTCAAAGGTCACTGATCCTTACTGTGAAAAATCCAGAATGCCAACTGATGTACAAACACTTTTATTTTACAAGCCTGACATACAGTAAGTCAAATTGCATAATGGCTCAAGAACCATTTAGCATGATTTTACTTCTAAAGTGGAATTGACAATTACATATCCGTGTGAAATGCCAGCGACTCACAGTCCCTGCTGTGAAAGAGACGTTCAATATATTTTCTGTTGCTGTAATCAGTCCTGTGTGGTTCAACCTCAACCTCAATGCAGACGGACCAAGCATCCTCACTCATGCACATCACTCAGCTGTTCTCCAGCCCTCCTCCCACAGTAATTGTGTTTTTCTTTGCACTTCAGCTATGAAATTGCTTCTGTTGCCTCTCCCCTTCTTTTCTTCTTTCATTTCTTCCAAATGTTTTATCAACTCCAGGTTATTTCTTCTGTGAAAGCCATGTGACTCTAGGGTTTACAAGCTGCAACAGGGCTTTTAAGAGGTACAATACACTCCTAAGAGACACAATAAAAAAAAAGAATAACTTCAAACCTGTAGTGCTCAGAAAAATCCTCTGTTCAAGGATAAGGCTAGTAATGTTCTACACTTGCTTTTGTCAAGAGATCCCTTTCCCCAGTAGAAGTACAATATAAGAGATGGACTTGACTACAATTATCTTATGCATATGAATAAGTAACGTACGGAGCCCCTCTGGCACCCCATGGTAGAAAAAAAAACCCTCTATGTTTAAATCCGTGTGAATGGATTTGTAATACGGTTTCACTTGTACATCAGAATACAAATTTGATGTTGCCCCTGAAGTAGCAACCCATTTTATAAAATACAATCAAGATACTGACAGAGTTGGTACTCTTTATCGTTCTGTCTGTTGATTCAAAACACCTTTCTAGCATGTTCCTCAATGTTTGTTTTTCGTGTGATAGATAGGCTGTTAGGGTGCTGGAAGTATCACAGATAAGTTGTAATAATGTTTTCTGTTTTATTCATAGGGCTCATAGTAAACACTGAAATCATAGTTTAAGCAAGATAATGGGAAAGGTTCCATTCCAAGAGATCCCGTCACATCCATGCTCATCTGACAGAAATGGGTTCAAATGAAATACATGACGTTTATCTTTCTAATGATACCAAAACATGCATATTTGATGTTTGTAGATCCCCAAACCAATGGATAAAATTGGTTGAGATGTTGGTGACTATTATTATAATGATAGCTGGATTTTTAAATTTTTCTTTCTTATGACAAATGTCCCCAACCCAGTCAGAAGGATATCATGATGCACAGATTGTGACTCTGAGATTTAAATCACAGTTGCCTTCTGAGGGCATGGTTTACAAATCTGTTCACATGGATTTAGACATCGAGGGCCGGATCTACTGCACACGCAAAAAAATATACAAACTGATTTACTAACAGTGCGCACTAAGGGTTGCGTCTTTCGAAGGTGCAAAATAGCCCGTCTGCATCCAGTTAGTACATTTGCTGCAATGAATATGCAAAATGGGGCGTTTACACGCAATTGTGCGTGTGCTGGGAAAAGAAAATGTAAATATATTAATTTAGCACAAGTGATTTATCAAACCTGAGAGCAATTTTGCAAAAGTCTATATTTAACACGTGTCAAAGGGAGGTGCAAAGGATTTGTATGCGTAATTGCGCACACATGGCTGCGGTTATTGTCACAAGAAGGAGACATCGAAACGATGAAAGAAGACGCAGAGTACGCATTTTTCACCCTCATGTTTTGGAATGAATAAGGAAACAATCATTAAAACATATCGCCTATCCAGCATTGCCATTTTGGAACTGTCCCAGGTCAGTACACAATTCTTTTATTCTGAGAAACAGTTTTCTGTTTTCCAAGTTCCGAGATGTTGAGTTTAGAGATGATAAAATCCTTTGTAAAATAATTACATTGAAAACAACAGCATGTTTCATATTGATTCATATGTTTTTTAAGGTGATAGTGCATACCCCCTACACCCCTTCCTCCTGACACCTGTTCTCAACCCGTCCACTGCCGGAGACATAAGATACAACGAGGCCCATATCCGCACACGGAATATTGTGGAGCGCAACTTTGGAATCTTGAAGAGCAGGTTCCATTGTTTGGATCCCACTGGAGGAGCAGTGCTGTACAGGCCAGAAAAAGTGGCCCAGATTGTAGTGACCTGCTCCATGCTACATAACATCGCCAAGCAACACGGGCTGGAGCATAATGCCATGCCGGAGGAGAACGCGAGTGTGACCCAATTAACTGCAGAGCATTGCAAAGTTAAGCAAATCAACATTTATTGAAAAAAAAAAAAAAGATTGAAATCACTTTTTAGATTCCAAACATTATTATCAAACGAAATACTCAGTCTCATTAACGTCTAATTATGTTAAGCCATGCAAAATCATATTAAAGACACATTGTTTCAGTCACAAAATATATTAGGCTATAGCTCTAACATTTATCGTGGCAAAAAACAAAACTAAACAGTTCTTTATCGTGTAGCCTATTTTACACAAAATGAATATTCACAGCCAATATAAGAAAACTTAAACGTGACAGTTGAGTGTATTATTTGTGTTTTCTTTTACGCAGGTGGAACTTGCCCGCCGTGCACACCTCTCCTCCCTCTCTGGCCCCTGGCTGTTGGTCACAGATTTCTTCCCATATAGCATTCCTTTGTGAGACAGTCAGGTTTCTTTGCTGTAGCTCATTTAAGTGTTTATTGGCTTCATCTAGCAACACCTCTAATTCCATAGGGTCGAATTTCACTTTGCGCTTTCTCTCCAAACCCGCCATGCTGCATACCATACAACACACAAAACCCTCGTTCAAATAGGGTGTCTCCAACACGTTTGCACCTCTTGTCATTTACGCAATCACTCTTAGTAAATCACCCGCAAACTGCGGTTCAGCCCCACATGCAAAATTATAGATTGCGCAGGCAAATTAGTACACGCAAATTGGGATCTTAGTAGATCCGGCCCTGAATTAATTTATATCATATGAGCCTGGAGGGGCAAAAATGTACCCTATATTTTCAGCAATTTGAAATTTAGATGTTTCGGATGGTAGAACTTGATGAAAATTCCACCAGAGCTATTAGGGTTCATGCTCTGTGGACCATGGGTATCTGCACCAAATGTCATTTCAGTCCATCCTGTGGTTGTTTAGATATTTCACTAAGAGCCAAAAATGTCAACCTCATGGTGGCATTAAAGAAAAAGTCAGGAGATGACCAGATTTAGTAGGGCTCATCCTCTGGAGACTGCTGATATTTGTACCAAAGTTCATGACAAACCATGTAATAGTTGATACATTTTAGTCTCGACCACATCCCAAGAAGCGTGCTGCTATATGGCTTAAAAAAGATAACCACGCAGCCCATTTCCCCCAACGATTCCTTGGCACACACATAGGAACTCACAAAGTACACACATATACATATGAAGCCAGTGCTGTAACAGCTGACTGGGTAAACAGATAAAAAACAGTGACCCCTCAACTTCAGCAAGGAATGACACAGTGCTGTCTCGACATTCATCAGGAGGGAGCTGGACCTGCTGGGCGGTAATACCGGGAGAGAATGCAGGTCACACACAAGCATGCACACACTCACACACTGACACGCACAAGAAAAACCTGTCTGTGAATAAGAACCTCCATTGAAATTCCTGGCCATAGTCTGCGCTCTAAATAAGCACAGAGGTGTAAGGAGAGAATCACCATCTCCATTCAAAGGGAGCAAAAACTTCACACCTCCAAACGTCATTATGCTTATCCAAGCCCTTATCGCAGCTCAGGAATAACTCAGTCAGGCTGCAGTCAGATCACAGGAGGCCTCCAGATATACCCTTCCAAGAAAGGAAAAAAATAAAATAAAAATAAGATGGAATAAAATGCCCACTGCTACTGTACAGCCATACTATCAGTGCTAAGCCCCCGCTTTCACTCAGGCATGCCGAGGGTGTTTTGTGCTGATAAATTTACCTAGTTTACATCTGGGTGCTGCAGAGAGAAGGAGTTCAGTGCCAGCCCTAGAGATTTGGAGACCCTATAAAGAGGATTACAAACCACCACGACTACCCCTGTCAGGGCCACAGGCTGTATGATGGCGATATCCATCATTAAGTGCAATGAATGAATGAATAGAGACTACAATAAATTAGAACAGCAACAAAATGAATTTGAGGGCTGCAGGTCTTCTAAATCATCACACCGCCATCACAAAACGAAAAAGCTCCATCTTTTTTGAGGGATTCAGATATTTTCTATCAACTTCATTGATGCAAATCGGTTAGTGTCAATATACAAATGATTTTATTTATCACTTAAAGGTCCAGTGTGTAGGATTTAGGGGAATACATTGGCAGAAATAGGATATATTATAATAAGTATGTTTTCTTTTGTATATAAACACCTGAAAATAGGAATCGTTGTAATTTCATTACCTTAGAATGAGCCACTTAAATCTGTTTAGGGAACTGGTCCTCCTTCGCAGAGTCTGCTATGTTGCCCCTCCATTTTTTCATGGTAGCCCAGAATGGACAAACCAAGCCCTGGCTCTAGATAGAGCAATTCCTGTTTTTGCGTTGGCTACAGTATTAAACAGCCCCTCTGTAATCAGCTGTGTCGAAACTGTGAAACTGCTTCATTCAGTGTATTTACCATGTCTTTTGCAGAGGAAAAACCTCTGCAGATAATTCGTCTCCAAGTAAAAATGTCCTGAATGTCTGGATCTTAAGCTATCAGAGGAAAAAGGTGAACACACATCAATAGGTGCTGGACTAGTGGTCTGTCTGCGATGAGCTGAACAGTGTCGGAGAAACATTGATTTGTAACATGAAACTGCTTTATTCAGTAATATTGGTTTTTATCACCTGATCTGTTTCATCTGGAGAGACCTGTGCTGTTAGTTCAGCTCTCAGTAAAAATCTCTTGAATTATGTACACTGAAGGAAGTCTAACCAGAAGTTGGCACATGGAAGAAGTTTCAGCTGGTTGCAATCTGCAGTCCTCACCACTAGATACCACTGAAACCTATTCACTGCTCCTTTAATGATCAATATATAAATAACTGGGTTGCATGATGGTTGATGTATTTATCATTAACAACTGACAACTAGCTTTTTACTAAGATCAATCTGGATGTTTAAATCTAAGACCTTGCTGTGAAGCAACAGTACTAACCACTGATTTATAATGATGATAAATAATAATAGGAAAAATGCAATTAACTACAATAGTGAGATAAACTACAGTAAACTGAAAAGATACAGTAATGCAGATCAATTCTATTCATGCTCTAAAACCTTGCCTGCCAGGTAGGAGCAGTGAGGTGCAGAATACTAATATGGAAAATGCTTGTGAGCTCAGGGGTCATAACCTGAGACATTTTAGCCAAGACTCCAATCAATTCCAATTTGTCACTGCAACATCCTGGTGTCGCATTTTGCGAGTACAAAATGGGAGCAAATTATTTTATCTGAGTAGGGACAAAGAGGATGTTCCAGGTCAACCCTGACACATTTACATCCCATCAGCAATGGTGCAAGGCACTCTGGGTATTAGTCATAAATCTGTTTTCATTATAAGGAACTTTTTTGGGAGCAGTTCAGTACATATAGCAGTTAATACGATGTGGCACGGATGTTATCTGTTGATGTTTTTTTCCATATAAACTCGGGCCATTGCTGAGATATTTTAACCATAGCTTCGACTTGAAAGCATTTTTAATCACTGAATGACAATTACATTCTGTGCCATGACCTTCATCTCTATTAAGAACAAAAACCAGCATTCCTTCAGTGAGGTTCAAAATAAGGTTCCAGGTCATGCCTCCACATAGGAGGAAATAAAGGCTGAAAGGAAAACACACATATTAAATCAGATGAAGTCTTTCTCATACACTGTTCACACAGACAAATTCACACATGTAGATCCCATGTACTGTAGACAGTCTATACATAGTGGATGCACAAAAACACCTTTTTATCCATGCACACACCCCTGCACAAACAAATAAACCTACCAGCCACAGCACAGCATTGTGCGGATTAAGGGTCTTCTGTGGTTGTTTGCCTTTTTAATGGTGTCCTAATTATCATTTAACCCTAATTAACCTGCATGGATAGGAGCCGGGCCTGATTAATCCTGCACATTGTTGGTCCACTGTGGGGTAGAAATCAACTTCCTCATTCACTCTTTAATCAGCTTTCTGCCAAAGCATTGCACAAATTGTGTGTGTGTCTGTGTATGCATGTCACACACACACACACACACACACACACACACACACACACACACACACACACACACACACACACACACACACACACACACACACAAATATCCATTTAGCAGCATCTTTGTTGCAAACATCACTCCACAAGGACAGACAGGGTGCTATGAGGCGGCATAGTTTCCTTCCCAAAGTTTAGTTATTTCTGTTATGCTGTCATTGTGAGAAAGTCCTTGGTTTTCTGTAAACAACAAGACATAATTCATTGTTATCAGTTTTTCAAATATGATTTCCATCGATATTATGTGAACATTCATGTTGTGCTATTCCGTTCCCAAAGTTTCTCCATTGAATTTTATATTTCAATTTGATGCTTTCATGAGCTGGTGGTTTTATTTTGTAGTTTAAGGCACCAGTGCACCTCACATGTATTAGACTTTCCAGGATTGTTTTTGTATCAGTTTCTGGATGTAGAGTATTGGGTGCATTGCATTGCCTTCTGGCTGAGGGAAGGAAAAGAAAAAAACAATTTCAGAATTGGGCCAACCAAATAACGTCTGCACTGCTCTGCTCCTGTGAGATACTGAACTTCCTACAATCCTGCAGGACTGGTCCAAAATGAGTCAGGACAAAATGAAGTGCAATACCAACAAAAATATTATATAAAATAGAAACATATCAGTTATATTTGACCTGCTTGGAAAATTCAAGGTTAATAAACAGAAGAAAAAGTGCAACTTCCCCATGCTTATGGAAAGCAGCATATGAGTGCATGGTTGTGTAAATGATGTGTAGGTGAATTTAATGAGTATGACAAGGTATGAATGGTTCAGGCCCATTTGTATTGTTGATGTTACTGACATAATTAAAGCAATATTGAAGCTAAAGACCATGACATGAGCAATACTCACATGAGTAATCTCCCTATATTGCACCTTAATGCTTCCTATAATATACAGCTCAGTCACCAGAAGAAAACATTGGCTTGAATTTTTTGCATAACATGGATAACCATAAGTATCATATCAACCGTAGAGTTTCTCATCAGAAGGTGGATGGACACCATGGCAAGACAATTGCCAAGCTACAGACCACTACAGAGCAAGACCAACAAATAATAAACCAGGCACTTTTGACAACATGACATGACATTTCCAACAGTGGTTGTGGTGAGAACAACCAGGTATTTTGAAGGCAATATTGGGTCATTTTCAGCATTGGTTGTAGCAACAACAAGCGGGTATTCTTTTAAGACAATGTTGGCTCATTAACAGCTGTGGTTGTGGCATCCATAACCGTGAATTTAAAAGGCAAGGTCAGCACTTTTCCAAAGGTGGTTGTAGTGAGAACAACTGAGTATTTTAAGCCAAATCATGTTTGTGGAAACCTACAATAAAAAAAAACATTTATTCTGGCAACTAGGTTGAGAATTTATATCAAAATACCACCAGTCTAATTTGTGAATAAGCAGATTTTAGTTCCAGTTAACTATAAAACCCTAGAAGCAAAGTAGTGAGCAGTTTTGTCTGTACAGTAGCCTAAATATAAAGGTACAGACATCAGTTGGTTAGCTTAGCTTAGTTTAAAACTTGAAACTGGGGCCAACAGCTAGACTGGCTCTGTAGTTAGCAAAATCTTCCCACCAGCACAGAGTGATCTGATGGTTACTAAGTTAAGTGTTATAGCCCAACATACCATACGGAAACTTCAGAGTTTCCCCTGTTTTTAAATGCTAAGCTAATAAAAGCTATTCAGCTGCAGACCGCAGCCATTTATTGAACAGACAGATATGAGAGTGGTATCGATCTTCTCAACTCTTGGCAAGAAAGCAAATAAGTATATTTCTCAAAATGTCGAACTGTTCCGTTAACATTTGCCAAGTTTTAACTTTCACTTGACTTTGCCATTCTTCTTCCTGTCTGGCACACTATTCTCAACCTGTTACAAAAATACACCATTTTACTTTCATTTTCCCAGAGCACACTATAATGCTTCCCACTGTTTTGACGATAATACACCAAAACTGTAGAACTGGGCACAGAATATGTGGGAAAATTACTTGAGCCAGAGCTTGCATCACTGCAACACCACATATTTGTCAAAAATATGTGTCCAATACTTTTGCATTATTTCAGTGAAGGGAGGTCTTCACATTGGCGTCTTATCTTCTTCAGAGAGGCAACACATGATATTCCAGGGAAAAAATGAAATTCATTAGAAAGCAATTACTTTCCAATCACTGGCTGACATTATCAAGTCACTGTGTCCTGTACCTGAGAAGGCAATATTCCTACAATGACACTGTATCTTTCCCCATATACCTTTCCTTTACTTATCTGTCTTCCATTTGTTCAACCATTTGTGCCTTGTATGCCCAAATGTGGAGGTAATGAGACATTGTGGTTCAATGCCTTATGGCTGATAAGCTCACCCAGAAAGATGGTTGGCATTACTCATATTTTCTGTGTAACAGATCCATTTTCCATTCATTTTCCACTGCTTATCTGTGTCGTGGTGGCAGCAAGCTCGGCAGAGAAGCCCAGATGTCCTTCTCTCCGGCCACGTCCTCTAGCAGAGACCCTGAGGTGTTCCTGGGCCAGATGGGATATGTATTACCTGCAGTGTGTTGTGGGTCTGCCCTAGGATAACCTCACAAGAAGGTGTCCAGGAAGCATTTTGAACGGATGCCAAAACCACCTGCGTCCTGAGTCCTTTCAATACAAAAGAGCAGTAGTTGTACTCCAAGGCCCTTCTAAACATCTGAACTCCTCACCATGCAAAGAGTCATGATTATTAAATCATTTCCATTCATATTATATTTGAGTTTTCATTCATTTTCAAACTTTCAAAGAGTATACCTTTTAAACTTTAAATATGCTAAAACCTTGTACAGTACCATTTCTTTCAAACTTTAATATACTTGTAAAATTATGATCAAATAATTCTGCCTCTGCTGCTCCCTCTCCATCTCTTCCTCTCTGAAAAAAGAGGTATCAAGTGCAGCATTAGTCTGGCTCACAAGATGTAGACTGTGGGTATAAAGCCTGCATTGGCCGCCTATCTGAGACGGTAACATGCTTCCTGAACTAGTCTGACAGACCTACCTCCACACTTTGTTATAGCACCAGGCGAAAAACAACATCAACTTGTTGGGCATGACGTTGTCTTTAGCGGGAACTGAATGCCGGCACTTGCCTCTTCACCAAAGTTCCCCCCCAACACTATTTTGCAAGTGCACCATTTTTTCCCCTCAGCTCAGAATCATGATGGGTTCAGCAGGACCTTTCTCCAGCGCTGGGAACAACACGAGATGGGTCTGGCTAAGTGATACTGGTATATTTTTGTACATTTTTCAAAGTCGTATACCTGCTGCGTGCACTCTGGTGTCACCCGCGCTTGCATTCACCCTCAATGAGAAGAAGCTTCATGCAGCGGCCGGGCCACGTAGGCTCTCTGTTTATTGTCATAATAACGCTAGGGCCCATCAGTTTGTTCTCAGTCTCCAGTTGTTTTAATTCTGATAGATTAATTTATTAAAATACTTTACAGGTGATCTGTAGTTTATGTTCATGGTTCAACCTCCATTTGACATGAATTCTCCTGTAAATCAGCATCATATCAGTTTGACCTGTCCCCTCAACTACACAGGCTAAATAAACTGTGTTTGACTATAAGGTTAATATTTTCAGGAAAAAAATACAAGACAACAGCTTTCATTAAAGATCAGTCAGATACAGTCAGAGCTTCACATCTGTAGGCTACAGATGTTATAATAAGAATCCTCACATCCCACTGACCACAAGTCTCTGTGTTGCTAAATACTTCAATTAACAAAACAGTCCAGTGTTAATATACAGTAGACTCTGTTGATGATGAATGTATTTAGACTCTGATGACTAAACTTCGCGCTGGGGGTGGATGTCCCACATTGTCCCTCACAGACCTACTCCTTGTCCCACATTTGGTTTATTGGGACCTGGTCATCCTACCAACCCAACTGCAAGAACACGTGTTGGCAATGTATGTCTGTACGTTACATTTTTACATTATTATGTAGCGAATATGTTGAAACTTACATTCTTTACATGTCAGCAACACTGGTTTAATGTGCGGTTATGTTTAGGCACAAAATCATCCTGGTTAGGGTTTGGAAAAGATCGTATTTTGGCTTAAAACATCCACTTCAGATGGCACAATCGCTGCCGGAAATTGTTGTCAGTAGTCTGCAGCTTGTCAGTGCTCTCACTTAGTTGTCACACTATCTATCATCCCCTCCACCTCCTGATGACAACGTGTGCTTATGTAATCACAACTATGTCACTTTGAAATGTTGATATGATATATTTAAATTGTACAAATATAACATATCCTTGGTTTGCAGAAATGTACAATGCCAGCATTTTCTTGTGGTGACTGGGCTGCTCCAACAGCACAATATGTCACTGAGTCTAAGAATAAATAACATTATAAAAACAGTGTTGGTTAGTCCTGCTTACTTGTTGACAATTAAAAGTAAACCATGCTGTTTTTATGGTTGCAGTGGATGCTGTAAAATCACTTTATTAGCCATCAAATTGAGTCCTGACACAGCTGCATCCCATACACCCTGTGGAATGCTCTAAAACATATTCAACTACTGGTCAGTGAAGTAGAAAGAGAGCTTACTCTGATGTATCTCAGCAGGAGGGTATTCCAGAAACTGGGACCAGCAAATGTGCCCGATCTGATGGCTCAGACAATTTAATTTAGTGTTCCGAACCCAAAACACACATTTTGAAATGTCAGGGTTTTATATTCGTCTAACTAAGATGATTTTTACCGTTTTCTGGCAATTATATTTTCTACAACTCATTTTGAATCCCTCCTTCACTTAATTACAAAATTGTAAGAACTGCCCTTTGTCCACCTCTCATTGCAATGGCTGAACTCATGGGGAAAGCAATGGGAGGTAGGACAGTTTAAAAAAGTCTAAATTGCACGTAACAAATGTGCTGCACAGCTGCACATTTTCTTTTTTTTTATATTCTCTGGCAATTAATCAGTGAGGCTCATTAAAGAGGAATTTGACTGTATCACAGGTCAGCCAATTATAATCAAGGTGAAGGATTTCAACACTGAGTGAATTTGCTCCATGAAAATTCATCTTATATTTCTACATTTTTAAGTATCTTCAGCTGTGCATGGTACTCAGATTTCCTGTTCCCCCTCCATCAGTCAATGATGAAAAATTAATCAATAGGAAATCTAACCACACCAATAATAAGAACGTAATGGCAGAATATTGTTTCCAGTTTCGAGGTTCATTGCACAATATGATGCAGCTCATTACTCTTATCCCTTGTGGAGATTATCCTTGCTCATTTGAGAGCAAATGTTCTTGGCTTAGTCCTAGTTTGATCACCAAAATCAAGCCAGTGGTTGTGTAATCAGTACACATCTTGATGTGAAGTCTTTAACTCAATCACACCAAAATTCAAGTTTGGGATTATTTCAGATGTTTTCCTGAATGCCTCCCTGATTAAATCAAGTAACTTCACAATGACTTCTGATAAATAACCAATGTTATCCACCAGTGTCTACATTAAACCCATTATTGTCCCTGTGATATATCCGTCTCCCCCACCACTAACCTTTTGCTCGCCCTCTTCATTTTTTCTTCCCGTCCTTGCTTTTCATTCTGGCTCTGTCTCTTCTGTCTCTCTCTACAGGCAATTTTCCCCATTCACTTTTCCCTTCCTCCTCATGACTCAAGTCACGAGTCATTAGAAAAGCCTGACCTTCTGGGAAAGGTCTTGGGTAAGCAGTGATAAAGTAGGGTTGGCCCATTGAAGAAAGCTATGGTGTAGCACTATAATAGGTGCAGCTATAGTCCAGGGAACGGACTAATGGTCCTTAACCTCCATGTGCCATTAGCCTGAAATAAAGACAGGAGGGAGGAATACAGACTAGAGGGAGGACAAAAGTAGTCTCCCTCTGCTCTACCCTGTCTGACATGGAGACGTGGATGATGTGAACAATAAATGCACTTTATGTGGTGCCTCTGTATTGACATTCCTTTTAATAGTCACCTCGTCCTGAGGAAGCATTAGTTACTGCTAGCTTGAATGGTACACACAAAATTGTAATGCCAACATACAGAACTTTAGCTTCAATATTAAATGTTTGTTAGTGTTTTATATATCATGTAAAATAATGTTTTGTCAGAGACATAAACTCCAGTATTACTATTTGACTTTGAAAAAAACATTTGATTTACACAGTTTAAGGGGTATTCTAAAATGTTAGTGTAGCACTTCATAAACAAAACTGATGCAGCAGAGGCCAAGAAATCCTGACTTTGATCATTAGTATGCATCAAGCTCTAAAAAACACTCAATCCTACAATTCCCATAATGCAACTCCATAGACTTTCACTGGACGACTCTTGCCTAGCAACCACCTACATGAGACTGCATACCCCCAATTCATAATGCAGGCTTTCGGAAGAAAATTTAAAAGGGTAACTTTGATATTTTCAACCTGGCCCCTATTCCCATGTTTTAAATGACTAATGGGGAGAATTTAAAGGGGAAAAATGGTCCAGTAGTGAGTGACAGGGCTGCAGGCTGCACTGTAACCACTTGGGCAATTATGCACCATCAATTTCCTTCTACTGAAATTGCATATTTTTTGTCATTGACAGGCTCAATTTGGTGTTATAAGTGTCTGACAATATTTTGGAGAGTCCTGCAGAGGCCGACTTTTTGTTTAAATTTAACAAACCTTTTTTTTTTTAGATCTCGAAACAGTTCCAAAATTGCTATTGCCAAACTCCCCAGACTCCATTTAAATAATCAGTTGCTGATTGTTAGATCAGTGCAAAGACTAACCAATGCAACTTCGTGAGTTTAATTTTGTTTCTGTTGACTTTGAATTAAGTATTTTTACAATGATAAAATTAGTATTTATTTATATGGAGTCTAGTGAGTTTGGCAGTATCTAATTTGGGGCTGTTTCTACTTAAACAAAAGGATCTTACTCTTACAAAAAGGTCTATAATGTTGTCAGAATCTTTTTTTGGTGTCTCTTCCTTAATTTTCCAGGGCCTTCTGAGCCAGTCATGACAATTTGCATGTGGATAGTGTGATGAGATTTTTTGCTAACATAATATGCATTCATGTTCAGAGCAGTATTGCAAATGTGGGCCTTTCACACGGCCAATTGCATTTAGAAACCCTGAAATAATAAAGGGTGTTTCATTGTTCACACAGCTTAGTAATGATATAATGTCAGCAGAAAAACAACAAACCTGTGACTCTGTAGAAATGGTAGTCCACACCATGCAAAGCAGGCTTGAATCTTATAATTCCAGCAGAGTATTTGCAGCAGACTTTAGTATAACAGCTGAAATGTTGGCCAATCAGTGAGCTATGGGGGAGTGGTTGAGGTGATAACACATTTCTTAAGTTCTGAACCTCATCAACTATTTTTTTGTCCTAAACGGTGTTAAATACAGCTGCTGACCAAATGCTTCCTGCTATTGTTCTTTACTGAGTCACTGTACTTAAGTACAGCCATGATGAATCATGACAGAGCATTCTCAACGATAATCCTCTGCCAACGACCAAAAGGGGTAAACACAAGTACTTATGAAGAAGACTATCTGCAGTTAGCATATACAGAACATTCTACATAGCATATGTTTTGCTATAATGGTCTTTGGACAGTGTGACTGAAATTGGAAAATGTTGAGAACAGTGTGGACAAAAACAACAGTGTTGGTAGATCTTTGTGCATTCAGGGATCTGATTCAAAAGATGGATTTCATGTTGCCTGGAGCTAATTTATCTTGGTGTCACAATCTGCCCATATACCCAAGGTCAAAAGTGAGATAACCAACAGGTTAACCACACGTGTGCTACAAGGCCACATGTTAAGTGCGCAATTAATCACATGACTTTGTTATTCAGTAGAAGGCAGTGCATTAGAGAGCAGTGAACAAGACGGTCGAAATTCGAGGCCTTCTGACTGGAGGCCTGCTCATGCTGTGGTGATTAAAGCCTAAAACACACAACATGCCAATATGTGTTGCCTTTGTTGTTGATGAAATAGGAGCCACTGGATGTGGGTAATTAATTTACATATGCTATTTTCAGTGTATATTAAAAGACTCGTTGGAGATGAACTGCGTCTCGCCTGGAATGTAGATGAGATTAGGCGGCAGCAGCAGGGGGTGGTGACAAAAACGCTGCAGTCAAGTCGGAGAGTTACCAGCAGAGAGACTCTATTTCCAGCAACCTTCAAGTCACAGAAATATATACATCCTATTAGATCCATCGTAACGCCGCCCATAGTTTGCAGACAACTCATTATTATAATTATCAACCACACAGGATATGTTTGTTAACATACATACATATACACACATACATATTGCACAACATCAAACTAGCAGTCTCAGAAATTACAATTATATCAAAACTAAGAGCCAATCAGCTCTTTGATTAGGCAACAGTCAGGCGTTTCCCATCATACCCTGGGTCTTGCAGTCGGTGAGAGGCAACTGCAGCACCTAGCTCTAAAAATGTCAGGATCGCCCAGTGTCGGTTTGGATAGGCTCCAGCCCCCCGCTGAAGTCCTTTCAAGTCATCTGTCTCAAGTCTACTACCAGTCAAAGTCAAGTCGAGTGAGTCAAGTCGTCTCACTTGAGTCCACCACCTCTGACAAATGGTAGTGAGTATAAGCAAACTGCAAACCCTTGCTCTTGCAAACAAAATCATTAACATAATTTTGTGAGTTCAGTGTTTTGAGGTTAAGATTAGCACATTTATCCTGATTAAGGCCACCAGTTATGAGATTATTTAAAGAGATTTACTGCCAAAATGCCTACACTGATGGAAAGCTACATGCTGATAGTGGCACTTGAATTTAGTCAATTCCCTTTCTAAACCACACTCACGGCGCAGGCAGTCTGTTTAGCATATCGTGACTAATCAATTAACTGTGTGTTGATTAATTGAAGTCTGAGTGAAACCTAGCAGACCAGAAGTGGATGTTAGGGACCTGCTTCCATGATACTATTGATTGTATGAGGGTCACCTGCCATATTGCGGGAGCATAATGTGTCACTGTGCCGCTCGCAGTTGGAGAAAGCACCTTCTGGCGCAGGCCTGCATGCTTTTACTCTGAAGTGGATTATTGAATATCTGTCCATCATAACAGTGCTGGAGTAGAAATATCCTGCACAGAGCACTGACACAGGCAGGGAGCAGATGTTGCCATTTTTTATTAATGACCAACATCAACATTATGCTGTGTACACATCAAAACAAGATGCGCATCACATATCACACCAGTGGGTGGACACATGCAGCAGAGCCCCAAAGCATAAACTATACATTTATCACCTATGTGTATTACGTAGAACTTGAATCATATACTGTAAAATACAAGATTAGTCCTACTATTCCAATGTTCACAGCTTCTTGTATAAAGCAGTGACTCTGTGTGTGTGTGTGTGTGTGTGTGTGTGTGTGTGTGTGTGTGTGTGTGTGTGTGTGTGTGTGTGCATGTTAAATAAAATCTGAGAAGAAGAAGAAGAAGAAGAAGAAAGCAAGTAAGCATTTTTGAGTGTCATGAGTTTCATTTTCCTTTCCTGGTGCAAAACAATATGCAGTCAGGTCAATCCACTTCTCTTTTAGCACTGACTTGGCAAATCCCATCACATATTTAGAGAATAGCAATTCATTGGCTAGTAGTTGAGACGACTGTCTATTAATAAACATGGTCACTGGGGTTTGGCTCTGCAAGGGTTTGTTACTGATAGAATCGGTAAATAGAAAAATCCCCAGAGTCTCACGCTAAGCTTTGACTCTGAAAAGTAACGTAGGCTGCTCCATGTGATAATAATAAGTCAAAGTCTAATCAGAATGGTCACAGATTCTAGTTTATTTTGAAGTGTGAGAGGGGAGAACTGCAATGATTTTGTTTGCTTCCTTCTTCCTCCCACAGAAGTACTTATGAATTTCATGGCAGATTACTGTCTGTGTCGTCTTGTATTACTGATATGTTTTTCAGGTACTGAGTGTAGCAATACAATTAATTTTTGTACCAACAGTATATCTGCAATTATCAGTAGCAATTATGTCTCACCCATATCGTAATTGTAATACGTAAATGTAGAATCGTATTTAAAAACTTTAAATTGAATTTCTTTAACCAATAATAAAGACAATAAGGTAAGAAGTTGTTTGTCAAAAAGAGAGGCAATATATCAAATACCAAAGCTAAAAAAACAATGCAACACAAACATACAACATAAAGGCAAAAGTTTTCAGAGTCTAATCTTCGTTCACCATTTTCAGTGTCAAGTGATAGGCTGTGTGTTGGGATGCTAACACATGCCTAATACTTAACACAGAGTAAAGCTGAGCTGATGGCAGTGTGATTAGTTTTGCAGGTATTTGGTCAGAAGTGTTGGACAAGTTAAGATATGACCTGATGATGGCACTAGATGATGAAAAGTTAAGGGTTACCAAACTGAATTATTCTGTGAGGATCATGAATGTCTGTACAACATTTCATTGCAATCCATCCAGCAGTTAAGAAGATATTTCAGTGTGGACAAATATGGTACAACCTCATGGTTGGTGGCGCTTGAGAAAAAGTCAGGGGATCACTCCAGCTGATAGATTTGACCCCTGGGAACCATGAATCTCTAAAAATAAACATAAATAGATATATAAATAGACATATATTGTCAAGATATATAAGTCTGAGCCAAAGTGGTGGACCAACCAACCAACCAACCAACCAACCGACATCACCGTACCAAGAGTCATGCCACGAACATAGCCTGGCCTGGTGTTAACATTCTCACTACTGGCTCCTATTAAAGCTACGATCTTTATTTTTATATACATCCTAACATCCACCCATCAGTAATTAAAATGATTGACCATGTAACTAAGTTTAGGTATTATTCACTCAAGTAAAGACTTTAGATACTGATTTCCCTCAGCAATCCCTAATGACACATTTCTTTACAAATGTGAAGCACTGATTCTTTAATACATGTACAAAACAATACTTGTTAGCCTGTTGTCCTTGAATGTGGTTGACAAACGCATCACCTTATCTTACCTTACGCTGTGGTTGATGTGTAAAATATGCGGTGACAAAGAAAATCGTTAATCATTTCGTGCAAAATGAGACGGCACAAACAGGCTAATAACAGAGAGTGTGGCCTTGGCCCGGCTCTCTACACCACAGGCTGTCAATAGTTGTCTCATGGAGGCTGAGAAAGTACGAACATATGAGGTCTTAATGAAAATTACTGATCAAAGACTGGAGGTAGGTTAATTAGAGCGCACATCAAAAGACTCTGGATTCTCAGGAGTGAAGCCTCACATTAACACATGTTTGACACATGGTGGTTCTCCAAGCGTATCACATACATCACCCTTATCCCAGCTACTTTTAACCTGACCCCCCCTCCAATATGCACTCTGGCATCCTGGCGAGCAGAAGGTTTTCATAAAGGCATTAATGTCCATCACAGTGCAATAGCAATACATCAAACTGTGCTCTTTTGTTTTGATATGATGGATTTCCAAAAATGTCACCAGCAGCTTTGCATTGACACTACAGGTGGACATAGTGAATGACTTTTCCAACATATAGCACAATACACAGATTTTATAAACACAAATACTCTGGGTGCTTTCTGCATCAGTGATCAATCTAATGAAAACAAGGTACCTCTTCTCCCCACATGGTTGCCACAAGACTTTATGTAAACTCCATTAAAACAGCAGCAAAAATGTAATTAGTGTTAGGCATCGCTAAGCATCAGCTCAGCAGTAATTCACTCCTTTTTCTCTTGCTTTCTTTCCCTCCTTTTACCCTCCCAACAATTCAGAATAGGAAGGGATGAAATTTCCCAGGGATCCAGGAAATGCTTACAGAGGATTACACAGGAAACACACAGCTACTTGCACTCTAGCATTAAGTGAGGCTTAGGTTTCAATACAGTATGCATATATACTCCTCCCCCGTGTTTTGAAGACCAGCATTAAAGAAATAATATATGCAGTCCCCTTATGCTACGGCCATTTATTATATTGAAGCTCTCTCACTGCTTATGAACAATTTCATTAATGTATATAATATTCAGCCAGCAGCCATCAATATAAAAAGCCTGAATTAATCTTGCTGTCTTTCACATTGACTGATTGCCTTGTCTTCTATACACTAAGTGAATTAATTACGTAGTCTCATGTCAGCTTAAGCACCTGAGAGGAGAAAAGGAATTAAGAAAACTGATAAAGATGCGTTGTGCAGTCCATTAGAGACAAATCAGTTCCCATGATTTAAATTCTATGATTAATATGCACGCTGATGAACACAGGAATATTAAAGAATATGAGATTCAATTTTAGGACCTCTGGTGTGCACTGCATGAATATCAACTATTGATGATCAAACGTTTAGTTGGCAGGGCCGAGCTGGTGTAGGTTTTTTGGCTTATGCGTTCATGCATCCCTGCACTCTTTGAAATTCATGACTGTGTTAAGGCCCCTGGATTTAATTAAACCAATTCAGGCGCGGTGGCAAACTGGATTGGTTAATGCAGTGCTGTGGAACAAGGAGAGGCAAACTGGGAGGTCACAGCGGCAGGGAAACCTGGGCTGCTGAAGCACTGATAAAAGCGTTGTTGATGGAGTTGTGGCACAATGAGAAGATGAGAGGAAAAGGCACTGAATGTTGCCATGGAAGGTAAATTGCTAAGGAGCAATGTTTGCATATGAAAGTAACTTGGTTATTATTTTGATTGATATACTATGTCGCTGTCATTACTGCTTGTGTCTGACTCTTTCATGGTGTTGAAATGTTCAAATGAAAGAGTGGTCCTCATACATTTACAGTATTTGCATCTAATCAAGTGCGAGTTTGTGTGATGCACTTCCACCAATTGCCAGCAATGCCAGATAAGTGAAAGTGTGATTTTCTCAACACACAGGGAATTACTTAGTAAATGAGGTCATCTTGTCACTCACACAAATGCATGGTTTTCAGTCGCTCAAGCTCAAATAGTGAATTTATTTATTCATAAGTACAAATAAAAAAGACTGAATATAGGTATAGCCTTAAATTTGACCTGCTAAGCCCTGCCCCCTTAATTACTGCTGGGCATGTCAAGCTTTCCTTTCTCACACAGAAAATATCCAGTTTATAATGTTGACCGACACTTACATGATATGATATTAATATTTTAATATATAATATGATGGGTTTTTGATTTCAGACAAAGGTATAAAAAGCAAGCCTCTCAACTCTGACAACAGCCCAGTTGCCAGATGAAAATGTCAGGCATGTTACTTCAAACAATTGAAATGTTACTTTTTTACATTTTAACACATCATATGAGTGTTTCTAGTTTTTAGTGAGACATCAGCAACCTTTTTAGTCATGACGGTGCTGCCAAATCAGGTTGGTTTTAAGTGAGACATCCACAAAATTTCCAGACGTGATTGTGCCATCAAAAACAAGTGTTTTATTAAACAAGACTTTGGTGGCATTTCAAGCCATGCTGATGCCGCTAAAACAGTGTTTTTTAGCAAGACAATGGCGGCATTTTCAGACATGATTGTGTCATCAGAACAGAGTGTTTTCATTGACACATCAGTGGCAGTTTTAGCTGTGATTTTGTGTCTCTAACCAAGTGTTTTTCAGTAAGACATCTGCGCTATTTCTAGCCATGATTGTTCACCAAATTCAAGTGGTTTTTAGGGTGACATCAGCTGTGTTTCGAGCTGTGTTTTTGCCACCAAACAGAATGTTTTTTATTTGAATATCAGCTTCACTTTCAGCCGGTATTGTGCTGCCAAAACCCAAATGTTTTTAGTGAGACATCTTTGGAGTTCCTGCCAAGATTGTGCTGCCAAAAACAGTTTATTAGCAAGACATTGCCAGTATTTACAGCCATGGTTGTGCAGCCAAAAACAGGTGTTTTTTAAACAGCTGTGGCATTACCAGGCTTGATTATACTGTCAGACCAGAGTGTTTTTAGCAAGACACTGACAATATTTCCAGCACTGACTGGGCCACCAAACCCAAGTGTTTTTTAGCGAGATATGGGTGGAATTTTTAGCCACGATTGTGACACCAAAAACAGGTGTTTTAGGTCAAAATATGATCTTTTCACAACCATAGCCAAGTGTTTTTTGTGCTAAACATAACCACACATTAACCACAGCACTGTTTAAATGTTAAGAAATGTAAAGTTTAAACATATCAACTACATAATGATGTACAAATGTGGTTTGCAAAAAAAACAAACATATTATGCCAACATGTATTCCGGTGACTTGGTTGCATAAGACTTTTGCTGATAGCTACATACATGATAACCTAACCTATGACCCCAGGAATTACTGTGGCTTTCCTTACGCTCTTGCTTTTTGCTTTAGCTTTTAGAAAAGCTAGAAAATTCACCACCATTCATGCTCTGTACAATGCATTTGTATTATACAACCCCATGCACACCGACACCACTTCCACATATGGAGAAATCCATAGCTTGACAGGCCTGCTGTGCCCAGTTATGATTGCTAGACTTCGGTAATGGCTTTGGTTGAGCAAACAGGCAATTACAATCAATTATCAAACATGATGTGGGTGAGTTATGAACTGAACCAACTGTGACAATGCCAGCAGCTGTACCTGTAAAATAACAATGAGATGATGGAAACGCTTGAGTTGTATCTGCTTATTTTTAATGATCACATTAGTTTTGAAGCGCATAAGAAACTCGACAGAGATAAGTATTATAGCTATATTTTTAGAAAACTAACTACTGCCCAGAAGCCAGCAGCACCGCACAGTGAATGTTAAGTCAGGCAATAGTCTGTTAATGCTGAAAGACTTCTGCTGCCTGAAATTCTGTGGCATCACCCATCAGCAGCCAATAATGTTGTGTCTGTGTTTACTGCCTTTACCATTAACAGTCACAGGCACTACAAGTACTGAAGCCATGAACTAGTTTATATCAGTCGTTGCACAGAGTACACTGATGCAATT
The DNA here is from genome assembly GCA_035609425.1 of Epinephelus awoara. Lineage (NCBI taxonomy): Eukaryota > Metazoa > Chordata > Actinopteri > Perciformes > Serranidae > Epinephelus > Epinephelus awoara. Next base: position 28,432,340 of record CM069312.1, read on the forward strand.
TACAGTAATTGCCAGTGACTTGATCTGACACAAAGTATAGCTCCAAACCATCTCAACAGATGCTTAACTGGAGAACACTTTGGTCCTTTGAGCTCTGCATTCCTCACTTCCCAATGAAACCTGCCAAGTGTGTCTGATGACAGAAGGAGATGGCAGGGAGCACAGGGGTGATAAGAGAAGGTACAGACAGTGTGCCAACGACTGTTTTGGGGATAGCATCAAAGTCTTTAGAACTTGTAACTGTCCCCATGGGCATGCAGCCATAAGTGCACTAACTGTTGCATGATATTGTCACAAAATACAGATCTGTTCCCTGCCCAGAAAGTCGCAATTGATCCAAAGTCAAAGTAAAGGAATGCAGGAAAAACTTAACCATTAATGCAAATCTTTTTTACTGGTTTAGGAGCCAGGTTTTCAGGCTGCTGAGACCTCTGGCACTACTCCTTTCAAAAACAGCTTCTTTCCTACAGCAGTCAGAGCACTTGACTCCCCTTGCTATCCCCCCACAAGTTCCTATATACTGACCTGCATTGCTCTAAAGGCACTGGATTGAACTTGAGCTGAACTGTTTGCACTGGTACATCAATGATTGTAGTTTTTGCCTGTTGGGCTACTTGATATGCCAGGAAACTCAACTGAATTGTACATTTCATACATTTTTTTACTGTACATATCTTTACATTCATGTGTTTCCTTTTTGTGTGTGCTATTATAGTGGTTTATGGTGTCTGTTGATTGTTTTGTTTGTTTGTTGTTGTTCATTTTCCCCCTTTAATTTGCATAAGCTACCATGCTCTACCAAAACAGTTACCACCAGCTGTGGAACTAAATAGTAACCAATCTTCTAAGCTTACACAGTTAGAATAGGGGTTTAGACCAGGAACCCCAATGTCCTTGGATCGTGTATAATATATATTAGGGGTGTCCCCAACTAAGAATTTTCATAGTCAAATCTGATTTGACAGATTTTTCCTTTAGCCAACTAATTGCCCCCCCCCCCCCCCCCCATTTATTAATGAGCTCATTTGAGTCAGTTGCCCCGCCCCAGAAAAAAAAAGGTAAAACACCCAAATAAACAAATTTAATTCTTCAGTTGGCATAATAAGATAATAATAATAAAAGTAAAAGGGTTATTAGGCTTGGGCGACTGGACGAATATATCGCCAATCGCCCATCGGCCAAGTCCATCACGGTTGGTTTCATTTTTGGCGATTTTTTGGGCGATTTTTGTCATTTTATTTTGCTAAATTAATGGTCTGTCTCCACAGAATTCAACTCGGTACATATAGTCCATAATTACTATGTAGAGCACAATTCAAAGTGTGTGCGTATTGGAACCTGCAGCTTCACACTGATTTCCGACGAGTCTTTCACAAAACACATCAGTGATGGCGGAGCTGAAAGTTACGGCCGGGCTCCACCAGCAACGTGAGCAGCGCGACATGTCTGCAGTGTGAGTCCTGTAGCAGCTCACCCCCTGTTATCAATTACAGCTGCTGCACCGGCAACGGGAGCAGCGCAATAACTCTCTATTTTAGGATGCTCTTCTATTTTTGTCACGCTACGCTCCCCTACGCGACCCTCCAGCAGATAAAAACTACATGGAATAGTGTGCTAAATGAGCACACTGTGTTTTTAAATGAATAAACCATAATCAGAGGAGATATGTGATGATTTTTTTTATGCATTTACCCATGTTTATCCGTGACATTGTGTAAATGTCCGTGGCAGACATTTGAAAGCAAGTAGATGACAAACAGTACAGTAAACTTGTAGATTAGCCTACTCAAATATATGTAATAACTGAGGTGGAAAATGCTTAAACTATCATGGCTCAGCAAACGGTAAACAAGGCGCTTGACGTGCAGCCGGTGGAACCCGGCAGTAACGTGAACTCATATGCGCATATGGTTAGCAATGTTACCAGCCGTGCTAAACACCCTTTCTGACGGCGTGCTTGTTGCCAGTATGCACAGATATTTCCGTGCCATGTTGGACATGTGTGGGCTCGCAAAGCACGCTGCATTTTTTTGCTGCATTCATGTGGTGTCGGGAGATCCGAGTTGCCGAGTTGTTTTTCTGACATGAGGTGGCGTTCATGTGAATTATCCCATTCTTTCCGACATCACATGAATGCAACATCCCCCCTCTTTTTTTTTTCTCCGCCACACACACAACTGCTGAATATATTGGCAACCGCCAGTTGATGGGCTGACGGTCACAAGTAAGTCTCAAGTCAAGTCTTAAGCAAGACCTAAGTTACTGTTGTTCAAATCAAGCAAGTCAATTAGAGTCCCTTCTATAAGTCAAGCAAGACAAGTCAAGTCATATAAAGCTCTGTGTGTAAGTCAAGTCTCGAATTATGAATACCAAGTCAAATCAAGTCCGTCTTTAATTTTAGTCTCAACTCCTCCAATTTGATGCTTAAGTCTGACTCAAGTGAAATCACCTGACTTGGTCCCCCACCGCTGCCTTTCAGTTTGCCCCCAGGTCTCCCCGGTGACTGTGAGCTAACACCCCTGTTAGCCCTGTCAGCACTGTTGACGTTGTTAGCACCGCACTGCTAACCACCACCACCACCTTAGGTCGAACACGTCCATGTTTGTTTGTGGCAAGGTAAGAGCTGCGCAATCCAGGCCCGGCCTTAAGTCATATATGCAAAGTGAAAAAAGAATAGCGTATCCACCACATGATTCTGATTCTCCCCCAAATTTAATGGGTTCTTCCTTGGCCCATGCTACAGCCTTCCACCAAGTTTCATGAAAGTCAGGCCAAAAACGCTAGCTGATAAACACACAAATGCACAAACTGAGCTGAATACATGACCCCCTTGGCAAAGGTGATCCTTGAGGGGACAAGGTCATCTTCATCCCGACAGAATACAAATTTGGATGAAGCATCTCACTGTCACAAACTAAAATCATCAAAATGTAACGATGTTGCAGTAACCAAGCTATTGTTGTGATTCATGTGGTATTACACTGCCTCTTCTCCATGTGTGATCAGTTAATAATGACTTCCACTTACTATACATCGGTACCTCTCTCCCCTTTAAAGGCAGTGATCTACCTGCTGTGATGCACTGACAGATTGCCAGTCGAGTAGCAACTTCAGGTTGTCATTATGCACAAAAAACAAATACTGTTGCCCAGCATGTGTAAAGTTGCAAAGTTTGAATGTCATACAGCAGCCACAGGGACACAATATCTCTTTTTATTTCAGTTTTTTAGACATTGTACAGTTAGCCTGGTCATCAAGCTCTTCATGCATATTGATGCACTTTTTTCCCACAATTCCTGTCACACAACAACAGTATCAAATTTAACCAAAGAAATCACAGTCAGAACTTAAAGCAATCACAGTCAGAATTCCACTCTGCCACACAAGTTGTTTATCACAGCCAGGAATGTTTTATGCACCGACAAAGTGGTGCACAGAGCTGTTCTGTGCACCAGCCTGATGTTAAGCTACACCTTCTACTCGGCCTGCAGAAAAATATGGATTTCAGTGTAACTGTGAATATCATGTTTTCATACACATACATATATCACCCTGCAATCTGCTGTATCTCGGCAATATTCATAGTCAGTGTTTACCAGCTGTCAGTGGATGTTACTGTTTTTACTGAAGGATGCAAGCGTGAGTAAACTGCTAATTGCTGCTGATATGGGCATGCTGTCACTGTGACAGTTGTTGAAGAAGCTTATATCAACTATTGACTGTATATCTACACAGAAATGTGTGCTCCATTACTTTACCAAGGCTTGTTTGATGGATTTTGATCCACCTTTTTTGTTTAAAGTATTTTATTTTAATTCTGTCTACACCAATAGCCATGTCTAAAAAATAATGTGTTGTATATCTTAGATATAGTCATACATTACAATATTAGGTCAACAGTTTTATGTACCTGTGAGATGTATTGATTTTTCATGTTGGTCTCAAAGGCATGGGAAGGTATCCTCTGCAACCTTGGCTTGTAATTTCATTAAACCGCAGCTCATGGTTAAAGCCTTTCCCAGAGCAGGTGAGAGGCGCTGTTGAGCATGCAATTCTGCATCCTCAAAATTAAATCCTGTTGGCTCGGTCACACAAGGGGTTGGACTTTTTACATACCATAAAGGTGTGCAACACTGTGGTAGCATGCTGCATTCTTCAGAACAATGCCATTAGTCATAGGATGCCAGGATGACTAATGCTCACAGGCCTGATCTGACTCAACCAGTTTGGCACTCTGAAGTCTGATGAAAGGATGGGGGATGGGTGATTGGATGATTTTTTTTATAGGTTTCAATAAACATGTTCTCTTTTTCAGTACATATGTTGTAACAAATGTTAGATTTGGCTTATTTTAAAGTGACTGCTGTGCTTTTCATATAATGATATATTTTGGTGTTTAAAAAGATAATTTGGATCTTTTAGGTTTGGGTTTTATAAGGTACTAATCCACGGTCAGTGTTTTACTGGAATGTACTGCTATGGATGGGGACAGCAACAAAACATTTTAAATTTAAAGTAAAGTTCCATTGATTGTCACACACCTGAGTGTGTGAAATTTGTTCTCTGCATTTGACCCATCCCCTGAGGGAGCGGTGAGCAGCAGCGGTGCCACGCTCGGGAAGATTCAGTGCCAGCTTATATGTACACTACATTGAGAATATTTGCACCGCTTTACCTTGCTGTCAGTGGCCTCTGACAGGTATCTGTCTCTTTTAAGCCAGACTCACTGAGAAAAACAGTAATTTAACATTGCTGAAAACAGGGGCTGCTGGTCTACCACTGCCTCATTCATAGACTATAAAATACTGGATGTAGCTACCGTGACATCACCCATTTGTTTGTGGACTCCCATTTTGAATGATATTTCGGCCCTACTCTGTTTTGGAGCCAGTCTCAAGTGGCCATTAGGGGAACTGCAGCTTTTGGCAGTTGGCTTTATTTTTCAGTCTCAAAGGTTGCCGTTTAATGTGTGTTGTACAAAAGGGTTAGTACAGATTCACCAAAGCCACGCAATAACAAAAAATGAACCAACTGAATGAGGCAGTGGTAGACCAGCAGCTCCTGTCTTCAACAAGCTAAAATTGTTAACAACAGTTTTTCTCAGTGGAGTCTGGTGGCTATGACAAAAGCACAGAACTGGAATGGAAGCCGTCAATGGTTTTCCTGTTGGAAAGGGTTGTCAGCAGCAAGGTAAAGCAGTGAATATATTCTCATTATAAACTGATTTTTTAGGAGGCTAAAATACATTTTGCTGCTGCCCCTGGGCACAGCAGTACATTGCTTAGCTTCCGTGGGGATACTAGTGCCTGTTTCTCCAATCTGGGGGTGTGCAGACCGACTTCTACTGTATGCAATACACTGACTATGGATAAGTACCCCATACAGCACTACTTCAAAAGATCCAAACCAAATTGATCCTCCCACCATACATTCACCCAACCTCTTAAAAGGGAAGTTCCATTTTTTACAACCTGGACCTTATTTCTGGCATTAAATACGGTTGTTTACTCACCCAGATAAGTTTGGTGTCATTTGGAGTCCTTCGAAAGATATTTAGATCCGCGAGAGCCGCATATGTCCATATAGTGGGAATGATCGGGGCACTGACAATGAGGCTCTAAATAACACATTATCTGCCGCGAAACTCGTTCATTTCACCAATATGTTTTTATGAATCGCTAGAGTTGCTTGTCATCATCATCTGGGTCATTTATACTGACCTACTAACCTCTGCAAAAAAACCCCCAGAGGCAATTCGTAAAGACAATCCTTTTTACTACTGAAACGTTCATCTTTCTTTGTCTCACTTTTTGTCACTGAGCATTATGTAATAATAAATTCACGTTTTGCATAATTAGTGCCTCTGCTTTTTGTGCAGTGTGCGGGCCGTTCTACACAAGCGATGAGAAGAAACTAAAGAAATGTAAATTCTCATAGTAATTTACTTATCAAGCAAACAAATGTTGTTCTCTGGCCAGCTGTTCCTCTCTCTGCCTCCGCATCCTCCTTTCAAAGAGCTCCTCATCCATATACTCTGGCTCAAAACGGTAAGGACGTCCATCATATTCAAAGTCGTCATCCACAACCTCAAAATCTGACAAATATTCAGCCATGTTTCAAAAAACTAACAGTAGCAAATTCCAGCTGTAAACAGAGCCGTGCTTCAGGTATGCAGCGGCGCGCGCACACCTAGGTAACATCATCCGGGTCAGAGGTTAGTAGGTCAGTATAAATGACCCGGATGATGATGACAAGCAACTCTAGCGATTCATTAAAACATATTGGTGAAATGAAAGAGTTTCGCGGCAGATAATGTGTTATTTAGAGCCTCATTGTCAGTGCTCCGATCATTCCCACTATATGGACGTATGCGGCTCTCGCGGATCTAAATATCTTCCGAATGACTCCAAATGACACCAAACTTGTCTGGGTGAGTAAACAACCGTATTTAATGCCAGAAATGTGGTCCAGGTTGTAAATAACGGAACTTGTAAGAACGGTTGTATGGTTATATGTTTTAATGGAGCCAGTCTATTGGCATCATCTTATACTGTTCTTATCTATTGCTGTGTGTATTTTTAATATGTTTTTATTTTTTAGCCATCCTGTGCCTAGCTTAACATCTTGCCAAAGGACTACAGTTGAAAATTAGCCTGCTGGCTAACACTGGCACATTTACAGAAATGTTGATTAATGTGCACTGTCCTTTAAATAAATAAATGAAATGAAATTTAATTTCAGTTGCATAATTTCTTGATGACATTATGTTAATATGTATAGGAAAAAACATGTATTTATTTTTCATATTCCTTTGATTAAAAAGTTCATAGAGAATCGTGTCAGGGTGTCTCATCTGGTGGCAGCATTGGTTTCCAGTGTCACATGTCAGTTGAGAGTGAGCACCAAGTCAATTTTTCTACTGCAGCTGCTGCCCATGAGAGACTGATGAGAGTTAGATTTGCAGAGGCAATAGGCGGTGGTCTCATTGCTGACTGATCCTTATCCTTCCTTCAAAGCCGGGGCTCGAGTTCTCTGGCTCAGCTCACATCTCCTACTGGTAACAGCTGTTTTATCGCCGGCCTTGGATTCAACTTCTTTTCTAATAGCCACCCGCTCTGCATACTAGTGAATAGCGAAAAGGTCACATACTTTATCTGCTGCAGGCGGGCAAGTGATGAGAAACAAATGTACTATGTGAAGAAAATGGAGGAAGGTATAGGATGCCGTACTTTATTTTAGATTTCATTACATTTTCTCACCTATTCTTGCACATACAGATAATTCTGAATGTAAATAGTTGATGCTTACATTTGACCTTTAGATCCAAGATTGAAGTGGAGGTTTTAAAGGTGAGGCTTTATAGTTAGTAGTTATAATACCTGATTAGCATCTGACCTGACAGTATCTCACACGGTAGAGCAGGTGGTCTGCTATTCACAGGAGCGTTGGCCCCTTTCCCAGCTCCTCCTTACAGCATGTCCAAACATTCATGATTAGAAAAGGTAATCTTTATCCAGTGCATACTTTGACTTTATGGATGGAGCTCCTCGCCATCACAGGCCATTCTTTTCCCCAGTGTTAAGATGTTGCAGTCTTGTCTACAGTGCAGCAAACATTTGGATTCATTACCAAACTTTAATCAATCATGCTGTACAGCACTGTGCCTTCATTCCATGTGTGAAAATATTATGCAGTTCATTTGTTTGGGAAGAAAATAATACTGTTAACACTTTTTAATGGCCTATTGATAGGTGAAACTTCACAGTCCTCTAAAGCTTTACAGGACTGACAAAAACATCATGCACTTACATTTTAAAGCAAATGGATTGCACTGATTTTTAATATTAAAATTGTCTTGGTTACATGAAGTGTTTTGTAGTTAAAGAAGTTGTCATGTGCATACCATTGTGAAATTTTATGTCAAGAAATTTAATGATAATGAAGGAACAGTGCGTTCTTATTCTTCTTTTTACTAGTTGGACTTTAAGTAACTGAGATGCTAAGCTATCACAAGGCACAATAAAGTTTTACTTGAGTTCCTCTTAATTGTTTAATGTACTTTTTGAAGTTACTCTCACCAAGTTCAGTATACCTTAATGTAACGAAGTTCAACCAGACCAAAACATTAACATCCCAACTTGCCAGACATCACCATTTGGTCAGTGGACTAGATGTGCTAGATATCCTCCTGCATCTGATGTTAACATTCTGGGACAGTGTGTCAATTTATGCCCGTTACATGCATTGTGTCTTTTCAAATGACACTTCTGTTTTTGCAGTTTCCACTTGTTAGATGCATTCAGTCTTTCAAAAAAAAAACAACGTACAATATCAGTAAAACACCTTCTATTTACGTTTATGTCCTTATAGAACAAAACTACGTGGTTAGGTTTAGAAGAAAACATCATGGTTTGGGCTTCTCATTCACATGGAGAGCAAACAGCAGCCTACCAGGTGAAAATCCACGGTTTGTTGGACTTACCAGCACCATTTTAAACAGTTGCTATCCAGTGGCATTATAAACTGATGTACTTTGACAGCGGTATGATACACTGCTGGGCACCGTCATAACTGGCACGAAAGGAGGCTTTTTGCACTAATGTCTGACGCCGACATCACTGACAAAGTGGTGGGATGAGTTCAGAATGAGAACGGGCTGGCCAGACACCACTAACACTCGCTAATTGAGGAACCCATTTACTCTACATTGTGCTTTGTTGTATTGAGGAATTTTGGACAGGAGGCCTTTTTCTATTCTACAGTGCTTACTACATCTGACTGGTGTATGGCGCCATGGCCAACCTGATACAATGGCTTGCCCCTGTGGCAAAAGTGATTGGAGATTTACATCAGTGTACATCAAAACAACGTCCGCCCCTTTAACTCTTTGCTCAAGATATCGGAATAAAAATGGGTTGTATGAGTACCCACAAGTCTCCTGGAACCTTGAGAAGGCTTGTTCCCAGGAAATGTTTTGTTGCTTACAATCAATATACTTATTATGCATAATTGAATTCCTGAAATTTAGTTATGGCTTTTGGTTTTGATGTACCACTCCAAGAATTCCTGTGGCCCCATCTAGCCACCACTATGAAAAATTTCTAGTACCGCCACTGGTGGCCACAATTTAATAAGGCGTGGGAATTCAATAATATTACAAGGCTTACAAGAAAATTATTGGGAGTCATCGTCATGAAAATGACTGCTGTTCATTGATTTACTGGTAGGCAGTGCTTAATTTGTAGAATTAGAAGTAGGGGAACACTTTGGGCCTCTGAGAGAGCAGTGTTCCCCCACTGCCAAAAGTGGGGGAACACTTTTTTAAGCGGCACCCGAGCCGCCTCACCGCGCAACTCCGAATGGAATGGTTGTGACATCTAGTGTTGTGGGACCACGGTATGATACCAGTGAAAGTATCACGGTTCTGAGTAGTATCAGGATACCACAGCAAAAATGAGGCAGATGTGCCTTTTGTCATTTATAAAAAGATAAATGACTTTTCTATAATACATCAATGATATTTCAATGGAATAAATTACTTATTGACTTATTCATACTTCAAAAACAGCATCAATAAGTGATTAACACAGGGGGGATTGAAATAAAATAAATAAATAAAATAAGAATCAACCAGCCACCCTCCTCCCCTGACAAGTAAAGAACAGTCCCTTCATAAGTAAAGAACAGTCCCTAAAGTGTGGTGAGGTTTGTGGACCTCTGACACGCCACATACCTGTGTGCCGCCATGGCTCGGTTGTTCAGGTACTACTGGGCCAACAAAAGAGGAAATCAGGCTACTGGACCTGGAGTCGGACTTCTCTGTCGCTGGTAAGCCATTATCTTGCGCCGCGGAGCCGCCGTAGGCTAGTCGCAAATGCGAGTAAAATGCTCACATGTAGAGCTCTGTGGAAAACAAATCACTGCAGCAGCATACTGAGTGCCAGGTGGCCAGCGCGTACCGTTATTGGACAGCGCATGGACACTCACCCTCTTGGGATTGGACTTTGAACTTATCCCACAGTAGTGGTACGTGAGGCACCGTAGTACTACAGTACTCCACCCTGCAACACTAGTGACATCAGCCGATACCGTATGTAGTTTTTAGATGTGAAAAGTTCTCGACCCATGCAAATTAGTTCCGGAACGCACCAAGGCCTTTTCTGATATTAGGCACTGCTGGCAGGTGCATCATTAGTAGCTGTAGCTGCTTGAAAAAGTGGACAAGTTCTATGAGGACATGTTGTCCATGAAGTTTTAGATTTCATCATGCACCAGCGAGAAGAACCTGGAAGACAAAATGGCTACAAGTGGATGTTCAACAATTGCTTGAAGACGTTTTTCATGCAAAAACCAGGAGATGATTTTTGTAGCTCTGGACCCTTACTAATTAGCCATGTGTCATTTCACGTGACTGAACAGTATTTTGCACTGGGACACTGACTATATTTGGCATGTAGATTCTTACAACAAGTTAAAACCATATAAAATCTGCACCAGTGGCTGCATAGATTGCTTTTTCGGAAAAGTCCTATGATTGAAAGCTGCACACACAAGCAGTGACCCGCCCGTCATAGATGTAACGTGTTAATTTTAACCACAACATTTTTTTTTCTTTTGCAAACTTTTGGTGTCACTCATATGTTTGTGTTGTGGGGATTTGGATAATCTCCACTGATGTGACCAGAACTCTGTTTATAGTATACCAGCAAGTATAATTACCTTTATTCCCTGCATAATAAACAGCATCACTCCAAAACTGTCAACCATCCCACCACATCTGGGACTTAAATTATCTTGTTCCCACACATTAAGAAAACTGGGCCATGCATCTTTTATTTCCCCACAAATGTCACCAGGTGGGCTCTGTGCTGTTTGTACAATTTGCACACTTCTCTTTTTATATATTCTTCCTTATTTTTGATCGGCTGCTCAGCATACGACTGACTCACTCACATGTGCAACCATTTGTTTCTCACTTTAAGAGTGTACATACCTGTCATCCTTTTCTTTCATCTCTTTCCATCTCCATGTCAAAGATTTTTTTGTAATTATTTCAACTGTTTACACTTTTGGAAAACTTTCAGCATTTCATACAGAAACTGAAACAGTTTTATTTGTCGAAAAAAGAAAAAAAAAAGCTGCTGCTAATGAGGAGTTACTTGGTTACTTTATTTTTAAGTGCTCATTAGTGCTGTCACTTGCCAGTTTGAAGGGTTGTCTCATCTAACGTATCATTAGAAGATGCTGAAGGCTTTGCTTAAGAGATGACAGCAAAGAAAAGTAAATATTTTCTAAATGTTTATTGCTGAAGTTACTCTCTCCAAAAAAAAAAATAACAGGATCTGGCAGTGGTCATGTTCTCTCTGTCAACAAGTCAATAAAATATGATGAGTGATTGGAATTCTGTTTTCAAAAGATAAACACAAATACACTCTCTTTTTCTCTCCCTTTCCTTTTCTTTACTCTAGAGCATATGGAAGACACAGGAGCAAGCCCCATTTTTAAGGTGGAATGCCAGTCGATGTGTGCAAATCCATCAGTGTTTGTCTCCTGCTGAGATACTGAGATGATGGATGGATCTAATGGATTGATTTAAGCCTCAGCTCCACTTACTGACTGACTGAATAACTGAGTGAATGCTAGAGCAAATAACTCCAGCTGGTGGGGGGATGCATTTATACTGTGCACTTCCTCCGCCGTCAAGTTCATCCATCACTCCTGCTGATTGTTATGTTAGGCTCTCTCAAGGTTATGTGTCTGCTTTATTATTTCTTAATAAGGTGGTGATTTGACACTCATATTATCATATCACTTTGTTCATGTTTACTTCAATTTTGTAAATAATTTTTCAGTGGGCTCTTGTTACAGTGACTGATTATGAAGCCGTACATGAAGAATGTGTTTTGTAGGAGGAGATAACTTGTATTTTAAGTTATGATAGTGTCTGTAAGGCAGGAACAGATAAATACCCTACCCAGTCACAACAACAAATGTTGACAATGTACGTTTCTGCAAAACACAGTTATGTAACATTTGTATGTAGCATATGTATGCTGAAAACTTACCTTTCTTTACATTTCAACACTGCTGTGGTTAACATATGGTTATGGTTTGGCACAAAAATTGGCTGGGGTTTTGAAAAGATCATGTTTTGGCCTAAAAATACCCAGGTTTGTTGCCATAACCACTCCTGGAAATGCCTTGAAGTCTTGCCTAAACCTGATTTTGATGTAAAAGTCTAGAAATGTTTGTCGTCTGCAGTGGTCTGCTACTTGGCAGCTGTCATGACATCCACCTTCTTCATCACCTTCCAATGACGAGTCCGCTCATAAACTTGTAATTTGAACTATGTCACCTTAGAAATGCTGACACTGTATGAAACATACAAACAGTAAATATCTGTGGCTTGCAGGAACATACAATGCCAACATTTATCACCGTAACCCATATTTCAGTATTATGGTACCTATTAGACAGTATCATCCACAAAAGTTATGTTGTTCTGACAATAGTGGTATCAAATCAGAAAATGTTTCTATGTGTCTGTCCAGAGAGCATGGATATATTTTTCATTTAATGTGAAGGACTGACTGAAAAAGTTTGTACATTTACACAGTGGTCGGACCTAACATTTCAACTTGGTAAAAACAAGGTAATATGATAATTATCTTCTGGAAACATCAGGTAATACTGGTTTAATTACATAGTAATTACACAAGTAATAACCAAGCAGCAATCTCTGCAGCTGAAAAATAAAGTTGACGTGGTCGTGCAAAAAACTCTAGTTCCCCTAATGGCCACCTGAGGCTGGCTCCAGAGGGCAGTAAGCCCTGTTGGACCCCCCTATTAAAATTACCAACTGTACAACAGAAACAAACATGTTTACAGCCTGGTGCAAAAAACATTTTTGGTCTCTATAGCTGATTCTCTCTTCATGAAAACTGTACTGGGTTGATTTTTAAATAACTCACCCGTCTACATTTTATGAAGGCATAAAGTTATGCATAAGTAAAGGCGAGCCACTTTGAGTGACAGGCTGTCTGCAAGTCATCTCTACAGTCTGTGAGTCAGATTCACCCTTCACTCCTCCACAGTTTCACCCTGTCGCCAAAATATGGTCACTTCTGTCTCAAAAAAAAAAAAAAAAAAGATGGCGATGGTCAAAATGCCAAATTGGAGGCTTTAGAACAGGAGTCCACAAACTAGTGGGTGACATCATGGTGGCTACAACCATTAATTTTATACAGTCTCTGGTATATAACAGTGCTTTAATATCAGGGTTCCTTGAATATGGTGATAGCATGGCATAAATATGAGAGTATCACTGGGAAGCACATCCCTATAGGACAGAAAATCTAAGCAATAATATGGTAATAACAGGGCAAAACAGAGCTAATTTTAAAATAATCAGGTCATATTTCTATTCTATAATTTAGTAGTTCTCAAGTGGTTCAGCCACGGGGTCCAGATTAGTATTGGTTCAAAGTCCACACAATTAAATATACTCAGTGTCATACTTGTGTTTGGCCATGTCAACGAACTGGTTTGCTGTCTCTGTCAAGTAGCTGTCTATTAGTCATTCAATCTATAGCAGGAAATGGCACTTCAAAATAAAAGCTTTGTGCCAGAAATTCACTGTACTTCAAAATAAAGTTGTGTTTTTGTTTTGTTTTTTACAAACTTCATACGTTAATTGCGATCCACCAGTTGGGAATCACTGCTATGAATTATTTCTTTATGACCTTATTATCAAGCTGTAATGAAATGTACCCTATTTGTGAAACAGTAATTTAGGAAAAAAAGGCAACGATTGGAAATATTTGGAGATGGGAAGCAGGTGAGGGATTACACTTTTGTTGTAGCACTAGCAGCTTCTACTGGTTACTCCACTTGGAGTAAGATGGGAGCTGGGAATGGTTTGGAAGTGCCTCTACACTCTACAAATATGCATGCTTGTTGTAGGCCAAAGTCAATCATTCAAAGTAATAACCCTCCTCAGCTGTCTGATGATGATGTGACAATCACAGGTCCTAAACATGTGAATCTGAGTAGCCATTTCAGTGGGTAGATGGATTTGTTTTGAAGATTGCTTCATGTGACTTGGTTTGCACATTTTTGGTAACTGTCAATAGCATGCAACGTTTGTGTTTCAGTTTTATGCAATCTTTAGAAAAATTGACCACTTGCTGAGACATACATAAATAACACAGCAAGAGATCCCATCCGATACAACATAAGAAATAGTTTTATGGCGAAACATTAATTACCTGTTGGATGTATTGCTTTGTAGTTAGTATGCTAATATCATTTGTTTAATAATATGTGAGCACTTCTGTGACTTAGAGCAGGAGAGTGGGGCTTCATCATTAATATTCTTTTATCTCAAGTCCTTTTATTCAACTATGTTTTTGTGAAAGGACTCAAGCTGTGGATTTTTCCCTTTTAAAATTTGCTGTGAATTTCTTCTGTCACCCTTCTACTTTATCTTTCTTTCTGTTAGAGGCAAAACGGCATGGTGAAATCAGAAACAATGTGTCACCTGCATCATTCAGTCGCTAATTTGCAGGTGTGACGCTTCAGACTTTGACGAAGCTTTCATATGTGGGGCCTTTTGTTTTGCATGTTTCCAGTCTGCTGAGGAAATGTGGCACCATTGTCTTTGTATAACCAGCTGTAGTCAAAAAAATAAAAGACTTTTGCGTGATCCACAAGCCTCCATGAATTAAACATACAGGTGCTCAGCTGGAAGCATGTGGATCAAAAATGTGCAGAAATTTATGTTGATTACATTTTTTAAAAATGTGATAATTCGTAAAAGATAAAAGAACTTCAAGCATTATCACAGGAGCTTATGTCAAGCAAAAAAAAGAGAGACAAGAGACTTCTTAATATCATTCAGTTTTCTTCTTAATTCCTCTTATTGTGCTATTTTTAACAAGGGCACACAGAAGACCCCTGAGCAGCTCATTATCATTGCAGAGGAGGCATGTGAATAATTTTGATATAGTGTCATCTGTACAGTGAACCATGCCTCCTTGTGGCCACTGGGGGTCAGATAGGCTATCTGTCAGCAGGAAAATCAACAGATGAGCAAACAAAAAAAAACAAGCAAGTGAGCCCTGGATCCACGAGGTGTGTTGCATACAAACACTTCAGCTATTTATCCTCAAAATATAGACCCATTAGCATTGGACTAGAATTACCTAAGGACCTCACGTGATTTAACCCCACATCTGTTCTGTGCGTTGCATGCTGTTCTGTGTTCTGTGTGGACCATATCTCTGGATAGCAGTGAAATGTAACTAGATTGGCATCTTGAATGTGTGCCCAAAATGCTACTGAAGCTCTCATCAGTGACTTCCATGGCAGTCTTAATATTTCTTTTGAAAATACATCTTTCTCACACTTTCACTGGATGTGTTTCCATCTACCTCTTTTTATGCACATTTCAATTTGCTCATTAAAAAAACCTGAATAAAAGTGTCAAAGAATGGAAAAATCTCAAAATACCAAAAGTTTTTACACTTAGAGGAGGTGGAAAAGTTGGTATACTGTATCAATAAAAGATGAATGCGGTTATAGTAGGATTTATACTCAGATGCGTTCTACTCCACAGCCTGATGTGCACCACCTCAGAAATGTAACTACAAATTGCAGCAACACAGACCCCCCATTTATTTTTGCAGCAATACATTGCAAATACAATAAAGTCCCCACACAAAAGTTGCCATTTGTGGAGCGTGGGCTGCCTACAGAGACCAGACTGTTTTCACAGTATATTCAGAGGACATGTAGGTAGCGATCATGAGGAGATGTTTGCTGTGTTTGAAAAAAACTTTTCAAGCTTAGGAAGACATGGAGAGCCTTTAATGTGTGTTAGCTTAATCAATCAAACTTAACTGCACTTCACAGAAACTTAACACAATGGCTTAGAAACCCCACCACCAACTAGCATTTCACTGGTGTAATTGCAATGTGACACAGATGCACCACTGCACAAGTATAAATGCTAAAAAATGATGTAGGCTGGTCCACCTATGTAGGCTATGTCGTAGGCTCTGCATCACTGTTGCCACCTTTTTTTAAAAAAAAGTAACAAGCTCTGGCTCAAAAAGTAACTAAAAGCCACCAAATGATATCATACATTCATTTGCATCTTGATGATGTCCTCGCACATTCATAGGATAATGGAAGCATTAAAACTGTGCTGAATTAGATTCAATGGAAAAATGCTCAACCAGTATTTGAATGGCTTTTTTGAGCGTGACAGTGAGAGTGTCAACATAACCATAGAAACTTATGACAAGTGGACCCCGCCCCCTTCAGCGGCGAGTGGCTTCTCTTCTGCTGCCTGTCGTACACCCAATGCATGATACAAGAGTAAAGACCCTGCTCTGATGGCAGATGAGCTGTTCACTGCGATTACTATCAGCAGTATTCATGAGAATAAACATAAGTCTATAACTGAGCCTTAAGTGCAATGGAAACAGATTCAGTAAATAAATGATTACGCTCAGTCATGACATACAGGACACTGCAACCTCTCTTTGTAGTCGCTGCATGGCTCAGAACAGTCTCATGTATGCACACAGGGCTGTTAGCAGAATCTCCCAAGAGCACATAGCCTTAATATTAGTTGATCAAAACTCATTATTTATATTGTCCAGTGTGCTCTCCGTTATTACACATCCATTGTTTTCCTTCATTTGTGGTTTGATTGGCGCTCTTGTAATTATGTCATCTTGTTGCGCCCTCATCCTCTGCAGCAGCTGACACACTTTCTCAATATGACTGTCTGACAATTTTGTAAAAAAAAAAAATTGCATTACTTTTGGATAGGAACCTGACTGCTGATAACTAACACAGCCATTACTTCATATCTCAACATGTGCTCAGATACAAATGTCTTTGTATTTATCGCTCTAGGAATGTTTCATCCATCAAGGGCAAAGGCTTCCTGTTTCCTCCCAGACTTTTTGGCAAGATCAGCTTCTCTTTTGTTTTACACCGACACCTGTGTGTTTTACCTCTGTATGTTTTCACTCGGTGCTTTGCCCTTGTTTTAATGGAGAAAGGCTGACTGATTGGGGAGGACAGATGACTATTCAAGTTTGAGCTGGAGCCAATCCCAATCCCTCCTCTGGTTTTCCCCGCTCAAGGTCGACGGAGGAAGGAGGGTAAAGGGTGTCATTCCGTCTCCCACAGGTACAAATCAAAGTGGCAGACAAGCAAAACACCTGAGCTGTCGAGCACTGATTTAAGACCTTGCAGTGTACTTGCCTTACTTTTTCACGACTTTTATTCAGGAGTAATTGTTACATACTGTTGATGTGTAGGCCTTTTTGTACCCTTTCTACAAGACAAGACCACTTATGATCTCATGATGTGTCTCTTGTGTTTGGCATCAAACGCAAAGAAGATGGAGCAGAGAGAAGAAATAGACATGTGTCATCCATTAGTGAGCCGACAGTGTTGCTCTTTGCAAAAATAATAAGGACCTCTTTCATCAAAACTATTGTCTGATAGATATTTCTCTCATGTAGAAATAAATGTTGAAAGCAGAAATGCTTTCACAATAAAGGCAGTTTTTCTTTGTATATTTACTGTCAACACTTCTTAAATATTGCATTTCCAACCACAAAGTTCTTCGTTGCCTCACATAAAAATCCAGCCATCCCCTCACACAATTTATTGTGTTTAGTTTTGAAACAAGAGGAAATTGAGAGTTGCGCGGTTAAGAAGGAAAAACAGATAATTGGTCTCAGAGGATGTGATGCATCATGTGAACTTTGTTCTGAGATATCTTTATGCTGCTTTAAGATGTACACTGCCAGTGGCGCAGTTGGCAGTGAGCCCAGCTTGATTTTTTTTTCTACACACTGTTTACTTTCATAACACTTCCACTAACAAACTCACAACTACCCAAATATGTCAAGACCGAAGTACTTTATAAAAATATTTCTTAGATATGTAGTCCGTCCTTCCAGAAATGAAGCAAAACAAGGGAGTTGTCCTCCTTACTAACACTCTCTTAGTGTCTGTGCCACATATACGTGTTTGTACTAATGCACAACATTAAGAGCTTAATTCTTGGTATTATACATTCGAAGAATTTAAAATGTTTTAGTTCATTTGAATACAGGTTATTGAGGAATACAATACATCTTAATCTGAATTATCTTCTCAAGGAATGATAAGATAAGATAAGATAAGATAAGATAAGATATTTAAATACATACGTACTGCATAATGAATGTATGAATATCATAGGACAAACTGAAGACAATGAAATATGGAATAGGCTTCCATTTGACACATGATCCATGTGTTCTTTCTTATTCTGGATTTAGCCTCATGCATATTTTTCTTCCGCTGGATCCTGAGAACATAGCACACTCGACAAAGAAAATCTGGATCAGAATCCCAGCTACATTGCAAGACCACTGATTGGCAGTTGCTCTAACCTCCAGGGCAATATTGCACCAATCACCAAAGACAGTTTGTCTTCACCTTTGCATAAATGTCAGAAGCTTCAGGGCAAGATTACTGGAGAGGCTTTGGGGGGAACCCAGTTAGTCAATTTTGACATTTGATTTCCATAAAACACAAAGAGTGGTATATCTCTGCAGACTGACTGGAGTGGAAATGTGTCCAATGAAATTCTGGTGTAGTAACATTATTGCACAGATGGTATATTTTTTTCTCTGGCCATGGCAGTGTGATCTCTTAGCTGGGTGAAAAGGCCTTAGATAACATATGTACAGTGTTTTGTTTCTGTTCATTTTCCTTTGTAAGTAAAACAAGGAAAAAACACACAATTAGGCTGTATATTGGGTAGAAAAAAATAATACTGGTTTACCAATCTCATGGAGATGATATAAAGTTGTTAAGTATCAGATCCTGCAGTAATGTGGGCAATAATTACAAATCTATGATTAGCACTGGTGTATGGTAAGTTTGGACTGTAATATGATGATAATGTATCACAATATATTTTAATATGGGAATATATGACCGCACATACAGCCCGCCCACAGAAATGGCTGAGCTACTGAAAAGGTTCAGAGTGGTTTTGTTTGTTTGTTTGTTTGTTTGCAATGATTATGTACAAAACAAAAAACATAACAATTTCAAAAGACAAAACTTTCTCATCCTAATGTTCTCATACCGCCACTTTGTGTCACATCAAGATCTAATGGCAACCTCTGAGGCTTACAAATAAAGCCAACACACAAGTGCCAAAAACTGCAGTTCCTTGAATGGCCACTTGAAGCTTATTTGTTTGCTTGTTTGTTTTCTGCAACAGTTATGTACAAAAAAAACCCATGTCATTTTCAAAAAAGGAAATGAGTTGAAGCCACCCCTCACTCCTCCGCAGCTCCAACCTCTCATTCAGTGGCCAAAATGCAGAACTTGAGGCTTTAAAATAACAGTCCACAAACCGATGGATGACATCACAATAGCTATGCCCATTATTTATACACTCCACAATCAAAATATTACACACTAGGTACCCCTCTGCATCAGTTTTGGACATTCATGAATGGTATCTCAATTTATGCTTGTTAAATGCATTGTGTCTTACTTACTGTTAATGCAATACGTAGGGTTGTGACGCCATCTACACAGGTGGCCGATTTAGGCTACTTTTTAATTTGCCAGAACATGTTATCATGAAAAATGGCAGTTTAACTGGTTTGCATAAAATCAGACCAGTTAAACTTGTATGCCAGACTGGAAATCACGCTAGAAGATTTTATTCCATATTACCCATCCTGACGTTAGATGGGAAATGATGAATGGGTGAATAAATATGCCTGGAAATTACCAAGTGGATCTATGAGTTGCTCAGATTCAAAACCTGCAACGTTTCCTTGTTGCTCTAATATGAATTCCCCAGACATGAAATTAATTTATTCAAAGCATCCCATGTAATAAGTGTCTAAGTATGATGTGTCATTTATGACAGAACACACTGACAAATGACTTTACAGAGGTTGATGAGTGATGACATATCTGTGGTGAAATGAGATTGCAATGTCTGTCCCTTAAATCATTATCAATAATTCTGAGTATAACATTGTTGTAATTATATGATTAAATATCGGATGATTACCCAACTATTAAGATGTCACTTAAAAACATGTGTTGCCCTCTCTGCTGTAAATTCTGTATTTAAAAATCAGACATCCATAACCTTAAGAGATATAGAATGTAAAGCCATATTCTGGTGCTCTGGTAATGGCACTGTTTATTAGCATATATACCATAATGATATACTGCTTCACCAAGCACTCAAAGATAGGTGATAAGCAAGGGAGACAAAGACCTTCAGACCAATATCCCTCTGTGTCTCCACGCATCAACAACAGAAACTGCTGCCTGAGAGCCTGTCCCACGGGGCTGGTTCTTCGGTTTTGAATAGTGATGATGTTGTTACATTCTAATTCTTTCTGGATGCTTTAATTTTATTAGAGTGATATTTCCTTTCATTAGAATACAGCACTATGGATGTTTAAGTGATAAATTCAACTGGTCAGTTAAAATGTCGCTTTCATGTGCACTTTTCAGCATTTTATACATTACATCATGCATGCATAACATACTGGGAGAGAGAGATTTGAGAGTATTTGCAATTATGAGACAGCTGTCAACGCTGTGTCCTCACACATCCCTGCACATGAATTCCTGCAGTCAGCAGCACCCAGCCAAAGGTGGACGATGAGCAGGGGGAGAGAAAGACCTTCACACTGACTTTATCCCTCTTTGTCTTTATGTGTAGAGAATCCCCAAGTATCAACAACAAAAACTGTTGCCTGAGAGCATGTCCCAGGGGTCTGATTAGCTCCATGGACCCCCAGCCCTGTCACCGGGATGGCTCTCTAAGGCTGGAGCCCATTGCTCGAGGGCAATGGCTCCTTGTGTTGTACCCAGTGTGTTTTGGTTCCATTACCACACACACTCATGCACATAAAATACATGTCTCTGGCTCTCGTGCACCTGCCTCTCGGACCTTGAAACTGACGCCTGCCTCGATACTCGTTTATACTTAAAGAGGGAGAGGGTACGTGATCTCCTCAAGGCCTGAGAAGACAGATTTGAGAGGCAAACATAGTGCAAGAATGCACACAATGTTTTTTATTTTATTCCATTTATCCAAGGGGAGGTTAACAAAAGGTGAACTGCTCCTGGCAGTCTTCAGATTTGAACCGACATATAAAGCAGTATGTTAACTTTGTTCTCATTATTATATTGGTTGATCATTTAACAAAACTGCATTCTACCAGATATTATAAGGGAGAATGGTGATGTAAAGCTCATAAATAAATACAATATTTTTTGTCTTTGAAATAAGAAACAAAAACCAGCCAAATATACCTGCTATTTTGAGTGCCCTTAGTTCAAGAAGTAAATGTCCCATTCCCATACACTAACACTAACTAACTATTAATGTGAAATGTGAAATACACACAAACTCCTAACAAGACATTACATGGTGGTTGGCAAGAAATGTGTTAAAATTACAGGCTGGCAACACAAAAACAGCCCCAATGCAAAGTCAATGGAGACCTTCTGTTGTGGTGGACACATGAGGTAAGTATAAAGTGCGAGAAAGGCCATACGTGGGTCAAATAAACATGGAATTTCAACCAGGAGACTGCTGTTTGTGTCCCGTGTGAAACTTAAAGTCAACGGGACTTTGAGTAGTAACATAAAGTACCTACGTAACGTATGTACATTTACCTCACTAATGTGCCATATGTAGTTATTTCAATTAAAAAAAAGTTTAAAAAAAAAAAGTTTGTTTTTTTTTGTTCTCTAATCCTAACCAAACTGCAATCGTACATAGTGGACTTTGCATTGATTTTGTGTTGCTGGCACATTACTTTTTGATACATTTTTTGTCCACTACCATGCATTGTTAAGAGGTTGTGTCTATTCAGAGTATTTCTGTGAGACTGTGTTGGTGTTAACGTGACTCATAGTTGGAGAACTTGGACAGATTGAAACTCTCTTGCATGTGTCACAAGCAGAAAAGTGTATTTGATTCAAAAATTTCTGATTCTTTGAGTCAAAGTACAAGGCTTTTTCAGTTCAAGTTGTCTCTCAAAGTACAATTCAGCAAGAAACACGTGCACAGCTAACAAGGATTTGAAAGTTTGCGATGTCAAGAAAACTGAACACAATCATTATCTTAGATTTTGGGGGTTAATATTGGATGTTTAATTCAGAAATAGAACAACAAAGCGCTTTGAATTTGCTACTGCTCTGCTTTGTACCCCTGACTGGCTTCCTCTTCGAAACAACAGTGACAGATTCATGGGTACTGTAGTACTGGTGGACAAAACATGATATTAAAGAAACCTTGTTGAAATCATTAAAGCTGATGATTATAACATAAACGTACATGGTTGTTATATTATCCAGCAGTGTCCTGCATTTCTATGTTAAGTGACACTGAGGATAGTGATGTATACTATGCAGAATTATTTTCCTAATAAGCAATGTACAGACTCGAACAAAAGTAATCCTTTGTAATCATCACTTATGACCCACTATAAGCATATGACTATGTATTTATCTGCAGACTCTGCCTTCTGCCTGTAGTTTCTTGTTTTCCTATTCAACTGTGTTCTGGATGTTCCAGAACACAGCACATAGTTAAGGTCGGGGCTTCATAGAGGGGTAGCGACCAGGTGCCAGAATGTAAGGAGCACGCATCCAAGAGGAAGGCACCAAAATGGTCAACACAGGGAGAATACAAATTGTGGAGTTGGCTTCCACTTTTGCTGGCAATACTGTTTACAAACTGTAGCCAATGATACTGGATAATATACCTTTAATTATGAGTATATAATGGGGAAAAAAATACATCTGAAACCAGTGACACATTGCACTTTGCGCCTCGATAATAAATACACATCACCAGAACATAAAACAAAATTTTAAAAAAATGATTTTTGGTGAATGACAGTTTTGCTGGTAGGTTTTCCTGTCATTCAGTTTGTATGAACACCTCAACACTTGTGTTCTACCTTTATTTTGATGTAGGCACAGATGTTTCTAGTCGCCTCTCTGTCAGCTGTTGGGATTCACAGGACCACAGAGATCATTTGGTAAAATCTAAACTGGAGATTTAAAGGCTTCCTTCTCTGCATGCTCTTTGTTCCCCAAACAAAGACAGCTATTTGACACCCATCTCCAGGAGGTCTCACCTCACACCTCAGTGAGACACAAGTCTCACAACTTGATTGGACAGAACTTTTACAGTGACATGTGACTCTCTGATGTCACAGGCCTGTAGAAAGTCTGCTCCCTTCCAACAGATCTCTCTCTTACTCAGAAACTGCGAAGCAGCCCACACCTCTTTCCAGCTGGACCTGGAACAGCCCAGATGCTCAGACCCTTGCTCCTTGCCATGAACCATCAAAGGTGGGACAATTGATCACAGACTCTCTAACCTGAACCAGAAAGTTGGAGGTGCAAGCACAAGGTTTACAACTAGCTTTCCAGCAACAAGGAACTAAGTGAGTTAGCATCCAGCATCTAACTCTGCAAGGACCCCGAGCAACTGGATTCCTCTGATCAGGACCTTTGGAACAAATTGTGTCTGGAACCACAGCTCTTCCCAGCCTTCTTCTGCCAGCTGACAATGCAGCACACCACCAAGTGACTCTTTCTTTCAATCACTCAAGGATCGGTAATGTAACAACTGGGCATAGCTTATCACAGCTTTACAGGCTAAGCAAGACTGTTTAACTTGTATGTGATTTAATGCTGTCATTGAGTTATTGTTGTGATTATTTGCAGTTAGGTCATTGATTACTTGGCTTCACCAAAGCTAAGTTTTTAGTTTGCTAATGCTGTTCACAAACAGATTCTTGCACACAACTGAACAATCTCTGCAATAATCCAGACCGTTGCAACACAAGTCACATTGACATAGATTCATTAACAAATAGGCTTTCAACAGAGCTACACCCAAACAGGCATTTAAAAGTTCCCGCTTCTTTTCCTTTGTCTTTGTCCTGACCACACGGTCAGACAAACACCTCCCCTGACCTGAAGCCAGCTTTGATTCGGCCAGCTTCAGCCATTTGTAGTCCTCTGTCGTGTTGTGTGTTTGTGTGTTTTGCTTTGCTTTGCTAGTTGTGAATAAATATAATTCTTTGGAATCATACCTGCTTTCTGTTTAATGTTGCATAAGAGTGAATGAATAGTCATCCTCTGCTGCGTCAAGAACACCAAAATCCTTCAGGCGTTACTGTTAATTTTGGTTGTTGTCATTAATTTAATTATTAATTAAAACTCCAAATTAAAAGTTTAGCGTATTTTATGAGACTGATATCTTTAACTGGCTATCATTTTTCCCTTTACAGGAATGGTGCTCCACGAGGTGATTTAATGTTAATTAAGTCACATTATTTAACATAATTATTAATTATTATTAATAATTATTAATTATTTCCGATAGGCAATGAAATCCCTACATATTTGGTGCCCCTTGGCGAGACCTAATATATTGATCCCAACATATTTGGTGCTGCCGTGTGAGACCTAAAATTATGTTCTCAAAATATATATGTTGATCCTAGCATATTAGGTGCCCCTTGGTGAGGTCTAATATGTTGATCCTAACATATTTGTGGCCTCCGTGTGAAGTCCGAATTTAAATCCCTACACAGCTTTGCTTAATTTGTGTGAGGTTTGTGCTACATTTGTGCTCTTATGTCTATTCTGCAAGTGTTGGTTGTGCTTTCTGTGGCTGTTGGTGGTTGGTGGTGTCGTGTGGCTGCGAGTCACTCATGGGGAGGAGGAAATCAACTTAACAGTCTGCAAAATCTCCTCCTACTGACTTCTGCTAGCTGGCTAAGAAATGATGGGCCAGGCTGTTCTCATGCATTGTTTGTACGTATACCTAGGCAAAATAATCCACATAAATCTGCTCTCCTCTGAGCTAAGTAGTCTCATATGCTGGAGTGAGGTGGAGGGACCATGGGATGCAGTAGGGTCCATCTTTATAGAATATAAGTGAAGTAGCTTGAAAAATAGCAATATGGAGCACTGCATTTAATGAATTTACTCATTATTATGGATTCCACTACTTCGCCAAGTCTCGCTCTATGAAATCCCCCACAGAAACAGACAAAAGTCTGCAGCTCCGCATCCAGGGATATTTAGACAATTTTGGGAAGCTGACAGGGGGTCATGGGCATGAACCCCACCACCCTCCCTCTAGTTCTCTGGCGGTGGAGCAGAGCACAGCTTGGGTCAGAGGGGCTTGCTGAAGGTGAGATGAGAGCCAGGGCCCACAGAGTATGCTGGAGAACCAGAGGGAGTGCAACTCCTGCACACTCCTGGATGTGGAGCCTCAAACATGCTCTGCAGGCCTTGGCTCTCCTCTCACCCACTATGACTGTCCCTCCAGCCTTGGTAGACCCTCCAGCATGCTCTGTGGGCCCTGGCATGACTCTCAGCTGCCTGGCTCTATTCCACAGCCTATAAGCTGACTCAGGCTGTACTCTGCTCTTCCACCAGAGACACAAGAGGTCAATTTGCAATTGCATCCTTGTTTTTATATGCAGCCAATGATTTATTATTATACTGCAAATGGGTAGTATGTTCTCAAGGCTGCAGTGTTTATAATTTACTACTTCTTAAAGTACCGACATCCACTTTAAGATGGTGCGGTTGAGTAAGTCAAATGTGCTCAACGTGGGTGGAGTCAAACATTTAACTCCACCCACATTGAGCGCTGCCCTGACCTGCACATTGTGGTGAGGAGTACCTGGATCCAACAGAGCTGAGGACTCTAGCAGAGAAGGGGTGTAGGTATGTGCTTCGTAGTGAATAAGGACTGGTGTGACAGTGGAAATGTAGTGCTGTCCCATTCCTCCCTGGATCACTGCTATGCATCATTCAGAGGTGGCTGCAGAGCAGAGTCACTGCCCACATTCAGGAGGAGCGGCCATGCAGCCATCTTGTTGAAGTCAAGATATGTAAACAAACTACAAGACATGTCCCCAGTGATATGAGACATGGAGCAAATCAGAGTCTGGAGCACATTCCAGGACACCACCGTCAATGTCACATCATCAGTGACATCAATGAATTTAGGGCTGCAACGGTTAGTCGACTAGTCGATGACTGATCGACTATTAAAATAATCGGTGACTAATTTAGTAGTCGACTAATCAGTTTGAGTCATTTTTCATCGAAAAGTACTATAAAAGTACCCCAAAATACACTTATTGCAGCTTCTTTCATTCAAATATTGGCAGCTTTACACACTCTCCCATGATGGTTAACTAAAACCCTTTGGCGTGAGTATGAAACAAGACATTAGCTGACATAATTTGGGGGTTTGGGCGAGACAGACTGACATTTTTCAACATTTTAACACATTTTTTGATAAAATGATTAGTCGACTAATCGAAGAAATAATCGACAGATTAGTCGACAATGAAAATAATCGTTAGTGGCAGCCCTAAATGAATTCGATGAGTCTGTGGTGGACTTCATATGTATAACAACAGAAGCAACTGTACCTACAGCTAGCTAGCTACAGTTAAATCATTTCACATTGAGAAGCCATGGATTACACTGTCATAAACACACACACACTGCAGTCAGTCTGGAGACATGGACAATTATAAAGCAGCAGCCTACAATGTAAGAAGAGGCTAAAATGACTAAATTACACTGTACAAGTTGAAGAAGCTAATGGTCTTGCCTTTTACTGGAGCTGTGCCTTCTATGATTTCATGTTACAAATACTGTAAATGATTGATTTAGTTTGTAGAAATAGTATATAAGTGAATCTTTTATTCAGGCATGGATGTTGTATAAACTCCATTAGTGTTACAAGACTGAACCAGTTTGCTATCAGAACTTATTTACCACAAACACACACAAAGAAACCCGGAAAACGCTTTACAATGAAATATCTCCCACACATTGCCTCTGTGTAATTTTCTATCTTATTATTTTGTTCGACTGCTTTTGCCCAAAGGCCGACAGAGCACCACAGAGAGGAGCAAGGACATGTTGGTTAAATGTTTCTATCAAGCCTTCAGCATAATCGCCTTGTGTTTATAAGGACACAGCGGTCACAGATAACCTGCTGTGCGCTATGTGTGTTTGCTGCCTCATCGAAATTGGACCGGTCTCCCTCCCTACTGTACTCACCCCTTAGCATAAACAGAAATGTCAGAGCTGTTTTATTGGTACAGAACGTTTACACTGGCTGTAGTAATACCTGTTTGAAAAAAGTAGTACCAGTCATCTTTTATCTGTGAGTTAAAGTGGTGTTTCGTTTAAGGCTATCAAATTTAATAGCTTAAAGGATTTAGCACTGTTTACTATTTGCTTCATCCTTTCAGGGTTTTGTGCCTAACAGGATTGCAAAGAGATCCTTTCCAATTCTGACTTTTCCAACTCTGACCAAGCCAGTGCCAGTTTTGGTTAAATAGGCTGGGTCTCTTCACCTTGTAAATATGCTATGGAAGGTGAATCTATGGCAAACGTAAGATCAGAATTTGACTGTCCTTGATATTGTTGCAAGTTCAGCTGGAATGGTTGCTGACAGACAGCTGCAGTATTTGATTTTAGAGATACACCTGCTAGTGCAATGTATCCACAACAAGCAGTGTGCCACAACATTTGACAAACATGCCACAGCTTGATTGTTATTTAATAGAAAGTCTCCCCAATGCCTGTCTCCAAGTAAACAAACATGTGGCAAGGCCAAACAGAGAAAAACAATTGGCAAAAGGCAGTAAGCAGTTCTTTGGCAGTGACAGTAGTATGACGGCTGATGATGGCCTTGCTACACTATGTAGGGTGCAGTATTGTGGAGATAGATGAGAAATTAAATATTTTAAAAGTTGGTATGTACATACAAGTTCCCAGCCGCACATGTAAACATCATTAGAACTGAGGTCGCCACAATGTCCGAGGAGGTTATGTAGCCTTGTCTAGCCAACATCATCACAACCTTGGAATAATACAGAAAAACCAAAAGTAAGAACTTCATCACTGAAATAAAGCAGAAACTGGCACAAAATTGTGACTTACCTTTGGTGAGGCTCAACATGTTGCCAAGTAGAGGGAATGATGGAGGGAGCTCACTGTGGCTTTGGTGTCCAGGATGGAATGAGGAGGATTTCACACGAGTGAGTATGTGTCACAGTCTCTGAAACCCAAACAATCCCTTGCCCAGAGTACTTCACTAGAAACTATGTTATTATTGCTGCATGTAAACACATATGCATGGGTGTAAATGCATCATCGGTTAATAAAGAGTCTATCTTCATTGATGCAGCAGATAACTGTATCGTCACTCTTTTTGTCATTACTACCAAATTCTGCTCATCAGTGGTACAACCGGTCCAGCGCCGGTCCGGGGCTCAGAAGCTGTCAGGGGCCTATAAAGAAAAGCGTTTCTTTGCCACTTGGAGAAATCAGGCTGGGGTGGTTTGAGTTCAGGGTTGGCTGTTTTGATGTGCACCACTGTGCAACAGTGTATTTTGGCCTCACTTTGCAGGGAGGAGAGCATGCAGCAGCTCAGCAACCATGGCTGTACCAATTCGCATTCAGCCAATGCAAACCACAGGGGGGTGTTTACTGCCCTGACTCCTTGCTAGATCAGCAAACATTCTGTTGCTGCCGTTACCCAGATTAGACCCAGAGATGTTGCTTGCCACCAGCTTGCTAGAAAAAAAGTTGAAAAATTTAAATTGGAATTGAAAAATATCTAGCCTTTCTGTGCAGGGGCACCAAAGTAGAGTCTATGTGCTGGGGCTTAGCCCCCGACAGCCCTGGCCCCAGCAGGGTGAGGGCCAAAGAGACAATATCTGCACTTGGCTCCAATCACAAATATGTTACACTGCTGGTGCATATCCCCAACTATTCAGGTAACTCATATCAGATGCACAGTCACTTGAATAGCCAGCAGACTAAAACACTGCAGATAATGTAATGTGATGAGAAAAGCTGCTTAAACGCCCATCAAGCTAGCTGGCTTGCTAAGCTAGCTCGCTCAATCACCTGGACACGCATAGACTTACCTGCTCTCTGTTCCCTCCTTGTTGGTTGATGGTGGTAAATTCAGAAATTGACACAAAATTGCAATGAAATTTTTAGTGTTTGTTTTTTAAGCTGACACGTGCACATTCATCAAACACACGCCTGTGTGACGAACCTCATGCGGAGTTCAAACCAGCATCAAACCCAGTCAGTGTTCTTCACCACTGAACCATCTCCAGTACCAATCAACACAAAGAGCAAGAGAGAGAAAGAGGATTAAACTGAAGCTGCAGAAACTTCACCTTCAGCGACCTGCAGACAAAGTTTATACACTGAAACGGATCCACACTAACAAAAGTCTAATTCTTCTCTGTGTGAGACTCAGTTCACCTCACAGACTCCTGATAGCTTAGTTGGTAGAGATAATGCTTTACAATCTCAAGGTTGTGAATTCAAATCCATTGTAGACTATTTAAATATTCCTTCTGTCAACACTCAGAGGACTGTTTCAAAAAACCTTTACTATGCAGATAATCCATTAAAATACCCTCAATAGGAAAGATAGATTTGGCTCAAATTAAAAGCAAGAAAAAGTTTTTATTTTTTTATTTAAAAAAAAAATAAAAAAAGAAACTAAGAAGATAACCAATTAATACATCAGTGATACAGTGTACAGTATATAAAAGCCACAAGTCTTTCAAGAGCCTTCACTGAAGTCCTTCAGTTATTCAAGTTTATCATTGAAGAAGTAATTATATTATTTCAGGCATGTAAAGAGGATTATACAGAGAGCTGTCAGTATGTATGTCAGCGTGTAAATTTATTAATCAGATTATGACCTCATGCAGAGTATTGGCAATTGAGGCCTTTTGTATGGCTGTACTGTATAAAAAGCCAAATGAATACTTGAATGCACCTTTATTCAGTTAACCAAAGTACATGAGACAGATGAGTCAGATGTATCATTCCATGCCGTGTGGATTAGTCATTTCAGTCAGAACGTGAATGCAGCCTCAACAGAAACACAATGGGCCCTGGCAACATATTTGGGGTGTTGTATATTCATACTGGGGGCATATATTCACATTTATGGTGTCGTATATTTATATATGGGGATGCTGTGCACCTCCTACACAAGAACATGATTTGCCTCTCAGGAGAAGCTGGTGTTGACTCTCCTTTCCATTACACGACCATCGTTACGCCGTGGTGGGAGGTGCACTGCTTTTACAAGAGATGAAAAGACCTTTTTTTATTGACCAGCTCCCTAGTACATCTACTGCTAATGCATACCTCCTCATGCAGCTCCCTTTCATGAATACACTGGAGGTGGTCAGCCCTTTTTCTCTGATCACGAAATTACCTCCGCTTGTTCACGCCCAAATGAGCTTATACTGTGAGCACACACCACTGCCTGTGTGTGTGCCACGATACAAGGAGATCAGGGCCTTATCTTATCTTGAATCGATTGTTGCATGTGTGCGCCTCTAACACAGTAAGATTTTTAACAAGCACCTAGAGGAAATCATACTGTAAAACTTACTTTTTAGCTTTGCCTTGATTTCCAATTTCATGATAACTTCAGAGTTGTACGTATGTACAGTATTTGTTCTATGATATTAGCATTTTAGGTGCAACTGTTTCCTCTGGCTTTAAATATTTGAAATACTTAATAATTAAAAATGCGTCTTGTTTTCAACAAAAAAAAGTTCAATAGGTTATGGTGTAGGAGTTATTTAGCACGGATTTGAAGACCCTTAAGGCAACCATGCACCATATGAATGATTTGTTCAATAAATAATGCTATGTTTTTGTCTAAGCTCTTCCATTATTGATTGCAGTGACTGATATATGAATAGTGAGCTCTATACTATTGAATTAGATAGAAAAATACACTGATCTTCTTTCTTGTTTTTTGAAGTATAATTGCACCTTTTGGCTATTCTCTTAAAAAACAAAGAACAATGGAGAATTGAAAAGTGAAGCCCATCATTT
Source organism: Epinephelus awoara (assembly GCA_035609425.1). Classification (NCBI taxonomy): domain Eukaryota; kingdom Metazoa; phylum Chordata; class Actinopteri; order Perciformes; family Serranidae; genus Epinephelus; species Epinephelus awoara. The sequence goes on from CM069312.1 coordinate 28,463,363, forward strand.
TTGTCCAAGAACACACACACACACATATTGAATATGCATTGCAATATTGCTGAGCCCCGGAAATGTCGGACATGTGGGCTAACAACTGGAAGGGGGAGTTGTTGATTCAAAGCTCCAAGTTAGTCGGCATTGAGGGTGGATGAGTAACTGTCTATCATTTCTGAACTACATTTCTAGTGATGCACTCAAGGGTACCTTGAGGAGTTTTCATTATACAGTACATTTGTATTCAACATTACTCGTCAACACACTATGTATCCTTAAGCTCTAAAAAACATGTGGAATGCATTTTCTACCTCATAAAAGCTTTTCAAAGCAGCTGCCTTTTTCTCTCCCTCTTATATTGACACTTACCTTTTATAGCATGTAACCATCAACAGGTACCACTCTCTTTACTCTGCAAAAAATGTGAATTACCCAGACACAATATAGTGTGTGTCCATTCCAGTTCTATGCCAAACAAGAACATACAGTATATGCTGTATATTGGACAAGTTAGTAAAACCTAAGGATACAAATCTGCAACATTTTGTTAACATTCACATAACAGAGAAGAGTTTTGGAAAATACACTTATGAATGAGAGTTAGATTGATACCACTCTTATATCTGTACACTGAAAATAAAGCTGCTGTCTGGCACATAACCCCACATAAAATGGCAAATTCTCATTCTTACACTCCATACTTTGTATTCTTTAAAATACAGAAGTATAGCATATTATTTAGTGAGCTTAAGATGTGCTGGTGGATGGATTTTTTCTTTGGACAGAGCCAGGTTAGCTGCTTCTCCCTGTTTACAGTCTTTATGCTGCTGGCAGGAGCTTCATATAGAAGACATGTTACCGAGTAAGCAAATTCCCCAAAATGTCAAACTTTTTCTTTGTGATATTGCGGACTATGGAAAGATCATGGTTATGGTTAAGAAAATTCTTATTAGGGAATGCATATTTGTGGCAGGATGGGAACTCTCCTGCATGAGAGCATTGACCAAGGTGCTTTACACAGAAACTGGAGGGGAAAAAAAACAAACAGATGATCTAAAATGCAAGAAAGTACCTAAATAGTATTCAAGCATTGCTCTTCAGTGCTTGCCTGGGTCCAGACCTTTGAATACAGCCACTCCACTACATTTGAGTTGACTGACTCGCCTGGTATCATGACATGAAACAGCGGTTTCTCAGTTAAAAAACAACCAGTGAGCCCAGCAGTGGGACTCAATTAGCCAATCAGTGCCACAGGCAAGGCTAACACTGTTGTCAAGTGGTGGGCCAGAACCAATGAGGAGTAATAACAACAACGACAAGATAGACCCTGATATCAAGGCAGTTCTAAATCAACATGTCTTTTCAATATCATCCAGCATCAGAGTTTGTTTTTACCTGGCTCTGCTCCACTCTTAAAAGCCCCGCGAAACAGATCAGTTAGCATGCTTAGCATCAATGTGGACTTAAAATGACATCGCCTGTGCTTTGCTTGATATGTTACGGGGAGGGCTGGGAAAACTGCGTAAATGGTGTGTAATCTGTCAGCCAGTGGCAACAACCACATAATTGTCAGCTGACAAAGCAAACAACAATGTTGACCTGCAGGGCCAAAGCCATAGCAGCTTCACTCGATGACAAACAGCTGCCTCCATGGACAGTGATGTTCACAATGTGATTTTATTTAAGCCTGAATGACATTCTTCAGTTCAGTCTTATCAGTCTCCCTTGACTTGTTTGTGTTTGTATGGACCATGTGTTTGTAATGATGAACACGCTGCTGTTGCTGCTGAAATTTAGCTAACCCAGCTATGTGCCCACTATAATAATGTTTGGTCTGCAGACTCCACCCATTTGGCGCACCACCAGTGTATGCCAACATACAAATGGTGCAGACCCTTTAGGCAGGTACAGACCATTGTCTCTAGTGATTGATTAGGGAAAATCGATTCTCCCTCCCTAACAGAAATCGGTTAGAGTAGACCCAATGTCCGAATGAAGAAGGAAACAGAGTAAAACAAGTTAACAGTTCTGTCTGATATCAGGCAATTGCACTGACACTGTTGGCTAAACACTCAACAAGGTACCTTTAACCTTCACTTGCTGGAGCGTTGTTTTTTTGCAAAAGAAAGAATAAAACAGGCACCACTGAAAACTGACTTTGTGTATCTCTATGATTGTGAATCACAAGGGTGATGCTGCAAAAGACATGCAAACTCAGCAACACTGCATGGATTAAAAAACAATATCATTCTCACAGGCAGAGCTTTCTGGAAGACAGATTTGGTTGGCTGAGTAAATGAGTGACATTCACTGTTCCTCAGTGGAGGCCCTGCAAAGTTGTGGGAAGACTGTAAATGCTCTGACAAACACACACACACACACACACACACACACTGGCAATATGCAGTGAGGAAAATTGAAGGAGTTCCATGATACACACCGAATTCAATATACATGAGACAATGAAGTGGATTATTCGTGCTTGTCACTCACTGCTGTTGTGGACCCATGCTGCTGCAGCTTGGTGCCGATGAAGTTTTAGCCTTGTTCTTTTAAATGCTTTATGTGGTAAAAGCAAGGAAGTGCTTGCTCTGCATATTTCCATCAGAGAATATCCATGCAAGCACCTGCACTCTGAGTATCCCTCCATCACAGAGATAAAGCAAGAAAATCTAGGCAGCAATAAATACTGCAATCTCTCATGCTTTATAGAATTTTAAACATGAACATGGAAACATGTCTGTTCATTTACATTGACATAATTTTTGGAGGGATATTTTCCTGCATCTAATTTATTCAATACAAGATGTAAACCATGTTTACTGTCTCGTTTTTATCAAATAAAAAAATATTTTTTTCTGCACAAACAATAACAAGTTTTCAATTGTTATTTATTTATTTTTTTTATTGAATTTGAAGAGCTGTACAGATGTGTAAGATTTTCACAAGAGTTCAAATTTTATAATTAAGACCAAGATACCCTCCAATCTTGCATTGAAATGTGACTAGATAAACCAAGGCTACTGTTTTACAAAATTAAAAAGCCTTGATTTAAAAATAACAAAAACCCACCACAGTGAAGCATGACTGTTTGGACCTGCCTGCTTTGTACACTTGATGGAACAAATAAATCTTTAAAAGCTGAAAACATGCTTTTATCTTGTCTCCATGGAAATAAAAGTATTTATTTATTCATTACTTATTTATTTATTTTTGTGATTCTTATCCTTTTCATTGTTTCGGATTGTAGTCACACATATACCTGACCTATACAGGACTTGCCTCTCTCCATATTTTTGGTCTTGTGGGATGATCAGTTGTGACAAAAGCTACTGTTTTAGTAGTTTTAATAATACCCACAACAGTATTTTCCACAATGGAGCACTGGAACACCTCCTTTAGCATTTTAGGGACAATATAGCACAGTGTGAGACACTATTCAGCAGCTGATGGGCATTTAGTTAGCATTAATTCATTGTCAGTCAACAGCCCACGCTTTTTATCACATATGTTAAGTTGAAGATATGAAGGGGTTAGAGTTTGCAGTGTACCAGCAATCCAGTGCCTCATTCTGCGACTCATGATGTTTTCAAAATAGTAAAACAGACGTATTCATCCAACAAAAAAAGAGCATTTTCAGTGTTTTTCTATTGTTCACGGTCTGACAGGTATAGCTCAATAGCCTTAGGGCCTACCCACATATTTAATGCACAGTTTATGGCTCCCTTTAGAAATGTTATCAAGTAGTTAACCTTGCCTGACAGGATGACCCCTGGCAAGAACTCTGGGAAATGAACCACTGAATTCCTGGTCAAAGGGGTAATTATGTCAGAGAAGGTCAAACTGCAGTGATTTCCATAAAAAACAAATGGACACACATGTTGGATGGTACGGTATATTCTAACATTAACTGCTGACAGGCAAGCGTGACAGTGATTCTGTGGAAGTGGATCCTTTTACACTCTTATTCTTTCTCAGCATTTTCAGGAGGATATGTTATCTCAATACATTTCAATAGCAGTTGATAACAGACAGAATGGTAAGTGAGAACAGCAGCTCATAGTGGTGGAATTTACTCAAGTGCAGACAATTCAAGGTACTTCACTAGAGTATGTACATCTGATGTTACTTTATAATTCCACTCCACCACAGTTCTGAGGGAAATGTTGCACTTTTTTACTCCACATTCATCTGACAGCTAATTTTTACCTTTCAAATCGAAGAATTCTTTCAAAACAAATGATCAGTTTTTAAAATATCATGCATTGTGATTGATTAAACTACGCAACCACAGCCTATATACAGTGGTAGAAAGTAACTAAATACATACACTCTCATTACAAGGGCACTGTATCTGCCTTTAGTAATGTCTGAAGTCATATTAACTTTTTTTGCCTGTTTTTGTATTAACAGCAAGCAAATTTAAGAAAATATTCTGATAACTATTGACATGGTTTGAATGAATTTTTTTTAAAATAATTTTAACTTTGCAGAGGGAAATCCTGTACTTTTTGCACCACTGCATTTATTTGACAGCTGTAGTGACTTTACAAATTCAGATTTTAAAACCTATAGTCACAAGCACCTGCAATTATTGCCATTCTCCACCTGTCCACCAGATGGCCTCAGACTTTCCCACCTGTCCCAGTCATCTGACTCCCACCTGCTCACCTGTGTCTCATTTCCCCACCAGCCATTCTCACCAGTCAATGCCAGATTGTCAGTGTTGTTAAGTTGTGCGTAGCCATCTAACCACCTGTTCCTTGTTACCTGTTTGTGGCCTGCACACCTGTCGCGCTCCTGCTGAATTTGTTTCACTGTTAAACCTTTCATTCCTTTCATCAACCTGCTGGCCTTGTGATTGTTTGTCTGCATTTTAGTCCCTCTCCCTCTGTTGCCTGAATTTACCAACTGTCACACCCATGATGATTGTAATTAAACGCAATGCCTTTATAATACAGCATCTCAGTAGTGTATAAAATGAGCTAGAATCAGCTTCACCTCAGTCAGCTACCATATTCGAATGCTATTTGATTGTCCAAAAATATAATAGCCTACAGTGTAACAAGGGCTTACTGAGTGAGCACTTCTATTCTTAATGTAACTTTTGTCATGTATGTTTCATTTATTCATTAATTTACCAAAAAACATTTTTAGATCCAAGACTAGTACTTGTAATGGAGAATTTTTACTGAGTGGTAGGTTTTTGTTTGTAGCTTAGTAAAGGGTCAAGACTTAGGCCTACAAGCAGCCTGTTGCCTACTCTGGCCCTAAGCAGTGAACAGGCTGTTTATGTACTTCAGAAGTAATATTTTAAAATGTAATATATATACAACAATGAATACTTGAAAAAGGAACTATGTCCCACATATCAGTCCTCTAAGATCGTCCAAAAAATAATAGTAAAAATGAACAACTCCCTCCCAAATCCAACTCAAACTTGTGATGTAATAGGTTTTGAAGTCTGGGCCTTCTCCATAGACAGAGAATTGGGAAAGATGTTCTAGATGACTCTTGGGGCACTGATCAAAGTATATTAGTTCATTTTTTGTTTTAGAACTGAGAACACTGCAATAGAAAAAAAGCTCATGGGGATATGTAAAAGAAAACAAACATTCTGCCTATGGAGCAGCTCCAGACTTTAAACCCTAGAATATCACAAGTTTGAGACTCCTCTGGTTTCTGTTTTTGAGAGAGAGGGGCACTCATGTTCACATCCATTGATCAAACTTTCTTAGGCCATGCTAATGACATACTGGAATTCCTATTTTAGGTGGTCCCCTTTAAATAGGTGTGTAATTTTAGGTGTGTTGTCACTTAAAGAATCTGAATATATCCTCTTCTGCTGCTTATATAGTCCTTAAGGCTGATAACCAAAATATAAACACTAAGAAATTGAATTTAATCATTTTACAAGGGGACATTTGGGGGAAAAGAAGCGTGATTGAACAGAGCTATTCCCTGCTGAATTGGCGAATGGACATCAATCACAGGCCATATGTTCATACACTGAAGATAAAGATGGGCATTCATTAGTAAAAATGTAATTTTCCACACAACACCACTGGCAAGAGCTCCAAGGCAATGGTGTCGATTTAAATGACCACATTTCTGCCCAGAAAACAAGCTTGGGTGGAGCTGAACTGTTAAAAAAGAAAGAAAAGACAAGGAGAGAGATAATTGAAAGATGTTGTTTTCGAACGAACGAGGCGCGTGCGCACATGCACGCACGCACCTTTGTAATTTCTCAACAGGTCCACGGGGGTTTGGACAAGACCCATCTCACACCCGCGTCTCCTCTCTCTCCTTCTCCGTCTTTCTCTCTCTCTCCGTCCGAAAAGCCGAAAGCTGTTGGCTCGCGCGCTCTGTCTAATTATTCCACTCTCGCGCAGCACCGAGCGGACTGCTCCACGCTCCGCACCACTTTCCATCTCTTCCCCTCCGCACTGCGATACCGCGAGGTGACGGCTCTCCTGGCGGACACTAACTAACCCAAACACCTGGACAGAGCTTCCGTCGGGGGGGACGGGACGGTAACGTGTTTAGAGGTGACTCGAGCAGACGACAAATGCTGGAGACCCGCGGCCAGTGCCCCCAGACCCGACGGGGAGGGAGACACGCAGAGCAGTGATGGGACAGTTTTCGGGAGGATGCTACCTGAGTTTCGGCATCCTCGTGCTTCTCGGTTTGCACGCCCCGGCCACGTTAGCAAGAGGTAAGCACGACACTGACACACTCTTTGATGAGCCCAAATGTTTTTCCCACGGGAGGGAGTCTCAGTCCTTGAAAAATAAACTCGTGAAAGAAAAGACGTGTGTGCCTCGACAGACAGTGCTTGTAGTGTGTTTGGGTTGTGAAGAGTGATATACCAACCGGTGTGAACAGTTTGTGTGTGCGTGTGACTGTCAGAAAAGTAAGACATTTTTTCAGCTCGCATTTGAAATGTGGCAAGTTTCTATTTGTAATGCGCCACGAGCTGGCTGAGCCGTGTTTGAGTAGCTAATGTGGCACCTTTTTAGAATATTGGTGTGTTTAAAGGTGAAAACTGAGTCGCGTTTCGTTTAACGCACTGTAATTAAGCCAATTTGAAATTTTAAAATCTGTTTGGCGACCAGTTGTACTCAGATAAATGCTGCGATAATATCCGCTCTGTTTCCCCTTGCCACGTTTTAACTAATGGAAAGGGAGATCATATCATTTCATATCTTAACCGTAGCCCACTGTTCAAGTAATGCTTGACAATTAATTTCTGTGATAAGTCTTTTTATTTTAACTGCTAAAGCCAACCCATGTTATCAATTGCTAGAGGGTCTCATTAGCCACATGAATTGGTTCATTGAGAAGTTGTCATGTTGACGAAATAGTAGAATTGGAGAGGATGGTGGCGTGCCCGTGTCCTATTATCTTCACTTCTGTAGCTTAAGCTACTGTTTAACACAAAATATGTTAATTATTGCTTTAGGGCTGTGCTCTTTTCTGCAGCATCTAGTTGATACTGGTTGCTTGAATTGTTTTGGATGCTATTTATACTCATTTTCCAGGCTTGTTTAAAAAGTCCTAGTTGATCAAGTGTATACAAGTTGTAGGCTACTCAACTACTCAACAACTAGTTTTGTCTAAATGTAACTGTGCTGTAAATATTCAGCGTCTTTCTTAGTGGTGATGCCAAAATTGGTGATTTATTTCGGCCTGTGGGAAGACTGAGATGTTATGGATTGTCCAAAAATGTTTCCTTTTGGTCCGTGAGTGGATCATCATTACATCTTATCCTATTCTTCGGGTGAATCTGTCCTGACCTATTGACATCCATTTAGCTCACATGGCAGTGAGACAAAGATGCATTTGCAAGTCAATTAGTTAACTAGCCCCAAGGTTTTCATTTTTGCATCCCAAGTTCTGAAATTAGCTTCAACTTTGAAATTTGCATAGCATAAATATTAGATTATGCATACAGTATGTATCTTCAGGGCAACTTTGCATGGAGAGATCAGGAGGGTTTTTGTCATTTTTTTTAAGTTAGTCTGAAAGGCGTTAAGTTTAACCTTTAAGAACTGGCTGTACATTTTATTTACATGGCCAACATTTCCACAGTGGCTACATTTCTATGCACAGTGTTGCATGATTTTGGAAAGGCATGACCTATGTATCGGGAAAAATAAAAATAATGTCAGTGCATGGAAGTGAAATGTGCCCGTGTGTACAAAATGTAGTTTTCCTAGGCAGCGTAGCTATTATACATTATCCAGGTTTTAAAGTGGCGTCTCCGGTGGCTCTCTGACAGGCTCTGAAATAAATATTAATGTTGTGCAATAATATGGATGTCAACAGTCAAATACTTTATGTAGAAATGAAATGAGATGAAATGGAAAAGCAGACTCCACAAAAATCTGACTAAATAACGTCAAACATACAGGCTGAGTTATGGAGCATGGTTGCAATAAGAATTAAGTAATCCAGCCGCACGTATAAACTCCCCATACAGTTGTAAATGTATTTCTCAATTAGAACCCAGATTTTAATTTTAGTACTACAACTTTATTCTTTATGTCTGGGGACTCAGTCATACACCTGCGAGCATACAACTTAAAGCTTAGCACACTGAGAGAACACAAAGTGACGAGAACAAACTTACCCCAAAGGAGGAACCTGGAATCAGTGCCCACAGGTGGATTCAGGGAAGAGATGGGGCTGATGAAATGCAGAGCAGCAGCAAAGAACATAACAGAGGCATTTGCAGTATGATCAGTGAAGCAGCAGTGTTGGCAGTGAAAGGGTGAGCAAGTGCATCACAGCTTGGATATGTTTATATGTATGTCGAGTGTGTTGCATGTGAGTGCAGCTACACAATTTGAGTCATCTGTGTGAAGGACTGTGGCTTCGTAGGCGTTCTCTCCATGAGTTCCTTGTGACTGTAAATGAATTTCTTTGTAGATGGTTCACGTTAAAAAAGAGCTTTTCATGATTGCAGAAAATGCTCAGTTGTCACATTTCAGCAGAAGCCAACCTCAAAACAGTTTGACATTTCATGTGTGGATTTTAGTTCAATGGAAAAATAAGGAGTTTGCACAAAAATGTCACAAAAAATAATGCATGGTACTAGTACTGGTGGTACTGCAACAATTATTTTCATCATCAATAGACCAAATGACCATGATGTCGGGTAGACAACTGGAAACTGTTTTGAATTGCGTAAATATGTGATGTAGGCCTTTTTATATCTGTTATCATTCTCTGTTGTAACTGTAAGAGATATAGTTGGTCTGACCTATCTGACATGTCTGCAGTGTAGGGTTGGGCTGGTGTAAAAACTTTGAAACTGGTTTGATCTTAAGCCCAACACCTGATCAGACCAGGATACTGAATTTTACCAGGTGTTCCACTTGACAAAGCAGCCACTCATGAGTGGAACATAATGACACTGTGTCCCAACAGCAAACGAGCTTCTGACTATTGCATTACAATGTGTAACATCAGAGCTCTATGTCTACACTGAATCCATTAAATATGCACTTCCGTTACGTCACGTAAACAAACCACATAGCTATAAGCTGTGGGCTCAAGGTCAGACTGGAGAAGTAAAAACATAAAAGATGGTTGAGTAGCCTAATTGCGATCTCCTGTTTTTGTTTTTTTTTTAATGTTATTTTTAAAATAGAAAACACAAGTTTTATGTCGTGATATTTACTGAAAATGACTTACAGTTTATCCAACAGCAAGAAGCCTAGCCTTTTAGTAGCGATGGTTATTTAGCTTACAAGAAACTTTCCATTCCTTCGATGTCCCTACATGTCCCTCCAGCCAGCTGTGACCAAAAGGCTATTTTGTTTTTTGTAGGGGAAATAAAAAGGAATCATAAAGATCATTCCTCATTTCAACTCCACTTACAGCCGTTCCCCGTCCATTACAGCTTTCAAAAGTGAGCGACAGTGATAAATAGAAACAGGGCACTTGGCGTCTGACAAAATACACTGCTGTGGACAGGGGCTGCAGCAAAATGTATTTTAGCGGCCTAAAAAGACCCAGCCAAAGAAACCCATATCAGTTGAAGTATACAATAGATTTAGAATATTTTCAGTGCTTTACCTTACTCACTAACTTGTCGAGGCGGTGTTGTAAAATGACTGCTTTTGTCAATTGAGTTTGGTGGCTTTTCTTGAGCTTTTCTGCTCGCAAGTTACTGTAAACAAACATTGTGATTTGGTCGATAGATAATTTCTATAATTAATTGTGTGGTCCATAATATCATCAGAATTACCTAAACCTAGTATTATGTTATCAAAAAGCTTGTTATGCCAAACCAATACCCTAAAACTAAAAGATATTCAATTAAAACTAATACTACTAATCCCCAGCCTAATCCTTTAAAATGGGATGCTTGAGTGGTGTAAACTAATTGGACAAACTGCTTGATTGAAGACATCAGTTTAGTCCTAATGGTCTATATAAGGTTATCAGGGTGAAATCAATAAATGTACCCCTGTGCTGTGACTTGGGCATGAAAATACTGTTAAGCCATGTAACTGGTCAGCTTGGAGCAAGCCTCAACTCTCTGTCCACACACAAAGCAGAAAACAGACTCCTGATTGACCTTAGATCATGGTAGAGTAGGTTATAGGAGAACCGCCACTCCCAGCAACCAGGATGTAACAGTGGGGGAAAACATGAAAGTTTGAACAACATATCACTTCTGTGAAATGGTAGCACAAAGTACAATTTCATTTAGATTTAGAAACATATATTTGCTTATAATTTGATCAAATGTGACAAGCCAATAGTGGTCGAGCCTTGGAGCTGAAGCCATTGTACCTCCTGCTGCTAAAAAACACATCCAGGCCTGAGCATGGCGCAAGTGAAAATACTCAAGATAGAAACAGAGAGAGAGAGAGCGAGAGAGAGTGAGAAAGAGGAATAAAGGCCAATGGAGTCATCTCTGCCATGTTTTATTTATCCCAAAAAATGACTGCCAGACTCTTTCTGAAGCTCCAGCTTTGATTTGACTGACATTTCACATGAGATGAAATCACGAGCACAGATGGGCTGGTATCCACAGTTGTTTCTATTCTGTAGGAGATCGCATGGTGGTCATATTGCCCAGTTTCACTATTGCATTATTCAGAGGGAAACCATTTCTCTATCCAACTCACCAACCCCATCTCCCGTCATTTTTTTCTTCACGTTCAGAGGGATCTAAGCTCACCAGCAGCCAAACAAGGGTGGGGGATATTGTCTACAGTGAAGGCAGAAATGCTACAAAATCAAATACGAGGAAATCATTATGAATGTTATGCAAAGAAATCAAATTTTGCTTGGAAGTAAACATACACATTATGCTGATAAAGTGTGATTAGAGTCTGTGTTGGACAAAGCTACTGTAGTAATCAAATAGCTATTGTCTTTGTCTATGGGATATTGAGACTTTGGAATCTGGTCAATAGACAAGCTTTTGTACATGGTATTCCCATGAGAGGTGGGATTGATTGGAACAGAATCCCTTTGTTTGCTCCAATAAAAAAAACAATGCTTTCATTATGAATCAGTTGATGTAACTTCATATTTCTGCTCAATTCCATTGTTGATACATATAGATTACTGCAGGTCCTATTTTGCTTTGTAATCAAATTTTATCTTTGTTGAAAACATCAGAATGTTGAGTTCAGTTAGGACATGTGTGCTATTACTTTCATCATTCATATCTTTCATAGTTTCAAAAATATTCATTTTTGGGGGCATTTTTTTCCCCATTCAAATGATCCGATGGAATGTGTTAATTTGTTTTTCATGCATTCCTTAAACCTTAACTGCTCATTCATACAGACCTGTAGAAACTCCATTCAACCTTAACAATCTTCCACATCTCTCAAAACCTGACATGCCAGATGGTTTGTTACACAGAACCAGTCCAGAAGCCGTCACTGGAAACTGATTGGAATAAACACACTTTTAAAAAACTACTTGGCAGGAGATTGGATGAACCAATTAACCATTACCATCCATCGTGGCCAGTCCGGAGATGAGTAAAAATATCTTTCATCGCAAATATGACATACTCAAATGAAATACTCTCCAGTTCTGATATAACTGATGCCATTGCAGCATCTGTGCTAACCTCTTTTGGCCATCATTGTTTCGAACAAACGATCGCCCCTCTGTGTTTTCAGTAGCTGCCAGTAGCTCCTCACAGGATGCTGATTGGTCCGCACCACTGGTCCATTATGTTACAATGCATTACTTAAAGCCCAACAAGAAGGATTTTTGTGATCCCAGTGACTCAATTTAGTATCAGTTATACAACAAGCCTTAAAATGTTTCACATCTTTCATACAGTATGGGTATTATTGAAAACCAGCAGTCAAGTTTAGATTAAATTTTTCATCCAACATTCACACTGCAGTTTCTTTAGAAACTGCCTTTGCTAGCTGCACTGTAGAATTTTTTCTCTGCCATTAGATGCAGTGTTTTCTGGCATTGCATTGTTTAGATTCATTATTTATTAGGAATTTCTTTGGCCCTGATCCTGATCCAATTGTTTTGATATTGGGTATCTGCTGACTGAGTCCTATCTGACACAAATGTAACATCCACAGATGTGTAATGTTGATCAAATAGCCATAGTCTACAAAATTAGGCACATCTTTCTTTTTGTTAGCTACTTTATCTTGCTGGAGTTCCTAGTTCAAAGTTATGATGTTGAGAATGTAACTCCTGGAACTGATGTGATCAGCGACATTGTTTTGCTAGAGACGATGCATCACTCTGTTAAAGTTGTTGGAACTACAAAAACATGCAATCCATTTACAGTTGTGCAGTGGTGTTTCAGAGTGGAAGCTCTTCCCTAAAAAAAATCATCTTTTGCAGACCTGCTGCCAGTGACATGTTATTTTACCCAGTGATAGATAAAAAAAAAATAAATAGAAAAAGTGTACACTTAGCAACTCAATGTATTTTAAAATATGGTTGTCAGAACGAAGAGTCACTCACATTAATGTGCACAAATATTTTTTCACCTAGGCATATACTGATTTTCACTGGCATATAAAATGCATACACTGTAGAGCAGCTTTGCAGCACCAGCAGGCCATGGTGGACAGAGTAGTAATGAAAGGACTGGTATTTATTGAGTTCATTTGATGGCAGCGATTGATTAAAACATGCAAAGATTGACCATGATACCAATTCTTAGGATCAGCTCTAGGCATCTCTAGCCTTTATTAATAGTTTACGTACTACATAGTGATTATACTTTCATCACTCAGCATCATCTATACATGTTGCATTCATACTGAATATTTGTGAGTATGCACCGTAACATTTTACAATAGCCTCTATATGCGCAAATGCTGAAAGAATGACAGGATGTCAGATGTTGCCATTTCAGTTGCCTCCTGCAGATTTGCCTCTTAGCCTTGTCTCCACAGCCTTGAAGCTCTCTGTTCAATAAGAGCTAGCATTGCTGTCATGTGTTTTCTAATAGCTGAAAGGGAAGCCTTGGAGATAACTGCCCATCCACAATGCACCATTCAATGCCTCACTGGCGAACTCAAGGGCATTACCGCAAAGGCAAGATTCACACCATACACCGTTCACCTCAATGCCAAACATTCTCCTCCCTCCACCTCGCTCTCCCCATCTCCCAGTTTGTACCTGTGGGTAGCACTTTTGTTTCCTCTGTAGCGCTTTTATTTCATAAATACCCCATCCTCTCATCCTTTCTTGTTGTCCACTCCTCCCTTGCAATTCCTTTCGATGTAATTTAGTTTCAGTGGATAGTTGCTGTGACAAATGTTTTGGTTCTGGTATCATTTCTCACCCAACCTGACTGAAGGAGAAAGGAGAGCTGAGCTTGGAGAGGCAGAACGGGGGAGTAGGAAACGTTAGAAGGAAAAAGCAGACAGAGAGAGAGAAAGACAGATAGGAGGGTTACAGTGCAGAATACTTAAGTATCTCATGTTATCAGTAACTGCCACAGCAGTCAGTAACAGCGAGCACCTGTCACTGCTCTCCCTGATGAATTAATTTCAAGAGTAATCAAAAGCAAATACATATTTAATGACTTTTGGATTAAAGTAGGGGTTTGGTGTTTGTTTATGTGTGTTTGCTGTGAGTGTTAAAGTGTTTTGACATACAGAAGTGAGCGTGCTCGTGCACTAGGTTTGGTAGCAAGTGAGGAAATATGATGAGAGTAAATCAAAAAGAACCCTTTTAAACGTCAGCGTCAATGTTTTGTTGTTGTTTTTATATTGTCTCACAGGGGAGACTTCAACATAGACCCTAGTATGTCACAATATTATTGGGAAATTTATTGGAAACACATCAGAAATGAGAAATGTAAGGAATCCATAGAGGTGAACATGTGATTGATTTCCTTGTTAGTGTGCCTCAGGACCAATAAAGCCCTTACACAACCGTATACTTCATGAAAACATGCTGTCATGGCTGTATATGCTGTAGTCATCAACATTTGTCCGTCTGTAATGGTTTGAGGTTAGTAAGGTGTGATGGTAAATGTTTGAGGAAGTTGTTGTCATTTAAGATAAACTATGATCCCATTTAATGTTTCTAGCTCTAGCTTTTGTTTTGTCTTCGTCCTGTTTCTGTCTCATAAACCAACCTGTTCTCAGCCCAACAACCCCAGCTCATCATACACTGCACTTGGTCAGAGGCCCTTGGTGTTCGATACTGACGCACCAAGGCAGCCTTTAGTGGCAGTGTGAGATGCACTGGGTGACCGCAGTTTTAATGCTCCGAGCAACTGCCGTAGTAGAAAGAGTGAGAAAGTCCGCATAGGACCACTGTCCATATCCTGTGTGAAACCAGAAATAAATCAAGTTCTTTTAAAAATGACGTAGTGTGCCAGTATATGTACCATACTATGCCAGTGACATTTGTCATGTGATATAAGTGACATATCACATGACATTACATTACGTTAATAACAAATGCTACCTTCAAATGTACCTCTTTTAATGCCAAACCAAGATGTATTTTTCTAAATTTAACCGCATACTAGGCCTGTCACGATAACAAATTTTGCTGGGTGATTAATTGCATCAGAAATTATTGCAACAAGCCATAATATTGCGTAATATTGTGCTTTTAAGACCATTTTTATTATTGTTGTAATTTTGCTGTTTTTAGACCATTTCTTAAACCTATATAATGATAATAAAGGCAATGATCCAAGTACACCATTTTAAAGAGAAATAAACATTTATTTAAAGAGAATATTTACTGTAGGAATGCAAAAAAAAAAAAAATTAAATATCTGAAATAACACGTAAAAATACCAAACTAAATAAATAAAGACCTTATAAATACAAAAAAAGACTCTCAGTCCCTGTTAACAAAAAGTGCACTGTAATAGAAAAAAAAATCAAATAACCAAAAACAATGAAGTGGACTCTCAGTGTCTTATCAAAATTGCACTTGAAAAAAAACAACCAAAAACAATCCATGTCTTTCTCTTATGCTCAACTTTCTTTTTTTTCCTCGGCCTTGTCTCCCCCTTGCAAAGATTGCAGTGTGTGTGTGCGTGTGTGTGTGTGTGTGTGTGTGTGTGTGTGTGTGTGTGTGTGTGTGTGTGTGTGTGTGTGTGTGTGGCCCATAGCCCCGCCTCCCTCACAGAGACAAAGACACTCGATGACAAGAGCCTTCCCTCCGTTCATTAAGCTAATGAACCAACTCACCTGGCTGCCAGACGATGCACGGCAGTGAACTCTCTTGTCGTCTAGTCTCTTTGGTGGAGAGAGACGAGAAAAATAAACAGGCATGAATATGGCAATTAATCGCGTCCGAAAAGTTACCGTCTCCCTTTCCATTTACCATGCAATTGACCGAATTATCACCTATTGCGACAGGCCTAGCCCAAACCTAAGAAAGTAAACCTAAATGTGAAACAATATAGAAAAAGAGACTGTTTGCATTAACTGAGCAAAAATGTACATTTTCTGTGAAAACAGAAGTTTATTTTGAAAATACTTACATGTAATCATCAGTTGGAGACCCGATCTTTTGTTAGTTTGTTTATTTGTTTTGTCTTGTCAGTCAGTGTGCAGTGTACTTAGCAGCAGAGTGAGCGCCCCTCGCTTTAATACTACTGTTTGGTACAGGCAGCTGCCCGGAGAAAGAGAGGCTTTGCCCGGTCAGGCTCTGACATAACGTTGTCTTCTGCCTTCTGCTGAGAAGTGGTGAATTTACAGCTCACACATTGCAGCTTAATATGATAAAGTCTCTGGCTTTTGTTTGATATCTAATTTTGGCAAAAAAATTTGATGCATATTTCAGATTTGTAGTTCGTTTGTTTGCTATATTCTGAGAATTTTACTGTCACGTTGAATGACATGCTGAACCCCATTCAGAGTCTCAAACTCCATATGGAACAAAAGGAAAGAATAGTCAAATATTTGTATTGAACACCCAAACCTGATTCGACTGACATAATTCTCAGTCGGATACAGCCCAAGCAGCAACCTCTGAGGCTGAAAAATGAAGCCAGTACTCAAGTGCCAAAAACTGTAGTTCATGTAATGACCCCTTGAGGCTTGCACCAAAACAGAGTAAATCCCCATAGACACACACCCATGTTAAAATGCCCAAATTTACAGCAGAAATAAACAGGCATAAAGCCTGGTACAAAAAAGTGTTTAGGTCTCTATAGCTAATTTCAACATCCATGGCAACTGTACAGGGGGCTGAAGCTCAAGGCTTCAAAACTAGGGTCCACAAACCAGTGGGTGACATCGTAGTAGCTACATCTATTAGTATAGTCAATGGTGCCCTAGTAATGAGTGTTAATTGACACCCTGATCTTGAGCATCCAAAACTGACTGCAACTGACCAAGCACCAGTATTTGACAAGTTGAAAGGGACAATGTGTTGCATGAACAGAGTACTGTTGAAAGGTTGGTTAATAGTCAAGTCGCTATTTGAGATGTTCGTCCACATTGCTCATTTTATTCCTTATATCTACACCTCATATTTAGTGAGGTTTGCTCTCCCTCTTCCTTTTTTTATTAAAAAGAAAAATCAGATGACACCCCATGCTACAGAAAAGGACTACCTATGCCTGGCTATATTTCATGCAGTCCTGTCTGTTCTCAGTGGCTGTTTGGGTGCTTTTGTGAGTGTCAGAGATGCAGGATGGGGTTTAACAGTCCCTCTTGGTGTATGAAGTCTACATAATACCTCTCTGTAGTCATGAGTGACTGTGTGTTGTAAAACCAACAAAGCTCTTGTCATTCCTAAAATAAAACAGAAAGTGGAAATCCATTGGTCTTGGAAGATGCCTGTTTTTCAGAAGAAATGCTCAGTCCTGCAGACAAATGGGGGAGATTCAGAGAAAATCACTGGTACCCCCACTAAGACATTGCAGTATTTTTGGATGGGAGAATGTTTGTAAGTCAGCAACACCCTCAGTACTGTAAGTCAAGCTTGTCATCGTGTTTTAAAAAAAAAAATAAAAAATTAAATAAAAATGAATGAACAACATGGAGGTTAATGAAGCTGAAATAATCCTATGAGTAAACCTGAATATTAAATGCATGTTAATCATTCACCTCATAATTAAATAACATTTTAATTCATTGTGATGGACCATATTTGTATTAATTTTGTGTCCTGACCATGTGCAACCAACATGTCTGGAATACATGATTTCACCATACTGTAGGCATTGGATCTGCAGTTTTTCCTTGGAGAACGCTTTGGTGAGAACATTTCAGTGGTTAAGGGGAGAACAACATGCTTGTTGCTGCTGAGCAAAAAGAGTAAACTCCACTGGACAAGAGGCACAACTGTGTTTGGAGGAGCTGTTTAAAGCCACACTGTGACTCACTGCACCTTCTCTCCAACTATTTACCTTTGCTGTCTCCTTCTTTTTGTTTTTATTTGGCAGTAAAGAGCAGGATTTATTTGAAAAAGGGCAGAGTCTTTAATAATCACAAGTTCAAAGTTCACTAAACAGTCTGTGCAGCTCATCTCCCAGCTTGATTGCTGTATTATCCCCCCTGCAGGCGGCCCTCCATCTCCTGTTAGACCCTTATAGCCTCGATCCGCCAACACTCGTCAGCTGCCCTTCCCATCCTAAGCCATCACTTTGCCAGTACCAGTGTTTTTCCTCTTGGCTGGCTCAGTGGTAAAATCTCAGTCGGTCAGAACTGTAGAGTTTCCCCTCTCTTTCTAATACTCTAGCTCTCCTTCAACCTAGATCAGGGTTCATAACACAACCGTGTTTCTTCTTTTTAGACTACCATCTGCAAACAGAAGTTGTATTCTTACTTCTTTTAGTATGTTCAGCTTTTATTGCTTTAAAGCAGACACTTTGAATGTTGAAAAATCATCACCCTTTTTCCATTTTACTTATTCTAAATGATTTTGGACAAAAGCTAGTGTGTGTGTGTCATTACATTTCTTTTGTCCACATTCTCCTTGGTGTTTTTGTAGGTGTGTTACCTCCTGCAGTCTTCTCCTGCTGGTTGGTCACATTTGCTTAATATGAATTTGAATGAGAAACACAAAATTCTATTTGTGCTACTGATTTACATTTAAATGAGAATGGATTAAGCATTTTAAAACAAAATGTGAAAGAATGTACATAACAAATATACCATTTTATTTACATTCGACCTGAGCAGAGTTGAATTCCTTGCCTTTTGCGTATTGACACTGGTTAATGACTTGAACATTTGAATTTAAATGTTTATCCATACGTAAGGTTGTGTGTTTTCTTCTGCTCCCTGAGCACCGCTGCAAGGTTATGCATGTGTAACTTTGATGAGGTTCCCCTTCAGCCAAGGACTCCCCTTTGTCATTAAGACAGATAACATCTATTCTGTGCATCGATGTGGCTACATTCATTTAAAGACTACTTTTGTTTCACTTCACAGACAGCAGAATCAATAAATAGCTTTGCCTATTTCTGCTTCATTTCATCTTAGCTGGTTTGGATCAGCTCAACCTTAGAGCTGATGACAGATGCAGCATCTACTTTATGATGTCAGAGCTCCTTTATACAAGTACGGTTTATTTAGGAATTATATGATTAATGCTGGTGTTACGCTATCTTTTTATTATTATCAACAGTTTCTCTGAAGATACCAAAACCAATGATTAATTTATCTTAACAAGTATTAAAAGGTATAGCTTACTGAATGTCTCCAAGCTTTTAAGCACCGCTGTCATCCAAAAACAGCCATACATTCACACTGAGTGATATGTTCCAATATTGCAATCAACATATGAAGTGTAGTTTATTAAAAAACAACTCCTTGACATAGCTTAGTGTTGGGCATGCATTTCTTGTACTATGGTTGGGCTGGTGTAAAAAATTTCAAACCGGTTTGATATTGCGTCAAACACTGAAACCGCACTGGTATGCTAAACTCTACCAGGTGTCGCACTTGGCTCAGCAGCTGCTTTGGAGCGGAACAATATGTCATAGTGTCCCAACAGCAAGCGAGTGTCTGACTATCGTGTATTCATGCAGCCAACACTGGCCTCAGCTCACAGTCTGTCAGACATTTGTGCCTCCAGTAGACCCTTTTATAAACATGATATTATGTTTATCGGGTTGTCATATGGTTTATTAGTAATCCAACACGTCTTGTTTGATTTAATGCCGTGATGCTGTCAGCACAGGTTGTCAATTTAGACCACCAGAAGATTTTATAGTGACAAATGCTGGTTCAGCTGGTTTGCATACACGCAAACTGGTTTAAGCTTGTACACTGGACCAGACTGGTAAAGCTGGAAGTCGACAGAACTTGATCCTGTACCAGTTTGTCTGGCACAGTGAGAGACTTAAGCGAAATGCACATACTGAGTTGTCAAAAATAAAGCAAAAACCCTAACCCTACGTTAAGAGTCTCTTAGTATAGTGTTATGATAACCTTAATTGAGTTATATGACAATATGTCAAGCTTGGGACTGTTGAATAGCCTGATAAGGTTGGGTTGTTTGGTTATAGTGAACACTAGCCATCACAATTGGGATGTAATGTTAGGTGATAATGTTATTCCCATTAAGTTAGCTAGCATAATTTAATTCCAAATTTCAGTTGTGTAGCGTATGTGAAAGGGCGCCATTATACTTTGCTCATCCGCGAACATAGATGTGCGCGCTCAGATGCTGACGCGTCTTGTTCCAAATATAGTTTCTGCTTTGAGCACTCCTGAGCACAGGAAGAAAAATGGCAACACGCTGTGTTTTGATCGCGCGGTCTTGGGTGCTCTTTTTGCGCGCGGTCAGAAAATTTTGGAGGGTACGAGGTCAACTGCGGAGAGCTATGTGCACACCGCTTGATGGCGAAATTTGCATCAACGCGTTCTAGCGCACAAGTGTGCACGCGCTCACTTGGAAAGTAATTTCGGCTTAAGGCACGTATATGGGTATTTTGTAGTGTCGTTTCTAAAATGAATGTCTAAATTTGACAGCAAGGTATTTGAATTCTACACGTTGTTATATGAATATACAGAGCCACTGCTCTCTGTTGGTTGAAACCCGGCTATTGCAACCTGCCCAGCCCTGCCTGTGTTGATACTTTTTACGTGTTCTAGAGGCTTTTCTTGTACTTCGGCACTTAGGCCAAAATTCTGGGGTTCAGTTAAATGTTAATGTTAGAATCTGATGCTTCAATTTTCTGTATGCTAAGTAGGCTTCTGCCGGTTTGAACATTTTCCAACCGGTTTGATTTATAAAATATCTAACCAAAGCGATATATCGAATTATATACCTAATTTTACCACTGGGGGATTGTATTTGAGCTATTTTTCCCAATAAAATCCCATTATAGGTGTAATGCGCTTCCAATCCACTAGGTGGCGATAATGCTGTATTAACCACCAATACACACAAGGTTACACAAGAAGAAGAAGTAGCAGAAGGACACTTCTCTCGCATCAGCAGCAGACAGCTGAGCGGAGCTGCGGAGTCCACGGTCTGCGGAGCCTCTGAGACAAAGTAAACAAAACACTTGTAGGCTCCTCCACTTCATTTAAAAACATACATAAACCTTATTAAGTTGTCATAATGCATGTTGCAATGCAAGATAAGTTGAATATAGTCCCTTGACATGCCACTGATGTGAAAAGCCCCCCCCCCACCCGGTTTATCTGGTTGACGTGAATTAAACGGGGTGGAGCTCTTAAACCGGTCTGAACCGGTTAAACCAGAAATCGGCACAAGCCTAATGCCAAGATAATATTAGCAAGGCTCATATATTGTAATCATGGCACAATTAAGTAATTTGCTGTGGATTTAAAACATGAGGCAGTGAAAACATTTAGCTAACAAACACGCACAATGTTCTATTTATATAGCAATGTCATAATGACACTTTAATGTGAGTAAATACAAGATGGGTGGCAACATTTGTGAGAACTTACTTAACTTTAAACCACAGTACGTGAATTAAATGTCATTATCTGAATGAAGGGAGAGCGAGGGACTGCTTTTAAAGCAGATTAAGGCAGGTGAGAGATTTTTAAGTGTCATGAACTGATGTCCCCTTTACATTACTCTTGTCGCAGAAAGATTACATTAATGCTAGGGTGAGATTTTCCCTATATGCTCATGTTAAAGTCGGCTATAAATCTACATTTTAAAGCTGATACTTACGAGAGAGGGGAAGTATGTATGTATGCATACATGCATATACCAATAAATATAATGTATATTAATTGAATTACACAGTAGTGACCCATTAAACCTTTTATCCTTTCCTGTCCACATTCAACCTAGTAATGTAGCTGCTGTAAAGTGCCTGTGTATTCAAAAAAACCTTTTATGATTATGCTGAGTGATGTAGCTTGTCTTAAATGACTTTTGTAACTGCACCACTTTGTTGTAAGAAGTCACGTTAGAAATAGGTGTGATACACTGCGTATTAGAGGGTAAAATATCTACAGTATTTCTGGTGGATGACTCTTGCAATTGTCATCCTGTCGTGGTCTCCAACCAGAGCATACACATGTACTGACAAGATCCATATTCAAAGCACTGAATTGTAGAAGCATCTGAAATTGAAATGTCAGTTTGAAATGACCATGCCTTGAATTAGAATGTGGAAATAGAAAAGACAAGCTATTGTGCTGCAGCATCTCATGTTGACATTTTTGTGTGCATTGTGTTTACTGACTGTGTCCAATACCTTGATACCCCATTTGGTTCGAGTGAAAAGCCCTGCATTTTCTGCAGAAAATGGTCAACCTTTTCTTCTGAGGAGTATCATAATTAGACTGCAGCACTGGTCTCATTCTCCCACTCCTAATCAGTTATCTTGAGATCTGCTAATGTCGAGGTATCCTTCTCCTTTTTCTGTATATATGTGTGTGTATGTTGTATAGCTGTAATCCAAAACAAGGCCTGATAAAACGAGAGGATAAAACCCAATTACCCAGTAGGCAGCCCTGAGTCATCTCCCATTTGTTCCAGCCATTTTCTACTCTGTCTACTCTTTATCTCGACTTGTATGGTTTACTCAAAGACCACCCCAGCTGATTATAATCTGTAGGTGAAAAGAAATGAGATGAAAAAATGTGAAGAAACTGAAGTGATAGAGTGAGCTAATCGATGCCAAGCGGCTTGCACACAGGGATTCTCTTTTCTCTTCAGTACAACCTTCCAGTGTGATTGTGAAGTTTGTGTGCGCCAGGCTTCTGAGGGGACCAATTAAGGAACGGCAGGGCAGGAGCCTGAACTGCTGGCTCTCCTAATAGCCTACAGGCTGGAGTGGTCCTGATCCATAGTCAGTCGATAACACAGGCCTCCCTGGTCTCAGCCAGTGAATTCCAACAATCAAACAAAAAAAAAAACAAACGCTCTTACATGTTCAAAACTTTCTTTGGTTTTACGGTCACATTACAGTGAAGTGTTTGATGGTAAACTGATGTCTGATGTAACTCAATGCTGAACAAACTTTTGTGTGCAAAGACAGCTAAGTGTTAAAGAGACCACAGCAGGCTCTTGACCCCTGCAAAAGGTTAGAGAATTTGCCATCTTTTTGAGCTTTAAAGGAGCAATAAGTGAAATCGTTTCACCGCTAGGTTTGCTGTTGTGCACTGCCTGTAGACCAAAACAAAGTGTGTTATGAGCCGCTCCTCCCTCTACCTCCGCTCTCCACCCCCCACTCGCCTCATCTAGCAGTTAGCGATGTCTCAGTCTCTGCTGTGTTTAGCTATTCCCCTGCCTACTTAAATGATGATGGTACCTGTAATTGATGTAATATATTTGCTGATGGAGGCTCCCGGTGTTAGCACTAGTCGGGATCCGAGTCAGCTAGAGCCCAACAGGCTGCCTGCCTGGCTCGCAGGCTGCCCGCTAGGCTAAAACATCGCTCTCACTCACGGAGAAGAGGAGGAACGTTAACATGAGCTTCCGGTGTTAGCACTAGCCGAGTCGGCTGCCACTGGCTACTGGAGTAACTTAACAGCTATGGAGCATTTCTATCAGCTCTTCTAGTCACTGAGCCTCACCTCCATCTCAGCAAATATATTACAAAAATGTAGCCTCGCGGGGAGGCTACATTTTACGATGCTAATTGTAAATGTTAGCTGGGCTGCCGGGCTAACTTACTCACTTACACACAACCGTAACGCCTGACCCATCGCTGGAACTGAGTCGCTAATAACTCAAGCTCCAGACATTAACCCATCCCAGTGTTTCCTCCGAAGCCTCCACTTCACCCAGCTTCACTCAGCTGCCCGATAAACCGGCTGCTTCTTCCCACGTTAACCTGAATAACAAACCAGGGCTCGGTGCTCCGGTTGGATCCAAACAGAGAGCCGGGGCTAGTTGGTAAGCTAGCGGAGGCTAACCGGCTGTGTTTCCCTCCGGTCATGTTGCGGCTAAAACCCGCCAGCTGCTCCCAGCTAGCTCTGGATTGTTATTGAGGTTAAAGTGGGAGAGGCAGTGGATCTGTGGGGCAGCTGAGTGAAGTGGAGCCTGAGGAGGAAGCACTGGTTAGCCCTGGTTTCGTTCTGCTCTGTGCCATTTCATTTCGAAAATATGCGCTGCCATTGCTCACTGGCTGTAGCCTTTTATAGGGAGGGAGAGCCAAGGGCTCCGAGAGGGAGGGGGGGAGATGGGGATTCACATGAATGTACATTAACGTGCAGCCGGACCGGCTTGTAAACAATGGGCTGGAGATCAACACAGAGAGAGGGTGTGTGAGGTCATGCTATACTCCAGATGAAATTACACCTCTAGTTCTTCACATAACAATTTTTAATTCCTTCAATCTAGAAATGATGAATTTCGCTTATTGCTCCTTTTACTGTCTACGAGTGTACGGGCATGTGTGTTTATTTCCCTTTGTTGGGCTTGGTCTGTTTTATGAGTCTTGTTGTCTGTTTAATACAGTGTTTGATGTGACCTGCACATACTGAGGGAATATACCACTGACATTTAGCTCCCTCTCTGCTGACCTACAAGGTGTATGATAACCTACAGGAACAGCAGGTTTGTTTTTCAGGGCTAATGGAGAGCACTCTCAAGACAGAACATAAACCAGTGATGTCATGACCCATCTCAAAGGGATTCTGTTCACTCATAGCATTTCCCTTAGAGTCCATAATGTAATGCGAAGGGCTTAAATTTAATCAATAGCCATAGATATCATTTTTCCAAGCTCTTTAAATACACTACACTTTGAATTACTGGTGTACATATATTCTTTCAAGGGGTGTGCCATGTGACTGCTGAGGAATAATCTCCTTACCAATTTTAAAATGTCTGAAGTCGTTTCTTATTTGTACCTGCTGCTGATGTATGATTGTTTTTCTATGAGTCAGATCTGAAGCACAAGAAGAGCTTTGGGCACAACATTCTTCCTTCCTTTACCACAGAAAAGGGTTCAACAGAGAGGGTTATATTTTATATATTATAGGATTGGATATTGTTTGGGGGTTGTCTGATACCAATGCTAAAATAATACTTTTAAAATGGTACTGGTGCTTAAACGGTGCCTGAACGGACACTTAATTAATTTTTATTCTTTAGTTAGGCTGGGAAAATAAATTTTCAAAGATCAAAGTTTTAACCATTAAACATTGTAATGGGCCAGCCTCTGAATGATTGATTTATTTCTTGAATAACATATATAATGGAAATCAGAGGTAAGATGTGACGGAGTTGACAATAAGTCATATTTATTAGTTCAGTTAAAGTAAGTACTTGTTTAATTTTTCAGTTATTTTTCAAAGAGTTAATGCTAATTAAAGTACTCAATTTGAAACCGTAAGTCTGATTTAATTATGATTCAGAAGGGCTATGGAGTTGACATGTTATGGTTGAGACGTAACTAATTTATCAAAAAATAAAAAGTTTACTAGTACTATAGCAGCATTCTCACCTTTTTCAAAACCAGGAAGTGAGACAGCAGTCCTTGTGATATAGCTAACTTGTTTTATGCCTGATTAGATTATGTTTTTGTAGAAATCTGATAGAGTTAATGAAAATGTGGGATCCATCTTAAAGGGCCAACATTTTCCTAAAAAAATATATTTTGAAACAGATAATCAACGCATTTCATTGTTATACTAATGTTATCAGTACATAGATTCTGAAGGCTTTTAACACATTTTTTATTTGAAGTTGTGAATTCTTTTCTGGGACAAGGGTGTTTTCTGGCACAGTTTGGAAGTTTAAAAAGATTGAAAGCAGATCAAAATATTTATAAATCATATTTATTTCAGATGAGTAAATCCTTTAAGAAATAATTTCTCATCCCAGATTTGGAGTTAATGTGTTGAAAAGTTGTGATTTTTAAAAAAAAGAAAAAAGGTTTAAGTTTTTTCGTGGCAGGACATTATTTGTCCCAGTTCTCATGAATGGATGCACCACAATGAGTACAGCTGGCCCACCTTAACAGACACCTTAAGTGAGCCTGGTCTTCGCTCCAGAACTTCAGGGCTAACCCCCTTCACTTATTGAGCTGGTGGAAAGCAAAACAAAGGAACTTGGCTTGGGTTTTGGGAGTTTTGGCATTTACTCACTGACAAGTAGCCTAAACTGTTCACACATTGCACTGCTACTTAAAACTTCACACTCTCTGCTCCGGCCCCCACCACCTTACCATCACTTGTCAGTCACACCCACACGCTCTTTCTCTGTTGACCACATGGTCACTATGTACACAATCTGCTACCAAAATGAGGGATCAAAATCTGCGTTGTGAGTCAGTCTGGTAGATAACAGTTGTAAAGGAAGGGGTTTGGTACCCAATCCTAAGCAACATACTACCAGATTGTCCAGATTGCTGTGAAATTTTGTAGGCACTTTTCATTCTCCCTAGAGGATGGACTAAGTCCTTGCACTCTTGATTTCAGGACCATGTTGTTTTTACAAAAATTATTTTTTCTTTAACATTATAACTAGGGATTTTACAATTGGGCTTATTCAAATGAACTTTGATATCTGTGGGTTTTATGTCATTTCCACTTGTTTCTTTTCACCGTGATGAACATGGATTCATTTTTGCATGTCCATAGTCCATCTGGTATATTGACTATATTACCACCCAATTTTGTTAACTGGCAGGAAAAGCTGTCCACCTTAATCTTACCTGCTGAGATTATGACAGCCAGCTCCTTTTGTGAGAGCCTGCACAAATCTGAAAGGAAATGACACAAATGCACATTTTACAAGGAGTCCTTGTTCTTGGTTCTAAGGCAATACAGCAAAAAGTAGTTCACAGACTTTATATTGAATTGATAGCTAAATTGCAGTGCCATATGATATGGACTTTTGTTGTCATCTGTGTCTCTACCTGCAACAACCCAATGCTAGTACATATTGTTTACCACAGTACTATTTACTGTTTGGATTTGTTTATAGCAGAGTGTTCCTTACTGCATGTGTGTTTGTAAAATGTTGTGGGTGATTCTCTCAAGTGCACTCTATGGAGGCCAAGAAATTTCATGTGGTCTAATTGTGGTTGTAGGTGCTATTGATTTCCCTGCAACTGTGCACCTTTCCATTCTGTATTATCATCAGTTCCTCTAAATGTATGTTTCTTACCTTCATTAGACTCTTTGAAATTGTTTCACATGTAAAAAAAAATCACTGTACAAAGTAATATTTGCCACCATGGAGGAAGTGTAAGATGCAGCAAATATTAGTGTTTATCAGGCATTTGTGCACCTGTGCAATGTGGATTTTCTGAGTCAGCAAGATTTTACAGTACAGAGTGAGCACATCCAATTGTAAAATGGACACCAAACTGTTTACAGTCATTTTAGGTATCTTTTGACTTTTCATCCTTGTGTTTGTATCCCTTTCTGCATCTGCTGTTTCTGTCTTTTCTCTGTCATTCCTTTGCTTACTCATCCACTACTTGTGACACAATATTGCTCACCAAATTTACAAGGGTGCATCAGAAATGCATTTTATTGTGTTTTTTTTTTTTTTTTCATTTTTTATTATGTGCTCCACATGATTACAGTGGTAATGGCCTGAGACAGGCATCTTGTAGTAGCAGGAGGACTGATGTCTGGGTGCCCTGTGGCTCACTGCTTTATCTGTACATTATAAGCTTTTACAAAGTTTGAGAACATTACTTTGAGCACAGAATTGGAGACATACTGCACAATGTTCAAGCCAATGCACATTGTGTGTGTACATCATCTCTTTTTGGTTTATTGATGCTGTTGCATATTGAAATACTTGCAATCATGAATGCTTGTTGAGATACTTTGAAATTCAGAACTCCTCATATCTAAATTACTGAACAGGTTGTGCTGCCCAAAAAAATCCCATATGACTGTTCCAAATATGACTGATAAACATTTTCTGATCTACCACTCCTATCATAAAAGTATGGCTCGGGCAATAAAAACTTACAGTCATTATTCTCACAAATTAGGTCACTAGTCAGGTAGACTTAAACATAGTTTATTCTGGGTACTTGTACAAATGACCAATGGTCTCATGTTTCTGGTGAGGACAGTCTCCAAAGAACAAATTAGTTATTCAAAGACACACAGGGTTACCACCAAAGACTTATTTACTTACAAGTGTGTCCTTTTGTTTGGTTGAGTTTGGAGCTCTTTGACAACAAAGTATTTGGATATATGCTTATATTTGTATTGATTTGTTTATATTTATGTGAAGGCCTATTATATAGCCATTTCTGCATATATTCATTATATTATTAAAATGCAGTTCAAACAAAGTTTCTTTCTCATCTTGCAATATGGACTGTTGTCAGAAGCATTTGTTGTTTTTTGTAAAGACAGATTTTCGAAGGACAAAACTGTCATTGAAGGCTATTGTGGCTTCATTGTGCATTGTAATCATAGTTCTGAGAATACAGTCAGAGCCCCCTAACAAGCTCGGCACAGAATAAGCCCAACCCCATGAGTGCCAGCTTTGTGTATGTCAGGTTGGAACTTCTAATCATCTGCACAACTACCGTAAGGGCCTTTGTATCATACATGCTGGCTCACTTCTATGGTTTATTGGCACACTTAAATGGAACAGCACCAAAATTAATGTTACGAGTTACACCTGTACTTTTTGTGCATGACAGGACAAAATGCTTTAAGAAATGTCTTCTTTATTGTCAAATCGGCACAAAAACAAAAGGTGTTTCAGAATAAATATAAGATTGCCCCAACTCACTCCCAGATTAGCAAACCTTCTGTTGCTGCCCTTACATTAATGAGATGTAGTGCTGTAGGACTGTCTCTGGAGCTACTCCTCTCCCAGCAGTCGGTCAGTTCAGTGTCTGCCCTGTTAGCATGAACCTCTGACACCAAGCTGTTTAACAGCCTCAACAAACTTTGACCAACACTGAAATGTTTCAGAATGTCATTAAACCCATTAAGATCCGTTAGAATCACAAGGATAACATCAGTCAGCCCTGTCACTGTGTGGAACCGACACTCCGCCACAGTGTAGAGAGAGAGAGAGAGAAAGAGAGGCATTACCAATTTGCCTTAAAGGCCCTGACACACCAAGCTGACGGTCAGCTGGCGGTCAGCTGGCGGTCAGTGTTGGGACATCAGTGAGCGTCCGTCATCCAAATCTTTGCGGATAGGGTTAGGGTCGACGTTGGCCCTCAACGGCCTTTGTCTGTTTTTTTTTCTTGATGGAGCCCTTCAGTGAATGAAATCACTCTGATTGGCCGTCCAGGTCAGCACAGGACAAGAGAAACTGATGTGATAAAAGTAAAGGAAGGGCTGAAGCTGAAGAGGGAGTGAGACCAAAAAAATTTTTTACATAAGCTAAGATTATTTTTCTCTTTAGCCATTGAGCTCTTTAGCGGAAATATTTTGTGATAGTTTGTGTTACTGTTCACTGGGGCATGGTAAATATGCTGTGTTCTTTTAACATGGATTGTGTTGTTAATGTGCTAACTGTCTGACTAGCATCAACACGATCTTCAGCTTTCCCTCTATGAATGATGATCACACACAATTTTTGTCTGCTGTTGTGGAGAGTTATTTCCTCTTATGCAGGCACATAAGAAGAACAATAACAATACACACCTCACTAAACCCCTAAATTTAGTTCTAGAGGTGTTTTCAGTTCATTCATACAAGCAACTGGATAAATGAGACTTGGATTATGCTGCACAAGTTGTAAGAGTTTTTGAACAGATTTTTTGATGGCTAGTTTTGCTGTTGTTAAATGTGGTCCTCCAATCAATAAATCAGTATGTTACCCA
Organism: Epinephelus awoara; assembly: GCA_035609425.1. NCBI lineage: Eukaryota > Metazoa > Chordata > Actinopteri > Perciformes > Serranidae > Epinephelus > Epinephelus awoara. The sequence goes on from CM069312.1 coordinate 28,493,007, forward strand.
TTTTCGATGGAGACATATGAGAAAAACACATTTTTTTCAATAAATCAAGGTAACGTGGTATGACTGATTGGTATACAAAAGGTCATTTTGTGGATGAAGTATTCCTTTAAGGCTTCTTGATATCTCCTCGCATTTTAAAAAAAATTTGACCAATGAGCTTTAAAGGGCTGTGACTAAGCACATGTATGGAGCTTTACAACTGCTTTGCCAATCATCATGAAACTTGCAAGTTAAAGCCACATAAGTAGGGTTGGGCATTAGGAATTAGGTGTTCTAATAAGACCTTCTTCTAAAGAAGTTATGAAATTTCTTGTGTTGGGGGGGAAAAAACCCATATCAAACACCAATTAAAAGCGGAGTATTTGTGTATGCCTTAAAACATGTCCAACAGTGGAAAACATATTATAACATTCATTTTGAACTGTAATGATTCTCTTGGCTTTGGTTTTCCATTGGTTTACTTATAGATGCACCACTGTATGGTTACCCTTGAAGAAGTGCTGTAAGTTATCAAGTGCATCATAAAGATGTTACTGAAACAGACTGTACGCAAACATAACATATTGTGAAATATAATTAAATATATGATAAAATATTTACTGTCATCTTTTTTTTATAAGCAACTACCAAAACATTTATCACATCATCAAGTTATACCAGAATGATAAAATGGTAAATAACACAGTGCTATTTTATTTAGCAGTTACAAAATTATGTACCACCTCATAAATTAGAGATGACTTGCCTGAAACATCCTCGTCTCTGCATCTCTCTTGCTCTCTCTGCAGCTTATGCAGATGTTGCTAAGGACAGGTGGCAGTAACGGATGTGAAACTGCAAAGTTGTTGTCATAATTCAAACCTGGCTGAGGGTGAGAGCTGCTGGCAAGTCGAACAGCAAAGCTCATTTCTCAGTCATCCTCTCCAGCTTTGAACTAAAGCTGGTGATAACCAGTGAACATGGTGGATCAATCTGTTTCTGAATAGACTGGATCTTTCCTCATTTCACCTCCTCAAATGAGGACAGTGCTTTGCTCATGCATTATGAGGATGACATTGATTTCCAAGCAGCATAGAGCAGAGGCAAGGCAGTCATCAGGCATTCTTTTTCATCATTGGCCGCACCTCCTTTGGCATAGTTTGTGCTTTGACATTTTTCTGTCGACAGAACAAACAAAATGCTTCGTCAGATCCTTGTATTGTAGTTTCCACCTTCTTTCAGTGGACTGACAGCAGGTTATCAAATAACTCCAATTCACAATGACTGCTCCTCAGTGTTTTGAGAAAGCTACAGTTTCACATCCACTTTTATATTCATATCTCTGTGACATCAGAGCACAAGTTTCTACAAATCACCTTTAAATGGAAAGCATTTGTATAAGATATAAATCTATTTGGCTCCATTGGTCCTCAGAGTTTCTGAGCTGCTACACCAAACGGGGAATTTGGGTCTTCTTTTATTTATGTAGATGACCTGGTTCTCATGGCCCAGTCAATAGAGCAGGCGTTCCACTTCGCCTAGTTGCAGCAATATTCAGCCAAATTTATCAGTCAAGTTGTCCAAGGTATTGGACAGACAAGTGGACTTATAGTTAATATTAAAGAGAGAACTGCTAAGCACAATCATCTCTCCTCTCTTAGAAAGATAGAGATAGATAGTTAGCCTGGCATCGCAAATGTGCAACTTCACATATGTAAATTAGTCTGGAATCTCAGTTAATTTTCAGTTTCTGAGGGGTGTCATCAATGGTCATAGATGGATTGCTCTACAACCAAGATACATCTGCCTGAGCAAATAAAACCCATGCCTGCAGATTTGTATGTTTCTCAGGCTATGGAAATGTGTCTTACTGGCACAAGAAGAAACATTGTGTGGTTTGGGCTAACAACACTAGACTGCCCTCCCTTGTGGGCTGATACACTCATCCATACACAATGGTCAAACATAACAATACACACCTCACTAAACCCCTAAATTTAGTTATAGAGGTTTTTTCAGTGCATTCATACAAGCAAATACAGTATGCTCATGGGGTGATATGTTATTTAGACCAATATTGTGTCATACATCTTCAAGTGGCAAACAGGAAGAAGGACTCATGCAGACACAGGTTTTACAGACAATTTATTAAGAAAATGACAACTTGTTACAGGCCCACAGTCAGCCCGTTGGGCAGGCAGCATTGGAAAACAGGCAAACAGGATACTGCCAGGAAGCTAAAGTAGCAATAGCCAGCAGGGCCCTAACAAGGAGACGAGGAACAGGTGTGCAAGCAGGTGGCTGAATCCAAAGACTGCTGAAACACAGAACAAGGGCGACGAGTGGGCAGGTGAGGAATGACAGAGGCCTGGGGCAAAGGGTGACAGCACAGACATCAACATGACACTTCTGAATGGAACACACTAATGTGGACAGCTCTGTTGAAAGAACATGTCATGCAGGTTATCCAAAGCAACCTGTCAGTGGATGAAGGGGACATTAACCTTACTAACCTCACCTGACTCATTGCTTTTGTACATTATCCTAAATGTGACATTTTTGTTAAAGTCGCTATTACGTGCACTTGCAAAAATATATTTGATATGGAGCAGGACCTCCAGGAAATTCACCTAGTTTTTAAAATAAGCATACTTTAATGGTTCTTCCATGGCGCAAGCAGCACAGAAGTATTTATGGTGTATATATTCATATAAAACAGAGGCCCATATTGCTCTGCTGGTCTTGTAATACACCTGTGCCCAAAACAGCATAGTAGATTTAAAGGTCTCTGATTCAGTTTCATACTAGAATTAACTATGTATTGCGTTTGTAGTTTTATTTATAAACTATATTTATTTCAGTATTTTGAATAGAGTAAAGAAAATCAACATGTGCAGAGGAACTTTTAGGGTAAAAGTGCAAAAACATGCAAATACTGAGGCATTTTTGATTATGATTATGAGACAGCATGCCTCAGTGTTCACCTTCTTTTGTGCATATTCTGTCAGATCCATTCCTGTTATATCAGATATAATTTTCCAGACATGCAGTTTATGAATTTTAAATTCACAGAAATGCATGCCTAAAAGCTTTGATCCCCCTGCTCTTTTTTCTTCTCCCTCCCTCTCCTCAGCAGGTAGTGGAGCATTAACCTTTTGCCAGTGTTTCTAAAATGAGGGCTGGGGCAGTGGGAGTCTGGTACCCTTACAGTGCATCCCCTATCTCCAATGTCTCTGCTTCTTGCCCCTGTGAACCTTCTCATTCATGCAAAAATGAGGGCTCAGTAAAGGTGGCTGGCTTTGATCAAGAGGGCTCTCTCCCCAGTTGCAATTGATGGCCAACACACTAGTGCAAAAGGCTTTGAGCACACCAGAGAAAGTGAAACCTGAATGGAGTGTTAAAGAGCAACGATCAGGGATTTCAAACAAAGACCTGCTGTTTGTGTACTTGGACCTTAAACTCTGGGAACAGACACATAAGCACATTGTATATTCCCTTTTTAAGCCAACGATTGCTTTGGAAAACAAGTGCTTGTATTCTTGTCAAGACCCTCACATTATAGATGGTTTTATTAAGTTAAGGAAATTAAGTTATATCAGACTGAATCCAGGCTATAGGCTTCTAACTACAGTTACTCAGGATTTGGCAAATGTCGTGCCTCCAATTCAACTTCCTCTCTCCTGATACTGATAGCTAAACTCGGGGAATTTCCCAGCATCAAGTACGGATCCAACACCAGTGCTCTCTTTTCCCCCCATAATTTAAAATCTTTGCAACACTTCCCCCCTGCTTAAAACTCATGGGTATCATTCTTATCCAAATAACATGAGGCTGTCACTGTAAAACACAACTTTTTACTGTAACTGTGAACGGAGACTTTTCCACACCCAACATGTCTTTTATTCTTCTGCACATTTTAATGACACTGACCTAGGAGACTATCCTCCCAAGAAGCAAATGCCACGAAACAACATATATTTATGTTCAAGTGACGAAGCACTTGATTAGCCATATAAATTATGATGGGAGCAAATGACACCCAGTGACGATGAAATAGAGTGACAAAGTCTGTGTTGGGAGGAGGTTGGGATACATGGATGGGTCAACAAAATATCAGCCTTCAAGACGGGAGACAGCTGTTTGTTTGCTAATTCCAACTGTCAGTCCACGTACCCTTTAAATTATACTGATACTAATAGAATACTTGTATTGCATTTAATATAGCCATACTCTGATGCATGCATCAACTCCGATAAAACTCAGATACACCATGCTTGACTTCACAACACCACAGACTGAATGATTAACCTATTGCTGCTGGTGCGAGTAACCATAACAACGTACAGCAGATAGTAGCCTACCTACGTGTGTACTTTATGCGGGGTAAGAGAGGGGTCATAGAGCCGGTGTCGAGTAGAAAGTGTTGTGTTGTTTGACCATAAAGTGACGCTATGAAACGAACTATAGATTCGTTTTTCACAAGAAAAAAATATCCAGAAACTCCTGTCAGTCCCGTGCCAGTTTCCCAAACTTCCGACGACGATAGTTCAGAGGACGAGTCAGCAATGTCCTGCCCACAGCCCCCATTTATATTATTTTGTGCAACGGACGCTTCATATAATAACATAACGATATACTATTTATGGTGTTATGTCATCGTGTCATTTCTGTCTCTACATGGTCCTGCGTTAACATTTATCCTCTGCTCTCTGTAGTGCGCACGGCGGAGTTCCGCCACACACACACACACACACACACACACACACACACACACACACACACACACACACACACACACACACACAGGTGAGCACGCTAGAGTGTGGCTCGGGCCGCATTTTCCTGACCAAACCTGACCCGAGCCCAGTGCAGTTTGTCATCTGACAAAGTTATTGTTATGGACAGTGTGTAAATAACAACAGACACATGTTACGCACAGACACAGCAGCTCAGCACGGCACTCATGCTGAGCTTGTGTTGTATTGCGTTCAGGCGATGTCAGGTAAATAACTTCCAGCACTTAAATAGGTCATAGCACAAAGCAGCAGCATGTCAAGCGACTTTTTACTTTTATTATGTTCAATAAAATTGTATTTTCCTAAATCTTGAGACACCTCATATGTAAGCTAGACAGACATTTCACCTGCTCATTACTGTGCACACATGTACTGTATGTACTTAGTCCTAAAGAGCCCTTCTGGTGCCAGTATACATAGAAACATCCCAGCAGGCTGTGCTTTGCAAGCATACAAAAAAGTTTCATGCATGTGAAAATTATTTTTCATGCATGTGCTTCACCTCTGCTGGTACAACTCCATCCTAGGGGAAACACTGCTGTGTGCGTTTTGTGCAGCAGGTGGATGTGGTAGTCTTCTGGTAAAGCAGAGAGAGCTAAGTAGTGTTGAAGTAGAGTAGAGCAGGGCAGAGAGATGGAAGCAAAATATATTAAACCCGGTGTTAATACAGCAGAACTGGAGAGAGGGGTGAAAAATAAATAGAGGTGGGCATGGCTCAAGTAGGGCGCAAAATTACAGAGAGAGAACGATACAGTGTGAATAAAGATTACATAATATAAAAATAACTGCAGTCTTTGTTAATTGATAGCCACTTAAATTGAACAATTTTTATAGGGCAAGTAAAAACTGACTTCGGGCAAGTGGAAAAAAAACCTTAGCGTTGAACCCTGCAGGGCTGTCTGTGTTTATTGCTAAATTATCAGTAATGCAGTTAATCTCGACAAAATTATGAATATGTTGTGTCGATATAGATAGTGCTCCTAAATTTTGTGCTGATGCGCCTAAAAATTTCAGTAAGGAGCGCTGGTGCTCCTAGTGGAAAAAGTTAGTCTGGAGCCCTGGTTTTAAAAGTTCACCCTCTTTAAGTCCGAACTGTTTTTGTCCGTCAGAACAGGCTACTCCTCACTGAAAATAAAATAAAAACAAAGTATAATAACTACAGCAGCATCATATGCTTCAAAACTATTCAAGGTTTTTCGCCAGAAAAACCAGCATGTTTACTTTTTCCAGCTGGAGCAGGGAATGTAGTGGATTGACAACTTTGGCCACGGTGCTAAACACCGGTTCTGATGGAGAGCTCGTGGCACAGGTAATTTCGGGTAGCCCTCGATATCAGAGGAAATGCCTGGCTTCACCACATTTCCATCTGAGACGGGTTTGGAACCAACTCGTGGCTTGCCAACTTTTCTTCTCTTTCTCACGTCCGAGCTGTAACGTGAAGACATCACATCCAAAAACTTTATAACGTCATCTCCCGACAACAGTTAAGGGCAGTTATAAGAGAAACATTATTGCCTACTATTAGTTTTAAATTGTAATTAGTATTAAATTGAAAACTCAACCACACATACATAGGTGCTGGACAAACACTCATTATTTATATAATAATATTATATATATATATATATATATATATATATAATATTATATAAGGCCCCTACAGGCCTATATGCATGAAACTGATACTGTTGCTATTTTTTGATACCGCGGGATACCTTATTACCGTATTATCGCCCAACCCTATCATACAAGACATTTATTTTTTAATAGTGACAAATTATATTGTGTTGATGGGTCATCAGATCAGAAAACTCGTTTATTGTTCTAGAAGATATGAACAAACAGTGTATTTTTTTGTTTAATTTGGAGGACTTTTCGTCTAGATAGGTTGAGATTGCATCGTTATGACACATCAATAAATTTTGTTTTTTGTTCTTTCAACTTGTCTAATACATGTAACACATGTGGTCTGTGCTTTAATTAGCTTCTTCGGACTTCTTCGGTTTTTTTGATTTTTTTTAAATGTTTTAGGTGGTAATTTCCCAGCAATTGTTGCATCAACCCAGTCCTTGTACAGGCTGTGGGAGTGATAGTAAGAACAAAATGTGAGTTCTCCTTGTTCAGAGTGTGTCTGAGCTGTGCAAATGTCTTGTGGCTGCATTGCAGTACGGTCTATTGAACCCCAGCTGGTGGAGAAACGGATATCCAACCACCTTTTCTGCATACACTGGCCAAAATCTTCAGCATTGTGCTAAGAGTGAAAGTAATGTCACCACAGCATGACTGTCTCACTAGTTTCATATTAGTGTATTTTACCGGCCACAGGAGACCATATGCTATTTAATGAGAAGTAGCATGGATCAGATTTAGGATGAGTGTCCCATTGCTGGGTAATTGCCTCTGAAACTCTGATGAACCACCACAGAATTAAATGCAGCTATAAAGTCTCATTTGGAATAGAACTGAAGCAAAGTGGGATCATAACTATGTCAGGGGTGGATGACAGCCCACCAATATTTTATCCTAGATAAAAAGAGAATGATGAAATTATGAATCTAGCTCATCAGCCATCTGCTCTCTCTTATTTCAATGCGGGCCTACGTTAGTCTGTGACACACATTAGAAAGCTGATGCGCAGTGAGTGTGAGAGCTCAGTCTAACCTTTGGGGAAAGGCTAAGAATAAACACTTCAATAAACCGTTTTTGATGGCTGGTAGCTGTTGCTACGTGGACATTCAGACAGTGCACCAGTGTGGAAAGGTCACTTGTCCCAAACATATGGGTAATTGGGCCTAAAATACCACCTGGCATGTTTTCTTCCCACAGGGTGCACTGAATTCTGTCAGCCTTTACCATATAGACAGGCAAGTATGTTCTGTCCATGCACATAACAATAGTTCAGTTTATGGTCAGCATTTATTTTTTAGGTTTGGCAGATATTTTTAGAGTGCTGATAAGTTGTTAGCTCTAAAGTATAACACTTGTGTAATTTTTGATTCTGTTCTGGCTCTGGATTATATGGTTAAGGTTATTTTTTTGTGGCCTTTACAGTCAGTTGGTAAAAGCTTAAATGTGCTGTTTTTATTTTTCTCACCGTTTAAGACTAAATAGACATGAAATTACCAACCAGCAGGATTTCTTCAGTCTCTACTTTGTTCCATAATAAACTGACCACAGGCTGGAAAATTAAAAAAGAAATAGTTACAGCTTGTGCAGGTTGTCATTGGAAACCATTATGTTTTCCACATTCACAAACCCCCACAATATAAAATCCATTAGGTTTCTGAAACCTGCATTCATAGCAAGACACACAGCACACAAAATGTCATCAGGTAGAGAAGAAATTAATGTCACAGTGCTCAGGGCTCGTTTCATGACTGAATGCTCTTGACAGATGGCGTTGTGTTCTGTGTTTGTCATTGTACTGATTGTGGTCAATTCTCAGAAAAACTTTCTATCGATTTCAGCACATTTACCTCAACGTCAGGACATTAGTGGGAGGTTCCAATGTTTGCGGAGTGAATGATTTCCTTTTGTCACCAGAGAAGGACATCGATATGTGAGTCACTGCAGTCTAAGAACAGGTGTGGCCTTGGATGTGTGGATGGAAAAGGTTTCTCTCTCACCTCACCTTGTGTGTGTATAGGGTTTTGTGTGTTATTAAAATGTGATTTTTTGACTGAACTTGTATTACACAGTATAGCGTGATGCTTCAAAATGTAGTTTTACTCCTCCACAGCTCCACCCTCTCATCCAAATATGGTCATTTCTGACTCCAAAAAAAAAACCAAGATGGCAAGGGCCGAAAAGCCGAACTTGAGGCTTTAAAACAGCAGTCCACAAACAAATTTGTGGCATCATGGTAGCTAGTCCATTATTTTATACAGTGTATGGTGTATAATTGAAAAATGTCACCAACATTTTAGCTAATATGTCGCCAGAATAAACAGCAGGGTCTCCCGGACCATTAGTTAGGTGCAGCTAATCTACCTTTTTTCTCTCCATCCCGCCTTCTCCTTCTTCAGGTCCTAGGAAAAATAAAACACCACACAGTGTAGCTTACCGTTAGCCTGCAGCTGCTCTTTTAGAGTGGAAGAGGCACAGTCCCGATAATCGTTAGCTTGCCAACCTCTAGCATTGAGCCAAAAAGTCTGTTGTTTGCAGTTTTACCCTCCAGCAACTTCATCCTGCACTCCATAAATCCACCAGCAAACTGCCTGGCTCTCAGGCTATCAATCGCGTGAGCTGACTGCAGCACGCCGGCTGGATTACGTAGGTAACTGCGGTGTTTCCAGAGCATCGCCAAGCTTGTCTGAGACATCACCTGGTTTTGTTTATTTTGGCCAAACTTTATTTTAGTCTCAACTGAGTAATTGTGGGCTACTTTGGTGATATTACATTTTGAAAAATGTTTTTTTTTTTCATATTCCAATGTCTGATTATTCTTAAGAATCAAAATTGCATTGCTCTTTGAAAAGATGTTCTTGCCAACAGTATATCAGTGGCATAAAATGACAATAATAATGTTTATCCCAATTAGGTTTGGGACAACATGTCATTCACCAAAAGTAGTTATTGTGGCAGACCAAAGTGCAACTAACAGTCAAAAAAACAAACTGCAGGACATGATATTGGCAACATTTTAATGTGTTATTCAGTGTTTTTACTTTTCTTTATCATGTTTCACCAGCCAAATTCCCAGAGCACAAAATACTGTAGGAGTTTGTTACCTTTGGTTAAATTATTGTCTTCAGATTCTCATTTACAACAAAGCTTTCGAGTTTCATTACTTTTGATGTTATTCACTGGTGTGGAGGAGGGAAATTGCTGTTCACTCAGAAATGCCAACGCCGAGGGGAGTTGTCAAGCTCTGATCTGCGTTAAGGGCATACATCGATCTGACCCGTGCTTGTAAGTCTCCCTGGACTAACCACACGCAACCCCGCTTCCCACTGCTAGCTGATGGGTGTGGGAGACCACGAGGTGCCCTCTTCAGCTCATCTCTCCATTCTCCAGTTTTCCTACTCCTGTACTTTTTGTCTTACTTTTGCAAAGATGAGTAAGGGCTCTGTCCTGGAGGCATTGCACTCTCAGCCCTCGACACCTCTCTGCTTGTTCTCTGCCTGCTTTTCTCGAGCTGTTCTTTTTTTAAAAACACCAATGTCAAAGTTCTCAGCTCTCTTCTCTAGGCAGGTTTGCACTTTGTCTTAATTTGAGCGGTGTTGTTTTCATCCTGCCATTTGAGCAACCACAGAGAGCAAGGAGCAGCTTTGTAGATTTCTATGCTCTACACCCACACTACAGAGCAACTAATTCCTGTTGTTTGAAGTGTTGTTTATTGGTTACAGTTGTTAAGGAAAGACGGAGGATCAAGTGCAATTGGGTAACTCTTCAAAGCTCTCTGTCAGCAGCCTTATGGAAATGGAAAACTGGGGAATTGAGGCAGTTGCTTCGTCACTACTGTACCTGAATAGTGGATTCTCACTTTTATTTATGTTCATTAATATTCTGGTTCTATAAGTAGTCCCGTGGCATTTAAAACATGCTGAATGAGAGTTTAATTATGTTTCTCATCATAAAATCGGACAGGATAAGGCTTATAAAATAAAGTCTCTGTGAGCTCAAGCAAAGTGAGAGAAGTCATCGTGAGTAACTGCACCATAGGCTCTGAATAGATCATAAATTTACTATTCCCGCTGGAGTCACAGGTTCCCAAAGATGATGGGTTTCATTTTACTTTTTCTTTACTTAAAAATCTCATTTGTTTCACCATGTCCTAATTCTCGTACTTTCTAATTCTACAGTAGTAGCGCTAATTTATAACTGATTGTTTCGCAAGAAATGAGCTAGGGTCAATAAAATGGTCCAGTGTGTAGGATTTTGGAAAATATATTGGCAGAAGTGGAATATAATAATGTTGTAATGTTTTCTTGAGTGTATAATCATCTGAAAACATAAATCATTGTGTTTTTGTTAACTTAGAGTGAACTGATGTATCTACACAGGAAGCGGGTCCTTGTCCACGGAGATGACCATGTTGCACCATCCAGAACGCGCAAACAAACACTGGCTGTAGATAGGGCCATTTGCATTTTTGCAACTACTACTGTAGCAGCCCCTCTGAAAAGAGCTGCATAGGGTTTGTACTGGTTTAAAATACCGGGTCCATTGTTTGGAGGGGAAGAGATCTCTGTGGATAATTATGCTCCCACTAAAAATCTCCTAAACTTCTGTAACCAATGTTATCAGAGAAAAAAGCTGATCACAAATTGGCAGGTGCTGGGCCAGCGGCTCATCTCTGACATGCTTAACAGCATCAGAAAAACATTTTTTGTAACGCGAAACTCCTATAAGCAGCCCTCATTGGAACTCTCATGCCTTTATGCTTTAGTGTCTTTGACCATCATCTGTGATGTGAAAACACACAGTCAAAGAAGCAAAAAGTGTGCCTCCTGGTCATACATAGTACTTCAGTAATGAAACTCCTGCATAGTGAGGGTGGAAAAGACACAAAGTATGTAACCCCAGACATTAAGCAAACTGCAGTTGCAGTTTGGTTTCATTATTTTGGGAGGAAGATTTTTTTTAATTTAGTTTTAATATGGCGTGTTGTTTAATGCCAACATTAAACATTTAAGAGTTTAATTTTAGAGATTAATCACCCTTGTTTCCCCCCTGTATATTTCAGAGGGGTTGTCTAACTTCCTGTTGTAAATCATGAAGAATTATTGTCCTTTCCACAAACAACTTCCCGTTATTAATTGAGTTTATATTGGCAGTTTTGGAATAGAGTATGTTTCCACAGCAAACAGTAGCAGGTAGTAGAGCTGAATATGTATGAAAACCTGTGGAGCAGTATTCTTTCATTATATAACCATGCAGCATATGTTTTAAATCCTGCATAATGACATTGTTTGTGTGTAAGAGTTTCCGTGCCTGGATAACAATTAACTTAACGACTAGTTGGATCTAATTAATTCTCAGACTTCTTCCTCTCAGAGATATAATGAGGCTAGCCTGCATACGGTTTGTAATTTTTCATTCTGGAAACGGCTCAAGGAGAAAACTGTTACTGTGATATGTAAGGTGCTAGCTGAGAAGGTAGTAACACACATGCATTTGTTAGTTTGACATTCACCATGGAAATACTCATTTGCATCTGACCGACAAGGAACCAAGTCAACCTTTATAAAAGGAGACGTTGTGACATATTCACACTCTGATTGAGATTGTCATTTAGCTATGGAGCAGAAGATAAGACTGACAGTCATGAGCTACACCTGCTGCCAATATTAGAAAAAAGGTGACAAAACCACTTTTCGCACATTTGCCCGTTATTCATATATTTTCTTTTTCTTTTGCTGAAAACAGCGTGAGTGACAAATCAAATGAAACACATTCATTCATGCAGTGCACAAGTGTAACTTTAGTAACATTATTTAAGTTATCAGGGATGTTGCTGGGTACATGTCCTGCATCCCTGAAGCGTTAAAATCCGAAAGGACATAATAAACTATCAACGTGTATAGGGGACGTACTGTGTTCTTTCCCCGTTATTGCTACATTGTGAATAACAAATCCCTTTTGAAATCATTGGTGTTGTGTGACTGAACTTATTTGAAAGTATTTCTCATGTCAAGGAACCAGCTGAGAGTGAAACTTCTGATTTGGATGTTATGATCATTGTGTCGATGATGTGTCTGTGTTTTTGTTTCACTGCTCCACACAGATCTGACACAAGTCTGCCGGTCTGCCTGCCCTCATACCCAGTTTTCTAAAATCTGTGCGTCTCTGTTGCCTTGTAAAAGCAGCGGTGTCAATGGCACAATATGGAGGTCCTGTGGGCTGCTGGTAGACAATGACCTTAGATTTTTTGGGTTCATTAAATGTAGGCCCCCCCGCATTCACCACACATAAAGGACATTACTGCAGACATTCCTGTTATCTTACAGCCCAACGTCTACTATAACAGCAGATGCTGCATTCATTTATGTTGATGATGACCTGATGATGTTTTTCTGATCAGTGGACGTGCCATGTTAAAAAAAAAAATCTTGACTGGTGGCCACATTTTCCTGTCGTCATGTGCATATATATCTCACGCTGGACTAGATCTTGTTTTGTTCATAGTTTCAGTAAGTGAAAAGGAAAACATAGAGGCTCTTCTCAGAATGAACGAGAATAAGCACATTTCTCAAATTGTTAAACTTTTAAATTTATGTAATAGCTTATTTATGTCATTTTGGTGCTCTCCACACTCAACTCAAGATGCGGCCTTTTTGTAATATTTTGTGCAAAGACTTTATCAAAGATATGTAGCCTATACAATGTATGATTTTGTAAATTAAGTTTTCAAAGTTGGGATTTTATTTGTTTAATTATCAGATACATTTTCAACATACAAGAATATAACCATAGTTATAACCATATATATAAATACCATCTGACCACATAACACGAAACTTGAACACTACAATTTGTCCAAAAACAAATTTAATCAGGAACCCACTCAAATGACTACCTGTGGGTTTCTCGGACTTGCGTCATTGATAACCTATCAACATCACTGAGCTGTCATTATATTACTATGAGTAGTACAAGATTAAAGCAGCACTTATTGTGGTACAACAGTTTATCTCAATATGGTACTCTTTACTAAGTACACTTCAGAGTAAAAATACACTTCATTATTGGATAGAAGTTAATGAAGAGTGACTGTATGAGTGAAAAAAATCTGAATTCATCTGATGCTGCAGTCACGCACAAACACAAGCTTCAAATACAAGCAGGCTGGCCCAGTAATTCAGCAACTCCTTCTACAGAACCTTAGACGAAGCCAGGATAGCAACAATCAAATACTTAACTGTTGCATGTTATTTTGTTGCTTTTCTGGTAGATGAATTAGAATATGCTGTAATTACAGTTTATCAGAATAGGGGAAACGGCAAGTCTTAAAATGGAATGAAAATTCAATAACCTCGTTGTGCAATCATTAGTTCTGCTCCAGCAAATCTCTCAGAGTTTATTTAAGTGATTAATTACGACAACAAGAAAGTGTTCAGCCTTGGAAAACACTGGCTTGCAGTAATTAGTTTGCACTCAACAAAAACTTGTCGGTCAAAAGCTCATTTGGTCAAATCTGCTTATCTGTACTAGTTACACAGTGGATGTTGCGCTAAAATCATCATCTCTTTGTGGCCTCTTAACAAGCCTGTGCAGAATAACCTTCATGTTTAAACTGATGAAATGCTGATCAGAGCAGACACACTTTATGATGAGGAAATACTGCTTTCATTTCATATTTCAGTAATCTCGTCCGTATTAGTCTTGAGTGTTCCCAATAAAACACAGACCATGGATTTTGCTGACAGCCTTTCTCTGCAAATGCTTTACCAAATGCCAACAAGAACATCCCATCTTAAGTCCCCTGATCTTCAACCCTTTGAATCTAATTTCATTCAAACATGTCGCAGTGTATCTATTACACTGTTAAACTTGATTCCAATGCGCATGTAAGAACTGCTTCATTCTTTTAATTACTTTATTCTCAGATTTGACCCTGATGTGTTGCTGTGCATATTAAAATATTCTATCCATTGCATTTACTGTCAGAACTATGAAAAAAGTTAAAACTAAAATAAAAAATTAACACTAGTGCAAGTTTTAAAATTAGACCAAAATGTGTGTTAAAGCTGTCACACACATTACACATCAAGCCAATTATCCTGTTTTGTGGTTGCATATCACCTTAACCCTAGAGGTTCAATGTTTCCCGAGACACAGTAAACATCACGAACTTTATCACTTTATAGAGCTGTGGTTGTGCCGTTATGTGCATGCCTCCTTCCTAATGCTGTCTTGTTATCCCCATGCCCGTGGGAGTCTTATGGCCTTTCATCATCATGATCACCCACTTTCCCATCTACTAGTCTGACTGTGATGCGTATCAACATGAAACCAACTTTTAAATAAGTTCAGCCGCCCACATTGGTCACACCTTTGAACCAGTGCAGATCTGTTCCCAATACTACTTGCACTTCAGTATTTCGAGTGTTGCTAAGCTTGATTGATTTATTTACTCAGAGTTGAATTAAGTTTAAATGTTGCAATTTAAAACTACTTTGAGTGTTTTTTTTCTGCCTCTGTGCCGGCAACAACCATGGCCAGAGGTATTATGTTTTCAAGTCGTTCATCTTGCCATCTGTCTGTCCCATTCTCATAAATGGATATCTCAGGAATGCCATGAGGAAATTTCTTCAAATTTGGCACAAACATCCACTGGGGCTCAATGATGGACCAATTAGGTTTTGATGTGCAAAGGTCACTATGATCTCACAAAACATGTTTTTGGCCATAACTCAAGAATTTATTCACTGATTATGACAACATTGTGCACAAATGTCTAATAAGATAAAATGATTAAGTGATGACATTTAATATCCAAAAGGTCAAAGGTCAACTTTACTATGACATCATAATGTTCTGCAAGAACAGTTTTCAGGCCATTATTCAGCATCGTAACTCAGAAACAGAAGGGGAGACATTTGTTCAGACACTGAATTGGTGACATTAATCTTGGCTGTCCATCTTGAAAACGTGCTGTTTGTATAGATCAGTCATTTTAGTTCATGAGCTATATAGAGCCCCGTTTGATTTCCGTTTGTTTCCCTTTCTTTTAGTTAGGGATGTCCGGTATGGGCTGCCAATATTAACAAAAAACGTGCATCGGCATTGGATCGGACTGCATGGAAAAATGCCGATCCAAGAACTCTGATCCAGTTTTTCACTTAATCTGATCCTGGTTTTCCGGCAATCCCAGCGCTCTGTGAGTCAAGCAGTCCATTCCAGTGATCTGCTCCAGCACTTACTATCAATCCACCAGGCCAGCATGCAGATGGCAGACACACGGAGGGTAGTAGGAGTAGTGGTAAATTTAGTTAACTAACTGTTTTTTGCTGTTTTTTTGGGAGTGATATTTTTATTTGGTTTACACTCTTACTAAGTAAACAGCACTGATGGCATTGTTTTGGACACAATTAGTGAAATTGGAGTCATGGATGGACTATTGCTTGTTTAAACAGTTGTGCAATATTGTGTGTGGTTTTTTGTCCCCTCTGTTGGTTCCAGGAAACAGCAGCACCAGGCTGGCACTGACACTACTAAAATAACTGACAAGGAAAGGCTGCATTGTTTGTTAAATGTCAGCAATTTTGCACAGTGTTTATTATCTTAAAATATGACCACAATTGTTATTTCAAAGAACTGTATTCTAGTCCAGGTGGACATGCCTCTGAAGCATTTTACCTGAAGTAGACTACTCACTGTATAACTTGCTCCTGAAAACTGGCACCTCTTAGCCTTCACTAGTGCATCAATATAAGGTGTGCAAAGTCATCCAGTGTGCCAGATTGGACCCTTTGGTGGGTCGTCTGTTTGACATCCCTGGTATAGATCTTCCTTGCTGCAGTGTTGAAGATGCGTGTTAAGCATCCATGTTTTGCCAAAATTACACTTACCTCTTAATAAAATTCCTTCAAAGCCTTCACTACATATGTTGTACGAGTCTGTACAAACGTGGATGTAAACTTCAACATGACTGGTTGGCGGAGGCATAGAACCATTAGGTGCTAGTTGTAGTTTGAAAATAAGAAAATATGCTAATATAATATTACCTTATTTTCAAACAAGACTAGGAGGTCATAACCATGCTAGTGTCTTTGTAAGGCTGTTTATGGGCAAAGTGGTGCTTAGAGCTAAATGTTAGAGCTTAGAGGAAGCATTTAGTACAGTGGGCATAATGTTTACCATGTTCACCATCTTAGTTTAATGTTAGCATGCTAACATTTACTAATTGAGCTAATTGAACATTCCTACCAGCTGATGCTGATGAGAATGTTTTGGTTTTGCAGGTATTGAGATGAAAAAAAGATTTTTGGAATGTCTCTACAAAACTTGATGGCAATCTATCTGATATTAGTTGAGACAATTTCACACAGTGACACATTTAAACGTCAGGGTGGCCCTACACGAAAAGTGAGAGGATCACCAAAGTCTGTAGTCTTAATTCTATGGGGACCATGAATGTATGTACAAAATTTCACCGCAGTCCATCCAATAGTTGTTGAGACATTTCAGTCTGGACCAAAGTGGACAGATTGGCATTGCCACACACAGTGGCTCGCAGCTAGCATGGCTATAAAAAGTGTGAGACATGTATTGTAGTTATGCATGACTTAGTGGCCTCAAGATAACACTACATCTGCAACCATTTGTTATTTTTGAAAGATAATGTTACATGTTAATAAATGTTTATGTAAAAAAGACAAAAAAAAGTAGAGAGAGAATTACATCACAGTCTTCATAGGCTTGTCTTCACTGCCTCTGCTTTTCATCCAGGAAAAAGACTTAAATCTTTGGTACACTTCTGTAAACAAAAAGCAGCGTGATAAGCTGTGCAATTAAAGAAGAATAAATATTACTGTAGCACTGCCTAAATTCAGAGGAAGCACATCAAGGAGTTGCAAGGCAGCAGATCTGATGCAGGAAAGCCTTTTTTTAATGAAGAGGTAAAAACTCTTGATATTCAGTCAGCAATGTGAATATGGTTGTCTTGTTAGTGGATATAAAACACAGTGTGCATAAATTATTCAAACAGACCCGCTGTAACAACCTCAGCAAGCAGATTACCCTACCTGGTGCATGAAGGAGGGATTCAGACACTCCTTTTATACCCACAACTTACTCTCACCAACGCAGAGTTAAAATCTTTGCAATAGCTTGAGCAACAGAGAAAAAGGATAGACAACAGGACAATTTATTCTGAAAAGTTTTGATGTTTTTCACCACAACTTTCAGAAGAACACTATTAGCATGTTAAAAGACAGCAAACAACATGCATTGAACACTTTGCTTAGCTTAAGGCTAGAGACTTCTTTCTGACTTTACCTCTGTAGCTACAGTGCTGTGCTGCAGACACACACAGAGAGAAATACAGAGGAAACCTGGCACTTTTCTGAAGCTAAAGTGGAACGAAGTGTTATCACATTAATGGAGTTTGAGCCACATCTTAAGTTTAAGAGAGATGTTAGATATCAAAGTGTTTGGAGGGAAAGCAGCGAAAAGGAAAGTCAGTTCTGTGAGAGAGGAATTAGAGCTCAGGTGTTTGAGGTTTTATACAAAGTTTCTTGGTAATTGGAGTGTCGGTACAGAAAGAAAACACATGAAACACACATTTGAGTCTGTTTCCCTCACATCCCTCAGTAAAAAGTGGGAGGCAGAGCTTCAAAAGGTAATTACATTTTGGTATCAAAGAGCAGGCGGCAGTTAGAGCTTAAGGCCCAAAAACTACAGTCCAACCTATTCCTCATTACCTCAGAAGAAAGGGGCGTAAGGGTTCTTTTTCATTTGGTGTGTGTCTGTCTATCTGTAGGGTGTGTATTAGTATGTGCTCGTGTTTACTGCGGGTCAGGAGGCCGCACTGTATATTTGTGTTTGCATAGTGTTTGTTGACTTGTCTTCGGCAGGAGCCTTTACACTTCGGAGAACAAAGGCAATGTTTCCAATTATAGTGGATTTCATTTGGTTGATGCATTGTAATGGCAGCACACTTGGACAGGTGTTGTTAGTTATAAAATGAATGTGTTAACTCCCACGTCTTTTTTCGAGTTGGAGATGGCAGCGGTGGGGAGGAAGTAGGGATTCTTAGAAGGTTTTACTGGCCTGGGGGACAGCTGTAGCACTCTGTGTTTTTTTTATTCATTACACAGTAGAAAAACCATCAGTACTGCGTCCTCTGGGGAGTGTTTTGTTCAGGGCTGCTACGGCCTTCACTGTATGTCTGGCACGCTTGTTTGAATAGTAAAACAGCGAGAGTAGATTGTAGTTGCAAGATTTATGTTTCCCTGTGATTCAGAGGAGTAAGGTGAAGGATATCAAATGTAAATTTGCTTTCAGGGCTTGGGATGATGATAATAATGATGATGATGACAATGTAGACAGACAATATTGATGACTGACAGTGGTGATAATGATTAAAGTTGTTGATGACTGTGATGCAAATGATGATGTAGGTATCGATGGGGTTGATGGGACAGGTGTGTTGGAGGTCACGAGGGCTCATTCAAACACGAAAACCTGACCGGCCCAGTCTGGAGTATGGGCTTAAACCGGTTTGATTTTATGCAGACTGGCTGGATCGACATTTTTCTCCATGACACATTCTGGCAAATTAAAAAGGAGCCTAATTTTGATTTCCATGGGGTTTCACTCATTAACTGGTAACTAACTGGTTAATTTTTAAATTATAAAAAACAAAACAAAACAGAATGCAAAACGACATCAAATACTGGAGGCCTTTCCTTTTAGTCTGACATCATTGACTAAGTGAGCTTTAGTGCCATACTTCAAAGTGCTATCCATTTAGAGGTGGTGAAATTTTGTGGTGTAATTGTCTTACCTTTTTAATTATTTTTTTTGTTTGCTTTGCTCTCAGAAAATAGACTACTTCTTTGGCTGCTCAGCACTGAGTACCACTGACTTTAGCAATGTTAGCGCCACTAGCAGTGCTGACACCACTAACGATGCTAACAGAGCTAACAGTGATAACATAGTTAATTATGCTTTTGCGGCTCAGAATTGAGCCACTTACTCATTGGGGTGACCTGCAAAGGGAAAGAGGGTGTTGGGTACAATGTTTTTATTAATAAAATTGTAATAAAGAATTATCTATATGATACCTCCTCATTTCACTAAAAAAAGAAAACAAAAAATCGATATAATGTGGCAGTTGGCTTGAGAGAGATGCCAGGGAGCTGAGAGTTTCTGGTAAATGACCGTTGTTAATGACAACTTACTTGCTGTTGGCTATATTGTATGTCATTTTCAGTAAATATCACAATATGAAACGTGTTTTCTGTTTAAAAAGTACGAAGGGAAAATCGCAAGTCGGCTACTCGCACAACTTGTAACTGGTTATGTCTCCACTCTGACCTTGAGCGCACAATTGATATTTATGCTTACATGGTTAATCACATGATGTTACAGAAGAACATATTTAATGGTTTCAGCTTGGACAAAAAGCTCTGATGTTAAACAGTGCAAG
Source organism: Epinephelus awoara (assembly GCA_035609425.1). Lineage (NCBI taxonomy): Eukaryota > Metazoa > Chordata > Actinopteri > Perciformes > Serranidae > Epinephelus > Epinephelus awoara. The sequence goes on from CM069312.1 coordinate 28,512,882, forward strand.
GTGATAATCTGACGCTCATTTGCTGTTGGGATACAGTGTCATTATTCACTCAGGAGCAACTGCTGAGTCAAGTGTGACACCCAATGGTAGAATGTGGTTTTGCGGTCTCTTAACATCAAATCGGTTTGAAAATTTTTACATTGGCCCAGTATATATTTATATAAGGGTTTATATATAATTAATCAAACGCCTCTGTGCTTCAGAGGTAAGACAAAGACTTCAAAAATAGATCATAATCGTGTCCTTCTATATTTGACCACTCGTGTATAGAGGCCCAATAACCTTCATTGGCAGGAGCGCTGTTCCAGCGGTGTCGGGGGTAATCAAGCGTTCTATTTTCCCACTCATCAGTTACTGAAAGTGGGCCGCCATCTCCCTGACTGGACCTCACACACACACACACACACACACACACACACACACACACACACACACACACACACACACACACACACACACACACACACACACACTGCAGTCTATACCATTATCATAAGCATGACATGAGGTCATTTCTGCTATCAGTGGTAGTTGAGATGAAAAGCAAAGTTAATGACGACCCTCATATAAGAGTCATCATGAAGAAAGTAGCAATCAGAAAGAAAAAAATAATTGTTGCAGTGCAGTATGTATTATAGAAAAGACAGTGTGCTTGAATAATCTTCACTGCAAGTTCACTTTTTTAAAGCACTTTAGCAAATTATAAAAATATAAGTGCCAATTTAGACAGTTGCTTTGATATTAAAATAAAGCAAGCGCAAGAAAAAAATTTGGACAAAGTGAGTAGTGCTATTATAAAATTTAAATGACAAATTCAGGTTAAAATGAGGTCCAATTTAGTGTTGCATATTCAATACCCCATAGACTACAGTACTTTGGTTCCGGAGAGGAATATTGAGAAGGCTCAAAAGAACGGCACAAGAAAACGAAGTCAGTTTGACAGTAGCAGAGGAGCAGACTAAAGAATTCTCTAGGCATGTCATTTGAGTTTTAGCTATCTTCTCTTTCCCATCTGTTCTGTTCCCTTGCTTTTCTTTTATAGTCCTCAACAAAGCTTGAAACTGCTCCCCACATTCCTCGAGGCTTCATATCCCTTTCTTGTGAAAGAGAACGTGCTCAATAATTAAATAAATAAAAGCTGCCTTAATGTTTTATGAATGGTGTACCCGCTTCGTCTTAGCGGCGGTGCATATGAGTTCCTCGCTGAAAGACCCTTGTTAAAATGTGAGGATGCTGGCTTACTTGTCAGGTGAAGTGATTAGTAGTTATAGCAACAGATAGAGCTATATCAAGTGTAGCTGTCTTAATATGCAGTTAACATGTGTTTTTGTTCCTGCATTGCTTTTTCCCATGAGAGCATGATGTGTTTTTCATCAGTTTGTGCTGTGTCTGTTTACGGGCTTTGTACTGCGTGTTCTTTCATCATGACAATGTTCTTTTCTTCCCCGCATTGTCTGCCTTGCCATATTATTTCTACCACTCCTCCTCATGTCTCCACCATACTGCTACACCCTTACAGTCTATTGAGTCAGCCGAGAATCTCTAGTATTTCAGAAGTGCATTGCATGCCAATTCTTATCTATCAAGTGTGCATTGTGACCTTGGGAAGGTGCAAAGAATCACTACTCAATAAATGCTATTAATTAATCACGTTTCCTGCAGGACTACTACAGAAGTGCAGGTGTCGGGTGGTGGGCAGACACACTTAACTGCTTGTGTGAACTGCTGTGTAACCAAGGTCTACGGCTCAAAGTTGAAGATATGGCCTATAGCGCATCAACCAGCGAGTCATTAATGTCTACTCTCCCGTCGTTGCACTCTCCCCTCACTCCTGTTGGTCTGCCACTTCTTTCTGATGAGGAAATATTGAGTGGAGCGCCGCAAACCCCAGGGTTGTGTCTCAGCAGCCTGCTGATGTGCTTGAACTGTGAAAACGAGAAAGGAGGGGGAGGAAGAGGTGGTGTTGTGGTAAAGGTGGGAGAGGGGGCATAGAGTTCTCATGCAGGTGGAAATGTTTTCTATCTGCTGAACTGGAAAACATTTCAGAGAAAATGTGTGGGAGGTTTAGTAGAGGAATGCCAAACTGCTGTGCTGAATAGTAAAGCTTCAAAATACAGCACTAAAATCTCTCTGTTGAAATGTGCATTAGCTGTGGGATGGATTCTTTTAATGTTTAATCACAATCAGTGTGAGCAAAGAGAACATAGTATACATCACTTGGGCTGCAACTAGCCACTGTGACCATTCAATTAATCATCACCAAAATATAAAATAGCAAAAAGGTGAGGTCTTCAAAGTGGGGCCTTACAATTAATTGAATATTAATCTTGATCAGGATTTAGGCTTCCCACGTTTAAATGAACATGAAAGACTCCGATATTGAAAACGCATAGAAAACTTTGACTGCATCAAATCAAGTGCCTCCTGAACTAACAGCCAGCTTCCACTTTTGGGGAGCTGTTATGCGGCTGCATGCGCACCATGCAGCGGCAGCCTGTGAAAAACTTTACTGAATGTTGCACCTTCAGTCCAGAGTAGAATAATATACAAGAAAGAGCAGATGAGCAAAACAAAAATCAAATGTCTGGCGCAGAAGGCAAAGAGCTAGTCCCTGGAAACGCATCATCATCCGTTGTTTGGAAGTATTTTGTATTAAGGGCAAATGATGTTGAGCAAGTACAGATCATATGCAAATAGGGCCTGAGACTTGTGTTTTTGCTGCAAAGCAACACAACTAACTTGTTTAAGCACCTGAAATGCCAAAATCTGCAGTACAAAGGCAGCCCCCAAAAGACAAACTGAAATAACCAGTGCAATTGCATTTCATTTGGCTACAGATATGTGTTCAAACACTGTTATCTATTGGTTGCATCCTGTTATGGCATATTTATTTTTAGATAGCTTTTGGGTAAAATTTTATTTATATTTTGCCTTTAGGATATGCATGAATTCAAATAAAAAAAAAAATTGATGCAAAGATTTGTTAATTAGCAGGAATGTAGTACAACATTAAAGTAAAAGCAATGCTCTGTTGATTTAATTTTATCTTAAGAGTTTTAATAGATTTATTTATATTTTGCTTCAGGAGATGTACTGTGAGTAAGAACCAGTCTTGTTTGATGCAAAGACTTGTGCAGGAGCAGGAATGTTGCACACCATGAACGTGAAAGCAGTGCTTTTATATAAATGTGAAATGGCAGTGGAAATATTTTCTCACTAAGAGCAAGGAATAATTGTGAGAAATAATCATGATCGCAATATTGACCATAATAATCATGATTATCATTTTGGTCATAATCATGCAGCCCTACTTAGATTCTTTATTTTGTCTCACCAACAATCCACAACCAAGTCTGTTGAATTCACAGTGATATGATATTGAGGCATTTTTGCTAGGTAAATGACTTAGATAATCAATTCAAATCTTTTGTTTGTTAAAAATGTATGCTTTGTGTCATTTTTCGGGGTGTCAATCTATCTTGTGATTTTTTTTTCTCTATTTCCAAACATTTGATTCAGCAAACAGGAAGTGATTTCATTTCATTCAATTTCATTCACAAGTTTTGCTACTCAAGCAACAATGTCAAATGAGACCACATGTACTGTATGTTACTGTAAGTAAAGAAAAAAGAATATTTTATTCTCCCATGTCATAGAGTGAATCATGTATGAGCCAAAATAAGTAAAAGTTACTGTTGTGTTAATAATTAGATTGCATAATACAGCATGGCTAGTACATCAGCCAAAAAATGTTTCTCTTGTCTGTGATCAAAATTTTGGTTAAACCATGTATTTTACAATTTATTCAGTGGGCAGCTGGAAAATATAGCGGAGCATTTAGCAGCTAAAGAGTCAGATAACCTTCAGGAGTCGGTAGAGACCAGAAGCGGAGCTAAACGAGAGTGAATAATAGACTGAAATTGCAGATACAAATGAAAAAAAGATGTGAGATGTCCCCTTTTAACTTCTGGATGTGTAAATAGGCCACTGTTTGCTAACATGTTCATCATATCAGCTTAATGATTATGATATGTCACTGTTGCATTCAGCACTTCCACTGCCCTCAAGTGGCCAAAAAAATCAGTTATTGCAGGCTTCAGTCTAATAACAACCAAGTGACAAACAGCATGTGGAAATACTGTATGAAGCGACCTGAAATGAGCTGGCTGTCTTTAAGACATATCCCATAACTGCTGAGTCTATCTGAGCATTGAAATCTTTCAGAGTGGAATCTCTTAAAAGTAGATGAATAAATGCATGAAAGAGTGATCTCATCAATAGGTATTAAGGACGTGATTCACAGACCATTGCAAGAGATCAGCAGCAGACACTGAAAGAGAGTTAAAACATTATAGTCAAGTCATGTAATACACCACTCACTCGCCTGAAAGTGAAAATTTCTCATCCTGCACACAGACAAGGCCGTAGTCTCCCTTCAGTGGTTACTGCTCAGATGTGTTCCACTCCACCTTTGTAAAGAGACACATGATTCCTGCTGTATTGTAGAGGAGCTTTGATAGTGTAGCTCATATAAAGAGGATATAGTAACTTACAACTGTATATTGACTTTTGTTTTCTTTTTGCTCTCCTTTTCACCATCACTTTCACCTCACTGTTTCACTTGCTATCTCCTTGCTGCCTCCCCTTTTTTAGTTTCTTCTAAAGTCTCTCTTTCATGTTGGAAACATTTGTTCTTTTATGTTCTCTGTGTCTCCTCAAACTGTTTTGAGTAATGCAGCATATCGGTGGTAATTATAGCACCTTCCAAAGAGCAAGTATTAAGGTGACTTCATTCAGAACAAAAGATGAGACTAAGTCTTAAAATTAGGTTGCAGAAATTGTATTTTCCCTTGGCAGAAGATGTCTGGGGAAAAAAAGGGTTTTGCAGTTTATGTCTGATGTTTGTTATGCAGTACTAACTAAAGTAAGTGAGGTGTTGGAGCTTGAAATGTTGACATGCCAGATGTAATTAACCTCCACTGATGTTTCCGACATGTTTGACGTACAGTTAACAGTGTATATTTTAAAAAGTGAGTAAAGGTCAATAAGCCTTTACAGTTTTAATTTCCTCACCACGCTGTGCCGTGTCTCGTGTACAAGCATAATAAATTGTGGGCTGCAACCTAAAGGTCTTGTAATTCTACAAGGTTTACGCGTTAACAATTACTGCATTCAATTATGGAGTCAGCGTATGTAATAACCTCTGCTGTCGGCACACACAAACACTTGTACACTTCTTCAAGCTTTATGTGGTTAATATAAGTATCCACAATACAGAGTGAAAACAGCCTACCACAGGGCCGCCTCAGTAAACTGCTGCAGCTGCCCTTGGAGAGAGTCACCTCCAGCAACGCGAAGGGTGTATTGTGCTTTCCAATGTTATTTGTATAAACAGCTATTGATCCTACGGGGAGGACTGGCACTAGTCAGCAACTTTATCAACAGCTGAAAAGAAATGAAATTACATTTTTTGATGGATGCTCCTGTCAGACAGAAAGAAAAACAAATGCCTACAGCATCGGGGACCGCAATCCTCGCCAAACAATGATTGTGCAGGTAAACCAGGCTACACTGTAACTTAATGTAATAGCCTTTAGATCCAGCACAGTCCTTATTATTTATTTATATGAATAGAGCACCTCTGACACTCTTGGAGGTTACTAATTTGTCTCTTTTTGGCTGTTGCACCTTCACATTCCTTTAATGTTGCCTTGTTAACTCTAGCCCCGGTGATCGAAATGTAATTCCCCTGAGCAGAGTAGGCTTGAGCAGCAGCCCTTACACTGAGAGTGCTAATGAGATCCCAGCGAGCTCTTTCATAATGAAACATCTTTGAGGCCAATTGTCCATCACTAATAATCATATGGTAATAACCACTGCAAAAACCTGCACTGAGGAATAGAGTTGCACTCGTTTACTCTTTAAAGTGCACTCTCCTCCTCAGCGAGGAAATAAAGATGGGGAAAAGGAGGTGATAAACGTTAAAATTGGCAGAAGAGGACGGTAACAAAGAATGGAGGAGTATGCGGAAATAAAGTTTTAGAAGAAGGAAAATGAGGTTGATGGGATGGGTGGTGAAATGGAAGAAAGAAAGCAGCTACAGAAAAAGAGGTGACAAACCCTGGCATTTGATTAATAATGAAAAAGTACAAATGTAAATGTTACCATGAATAAGTGATCAATTAAATCAGTTGTTGGTGCGTGTGTGTTTAGGCTGGGGGTGCGGACAGTGTTAGCTAATGTTGGTTTAATGTAGTTGCTAACAAATGGGCCATTCATCATAATGCTCCTTCCTCATTTACAACTGGTGCGGGTTGGGAGGACTGCATTAGCGCCACCACTGGGACCAGCAAGCTGGAGAACGTAATGGAATCTAAATTGATGCCGTCCAAAATCACAGTGTGTGCAAGCAATAATTAGAGATTCAGAGGGAGACAGAGAGATGTTTTGCATATCATTATAGGCCTTTTAGGTTGAAGTAACATAAAGTAAAATGGTAAAGATTTGCTCTGTAGGTAGGTGTAACAATTTTTCCTACCTGTGTCAAACACCCGCAAGAAAACTGTGTCTTCAAAGGCTGATCAAAGTCATAGAAACATTGCATCACTTGAGCCACTCTCAAAGAGTAATGAATATGCAGCCACAGACAGAATGTCATTAATTTTTGAAAAATTAAAAATATCAAGGGCAAGGACCTCCGAGGTGTTTTTATAATTCCATCTCCATGGTTACAAAGACAAGCTGTGTGACTGGTTTGAAACTGAAGGCTCTCTGATGTCCTGCGTGACATTTTATTTTTCTATTCCTTTTTTCATCTGTGTTAAAATGACAGGGGGAATAAACGGAAAACCTCTGCAAAAAGCTTCATTTTCTCAATAACTTTTCTTTTCTGGTCATAACACAATTCAGCTCAAACAGTAAAAATGAATACCTTTGAGGAATGTGTTGGAAATTGGCACATTAGCGGTATAATTACAGCTCAGTGGAGATGCCTAATGCTCTGAGTTTCCAGAAAAGCCATTATCTGTGTAGTGTCAGGGAGTGAGGGCCAGTCCGCGTGGACTCAGTGATGGGTCAATAAGAGAAAGAGGAGATGAGCCAGGATAAACAAAATGCCACAGTTCGGTCTGGCCTGGCACCGGTGGCACTGGCCTTACAAGCACACGCTCATACAAACATACACATATACTTATGGTTAAATAAACATTCAAACGCTGGAGCAGTGGACCGTGACAGACTGCTGGTCTGCTGCTGCTGGGGCTAAAAACAGCAAATAGATATGGCTCCCTGCCCAGAAAACCACAGCTTTTCAATGAAACTCCAAATGTTCTACAGTGATATACATATTTCTTTAAGAAATGGACCATATGCAGTCTGTTGTAAGTTATGTTAAGGCACAGCCATACACTAATCACATAATGCATGTGTTACACAGTATCATATGTTGCCTTCACAGTTGAATTTAAACTGGAGATGAAACACTGAACAATATAACTGGTTTGTTTGATTTTTACTTTAGGAAAGATATGAAACTACAGTCAAACTTGATAATGGCTGGGCGATATGGCTTCAAAAATGTTATCATGATAAAAAAAATTAATATCAGCCGATATCGATACCTCTAAAAAAGTCAAATCGTTTATTTCAGGTTCAAGGCTGATTGTGCTCCTAAGTGAAAGTTAAAGATACTAGGCTGTTAGTTGTCGGTGTTTATTGTCAGACATGACAACATTTCCAAACAGCAGAATATCAACTAAATCTCAGGTAGATTCAGATACCATGTTTGCAGATGAGGAAATGTATTAAAGGTTTATTTACCTTTAGTCACATTGTGTCACGTTATGTCACAGCATTCTAATGAAACAGCTGGTTAGTCAGTCACCTTAATTTACTAACTTATCATTAGCATGAGATAGGTTGACTGTACAGCTACTGGAGCTAATGCTATGTAGCAAATTCAGTTGTGGAGTAGTGCTGCGTTATTTCCTGTGGTCAAAACAATCATACGAAAAATAACTTCGTGAGTGATTTAAATGTCATAACGTCATAATGTTACTATATGCATTAGTGGCTGGTCTTGTCAACGTCTTCTTCTTCTACTACTGCAACTACTGCCGCTGCTGCTCCTTCTATATCTTGTGGTTGATGGTGGGTTGAAACTGGCATTAAGGTTCATTACCTACCCCCTCTATGGGCACATGGGTGGTTTAATTATATGGAGGATTTATTGAACATTTATTTTAGCTCTTTTGAGGTGAGCTACATTGAGATAATTATTATTTTATAGCCCAGCCCTACTTGATATCGTCATAGATTTTCCAGCAAACAATGTTGTGTTTAATATTTTTGCCAGCAGGGCGCAACCATCTTTCAACAAGCTTGTTGGGGACATCATGGGTGCTAACGAAGAGTGCTGAATACAACACAGTACTAGTACTGGTACAATTTACTGTATTTTGAGACTTTTGATGATACAGAGAACCATGGACAAAGGTAAAAACCACTTCCCTATGCGTTTTAAGCCAATAAGACCAAATGTAGTGTGGAGAGACCTGTTTCCATGGAGTTGGACGACAGCAGTGAAAGTGAAGAGCTGCTGAACTTACATTTGTGTAACATAAGGTTACATTCACAGGGTTTTCCCTGGGTTTTTTCGAGACCAAGGTGGCAAAGGCCTGTGGCAGGGGGCATCTGTACTTTTAGATACGGTCCCCCCCGTATCTAAAAGGAGGCCCCCACATTCTTGAACTTTACACTGCTGACTTGTATAATCAGAACAGACATGTCCTGTAATTTTCAGCCTTCTATGATTATATTTACCCTTTACAGAAGGCACATCCTGACAGCTGAGAATATTACTGTCAGGTATTGTCCCGCCCTCTATTAAATATGAAAGGAGGCTGAAAATCACACGACATGTCTGTTCTGATGATACAAGTCAGCGGTCCTGAAATGAGCGAAATCGTTTCACCGCTAGGTTTGCTGTTGTGCACTGCCTGTAGACCAAAACAAAGCGTGTCATGAGCCACTCCTCCCTCTACCTCCGCTCTCCACCCCCCACCCCCCACTCGCCTCATCTAGCAGTTAGTGATGTCTCAGTCTCCTCTGTGTTTAGCTATTCCCCTGCCTACTTCAATGATGATGGTACCTGTAATAAATGTAATATATTTGCTGAGATGGAGGCGAGGCTCAGTGACTAGAGGAGCTGGTAGAAGCACTCCATAGCTGTTAAGTTACTCCAGTAGCCGGTGGCAGCCGACTCAGCTAGTGCTAACACTAGTGAGCACTAGAGTGGCCTTTTATTGTGGCCAGCCTAAGGCACACCTGTGCAATATTCATGCTGTCTAATCAGCATCTTGATATGCTACACCTGTGAGGTGGGATGGATTATCTCGGCAAAGGAGAAGGGCTCACTAACACAGATTTAGACAGATATGTGAACAATATTTGTGAGAAATAGGTCTTTTGTGTGTATAGAAAATGTTTTAGATCTTTGAGATCAGCTCATGAAAAATGGGAGCAAAAACAAAAGTGTTGCGTTTATATTTTTGTTCAGTGTATATGACCCAATGCCTGCACCACCACTGTGGTGATACAACATGTGTCCCACCTGTTGGGTGCTATGTGGCTCTCTGTACTTCCATGCACTACTATACTCAAAACATCTAATAGACTGGCTGTAAAAATGTATTTTTAGAGAGCATTTTATGATGTCACCAATGGGGTTGTTGAAAGATGGCTGTGCTCTGCTGGCTAAAACATCAAAAAATACCTAGTTGTCTAACAAATCTGAGAGTTATGAAGTTTTATTGCAGTGTAATATCTTGCCTGAGGTTAAAATCAAAGCAACCAGTCATAGGAGTCATTGTTCAGTGTTTCAGCTTATCTTTAAAACCACAATATTGACAAAAGAAGAGGACAACAGTGTTCAATCTCTCCAGCAAAACTTGAGCTAAAAAATACTTACTAACAAGAATGTTAATTCAGGTGTTCCAGTTTTTGTTGTAAATTTGTAAACCTGCAACATTAGAGGTGAAATGATTGACAGGGGTCAAAGTAATGATTCATTACACCGAAAACAAGATGGTGCTCAATGATGCGTTCAGAAGTGTTACAGGTACAGTAAGCCTTTTGGTCAAAAACATAAAGGAGCATTGCATGTACTATATGTTGTCAGTTTCTGCATTAATTTCACAATAGCTCAGGAAAAATGCACTTTTATTCATGTCAAATACTGCAATTATAAATTCTTGAAGAAAAGAAAAATAATTATGTTAAGCACTCTACCTAATCTGACTGCAGACCAGCCCTCAATTAACCAGGCCATATTCAATTATGAGGAAACAAAATAAGTGTACTTAACTTTCAACCTTGGCTTCATAATAATGAGTACATAAGATAATCCCAAACTGAGGAGAATATTGACACTGGCTTGTATATGCTTCTTTAGTGTTTATGTTTGCACTTTCCTGCTTCCTAATTTACCTTTATCAGTACAGATCCACATATAATCAGAATTCTCCAATGTATAGTATTGCCTCCTGCTTGTGGCTTCTTGCTCTAATTAAGGTGTTCTTGACCAGGGAAGTCTACCAATTATACAGATAGGATACGTGTTTAGAATAAAACGTGAATAAATGAATGATGCAACTAATGCATTTTCTGAACACAGCTTCATTGATCTGTTGTCTGTCTGTAAAGGTTCATTTCAGGTTATTTTAAATTATGTTGTTTGGCAGACAGGGATGAAGTCTGATTTTCATCTCTTTTGACAGACTTAAAGTTCAACCCAGTTGTAATTTTTCTGGACTGATGTATTCATCTGTGCTGGAAAAAATAGGAAATACTGAGACTGTGCAGCATAGGACCTCCAACAGGGTAACAAATACTTATGGATGAGTTGCAAAAACAGATACAAAGGCAAAAGCTTGACAGAGTATTGGAGATTGAGTTATGAAATGGGAGGACTGTGCTGAAACACAATGGGAGCCCCTCGTGTCCAGTTCTTGTACAAGTCCAACCATTTGCCAACACATTTTGCACATGGAGACACACACAAATGTGTAGTGAACAGATAATTGTGGCAGAGTATATAATTTACCTCATCAGAATCTTTATGTGATAACATAGTAGTATATAACATAATGTTTCTATTTCTATAAAATGTTTAAAGATAACCAGCAGCTTGCATTAACTTTCACACCGATGCATCATCTTGACCAGCAAAGCATTGATTATTGAGCGAGACAAACTCTTGCAGTACTCATTAAACAAGCAGTAAACATCTACAGTATCATCTGGTAACAGGGCTGTGTGACCTTGAACCATATGTGTTTTTACCTCACTGTGCCTGGGCAAAGGCATTCACCACATCATTAAAATCCAGGACTCTAACCAGATCTGATTCAATTGCCATCAGTGGCGAGGAGCCGAGAGCCCTCAGGTCATATTGCTTCATTGTTCATTTTTATATGTGGTAAAATGCGCTCTCCTGTTTTTCACACATACTTTAAGCCTTAGGCAATCTGATTTTTTTTTAACCTGCATTAATCAATATGTTTGTTAATAATTTTAAATCAAATGGCTGTTGAATGAGAAAAGCTTCTCATAGCATCAGAAGTGCAGAGAAATAACATCTGATTTTGCAGTTTTATGATGCTTTGTAGCTCCTGCAGCTCACTGTTTTGGTTTTTTTTTTTTTTTTTATGAATGGCTCATTTACTGTGACTCAGTCATCAATCTCATAATGTTGCAGTTTTCAACAGAAAAAAACTCTAAAAGAACCAGTTTGTTACTCTTCTAGCACCAAACACCAGATCGATTAAGAAACTGACAATGAGGATATTTTTGTCAGGAGCTGGTGGAGGCCAGAACAGAGCTAAAAGGAGAGGGAATATTGAAATCAATCAGATGAACAGAAACACGGGTCCAACTAAATGCTTATATGGCTCTTTTTATGTTGACAGTGCAGGAAGGCAATTGTTTACGAAAGGATTTGACCAAACAATACATAATGTGAGGGCTGTGTGTATGTCAGCTTGTTTTGATATTTTCTGCCCCCTAGTGACAAGTCAAATTTAAAATTTCTGTGATTTTAGAAATGAAAACATTTAGTGCCTGAAGTGTAACTGGTTGCACAGGTCAGGGGCCTCATTTATAAAGCTTGCTTACGCACAAAACAGGGCTTGAAAGTGGCGTACACCACTTACCACGCAAAGGTTGTGATTTATAAAAATAAACTTGGCGGGAGAATGTGCGCACCTGTAAGCAAACTCTGAGTCATGCGTGCGCACATTTTGGAGACACTGGGAAGTGGCGACGCAGACGGCGAGGTGGAGAAGTGGAGTCAGATTTTTATTGATGTCTCACACAAATTTAATGCCACGCTATATCCACCTTAGATCCACTTTATCATTGAAATTAAATCCAGCAGCCTTATTTTGCGCTTGGGGTGAGCGATAATCCGCACTGCCTCTAACGTCTCATTGTCCACTCTGTGAGCACAGGAGGGGGAGAGGATGGCGCAACTGCATGGAATATATTTATTTATTTAGCTAAATATTTCCAGTGCATTATCATGTCTCGAAATACAGCCATTAAGCACAACCGCTACACTCATTTCATCAGCACTACTTAGACATGTGCTGTTTATGACAAAACCGGCATGAAGAAACATGTTCGCCTATTTCACTTTCATCTTTGAATTGTATTTCAAATTACACGTTGTATTTTGGGACAGGGATACCACTGGTTCATGCTGTAATTCAGGCCGGGTGTCTGATCAGACTAATTGCCATAAACATATAAATACTGCGGTGACCCTCGTGCGTAATTGCGCAAGATGGCACTGGCACATACTCCTTTTTGCCTCCACCTTTAATAAATGTGATTCTTTATGTCGCACATCAGTGTCAAACATCTTCAAATTTAAAAGCAACACAATAACTACATGTTGGTAAAGGAGTAGAAGTATTTGGTCTACCTTTAGATCAGACCACTTTTGTTTTTTTGTTCTGTCACTGTCCGTGCAGTCCCACAGGCACAGCTGACAGCATCAGCAGCGTTGATGTGTTGCCACTTTTTTTCGCTTTCTTTTATTAGTGATCCCGCTGCTGTGGCCACCAAATAAAATCTTTCTTCAGTCCTCCACCTCCCGTTAAAGGGTCTCTAGCTCAGTCTCGGAGAAATTCCGTTTTTTTGGTTCGTTTCTCACATCTGTCGCCCTGACTCAAACAACGAGAGAACACTCGCATGCCGGTTTATTTATATGCAGATCGCATTCATGAGGTGATTTGCATGACCATTTATGGTTGAACTAGAGCGTGTAGAGGGCAGAATATGAGGCGGATCTGGGTGCGCGCAACTCCAGAAGGTTTGTGATTTATAAAGAGAACATTGCGTGCAAGTGTGCCAGCACACGGTTTTATAAATCAGATTATTTTTTGGCGCACGCCATTTTCAGCTTTTGGTCGCACGTCAACTTTTAGTATGAATCCTAAGCACTCTTTTATAAATGAGGCCCCAGGTCATTAGTTTTTTGTTTTGTGAACAAAATCATTGGACTGCGTGAAAGCAGTGGCCGTAGCCATCATGACATTGCCCATTGGTTTGAATCCTCAAGTCAGCCATTTTGGCTGACAGTTTTTTTGGTGACCAGATTGCTTGCTCTTGCTCCATTTCTTTCAGTCACATTGACCCTGAAACACATGTTTAGTTTTAAACACTGTTGAAAAGAGGAGATTCTAAACTTGCTAATGATAGCAATATTTCTTTTGTTCTCCTAATATGAAGCAAGATACATCACATTACATATTGACTGTCACTAAGCCATGATTTTAAGAGAAAAGGGCCTTCACAGTTTGCGGTGCGATTGCGGCAAAGGCACGTGACAGAGGCCATTGGCCTTCTCAACTGGGAGCACATTCTATACTCCAGGGACTGCCTGAGATGTATAATATGCAGAAAAGCCTGGGGACACTTTTATTTTGTAACAAAAACAAGCGAACCCAACAACACTGTGCCGGAAGACGAGAAAATGCTGTAGAGTCGGAAGAACTGCAGTCTGTTTGATGAAGTTAGCATATAGCTAACAATGACTAGATGGGTTTTCAAGGTTTTAATATTTTAAAAGCCAAGACCGTATTACTTTAAAATCTGACAAAAACCCACAGTCCTGTACCCTGCCTTGTTCCTATAATATTTAACCTTTCATTCACAATTTCAGGGAGACGTAGAGGGAGGAAGGGAGACTGGCCCTGAGTGGGACCAGAGTGCAGTTTTCAAGTATTCCTTGCTAGCCATTATCACGCCTTGACAAACTTCAAAATTGTATTTATCATCTGATTTTGGAAATATGAGTTTCATATTCTGAAAGCTGAGACCCCAAAATGACCAAAAATCGAGATGTTGACATAAATACACATTTATCTAGAAATACGCAGTTGATACATCTGAGTGATTATAACAGAGCAGCCACATTTTAACGAGAGGGTAGAGCTGTGGAGGAGTGAGGAGTGGACCTGACTGAGAACACAAGGACACTCGTGTTAGTAACTTGTTAATCACAAAGTAGCCACGCCCTAAAGCATCCCCTGCTTTATCATCATTATTAACCAAATGGACATCATGCTGTATTGAAGAATTGTTGAAACTAGCAATTGAGACCATAAACTCATTAGGACAATGTTTATGTAGGCTTATTTTCTCATACACTTGTATACAACTGGACGTCTTTTTGCAACCAGTGAAGTCGCCCTGTACTGACCATTAGGAAGAATGCAGGTTTAAGGTACTCACACATTGGCTTTACTTTTCAGACCCTAAGATAACCCCATGGGTGCAGTGCAGGGAGATGGGAGCAGGTGGTGGCGAGCAGAAAGTGAGTAGGGAAAAAAGCAGCCACATTTTCTTCTCAAAACAAGGATAGAAACATTCTGGTTTTGCAGACAGGACATGCTGTTTTCATGTGCAAACACGAGCCAGATGGTCCTTCAGTCTTGTGACCTAGTTATCATGTTTACTGTACAGTATGTGAAGATAAGAATTTGCACGTGATGTTATCAATTTTGCTTCACATGTTAAATTTCCAACTGCAAACATGCACTAACATCTGGCAGCTTGCAAGTATACAGGTTTATTTCTGAACTTTTATGTACATAAAAGTGGAGAGTAATGAAGTACAGCAAGATGCTACCTCATTACACATATTGGGCACTTTGTGAAACTGCTGAACCCAGCATTGGCACTCCACCAGTCATCAATCTGTTCTCTAATCAAAGAAATACTAACTCACTGTACAGAACAGATTTCCTTAAGAGAACTAATGTAGTAAACTTATTCAAGGATTGTTAACAGCCTTTTTTATTGACTTCCATGACTTTGAAGGTTGGAATTTGCTTATCTGTATTTTGTTAGACACACCGTAATTTGCATAGATCTCTATCACAAGTGTGAATCTCATTGAAGGATGTTTATTTTGTCCCTTGCATATCTTCAAAGTGCTCTGTGCAGCATTCTTAAACCAATGAATCACTATCATATTACAGATGTAGGTGGGTTTGATGGTATATCTACAGGCAATATAGCAAAATTAACTTTAATAGTAAGATTAATTTTCAAAGCAAATAGATATATGTACAGAGATTATTTGCTGACATATAGTGTTTTTTGTAAAGCTATAGGTATGGTGGCTCTGAGGGTCAAAACACAACATTTTGCACAACACAAAAACATTTTAGAAAACACAAACATTTCTCAAAGCACTGCATTTCCAAAAACACTGAAACATTTCCAAAAACACACTACACCATTTCAGGGGGGAAAAAACACTCACTGGGGATTACATTTCCTGATTTACTTTTTTAGGTCTGATTATAGCAAATTCACACCCAACATCACAGGCTAAATACATCCAGTAATAACAACACTCTGGTCTGTGTTTAAGGGTTGGCATGCATGGACAACAAATCTACTTTTAGCTGTTAATCACGTTAAACCCATCTTAATTACATACGCTACCTAAATTGATGTACTACGACAGCAATTAAATCCACCGGGATGCACAGTGTGGGCAAAGTCAGCCATCAACAAATGTCATTTAAAAGCCTTCTGGCATTCTTTTATCACACATATCTGTCTCTGCAGCACGTTGTCTCTAACTGTCTCTGCAAAAATATTCTCCCATCACTTCTCTCCACATGCAAATAAACACATTTCACACTGCAGCACAGTTTATTACTTCACTCCTATCTGTAGCCTGTATCTGTAGCGCTAAGTTTATAAGCATGAAAAATTGCACTTGGAACAGACACACACACACACACACACACACACACACACACACACACACACACACACACACACACACACACACACACACACACACTTTAGGCACAAAAGGCACGTACCCACTTTGGCAGTGCATCCTAAATGAATGTAAGCAAGCATCCTTTGCTGACCAGCTCATTATGATGTGATAATTGGCTTGGGACCATCAGACTGTGAGATGGCAGACTCCAACCTTGTTAGCTTGAATTGCACCTCCATTACACCAGTGTGCATGTGTGTAAGTGTAATATGGAGTGAGTTGTGTGTGTCTGTTTACGGCAATGCTGTCGTCTGTTCCGGCCAATAAACTAGCCAACCTCACAGAACATTATAATTTCAATTCAATTAAACAATGTAAGTTATTGTGGTCATATATTAAATTACACAGTATAGGCTTCTCATAGATTTTCACATCTTGTTTGCAGAGGAGGAAAAGGTCAGGAGAACTTTCAAAGGAGAATCACTTGTGTTTGGACTACAGAATGGAAAGAATGGGAAATATTTACAGTCCTACTTCTGTATCTTCCCTCATATCAGCTTCAGTCCAACTTTCTAAATATAAACAAATATAGTAAGGCCCTGTGGTCAGCTCCATTGTGCAGACCAGCCGGATGTGGTAGACATAGTGAATAAATAAGTATAGATGCAAGCAGGGAGGTTCTCGTCTGAGATCTGGCAAAACTTCATATTACATACAGATTGCAACCATCTGAAATTTCTTCCATGCTGCGATTGTAAACTCCCGGTTAGGATTTCTTCGGTGCTGATTTACCAGTAGGTTTTTACCAGATGCTGTATTTTCGGCAGAGGTCCCTTTCTCTCCGAAACAAATAGGAGATTTAAACCAGTAAAAACACTGAGTAAAGCAGTTTCACGCTACAAATCAGTGTTTCTCCAATGCTATTTGGCTTGTCACAGATGGGCTACTAGCCCAGCACCTGCGAATGTGTTTTTCTCTGATAACTTTAAGAAGTATTTCACCACTGGAAAATGGCCTTTTGTTGTATGCAGTAGAATCTAAGCAGTGGAAGGTTACAAATACTTTGGAAATTGGTTATTATTTACCATCATGGACTGCTCTGCCCCAGACCAATAAACTCTCCCGCTGGTGGGTTACATGGTGCCAACACATCTGTTTGAAACAAAGGCGTCAGGCTGGCAAGAAACGATGTGGTATTAATCAGTAACTTAATACATGTTTGTAAAAACATTTGAAGTGCGAAATACGTAAAACAGTAACAGCATCTTGGTTGATATTTGATCAGCGCTGCCTATTTTTACCATTTCATCTCACTGTTTTCACTATTCGGGAAATAGTATAGCGCCCACTTCCTGTTCACAAACTCTCCCTATCACAGCCAAACACTGCACTAAAATATGTTTCTAAAAACATTGTAGGTGAGAAATAGGCAGTGCAGTAACATTGTCTTTATTTTTATTCAAGCAGCACTGCCTAGTTGCACTGCCGGCAATGGTGCTGGGCAATATGAAAAGGCAGGTGCACAGTCTGTAGTTTGAGCAACACCCCGAGAGCCAGTGACAGTGATGCCAGAGGCCAGAGTTTTATTGGGGGATGAGGAGGGATATCGAGGCACTGGTTAGATGGAGGGAAGTTTACCATGGTTCATTTATGTATACTACCTACATTGTTTTGATACAAAGCTGGTTGAAAATCGGCAAAGTATCCCTTTAAGATCCGTTCAGGAGGTTTTTACAGAGAGTAAAATTATTTGCAGAGGTCTGTCGCTCACCAAAACAAACAGACCATGGTGATTTAAACCAGTCAAAACACTAACAGCTCAGTTTTATGTCTTTTTTCGACACTGTTCTACTTGCTGCAAACGGGCTGAGGACTACAGTGGTCAACACCAAAATGCTCATGGCCCTGTCTGAAGTCATTGTTTGGTTTGTCCGTTCTGGGTTACTGTAAAAACATGGCAGTGCAACATGGCAGACTCCATGGACAAGGACCTGCTCCCAATATAGATATAAACAGTCCATGTTTCAGTCAGTGTGACCCCATATTTATCCAACCCTCTTTGCCAGGGTAAGGCTGAATCGCTATCATTGCCTTCTGTATTCCACCCCAGTGCTTAAGCACATTATCAGCTGTTATGTGAAGTCCCAGGATAGTGATGTCATTGTCTCAACAATCATGTGCTGGAGGCTGGAAGCCAGGGAGATGCCATAGCAAGGATACCAGCTGAGGATTGACTCAGGGAGGCAGCACTAATTCCCATACTATGACTGTCACCGTGACCAGTCTAACAGCAAGCTGCTGTTTTCAGACTGTGAAGACAACTCTGTTGGCCCCTGATTGACCTGTTCCTAAGGCAAAATATTGCCGCAGCTCTGTAGTGACGGATGTGATAAAGTTTGTATGATTATTACATTGATTTCCTTTGTGATGCCCTTAACCTGAATCAATTTCATGCAAGTGCGCATCAATCTGGTTATACTTAAGAGGCTTTCTTTCCTTTAATTTTCTCTCTCGGTAATAAATGATGCAGTAAATTAATCTCAAATAAGTGACAGCCTTCAAAACTTTGTGCTGTATTTTATTAATTGTTTATAAGCAGTCAGTTTTACTTTGACAACGACATAAATCAAGCCAGTTTCAGTGTTATTATTCCAAAACTTTACCATTAGATATTACTTCACCTAATTGAATCAATACTTTCTATCGCCTTGTTGTCTCCGCATTGGCAAATATGTCAATACTGTCTGGAATATAAGATAAGGTTATGATATAATGACATTCAATAATCAATTATTTATGTTACCTTACAGTGTGGTTTCAGAATAATGAACTGATTCTGAATGTGATTATTATCTGTCACAATTCAGTTAGAAAACCCAACATACCCAATTTACCATTAATTTAATTCAGTTTAATATAATATTATTTAAGGTACAAGACAAGGAAGCTTATTTATGTACTTTACTGTATTTGAGTTTGTGTATGCATTGGAATATTAAAGTGAATTGATGAAGGGGGATCAAGGACAAAATGAAAATAAATGGAGGAAGAAGGAAAGAGAGAGAGAGGGCAAAAGAGAAGCACAGGGTTAGAGATGGGGGGGACGGTTTCAGAATGTGAATCAGGGGTCTTGACGGTGACAGGGGCCCTAAGGCTGCATGACACCTGACATGTTTCATCTCCAGCCGTGTCACGTTCCCCTGCCACAGTCCTCGAGCTACGGATGCCACAGCTACACACAGAAATAGAAATGACAATGTGCAGCAAAGAAAGGAATTATACAAAACCAGAGGCCTCAACATGGTGCTGTGTGTGAGAAGAGACTGGAAAGCAGCCGTTTTGCTTCGGATCTGTCCGTATCACTGATGCAAAGACGACCCCAAATCCATTACAAGCCAATTATATGTGCTGGTCCGGGGATGGGGCTGGGCACTCACTCGTGAACTGCAGTGCTTAATCCACAAAGAGGAACTAATAGGAAATTTGAAAATAGAATCCACACTTGAGTAACTTTGGAGGGATTTGGTTGGATTAATGAACTGTCAGGCTCACTGTCAACATGCTGGGGAGTGCAATCCTTTACCAGCCTTTGCTAGTCTCTTTCTAGTCTCCGTCTTTCTAGTCTCTCTCCACATTTCTCACTTACAAACCAAGTCTTTAAATTGACATGTTCTGTTGCTCATCAGCAGGATGCCAACAGGAATGAAAATGACTGCTGTACCACCTGCGTATAATCCGTCGGCACTAATGTTTCCTTGCTTTTAACTGTCTGTACAGCTCATCCATCATATGCACACAGACAAAGACACACACACACACACACACACACACACACACACACACACACACACACACACACACACACAAATAGGGCACACCACTGTTCCCTCATGAGTGAAGAGCCTAAATGAGCTTCCCCTCCCTCAGCAAAGGCATCGTCTGCTTCAGTCCAAGGGGACACACACTGCAATCACAGGAGCTACTAGTCACACTCTGCAAGCTTAAAGGCAGTGGAAGAGGAGAGGGAGAGAGCTGGAGGCGGGAGGAAGAGAGGTTAAAGTGACAAAGAGAGGCTCACATTTGGTTGACAGCTAAGCACACAGATGGGAAAAACAGGGAAGAAGCATAGGAGGTAAGGTTGGGTGATTGTTGCTATTGTCATATTGTCCGATCGAGTTTGCCGATAAGCGATTCGATCGCCAGGTGGCGGCGGGAGTAGGAAAGGGTGGGGTTGTTACATAACAGCAGACTGGTGAAATGCCAGCATAGACAACCTAAGGCCTTTCCCAGTCCCCAGTTTGTACCTCCTCATCCTCTAGCTCCTCAGGCCTCCTGCTTGTGTCCCCGGTATTGATCTCATGGCTCCATCTGTAAGGACATCCCAATTCTTAAAATGCATCTTAAGGAACAAGGAGGCTTGCTGGAGGAGCTATCAGCGATACACTGTTGTATACTTTGTAGAAGTCTTTTTGGCAACAAGTGTATAAAAGAGGCGTTACCCACAGCTGAGGGAGGGAGACAGACAGAGTGAATGCATGGTATTGATGTGTTTTCTTTAACAAATTATTCTGATGATTAGAGAGGTGCCTTTCAGTGATTATAAATGCTTATATGCGCTCAGTCATGTCACTGTAGCAAAAATCATGGGACATTTATGTAGGAGAACTAAAAACTGTTGTTACAAAATTCAAAGAGGAAACAGAACTTAACTTTTAGATTCTGTATAATCAATAAAGTTACCCTGCTTTACCACCTGCGTAAATGTGCACAGCGTCGGGATGCACTTAGTTTTTGCTGCGGTGATCCCTGCAAGTAGTAAATAATTTCAATATCATTAAGAAGTGATGATACGGTAACATATTACACTGGTGAAGGCTGGTTTTAAAGAAATTAAATTTTAATTAAAGTTCTTCTTGTAAGGTAAAATGAAAATTGCAACAGGTCTTATTATTATTATTTCATCCACCTGCTAAATTGTGTTTGTGTGTGTGTGTGTGTGTGTGTGTGTGTGTGTGTGTGTGTGTGTGTGTGTGTGTGTGTGTGTGTGTGTGTGTGTGTGTGTGTGTGTTAAATTAAGAAATAAACAAGGTCCATACATTTTTGTTGCATTATGCCACAATATGAATTGAATTAAAAGTAAACCTGCTGATCTGACTGACAGAGATCATGAACTATAGCATTAAGCTATAACAAAACAATGGATCGATGATGCAGCCAAGCCCCATGTCATGTTTAATTGACATTGCTATAAAATGATGGCTCCAAGGCAAGGATGTCTCATTTTGTTAAATGCCTGTTGCCTCGACTCTGCTCTCCTCACATCTCTTCCCTGCTTCCTGTGCTCGCATCTGCTGTGGCCGGGTCTAAGACATGAGTAGAGGAGGCGAGGAAAGGACCTGAGGATGTACAAACTGGTTAATGGGAAAGGCCTTTTGTCTTAGTGTCGAAAGCGTAATATCTGTGAACATTTGATTTAAAATATTTGAACATTAAAAAAATCATTTGATAGCAACATCTCCTCTTTTCAAACAATGGCTCACTTTTTAAAGTTTGTGTGTCTGTGCTTAGCGTGACAATATCACAGCATCATGTTTGGTTGAACATTAGTATCGAATCACAATCCAAATCATATCCAAACGGATACACTGTGGTTGCCACATTGTTTTAGAGAGCCTTGACACAAAATAGCCAATGTCGTACTTCTCAACGTGAATGACAGTGAGATATGATACAGTCAGAAATTTATATTATAATAAAGGATAAAAATAAAAGATGATTGTTCCATCTGAGCACATGATCTGGCCAGAAAAAAAGTGCTATTGATCTCATTTTAAAAGACAAATACAAACACAACAACACCATAGGCCCTGTGGCTAACCCGAGGCATGAATGTGTAATCATGTCCTCGACCTGTTTCTATGGGACTTCCTGTCCAAACAGACATTACCACACAGAAAATCCTCTCTCCAAGCTGGACACATAAACCCAGATTATAGATGAAAGCTGGCTGAGAGGAATCACCAGGATACAAGAGAATGTAGCTTTATGTTGCATCACACCAAGGTCTACGATCACATTGACTCTAGGAGGAGTTGGACTGCAATATTACATGTGCCTAAAAATACACCAGGTTTATCATGGACTTAACTTGCTCCAAGCTCTGTCTTAACACTTTGACCAACTTTATTTGATCTAATGGTGATTTGAAGATGGGATTTTTTCATTATGTCTTTGAAGCAGTAAAAGTAAATATCACCAGGTCCAGTTCAACATTGGATTTAGAGTAATACTCTGTGTACATACATTAATTTCCATCCTTAATGTCATGACTTTTACAAAGGAGTAAAGAGTTGATTGTCCCAGCCCAGTAAGTGGCACAGCAAAGCATTTTTCATCCAAGCATCTCTGCAAAAAATTTGGTTCTAGACTGAATGCAACTGACAGGTTAAACTCTGCTAGTGGCTGGAAATACGCTAGTGCTAATCAGTCAATACCACGCTTCTTTCTATTTTCTCTGTACTATTTGCTCGCCCCTGGCATTTTGTTGTCAGTATTGTACATCATTTCATTCAATAAAGACGAGAGGGGGGAAAAAAGCCCTCTGAGCTAACTGTCAGTTAGCGAGCCCGTTACGAGACAATAATCTTATACCGTATATTCAAAAGATGTATGTGCTGTCAGTTCCTTTCTTTCAACTGCCTGCAAACCATTCGTCTTTGGTGGAACAGTTGATACTCAGATAGAGGAGGTTAGATAAAAGTGGATGGTACAACACAGCTGATAAGCTGCAATAGCCTCCTCCATTTTTCGACTCTTCAGCTCTCCTTTCCCTCGCAGGTCAGAAAGGCCAAGTAGCTTGCTATTGGTCAATGGCTGGAATTAGCATGTCAATGTTAACCAAATTGGAACATACAAAATTTGTGGGAAACCCCTGTGAGCAAGAGCAGTGGTTTTGGCCATTGCATTTATTAATTAATGGATATAACATATATTATTACTAACTTTTTGCCAAAGTGACTGGGCCTTAAGTCAGAGATATACTTGGTTTCAAAGTTATAGTGTGAAGGATTTAATGGCATCTAGTGGTGAGGTTGCAGCTTGCAACCAACTGAAACTGTGAGCCAAGCGCATAGGAGAACTACAGTGGTTGACATAAAAATGCAAATGGCCCTATCTAGAGTCAGTATTGGGTTTTTCTGTCCTGGGCCACTATTGGGACAACATAGCAGACTGTGTGAAAGAGGACCCACTCCATATGTAGGTATAAACGGCTCATTCTAAGGTAATGAAAACACAACGATTCTTAGTTACAGGTGATTTATACACTGATGAAAACATAGTTGTTAACATTATATTCCATTTCTGCCAATATTTCCCCCTGAATCCTACACACTGGATATTTAATGTGTTGGCGTGCAAATGATGGCTCTTGCGTGTCCTGCGTCTGTCTGGAGTGTTTGTTGTGCGCATCCTCAGAAAATCTAATCACTTGTAAGTTGCCATATGTACACGTTATGTTACAGGCAGCATGGTGATTCGCCAGGGGCAGAGGTCAGTGGGCATGTCAGAGGTGACAACGATAGATGAAAGTTTTGAAAACAGGCTAAAAGACCAAGTCCACAACCACCCGCATCTGTACGATGTGTCATTGCATACCATCTACTTTGGCACCAATGTTGCTTTTATCTGCTGTGATCTCAGAATTAACATTATAATAACCTCCTCATTGTCTACATCATCCAAATCCAGAATTCTCTATGTTGTTTTTTTTTCTGGTGTGCTCTCTAGTGGAATCTTCCAGTAACATGCGTAGTACAAAGGAAAGTATGTGAACAATTCCATTCACAGTCTAAGGGAACACAAGGTTAAAAAGTATATCTCCAGCCATAATGATCAATAAATTAAAGTAAGTGGGTCGGGCTTGAGGGCTACAGCCACAGTCCAAGGGAGTAATGCTAAGGTCATGGTGAATATTTTAGTGCAGACAGTTCTGTCAAAGTTGGGCTTGTCTGACAAATACTCTTTGTACCTGGCATTTATTTGCACTGCTTTCTTCTTCCTTTCACTGGCAATAGTTTCAGCAGAGGAAGCTGGAACAATAAGTGGCAAAGCCTGGCAGCCAGCTGCACCAAAACAACAGCGCTGTGCGAAATGAATGTTGCACGGTTCATTTTGCTGGAGGAGCTGTCCAGCTGACTGAGAAGAACAGAGCTGCGCTCGTACGAAAACAGCTCTTAGAGACAAAGAAAATACCTTAACGTTGATGGTAGTCCTTGCCCTTGGGAGCTAACGGTAGTAATACTGCAAACAAAAAGCCATTCACTTTCTGTTGCCAACTCCATTCAGTGCTGAGGCACAAGAAGGCATGTCACACACATACACAAGATAAACCGAAAGGAGCAAACAGAAACAAGAAAGCAGTATTTTTTGTCCTTGTTGTCGTGTAGTTTGTGTTTGTGATAAGATTGCAGAAACAATTGATTTTTCGTAGACATTACTGACTGTATTTGAATAATTCACCATTGGCTGGACATCCACAGTGGAGCCTCATTTAAATGGCCATGAGGAGTGCAGCTCTTCATGCTAGAAATGAACACTCATATCACCTCTCCTCCATTATCACTTGCCTTCTTTGCCATAAAAGTCCTCCCCTCACTCAATCCCATGCTTTCATTTTTTTCCTTCTCCATCACTATAGCTATTGTTCTCCAGCCAATCTTGTGTCATTGGCCGCTCTTCTCCTCATCTACATTTTCTCTCCCTTCACAGCACCTCAGAACCCATAATCACCTTTCCATCCCACTCTTTTTCTTCATCCTCGTCCTCTTCCGTTCCTCTTAAGGCCAGTTCACTGTGTGAGTGGGTGTGCAGATAGCTCTCTTGCCCTCCACTCATACTGTTTTACTTGATTGCCTTGCATATGGACCATGTCTGCCTGTACTATAGGGAGCACAGTATGGCTTACATCCAATTAGGCTGTCAATCCATCAGTATATCCCTAACTAGAAAGAGAGGGCGGAGCAGAAGGGCTGGGGTTTTGGTATGTGTTTATGTGTGTGTGTAAGAGCATTTATGTTTCTGTGCATGTGAGTGTATTTTATACACGTTGGATCATGGCTCTATTAAAGCAATAAGAAAAGTGTAGTGATAATCTGCCAGCAGAGACAAGACACAAAGCCTTCTGCATCCTCACAACACTGGTCGCTACATCCTAGTCTTTATTATTGATTTTTCCCTAGACATGATCCATGTTTTTCCATTTACTTGTCAGATTTTATGTTCTCAGACACAATACTGATCTAATAAAAGACAGTCTCAGATCCATTCTCGCTGTTCGCCACAAGCTAACACAAACGTATTGGCCCATCCCTGTAGAAAGTACGGAGCAGTGCGGTGGTGTACAGCAGCCTTGGGCATTTTCTTGCATTTGTATGTGCGAGAGAGAGTGAGATGGTGGCACTTGAGTTGTGTGTGTGTGTGTGTGTGTTTTTTTGTGGATGAGAGCGGGTGGCAGCGTTGATTGACTCCTTTTTCACTCGCTAACAAAGACGAGTAGCTAAAGTTTCCTATCCAAACGAAGTTAAATGTGAAAGTGCAACACTTCACTCCTTTGTTAATACCAGCCTTCTCCAATGTAGCAGACAAATGAAACTGCATTTAAGTCAATAAGATGGCTTTTAAAAGCCTCAGTGTATGCCCTGGGGAGCTTTGTATGTCATGACCCTCTCAGGCTGAATGTATACACTCTGCCAGAATAGTATGAAGAGGGAATGAGGAGGCTGATATTCACGATGAGATGACAGTGGGAAAAACAAGCAAGTCAATTTGTCTCGGTATTAGTCCAGTGCAGGATAAAGCCTGATTGATGCAGTCATTACTGCTCCTGGGCTGGAAGCAGCATGCTTGAAACCTGTTTAATCTTGATAAAATACAATGTAGAAGGAGATAAAAAAGGAGTTGAAGACATATCTGTCAGGCTGGATTATGAGTAGTGGGATCAGATATAGAGCATATATGTCAAAAACATAAAGAAGTGAGTTCATTTTTTTTAAATATAAAACTAAATGAAGACAAAATGGAACATGTGGTTTATTATCTGTATGCAGAGACAGTTTGGGAAGTATCCACCCCCTTGGTTCTCTAGTATTCAAGGGAGGTTGCATCGCCCTGCTCTCACTGAAGTTCCCTGACGTTGCTCCAAAAAGAGATAAATATGAAATATGAGAGCTTTCAGTACTGCTTAGGCCTGCAAAATAAGTCAATTAGTCACGGCAGGCAGCAGTCAAATGGAGATTCTGCATGATGGTCTTAACAAGGGCCTCATAGGACAAGCGTCCGACAGCTCGTTAAATTAATCCTTTGGGTCTGCTGCAAGTGGAATGAGGCATGTGTCTGTGTGACCTGCTTATGTCCTCCACATTACATTACAGAAAAATGCTCGCACACACACACACACTGGCACGACAGACTCCGAGCTCCAAATGGACTGCAGAAAATATTTGTGATCAAAGTTTCTTTCTGGCCCCATGGTTGCTCAGATTACATGAAAACCCTTGCCAGCGGGGAACTTGGGAGTCTCTCGCGTTCTCTTACTCATTCTGTCCCTTTTTCTCAGTTTTTTTTTTTCCTGTGTTCTATTTTTCTCTTATCTCTGACTCATTACATCCTATAAAGATAGCCCCTGCAAACACAAGCTCTCTCAGTATGTAAGATGTAATGAGTATGTTATGTGACGGCTTGATTAAGGGAGCCCGTGTTTTCTTGCCTGGTTTATGTACGATTCAAAGACTTACACTAACTTCGTTTGACTTTTGGCAACGTGTGAGTCAGTAAATGTGCACGCACGTGCGCTGTGCATGTCTGTAACAATGTAGAATAAACTTCCTCCCTCTTCGTCCTCCCTCCCTTGCCCTTTCTCTCTTTTTCATCTTTTGCTGTTAACAAAATGCCAGTGGCAGGCCATTTGCCAACCTCACATCACACCTCTGTCATATATCACGGATCCCATCTGACTCCCCAACCTTCTCTAAACCACCTTATGAATATCAAAGCCACCAACATGCTCTATATTTGTGAAAGTACATTCAGCTGTCCAGGTCAGGAATTGGCTTTGTCCAATCCATCTCAATCTCGGTGTCTGTTTACCCAGGCTTTGGAGGAGTATGTGCACGTTTTCTTCTGCGTATGAACAGAATGTGAGGCTTTCCCTTATCATCAGGCCCACTGGCCAGGAATTCACTCCTTTATTCTCATTTCCCAACCATAACAGAGACCTCTAAATTGCTCTGGAGAACTACTCTTGACCCCCCCTCGTGTTTTCTGCTTTTCGAGACAACTTCACTTAAATCACTGTTTCACCCTCCTTGACACCTGTGTCTCTGTGGCACGATTTAAACATCATTCAAGAAGTAAGCAGAAAACAACTCTGATAACCTCCATATATGCATCCGCTGTACTTTAATAGCCCTGCAGATGCGAGCAGTTTAAGCATAATAAGAGGTGATTTAATGTCAGGAGTTGCATTAATGAGTAGTATTAACGAATATTTTATCACATTGTGAAAGAGTGCAGTAATGCAGGGCAGGGCAGAGCTCCGACTAAAAGAGGTGAGTGAGAATATTTCCGCAGTAAATGAACAGGATGAAGATGTGAGACAGGCTATTGAGGCTGGCTAGCAACCATCATTTGTTTTTCCCGGGTGCAGAGATTATCTGGTTGAGTGATAGAGGTGGCCTTGATCAGCCCTCTCCCTGCATATAGCCGTATATCAGATGTCACGGTGCTGCAAAACCATCAACCCTTCACTGGCCTGGGACGCACATATTTACCATGGTAAATGGCACCCCTACTCAGTAAACACTCCTGTTTTTCACCAACCGTCAGCATGCAGGAATGGATGATGCATCGTTCGCTGTACATTCTCTGTAATTGCTCACCGGATGATATCTGGGAAAAGTGACAAGGAGTTGAGTGAAATGTTCCGGAGGCTAAGGTGGGTTTGAAAAGTTGGTCCTTTTTTTTTTGCCTTTTCTTTCCCCTTTTGATTATAGCTCGCCCTCATTAAGCCGGCAGCATTTGAATTGTACAAATCTATCAAGTCAATCAGAATTAGCTGCAGGTCTTATTTTGTAAAAAGGAGTAAAGGTCTGTCATGATAGAGAGAATAAATCAGTTCACTGAGCAGAGAATGGACCTAGAAAGCTGATTGCAAGGATGGAGGGGAGAGGGAAATATGTTCACCCATTAATTAATCTAATAGTTTTCATGGGACAAAGAGTGCATATCTCTGCTGCCTGCATAATGAGAGCCTGGAACAAAGTCATTCACTGCATCCCATTTAAAATGACGCGAGTGTGGGCTAAAGACAGGAGAAGAGGCAGAATACAAAGCTCAGAAAATCAAAAGGCTTTTCTATACCTCTTGATGCTGTTTATTTAATGGGGTGTTCATTAAATACTTTTCATTCTAAATCCCGAAAAATGTGCTGTTTTGCCTGTAGAAATGAATGTAGATTTCCCCCCCAAAAAAGAATGTATTTTACAGAGTTCAAGTCATTAATCAGTTATGAGTACATCATATTGAAAATCAACAAATTAATTTTCAGCTGGTTTGATTGGTTGGAATAGCAGCGAGAGAATGGTACCAGGATTTGATTGGAGAATAGGGGTGATATCACAGCTCACTGGTGCAAATCGGTTTGGGAAACAGCCTAGATCTTATTGAATTTTAATTCAATGGATCTGTGATGCGTGTGATACAGGGGGGATGGGAGCACAAGGCCTTCTGGGCATCGTAATTTACCTTTCCCGCTTTCCCAGAGATTTCATATGATATCAATGTAATCTTAGCTATTTTATTTCACACCCACAAGTATACACACAGTGTGCAGATTCAGACACACACGGACAGGAGGTTTTTGTATCAGCTGTGTAGTTTTTCCTCTTTAGGCACCATCTCTAGAACTCTTGTGTGGACTTGAATTTCATGCCTTTACAAAAACAGAAAGGACGGCTAATTAATACTTGACGATAGGCTAAAGGTCTTATGAAATTTTATCATTACACTTCATTCAACTTTTTTTTTTTTTTTGCACATTCACATAGGTACGTATGCTATCCTTAAGTAGGCTCTTGGACTATAGAGAGGTAATTATCTCACCCACACATTATGTGGTATTTTGTATAAGTGGACCGAGTGTTGATTCAGTGGTTAGAAATGCAGCATGGATTCTGAAAGGTTTTCAGCCAATTACGCTTTTAAATATGTTGACATTTGCTATCTGGAACTCACCTTTGCATTCCACAATGCAGAGGAGACATTGTCTTGCAATCTAAAGGGAAACACAATATTCAGCAACTCAGACAATGTACTTAAATATCATTAATTATAGAGTTTGTAGCATCTAAAGGTCATTTTACACCAAATGCTAATAAACTGCTCGCTGATTAACATTTGTTTTCTGTCAGTGTCATAATTCTTTTCATACCATCACACAACAATATGAACATTAATCTTGTAAAATAGTGCCCTCTTTGAAAAATAAAATGCAGATTATAAAAACAAAGGATAGAAGGAAATCATCTGGGGAGGTGTTGCAACTGAACTTGTGATGATGACTCGTCATCAAAAGAGACATTATTCATTGTCCATGTAATACATAGATATACTTGTCATTTTCAAATGCATTACATGATGTTATGCTGTGGACACTATATGTGGCAAACATGACACGTAGTCATTGTGAAAGATATACTGTAAAACTTATCCAAACCATATCCACCTTATTTCTAGGCCACATACCTTGCATGAAATATGGGCATGACTTCCAGCGCCAAACCAGAGCTGGCCTGTAACAGTACCTAACAGTATGCTATTCATCTTTACTAGAGCAATTAAAAATCAAACATGAAACATGCCCCCTGCTATGACTCAGATGGGAGAACATGATATTACGTCTATCATCTCTGACAGCCATGTCATAGCATGGGTTGGTTTCCTTTTTAACCAAGCGCTTTAGCAAGTAGCTTGCCTTGTTATGTTAACATATTGTTAAATTTACCAGAGCCCGAGCTAGCTTACAGTAAACATCTACTGCGACTACTACGACTCATAGACACCAACACATTTAGCTAACACTTAACATAACTCTGTAATAATTTTAGCTCAATTTAAGTGACTAAACGTGTTTCTCAGCTACTGCTCTGCTCATCTGCCGTAACAACGCAATTTACACATTTTTGTATCTGCTGATTTATTAAAACAGAGTTCTACTGAGTTAAACATAACACCAAATTAAGCAGCACACCATCAGTAATATAAAGGAATAATATTATCAATGATATAAAAGAGATACAACAAATCAGAAACACATTCTCAGCCTATAGATGACGAAAGACAACTCAAGGTGTGCTGCTGAGTTTATTTTATAATTGGCAATTTTCTCATGTAGGGTGAGAGTGCAGTCAGATACAGAGACGGATATCACAGATGTTGTGTGACAGACCTGTCATTCTAGGAGTCATTCTCTTCCACAAATTCTACAAATAATAATACTTTTCTGCTCTTGAAACTCTTTGGGTTTGTTTTTTCTTATGTCATTCCCAGCATATATAAACAAAAGTGTATACTTAAGAGTAGGGTGTGAATGAGAATACAGGAAAAATCCTGTCCCATATTGACTCAGTAAGGAACAGTGCATTTTATTTTTTAAATACAGAACGATCCAGTATTACCGTTAAGTGGTACCAGTTGCAACATATTCCACTCTGTCATCAGGCAACGGGAACTGTACAATTGGGTACAGGAACAATCTCTTTTTGTTTTGGGTGCATATTTACGTAGCTTGGTCTGATTGTTAGTATCAATACAGACATGGATAGTGCAACATGAACCAGAGATCTGCAGGGATATTTTAGAAAATAGGGTTAAGTATATTTAAAAAAACAAAACAAAACACAAAAACAAAGCTGTTTTTGGTGAACTGAAGGTGAATTACTTTCAAAAAGATCCACTGTTGGTGGTTAGCCACCAAGATTAACGACTGAGGCTAATCATAGACAGTGCGACTAACCACTGTACTTGTACTTGCTGCCTCACTGGAAGTTTTGCCCATAATCATCAACAGCTCCCTCATGAATAATAAGGATAATAGGGAAAACAGTTTCATCAGTTATTTGTATTATTGTTGTTATGAATTTATTAGCCATATGCGACATTCAAAGCATTAATATAGCAGCAAACAACTATTTGCTATGTAGTGACAAAGTGGAGTAATGGCATCCAGAGCAGACAATAAAGTCACGCGCCTGCTGTATTTTTTTTAAGGCCAAGGGACACCAACACCAGCATCAAAGAACTAGCAACAACAAGAGCCAACTATTACGTAGCCTCACGTTGCCTGTGTCTTAGCAAAAAACTTGCACTTGAACACACTGCACAGTCTACAGCAAAAACTAAGGCGACTGACACACACCAGTGATCCCACTTTGACCAACAGCCGTTGCGGCTTGGTGCGTCTGGACCCTTAATCTGAACTTCTCTGCAGGTTGTTGTGGTAGCTGTGCCAGCTGCACATGCATGTGACTCCCTGTAAGTGTAGCCCACTGGCTAGCTTATACCCGACACTCTGCACGGTGCTCATATGGCGTAAGCATAGTGCCAGTCTCAAATTGCTCTCCAGGTTAACAGTTATCTCTGTATAGTGTTGGCACTATATATTGAGGTAACCCTGGTAGTTTACATAGAGTTATAGATATGCCCTGTATGTTGCATACAGCTCCTTTAAAGGCCATGTAGCACAAACACAAATAAATGATAAACGAATTTGGACGCTGTTCAGTCCAGTCATTAAAAGTACAAACCAGTACAAATATAGCTCAGCATTTACAATCGTGAAATTAACATGGTGCCACCAATAAATAACCTGTCTCCAGTGTGTAGAGTTGAGTGTTGGTTTATTATAGATAGAACAATGATGAGTTAATAATTATGTAACAGTGCCAGCATTTAATTTTCAAGGGAATGCACAGAATTCCAATATTCTGTCGGCCTTGATGTGAAATGGTTGATGCAAAGAGACTGTCAACAAATATTCTGCCCTGAAATAAGGATAGGGCCAAAATAAGGTGACGTAAGATCAACATCAACAAATAGGAACATCAGATGCAAGGACATGCATGGAGCAAGAAAGTGCGTTTTAAAATGCAAGTGTCTCACTTTTTGAACTAGGTCATCCAATAAGAATCCTGATCAGGCCCCCAGGAATGCTACTTAACCTTGCCTCCATTTATTCCTGGTGGCCACACATGGTATTGCAGCAAAAAACAACCCTGCAACCCAAAAAGCGTTTTCCCAGTAGATCACCATTATAAAAGAGATGTCTGTAGAGCTGTTGACAGCACACCTCAAACTGCAAACAAGGTCAATTATGGCTCCTTTTATCATGAAGTCTTGAGCTAAGGAGGTATGCACCAGGGGAGCAATTCTCATTGGATTGAATAGACACCATCTTAGGTTCAGGTATGTGGTGGTTATTATACATCTATGGTCCTAACAGAGAAAGCTCTCTCACCCTCTCATCACACTCTCTCAGTTCTCACAACACTGCCATGAACCAGCACACACCTTGTCATCCTCTCAGAGGAGATGAAAGGTGATAATAGAGGATAATAGGCTCTGAAATTTTGCTCACTGGCAATATCAGAACCTAAAATCATTACTCCTGGTTTGTCAGCGTTTAACTTAAGTTACATTTGATGCAGTTTTTAAGTCTGAAAAAGGGTTTTGTCCATGTGAGTCAATCTGCTTTCTGTCATTTATATCAACAGAGAGAAAAAGCTTTGTGTCATTTGCATGACAATGACAACTGATGCCATGACTACGAATATTTTGCCGCAGGGGCAGAATATAAATGGAAAAGCAAATGGGTCTAAGAAGTGAACCTTTCAGTACCCCACCGAACAAACTTGCGGGAGATTACCGATAGTTAGAATTACCATACAAATAAAACCACTGAACCATAAATACAACCCACAGTTCGAGACATTTCAGCAGAATATAGTGGTCAACAGTATCAGATGTTGTACCAAGGTGTAAAGGAACAAAACCCAAGGATTTTCCATCATAGGCGGCTGCAGGCAGTTCATTCAACACTTTGATCAATAATGTTGTAAAAGTAGGCTTTAACTGCGCCACTAATTAATGGGAAATGGAAGACGGATGAGATATTTGGACTAAATGAAATACCTCTTTGAGAAATGTTGTGGATAGAGTTTCCTCCTAGAAATGACCTTTCTGGGGGAGTTTGAGGAGATGAAATTAAAAGAGAAAACGAGCAGTAGCGCTTTCAGTCTTGTTGGAGGAGGTGAACGAACGATCTGCAGCCATTTTTAGAAAATAGCTTAAGTCTTCAGTGGGAGTGATCAGTGCTAACATTTGGAGGAACTATTGTTTAATCATTAAATAGGACCCCATAGGACTATGAGAGCTTCATTTAATAATGCCAGGGAGAGACTTAGCTCTCACAGCACTAACTTCTGCAATTAGGTCTTTTACGTAGACCTTCGAAGTTAGGTTCACAGCTTGAAGATTTTTCATCACTGCTCTGCCTCTGACAAGCCCTTTCTAAGGCACAGATGTTATCCAGGGCATAAAGGAAAGGTACAGTTTGGTCTGAAATAACTTGACCCACTATTTTAACTGTTTTAGTTTAGGACTGCTTCTGGATTACAGAGGATGTGTCACACTGAACTACACTGTTCCATTTTGAACAGATAATGGCTCAAGTGTCAAAAGAAAAAACATAGAATAGACAAAGTAATATGATTGGAAGATGTGCAAAAACTATAAAACTATTGTGAAAATATAATTAAAATATTGTTCCATAAAAGGGATGTGTCCACACCAAGATGGTGTTGTTGCCTGTTGTTTGGTTCAGGCGGCAGGGACATCAGTCATGTTGTTTAAACCTTTTAGTAACATTAAGAGACATGACTTGACACGGTCAGAAGTGTGCTACAAAATTAATGGATGTGCATTACTATGAAAGCAAAAAAGAGACATAAACATTTGAATTTTAACAGTCACTAAATTCTTAATATTGAAAATTTAAAAAAAACGGAATTAATAGCGTTGAAATATTTTTCTTTACTATGTGTCTCAATTTATTTGTTCTGAATTTATCTCATAGAAATTATAATATCAGATTTCTTTATTTACGATTTCAAAAGATGATATTGAATTTTTCCCTCAATGTTCACAAATTCAGTTTCAAAAATTAAAGTTTCATAATTGCAAGAAATATAGATCAAGGTTGCTCAATTTTGAGTGGTAAAATTCAGATCCAAAACGTTAAGTTGGAATATTCAAATGAAAACCAGTTAAACTGATTTCTTTTCAGATTCTGAAACTTGAATTCCTATTTGTGAATATTGAAAAGCATATATATTCAGTTTCAGTTTTTAAAATTCCAATTAAAGAAATTTTATACTTTAATTTCAAAGACGTGAATTCAGAACCATCAAATTCAGATAAATGGTCAAAGTAAAATACTTTAATACAGTGAAGTGGGTAGTATTTAAATTTCAACACTACCAGTATTCAGTGGTTGTTAGAATTCAAATACTTATGTGTCCTATTTCCATCCATGCATTAGCCCCAGATTGAGCCTTTCATGAGATCAAAGTGTTTATATTTGAAGCCTTTGCATTAAAGATTATGTTTGAGTCAGAAAAATGAGCCATGAATTTATGGCACTCTGCATACTGATTGTTGAAGACTGTTTCCCATCAGTATGTTTCCCCTATAGAAATAAAATTAGACTAGAATGAGCATTGAACTGTTTGCTGTGGTCAGTTGGAAAAAGAAAAAGAAAATGAGGATTGTTGATAGATGTTCTGATGACAACACGTCAGTGGGGCTGTAAAGTGTGTCACACTCATTACTTTGAGAGCTCAGTTTCGGCCTAATCTTACACCTGTTTTCCGTATTAAACAGTATAATGCAACCGTACACCAATCCAAGTTTCAATCTCTCACCAAACCAAGACTAATGTTAGCTTAAGTGCCTTCTTAACTCTACCTACCTAAACCTGAATAGAACCTTATCCTAACTGACCGCAAAGGGTGTATGGATGGGGTAGTAACAAGTGTCCCAATGCATTCTAACAAGAGGGAAACACTACAGGGGAACAGACTTTGACACAACATCGGCATGTCTAGTTCAACTGGTAATTCAGGGTGTTTACTAAACAAATCAGATTGCAAATAAAAAAAATATTGGACATTCTAGGGCTGTAGTCTCCAGGTCGACAAGTCGATTATTTGGTCGCTATGTTCTCGTCTGACCAAATTCTCATTGGTCGAATAATCGCCGTGTTACTTTCATAAGGAGAAAAGTGCCACGTCAACAGCTTTCCAGGATTAATCCATTATTTCCTGCGGCGGGGGGACAGGCTAAGTTACCTGTGAAAATGGGGGTGACGGAAAGTTGGACTCGCCCACCCTCACTTTCAGCGTCGCGGTGACGCAGCCCTCCTGTCTGTTTCCCTCAGTGGAAACGAAGTTTGTATTTACTTGTATTTCACAGTTAAGAAACAACAAATTGTGAAGACAGTGAAGCCTCCGCTAAAATAGCATTTTAAGTCGTGTGTGTGATTTATCCTTCAGGGGTTTATACTTCCGGATATATCCTGGCTTCATATGAGCATGGCTGGCACTAAAAATGTTAGCATGTTGTATTTGCTTGGAAAACGTGTTTACAGTTGTTTTGTTGGTGAATCTTGCGAGTTGTAATAGAACCAGACTGTGTACCGTTACCTTTGTTAAATGCTGCTGTTGTCCCTGGTTTTATATGAGAAGAGGAAAAGATCGCTAGATGCTAGGCTAATTTATACAATGTAAAATGCCATAGACTTGTGCTAATAACGTTAGCATGTTGTATTGCTGGGGGAAATGTATCTAGATAAAGACATGTGTTTGTCTATCAGTTCTATGATTTATAGTGAAGCCAATTTGTGCACTTGTGTTTGAAACTGTCTCTATTAAGCCATGTTTAATGTGAGCTGAATCAGCTATATAAATAATGTTTGATTTGAACTAAACTTTAAATCACGTAACATAGTCCTCCACTGCCGACTAGTGTGTTGGAGGTGTAACTGCAGACTGACACAGACACACCACCATGCAGATCTTTTTTTCCCACGGCTAATTGATTAGTCTAAAGTGCGACTTTACATGACCAAGATTTTCTTTGGTTGACTACAGCCCTAGCAGAAATATACAAATTGTGCCTGCTTGATAAAAAAAAAAAAAAGTAATTTTGAAACAACATACTCAGTTAAAAAAAAAACAAGAAATGAATGTGAAATAGTTCATTTTTGGGGACTGGGAGCTTTCATTCAAAATTGTGAACTATGAGCTTGAACTTGTTAATTCGAGTCTGTGTGAACTGAACTCTGATCTAGTTCTTGTGAAGTGTAAACTTGCACAACACTGGTTGAAATCAGTGCAGTGGAAGAATAGTGGCTGCTTTTTGTGGAATCTTTGGCATCGTCTTAACTTAGGTCCTTGATCTGTGGCTTGTGATTGTGGAGGAGAGGATGTATAGCCTACTGTGGTCATGTTCCTCATCACTGCAGCCTAAACACTACATCCCCTCCCACTGAGAAACCATAACAAACCCCCTCACTTTAGTTGAAAGTGGAGAAAACAGACAGAGTCATTTATCTTGACTCTGACTCTGACTCTGCCGTTATCTGTTTAGTAGTAGCTTCATATGGACACATGGTACAGAAGCTCTCAGTGCTCTGGACAGTGCTCAAAGGGACTTGGGCCCCGAGGCTTTCCCAAAGAGGGATGACAAACCTAAGGTGGCAAGTTGAAAGTCAATCCATCAGTCTGAATGAATCTGCAGTAGCACTTATGTGGACAGAGGAGATAAAATAGGGAGGAAAAACGCCTTATTGCAACATTGGGAGGGCAGTTCCAGGGAGAACTGCACATCCAAGCATTAAACTACGACATAGTAGGATTTTGTGCTACGGGGATTTGTCACAACACCTTATGAGAAACACTGTTTCATGGATAAATTGCAGTCTATAATTTATGAAGGCTGTGGTACACAGCATTTGAAACAGCAATTTTGCTGCAAAATCAATTCATTTCCACTTAAGTCACTGCGAGCAGTGGATTAGCTTGCAGGGATGAAGTAAATCCCGGCAAATGTTTGCACCACGTTCAACTGACCCACGAATTTGTGCATATACCAATAGTAAGTTTCCTTAACAGTGCTAACCTTTGAAAGAACGGGGAGCCAGAGCATTCAAAATGGAGGAAGCTGTTGTTCTGCATTGTCTGTGTTGCTCCATCCCTTTTTATTTTACCACCTCTGATGGCGTGTAAACGCTCCACAAAAAAGGAATTACTCGTGAGACAGTAGTCATTGTACAAACATGTCTTTGAATAAACTGTATGACCTTATTGTTAACTCAGAAGAATGGAAACTGCCATTTAGTAAATAGCTAGCAAGCTTCTGTACCAAGCCATTGTTCCAACGACTCATTATTTCGAGACCACAGTAGTGCAAAAAACATCCCCTGGGACTGAAAGCCCATTTGTCCGACAGCCGGTTATCCCAAAAATGAACGCCCATTGCTCCACAGGCCCATTGCTCTGAAAATACACACTCTGCCTGTTGTATTGAGAATTTCTTTTAGAAAATGTCATGGCCAGTGACACATTACCAGTAGCGTGTGCCTTACTGTAGTAACTATTATAACTTTTTTCAGTAATGGGTAGTGTAACTAATTACTAATAGAATTTCAGTAATAATATTACAGTTACCCCAAAACCAAATAACATTTGATAATTTTGTTATCACCCCACCACTGAAATATACCATCACATCAGTGGATTAATTTTTGTAATTGTCGCACTGCACACTCACATTACAAAACAGCACGGTAGCAGCTGGACACATTCCCATTACTTTGATTTTGGAGAAAACCATGAAAAGAACACAACTGCTGCAGGTAGCAATACTGAAACTCTTTCCACTATGAAAAATACATAAACAATGAAGCTCCGGGGAATAGACCCCATCAAAGGTGAGTCCTCTTCGGCGGTACAGAATGGCTGTGACTACGGTGGCCAAGAGAGGTCACAACACACGCAAACTCCACAACACCCACAAATCAACACAACACACGCTCATCAAGAAAACACCACCAAATTCAGAAAACATATTTATCGATTTCGCAACACATACAGTATGCTGCAAATCCTCACAACACAAGCAAATAAGAAAATGCTGCAAATCCTCACAACACAAGCAGATGAGATGATGCAATGCAAATACACACAACACAGGCAAGAAGCTGAAAGTTCCACAAAAACAAAAACACACCAAAATGAAGACGACCACGGAAATGTTTCCAGGGGGACAGAATCAGTGACGAACTTACTGGTTGTTGACATTTCCAGACTTCCTTCTAGACGCTGGTCGGATTTTTAACATTCGTTTGTTCTGTTGGAGCATATCAAGGTGTCGTCAATTCTGGTCAAAGCATCTAAGTTGTTTTTGGCGGCCAAAAACAGGCCCCTGGAAACATTTCCTTTGTCTACTTTAATTTGGTGTGTGTTTTTCATTTTTGCGGAGCATTTAGCTTCTTGCTTGTGTTGTGAAAATTTGCATTACGTTATCTCATTTGCTTGTGTTGTGAGGTTTTGCAATGTATGTGTTGCGAAATCGATGACTTGTGAATTTTTCTGAAGTTTTCTGTATTTGGTGGTGTTTTCTTAATGCGCGTGAGTTGTTGGATTTGCGGGTGTTGTGGAGTTTGCGTGTGTTGTGACCTCTCTCGGCCACCGTATGTAACGCTACACTGGTTAAACAACTAATACTGGATTTTACTTGTGGACAGCTGCCGGCTGCAAAGAACTAATGAAGCTTGTGGTTGGATATATGGTGGATGAAATGTTGCTCCATGACTGACTGATATCTTTTAGGCAGATCCTTGGAAAAATACCAGTCAAGCTATCTAGTCTTAGCTACACTTACTGGGGATTACCCTGGCATTCACACAAGAAGTCTGAATTTCGGGGATATACGCAATTACCAGTTATGTGGGGTGTAACGGAAAGTAATAAAATGAGTAGTGTACCGAATTACCGTTGGCAGGGAGAAACAAGTAAAGTAATAATAATAATAATAATTTTGAAAAATAGACTAATGTACAAAGAGTAATATGTACATGGTAAGAGAAATGAGCTCAGCACAGGTTATGGCCTGTAATTAAACGTTGTTTTTTTTCCTTCAATGGTGAAGGCTTGACACATGTTACTCTGCTTCTGATTGGCTTACCCTGATATTACCCTAACTCTAACCAATGTCAGTCCTCATGTCTATACCTAATCAACCAATCCAACCTATAGAGGTAACCACTACTAGCCAATCAGAGGCAGTAGGGCAGGGTATGCCTTTGGCAATGTAGGCAAACAAAATTTGCACTGGGGAAGATTTGGAGAAATGAGAGTTTGTTTTCAGGATAATCAGCTGTCGGACAAATAAACTTTCGGTCCAGTGGTAAATTTGAGTTAACTGAGTTTCGGAATAATGAGACATCTGAATAAAGATCAGTCCCCCATGCTTGTTAGCTTGGAGACCTTTTTTTTTTCTTTTTTAAATCTTCAATAAAACTCATTAGGAAATGAAATAATGTACATTCCCAAACATGGTGCCTAGAACATAACTCTTAGAGAGTGGAAAACAAAAGAAAACAGAGGTGCAGGGAATTATTGTGACTAATTAACACTAGCATCCTGCCAGGTAAGAATGGGTAGCTCATCAGCAACGCTGATTCAGTAGTTGTCATTCTAGTACGTCACAGAGCCTCTAAGTGATTTCGCCAATAACTAGATAAACAATCAAAAGACTAAATTTTGAAATTGTTTGTGAGTATATTTGCTGTGAGGTAAAGCTTGATATCACAGTAATCTGAGATTTACTGCTATGGCTGTATATTGTTCATCTGCCCATCGATTTTCCATTCTTGCTTATCCTTTTCATGCTCGGCCTAAACCAGCACACACTGGTCGATGGTGGGGAACACCCTGCAGAGCACCTGGAGAAAACCTGGGGAGAACATTCCCTTGTTCTATTCCAGAGAGGAAAAACTATAACCTTTCATTCAAGTATCAGTTGCATCATTGATCACAAGAACTGATGATCTTGGCAGAGAAAATACTCTGAAATGTTTTAAAATCCACAGCTATTTTAAGTAATGTCAGTCAAACAAAGTGGCAAGGGAGCTCCGTTTGTTCTTCATCCATGTACACTCTTCACTTATTTATCTGTGCCGTTGCTGCTTTATTCCCTTTGTCACATTCAGACCTGTCTGATGGCTTGCATATTCTAAACACAACCTTCCCTTGATAATCTAGGCAGGTGTGTGCTGATCCTTTGGTAAACCAGGAGGTAATTACACTATTTGCCGTATCGACAGATTAACCAACAGTGATTTCACACACACAGTGCTGGAAAAACGGAGAAAGCCACATTATATCCTAGGCTAACCATGGGAGTCTCCAGGGGGGGGAGATAAGCAGAGAAGGAAAGGGTGAACACAGTATAAAGAGAGCTGGAGAAAAGACCCAAGAAAGGAAGTTGGAGTGTGGCACAGTGAGCCAGTGGAAAACGGAAGAGTGTGGGAGAAAGAAAACGAGTGAGTGAGAGGTAATGAATAGCAAATCAGCTCCTTTATAAAACTCCTGCTTTCAGTGTTCAATCAGAGTAGCCTGGATTGGCAATTTTCCTCCGGCACAATAGAGCAGGCCCAAGAGGACCCTGGCCTCAGTTCAGAGAGAGAGAGAGAGAGAGAGAGAGAGAGAGAAAGAGAGACCTTGCCAGTATGCAACCCTATGAACCCAGCGTTCTGTCAAGTTTGGCAAAAACAGTACGGACAACAGGAGGTACTCAGTAGTGACTTGCTCTTTGACTCTCATTTTTTTATGTGTATTTTTTCTCTTCAATGATGTATGAGGTAATGTGAGTGAGCAGCAGCTACTCTCCTCGCTACACTCATTTGCATAGAGGAACTCCCTGTTTCCTCCTGTGATAGGAAATAGCCTCAGGGATGGAGAGAATGTGAGGAAGAGGAAAAAAAATGACTGACAGTGTGTTCACAGTGTACTCTGCTGGGTCAATGGCAAACCATTATTTGCATTTCTAACTGCCTCAATGATTTACTCGTGCATGTGTGCACACATCTCCTATTTTACACCATTTTGCTTAATTTTTTTTCGAGGGTTGGGTACCAAACGTGGTACTTTTAAGGGTACCATCTAAGGATGCATCCATTTATGAATGCCTTGTTGACTGCCATTGACCTTTTGGCAAATAACATGACATTCACCAATGGCAGTTGTCGATGTTTTTCTGTTGTGTCATATCAATTTTGAGCAGGCTGAAAAGCTTTAGGGCTCGAGACTAACAACCTCAAGCTTGAATTAATGAGCAGGTAGAAATGGGCAAATGGCAAATGGGCTCTGTGATATTACTGTTGTATGATGATAGCTAGGAGCAACTGGTATCCCATCTCCCAGCGGGCAATAGAAAACATGTTTTAGGTCGAATGGATGTCTTCTTTGGGACACCGTCGGGATGAAAAGATGCCTTATTGTTGTGTGAGATGATGCACGCTAT
This sequence comes from Epinephelus awoara, assembly GCA_035609425.1. NCBI lineage: Eukaryota > Metazoa > Chordata > Actinopteri > Perciformes > Serranidae > Epinephelus > Epinephelus awoara. Next base: position 28,554,886 of record CM069312.1, read on the forward strand.
TGTTTCCCTGATAATGCCATACTGTGAACAACGGATTTGTGTTAAAATCAGCAGGAGGAGAGGTAGTTAACTTAAGATCTCAGCAGTGACTGGCCTGAAGTAACTGCTGACTTCTTCTTCTCCTTCTTCTTCTTCTGATGGCTTGCAAGCAGTTATAAGGTGAATACCCCCACCTATTGTACAAGCATATGCAACATCATAGTATATTTCCTAAATTCTTTCCATTAAAGCTGGTGTTGAGCCCTCTCGAAGACAAATTTCTGTTGCCTTTTGGTTTCAGACGATAAAGTTTCTATTCTATTCATTCTGCCTTTCCTTCTGTCCCCAGTATCCCCATCATATTCCATTCCCGCCTCTAGAACTGTATCACTCAATCTTTCCCTTTCCACCTCATACATAGTACAATGCAATAAGATATGTTCCACAATATCTTCCCACACCCGTCTCTGTTTCTGTTTCCCAGTACATACATGGTGCCATCTAATCCTGTGGGATCTAATCTGAGTATTGTTATGATGACTTCCTCCCTGCTAGTCCTTTTTTATAAATCTTTGTTATGACTGATTTTTATGATATCCCCTTCCTTTCTAAATAACTGCTGACAGAGGTTGCTTTGAGTTACATTATGATGCGTTCAAGATCTGTTCAGTTGACATGAGTATTGGGCACAGGTAAATTAAAGCATTCTCATGATGTGTCCAAACTTATTCTTGTAAAATGTAGTTTATGGCCAGAAACCTGAATATATACACTTGTTTGAAGAAGAGGTGTGTCCATGTTTTCTCAGCAATACAAAATAATCACTAGAAAGGGCATTGTGATAGTTATATAGAAAAAAGCCTTTTGAATATCTTTATTTTTTAAAGATATTTTTCAAGTAAAAGGTTAGATAAAAGGTTGTTTCATAAAATTCTATGACTAAATGTTTGCTCACTCAAACGTAATGTAATAAAGGGCTTAATTATTTCAAAGCTGTTTCGTTATTTTTTTATAGTGAATATTTTTTTGTTTCCCTAGGACAAAAGTGGGGACATATACAACAAAAACAAACTAAACAACAATATAGAAACACTGGTATCCGCTATTGGCCATATTTTTATTTTCAGCATGGGTATTGTTCGAGAATTTCAAAATGCATGCGTCCCTTGAACCGACCACATTACGTCAGGACTACTCAGTACTAATTGATGTAGTTATTTCTGAATTGATGCCAAATTTCGGTACCTGAAAGCGCATCCGGCTGAGAACGCTGGGCTCAGACAGGAGGCAGAAGCACTCAGAAACTGGGAAGCCGCCTACAGAAGTTCATGGCATCATCTTTGCAGTGGAGACAACAGAGCTCAGCGGACTCACCAGGTTCAGAAAGGAGTCGGAAGCACCGTGAAATGCCCTGAAGCAGAGATGCTGGCTAAGGAGCTCTGTCGGTTTCCAAACAAGTAGAAACTATCACTGCAACGCCAATAGTTTGGTCTATTTTTTTTAGATTACATACGTATTTCATATATTTTGCAGTTGTGGCTACACACACGCACGCTTGCACGCATGCTTGCACGCACACACACACACACACACACACACACGCATACACAACCAAGAGCAGGCAGACGGAGACTTAGCTCTATGTGTGATTGCAAAAGAGCAGAGGTAAAGAATTGCTTGACTGTAGCTTGTTCAAATATAAGACATTGTTGTTATTACATAAAGAGTACACGACCAGACAGTACTGACTGTGAGGTACCAGCACAGGCTCACATAAAGTGAACGGTACCTAACACTAATTCGTTCACAGGTAGCACAGTGTACAGACCTCTGAATAGTGAAATTGGAAGAATTGGTGTCTGTGAATGTTTTTTTTCCACAGAAAGAAATGCTGTGACGTCATTTTACTTTGTAATATTGTGTAATGTACTTCTAGATTTTGTGTCCCATTGAGATTATATCTCTTTTTGAGATAACTGTTATTGCACATCATGCCAAATGAAATTGGAATGTAGTTGCTCATTAAAAGTGAACTGAGCATGAAAGAAAAAAAGTCACACATAACTAATTTAGTCCAGCCTAATAAGACACTTGATCATAGCCGCTTGAGCATTTATGCTATTAATTTTGCTGGGCACAATTTTCACTCCTTGAAACTGTGGTGGTTACATAAAAGAGGGGAAACAAAAATGTCCTAATTGCTTCTATAAATTGAGATGAAGTGCTGCACAGCAGGCCAAACAGTTGACTGGCTTTGTTCACTCAGCGTTACTTGAAATCAAAAACAAACACGCACGTGCTCACACACACGCATACAGATTAGCAGACTTCCAAAATACTGTCTTTCACCTACATAAAGCTGTTTTCACACACATCTCCAGGCACTTCGCACGCTTTGTATGGCAAGCAACGTGGCCAGCATTAGAGGCGACTCTCGGGAGAAATAATTACTCTGGACAGTGGTGGGGCTGAATCCAGATGGACTTGGCAGAGCTGTGCGGAAACAGGCTGCCAGAGTACACAACTCATACCTGCCTCACAACACTCATTGCTAGGCCACCCAGCTCCTAAAACAGCAACATTTCCCCCAGCATTTAGTCTTCTCTAGCTGGCCAGCAATCTAGTGAGAAAGCTCAGCACACAAAAGCTGACGCTGGCGTGGGCACTGCACTGGAAAAGCCAGAAAATGGAGCAAGTTGAAATAAAGAAAGAAAGAAATGCAACAGGGGTAATCAAACATAATAACTGTTATTGTACTGTAATTGTTATGGATGTCTGTTTCCATGAATTTCATTTCCTCTGTATTTTAGTGCTGACTTAGCCTGCAAAGTGTATCTTTACTATGTGTGTCAGTGTCTGGTTCAAGATGTACCTCCTGCTCTTAGCTTTTTTCAGGATTTACTCCTAAAAACCTATAAAGTACTCTGGCTGTGTGTCTCTATTTGATGTTGTACATCGCACAAGACCAGGCTTTTATTCTATTACTGAGCACTCAGAGACAGAAGGAGCACTTTTGACATCTTGGTTTGGTAGTTTTTCCTCGTTGGTCCTTTGGTGATGCCTATTTTTCTGCTCGGAGACACTGTACTGTACTCTAGGTCTACCAATACAGAGGGAAAGGGATGGAAAGCAAGAGTTTAGGGACAGGTTTAAGGTGTTAAGGTTTGCTTGCTATTACAAATACACTAATGTGGATGGTTGTTAAGTATCCACCAGATAAATATTAACTGCCCTATGATTCTTGTTGTAGTTTCTACATCTTCCGTGTTTGTCTCCTGTCAGATGAAAACAGGTATAGAGGGGAGTATTTACAGTATCATGTCACAGCATCAGAGTTATTTCCCCTTCTGTTATCTTTACAATTTGGATCTATTTTTACTGGACTACCTCACATTTCTGAAGCGTGAAACTCACTTGCGAACGTGCAATGTATAAATGAATATGTATCATTTTGTTTTTTGTCACAAAAGTTATATTTAGTCATGCATTTCATTTGGAACTGGCTTTGTTTTTACATACACAAAGCTTAACAGGTTTTTCTTGTTTGAGTATGTCTGTTCTGAAGTATATGAAGTGGCTAAAATACACTTTATAGAAAATATAGTAGATGCAAACAAAGATAAGACAGCATGCTGTGTACAATATCAGGAAAGTACAACTGTTAAGTATCCATTGCCATGTTGGTTAAAAGATTAGCTGCAGGTGTGTACTTAACATGCTTGTAATGGTGGAAAATGACTCTCGAAAGTACTGGGGATGTGGGTGAATGCACTCCACCTCTGAAACACATAAGGGACACTGGAACTGTGACCATAACAAGACAGGTTCGAATTTAAAATGATTGCAGTATTTGTAAGTGTCATTTTAAGAGTTTTTAGCATGTTTTAATGATATTCAAAATAAAATTGTGAGTCGCAGGCGAGCATAATCGTGACATGAAATTTTCATATCATCCCGTGTGTACGCTGAAATTCACCGGAACTTGAGTCCTTCCACTGGAGTGTAGTGTGGATGAGGCAATGCTCATTTAAGTTCACCAGGCTGTGTGAATGACAGTCAGCTTGTTTGTGGAGAAAAAGAAAAAAAAAGTTCTCTAGAGTTCGTACAACGTTGAGCTCAACTTTCTGATCCATTTCTGAGTTGGGGCGACTGTAATGATGTGAGGTAACTAATGACGCTGTGAACTGTCCTCACACGCTGCTCGTTATAAATTCCCTGTAAAGACTGGAGTGAGAACCCAGGGCTGAAAGGCAAACGCAACAAAAGGGTGCAGTAGATTTGTCACAGATGAGACGTTTGGGGGACTGCTTGTGTCAGATTTCACAGGCAGCGAAGCTCTGAGAAACAGTTTCTTTTTTTATATTAAGGAGGAAAAATCATGATATTGCATACTGGGAATACATTATGAGACATTCCATATTCATTTCATAGACAGTTTTAAGTGACCTATAGTTAAAATAAGTAAAGTATAGGAAGTATATGGATAATTTGGATGTTCTGTCACATTGATATTCACAGCATGAAATACCTCCAAGACAGATTGGAGTATACCAGAACAAGTCTCTGAGGACCTCTATGCGTCACTCCAAAATGTCTATATCGGAGCTGCAGCTATTACTGATTAATCTATTTTTTTGATTGATGGTTTAACTGTATAAAATGTAAATTTATACCTAAGGTGATGTGATCATGTCTTCTCCTGTTTGACCACAAGTCTAAAATCCCATATATAAGAAAGAGAAAAGTGGCATAGTGTTACATTGGAAAAGCTGAAAGCAAAAATAATTGCCAGTCAAAATTGTGGCTGCTTAATTATCTGTAGATTGACTTATAGATTAATCAACAAATTGTCAAATCTCACGTGTCTTGTACTGCTCTTATCATGTCATTTACCTCTTTACTCGTGGCACTGGGGCTTTGTTCACGGCTTTACTTTATGTGCAGCATGCGTCCTCTTTTATGTATTGACCACATGTTTTGGCCACATGCAGCCGTCCTCTTTCTGCTATCAGCGGGCCCCATATGGATCCCTGCAGGATGGATACACAGATGGACACAGTGGGGATCCGCAGCCAGCCTGGCTGACACACCGGCCTCCCGTCTCATCAAGCCCCTCACAGAATGGCAGCACATCACAGAGTCACATCAGGAGGATTTCTGATTTATCCATTAGCAATGAAAATGATTTAGATGCTAATTAGCCCTAGCCTCATATTTGCTCTGGATGTGTGCTTTTCAGATTAATTAACATCCAGAGACGGTTACCATTCACCCATAGAAGAGGATATAAGTAATGTTTTTTATAGTTATACATCAGTAATTAAAAAAATATATATAATAAAGGGAGATATCATTACGCTCTTATACAACACTTCATTTATTTGTCAAGTTAGTTTTCATTATTAAACATCGATTTTACAAAATACGTCCACAACAAAGATTTTTTTTTTTTTTTTCTCCAATGAGGTTTGTGTCGTGAATTATTGAGCCCTCCTGGTTTAGAATAACACAGTGGCATTGCAAAATTAAAAAGATAAAAGATTAGAAAAGTAGAAAATATATTAAACTTCCAGCTCTTGTGTGGTGATAATAACCAAGGGATCCAATTCCATCTCAAACAGACTGTTTGAAGATCAAAGCTGTGACTTTATCTCCAAACTAAGTTGAAAGCGTCCAGAAAGAGGGCACGCAAAGCCAAGACTCTCTCTACATGCTCCCTGCTTTTCCAAGCCTTCTCTGCCATAGCTTGGGCTGGACTTTAACCATAGAATGAATCCAGCTGAATAAATATGGAATATAAATCTTCAACACAAGCTTTAAGTGATCCATAAAATGGTGGCGTTTCCTGCAGAAAAAAGGACAAATTTCCTCTCTGCTAAAAGAGAGATTATAAGGAGACTTAATCAAAATAATTGGTCATTGACATTAGCTTAAGCAGATAAAGTGAAGAGCTGTCAGCGATATCGTTAGTGGTCGTCAGTCTGATTTTACCATAACTGGCCAATGAAGCTGTAATAATGAATTAAACCTTACTTTTGAATGATGTGATTAAATTCAAATATTATTCCGTAGCGTCAGTGAAACCACTAATGTGATATCTTAATAAATGTGAGCTAAACTGGTTAATTTTCCTCTGACTGGTATGTTTTATACAAAAAAAGCGAACAGTGGGAGGAACTTAGCAACAAGCAGCAGCATTATTTTAACTGATAAAATCTGCAGTAATCTTGGGTACAATCAGATCTTGTTAACACTACTGTATGTAGACCACAAAGACAGGCAGTCTACTTAGAATTACTGTTTACAAATGAGGCTTGTGTCTTCTTTATAATGGCCTCACTGTCTTAGTTTCAGACAGTTAGCTAAGAGCTAGCTTGTACTTCACTAGTGGTTTAGTGTAAATGAGGCAGCTGTTAAACTGAGATGATGCTGCTGCTGATGAAGCTGCTCAAGTGCAGAGCTGTTAACTGCATCATCAGTGGCTGTCAGTCTGATATCAAATATTGTTGGACATGGCTTATCAGCAGGTTCTTGTCATTACCATAACTGGTCAGTTATTTGGCTGCTGTAATGAATTTAATGCCACTTAGTAATGTCCGGATTATATTTGAAAATCCCTGAGTAATACTTGGTTATTTTAACCCATTACCAATGTTTTTTTTTTTTGTTTGTTTTTTGTTTGTTCATGACCAAGTGTGGGGATTATTTTATTGCCATTGGGTTGCTGGTTCAAGACAACCCTTCTGTTGTGTGGTTTCCTACCACTGGGCAAGACTGGACTGGCCATCTGGCAGACTGGGCTGACAACTTATTTTTTTTGTTTTTTTTGTCAAAACAGGCAAATAGACCCATTCTTTTTGTTTGTTTGTTTTCTTTTCTTTGCTGACACTGGGTTGGCCCAATCAAGTTTTTAAACCCCTCCCCCTTTGGGCCTAGTGCCCAGCGTATGTCGCAGCACAAAAAAAAGTGCTAAAATGGATGGAACAAAATCCAAGGGAGGTGCAGAGAAATTGCAGAATAAATTGAACAATAAAAGACCTTCAGACAGAATCAGTGGCGTCATTAGGCCTGGATGTTCGAGGCAGGCCCCCAGGATCACTGCTCAGCCTTGCTTTCAGTTTTTCCAAGTGGCCACTTGCCCTACTGCAGAGAAAAAATCCGTCCCAGAAAACATTTTCTGCAGAGACCAACATTATTAAAAAGACATCTGTAAAACTGTTGACAGGGCACCTTGAACTGCAGACAAAGTCAAGTCTGACTCTTTCTGTTATGAATTTTATATTTGTTTGGTTTTATATTTGTAAAACTCTAAAGCTGAGAAAAGCTATATTTTTTAAAGTTTGTAACGTCTTCACGATGCAAAGTGATGTGAGTGGAAACTCGTGGGTGGGGCCAGTAGAAGAAACACCGCTGTGTATATTCAGTGGGGCCGCATATCACCAAAGTAAAAGCTAGAGACTTTTTATAGTGTATGCTCTCAGCGAGCAACTCCATGAAACTGAATAGGCACCATCTGAGCATAAGGTATCTGGTTATTATTATACATGTATGGTTCGAGGCCACAAATGTTTCATGAACAGGCCTCGACTTAGAAGACATTTTAGCAACTTGCTGCCCAGAGGTGTCTCAGTTCGCGGCTGTTGAGTAGCAGCATACTTAATCTTTTCTCTCACTATGCACATGCAGGCAGGAGTGTGTTACTACGGTTATGGGAATCAGTGTAGCCAGATTACTTTATTTTACCCTGTCGAAATGAAAGTAAGTGTTTTTCTCAGTCCAGCCAATGGTACTGGTTAAAATAAACCTACCATTGCATTGGTGCTATACTGACCCCAAACTTTGTTGTATATTCATACAGTATAAATATAGTGTATTGTACTTATCTGTGCGTCAATGTTGGGTCATGTGGTTCCTTCTCCTTAAAATCCTTTGCATATTTGGTCGGATTTATCCAAAGAGCCTCCTGCAGAGCAGAGGCTCTCTTAGTGATTGTAGCTGCAGTGTCACTATTTGTTACAATAAAATGTTTAAAAATCACATTGTGTATTTCCCAAAGCGCCTGAAATAGTTTTGTGTTTTTAAGGAAGGCATTTGTGTGCATGTTCTCCTTTCCTCCAAGCTTATGTCTGTATTGTGATTAAACATTAGTTGCCATATGCTGTACACCAATTTATTGCATGTTTTAGGTGGAAAAGCACTCTTGAGATTAATTTTGTGAAGTGTTGTGAAACCTTAATCATTTATTTATTTTCAGGGCCCGAGGCTCCGAATATTCATTAGTGTTTTGATGTATAGGTGTATTAATTTACTTCCATTTTAATTGTTGGGAGGCCAGACGTTTATGGATATTTTGTGTGCAATTAGCACTCCATGCAGTGTTGTTGATGAAATATTTCACTAAATTACAGGGGGATGGATCATGTTTTAATTATCTCCCAATTTATCCTAACAATGCTAAGAAAAATGTGTTCAGAGTTATGGCCTTCTGCAGTTCATTATTCAGAAAACTTAGTCCACAAGTGCTGAGAGAGGACTCCTCTATTTATCCTTCATCCTGTCTGTAAACACCACGGGTCTGTACAAGTGGATTACCATCAAATTCACTGTCCACATCAAGCGCTCCCTTGATCTCCGCTCTTATAGCTGTGCAGAAGCTGCAGCTCTTTATCTAAAAAGTGATGATCTCTGGTTGGAGCCATTGTCCCTGGTGAATCCTATAACAAGGCCAGCATTTGGCACTGGAACTGCGCTTTTCCCCAGTGGGAAGGAGAGAGGGAGCAGACCTCTGGCTGTCAGGATAATTGGCAAAGGCACCTGGATCATACAGCAGGAATGACAGAGTGACATTCATTACCTTTAATAGTATTTCCTCCATCACTCTGTCACTCGCTCCCTCTGCCATGCTCTCACACACACACGCACACACACACACACACACACTCTCACACCTTTATTTCTTTCATTCTGTTTGTGTCATTGCCCTCATCAGCCCTCCCACCATCAACCCGTGGGTCACCGTCCAATGTCTCCTTGGCGTTGTTATCCTTGGCACTTGAGAGATAAAGTCACTCCTCGTGACTGATGAGCATAGGACCATGCAGAGATGAGCAGCAATTTGTAATGATACAGATATGCTGGGTGCCTTTTATACGGACCTCAAGGCTGTGTCTGTACAGCCGTGTCAGGTCACAGGCTGGATCAGCAGTAGCATTATGAAGTACATCATAAAAGTCCTTGTAAATAAAGCAAATGTTCTTTCAAGCAGCAGCCACACCACGGACCTTGAAGTAGCCAAGTCCTTAAGGTGAATAAATGGGAGTTTTATCAAACAGTAGCCTGAACACAGCGGAGGACTACCTGGCTGAGATTTGAGAGCCTTTTTGAAGAGCTGTTTATGATTCTGCAGTGACTGGAGCAGATAATGACCAGCTGTGGGCATCAGTCACTGAGCTTCTCAGGGACCTCATTGGCACACTAAAAGATCTCATTATGACACTTTACAGATGTCACCTCTGCCACTTGTGAGATTTGCCTGTTGGCCTCCCACGATACTTTGGTCCTGACAATCTGGCCATAGCCAGGCTCTGGTTGGGGACCTCTGAGCCACCGAGCTTGGGGAGAGAGGAGGTCGACAGCCAAGCTTAGACTGTGTGAACAGTGAGCAAGCTGCTGCTCACATTTTATTTTCCAACTGAATTATTCTGCATCTCTCTTTTAACTCTCCGTTCCCTCAGGTTGTTTGGGAAGTATTGGAAGTGAGATGTGAAATTCTGTCATAAACAGACTTCAAAATAACACTTAGCTTTCTGTTTTTTTCAAAGGTGTAAATTATGCTGTCACAATAGTATCTCTACTTTTTGCTTTGTCTTGTTTAATTCAGAGCAACCTGTGCTGTATGGAAAGTTCAACCTGTTGTAAAAGAATTGCAAAAGACATTGCAATCTTTTACACAGGAACATGTTTATGTATGTATGTATGTATGTATGTCGTATGTATCTTGTATTAAAAACATCACATAGTTTGGTATTTGCATGTGTCTTGGGGGATGCTTTGATTCATGGTAGGGTATTTCTTTGACAACTCAAACCTCCTCTACACAGGATTTAAGATGCATCATATCTATAAGTTAGTCAAGTGTAAATGCAAATGATAACAAACCCAATATTTAACACCACCCAGATGGAGTATAATCCCCCAGAGTGCAATTTAATGTATGGAGCACATTTTTAACAAGTAGAGTCAGTGTGCTTCACATTAAAATATATACAACAAATTGTCTGTCTAGGAAAAGTTTAATAAACTAGAGAATGCAACAAAAACAAAAAAATAACCCACCCACATACCAAAGCACATTAACGAAGGCTACACCCAGCCCACACATAGCAAACACAGATGTACAGTACAATGACAGACACAAACATAATAACTAATAAATTCAGTCAAGAAATCTATTATATATTGTTGTATTTTTACATTTGAGCTCAGTCAGTGCAGATGAAGGAGGCTCAATGCTGCAGCTGCAGATAGTAAAGCATTCCCTCGATTATCACATTTATTCTTGTCATTAAAAAGCCCACCCATGTTCATTAGGTAAAATCCCTGCGATGCTACACATGGAAAATAACTGCTAAATTATAAAGACAGAAAGACAGTATCATCAGAGACCAAACGGATCCATCACATCACTTGTTTGCAGGATTCCTGCCAGGCTTTAAAGAATTAAAAAGTATTGAAAAAATAAGGCCTTAATTCTTGTTAAAATGTCTTAAATCAATCTTTCAAAAGTCTTTAAAATACTTAGACACTGGAAGTAGGATTTTATGAGAGCAGAGGATCCAACGGGGACTTGGATAAGTCTTAAAAAGTTTTAAATCTTACTTGCCTTAATCTGTAGGGACCCTTTGTGTGACCTCATGGCCTCAGGAAGAAGAGAAAGGTCTTTCTGCGCTAGGAATACCAGGTTTGTTTGTTTTTTGTTTGTTTGTTTTTTTATTTTTTGTTCCCTTTTTTGTCCCCTAAGCAGTCAGGCTCTTAAACCAAACTCTTTAGCCCACAGCCATCCTAGCCCCCACCTCCCCTCCACTGCCATACATAACCCTAGACATGTTTGAATGTGCTGACCATTTTGTATTTATTTACCCTTGATAATTTTTTAATTGTATTTTACTGTGTCAATAAGGATGAACTATTTTCCTCAGGGTGTCTGCAGGTCCCTAAAATGTCTTAAGTGACATTTTAACAAACATTAGGACTTAAAAGGTAGTCTTAAATTTGAATTTGTGAGGACATAATTGTCATAAACATTTTATTGCACCTCATTATTTGTCTTTTAATTTCTTTTTGTCATATTTTTTCAAGCTCTGGTGTGTGAAAGCCCACATTTCTGAAGTCACAAAAAACCTACCACTGAACCTTCTACCGTCGTTACTTTATACTTGCACTTACCTTTTGGCAAAATGTAGATTACCCTGACCCATTCTAGTAAACAGACTCCTACAAAAAACATACCTCTGCACAGGACCACATATATACCTTTATGATTTGTCCAAAAATCTTTCTGAAATTTGGTTAAAACTTATCTTGAAGATCTTAACCATTGAATTTAATCGTCTGATACCTGCCATGTTTGTAATATTATTCTGAACAGCTATTTTCTTCTTTTCTACTTTTATTACCACTTTGATCCTACTTTGCACTGTGTGGCTCAGGTAGATGCTCCACTGAGTTGCTGCTTTTATACAATGACAATAAATAACTTGATTTAAATCTCTGCCCCTAATCTCTAGCATAACATGTTATAACCTGAAGCTTGTCACTGGTGAGTGGCTTGCAGCACAGAGTCTGGGATGTTTAGTTCATGGCAGAAATTGTTCTTTTTCTTTGCAGTAGCCGACGACGTTGCTGCTGCTGTTGGTCCTTGCTGTGGAGTGTTTGTTGACATGTAAGGGAAAGTGCAAGACCTTGCATGTTGGTTTCGGATTTCCACAAGCAGCCAAATACAACAATATATCAATATATAAAGGGTAGTAGTAAAAAAGGTCTGTACTCTGAACTGTAATCACCACAATGACAAACACTTGCTACCTTGAGCTCCTGTTTGGTGTGATTGTTTTTTCCTGACCGTGGGCTGTTCAGCTCCTACCTTGGTATCAGAGTAATACTGCAGTGCTCCTCCACATGCTAACTTTGTTAAGTGTTTGTCTGCAGCCTCGAGCTGTTAATTGGATTTGATTGCACAGAAGAAATGTGTTACTTTTGATCATGACGCCAGCAGCGGTGTGGATCAATAGTATGACTACATGTTGAACTTTTTTATGAAACAAGGAGCTGTTATTTATTACTAATAGACTGTAGAATGTTTTCATCAGCCTTAATTCAGTATTCAGTTTGAAATGTGACTATAGTTTTTCTTTGATATTAATGAAAACATTTGGATGGAAGAAATATTCAGTATTTAAGTCCTCACTATGACTTGATCAGATACTTCACCACAAAGATCAATGCAGCTGTTACATTGTCAAAGTAATTGTGCAATCACACTAGAAATAATTGAAAGATCAGGTTGCAACCTCGCAGTCTGCAGAGATATTTATAGGAGATGAGACATACTGTCACATTAAAAGCAAATTTCTTTGACATTTCCAAGCAATCAAAACTCTTACTCACCTTCCTGACAAACCCTATTGACACATATAGCAAAGCATGAGGAATTCACTTTGTGGTGAAATTAGAAATTGTGCATACATTTGCATAAATGTTTCCATAAACTCCTTTTGTTTTGCACTTTCCCTGCAGTGAATGATGGCCTATATTCCTCCACTGATTGCAATCTGAACCAACTGCTACAGTGACAGTGTTACTGGATGGGCTTTAAATCACTGTCTTAATTCAGTTGAGTCTTGATTTGGAAGTGCTCAATATGGTCGAAACCGAATAGACATATGAACATACAATGTTATTGACAGTATTAGTCACGTGTCAATATGCTTTGAATATGAATATAGCCTTCAACCATATTTTGAGGTTCAATTCTGTTGAACTGCAGAAGCCTCTTCATTTATTTCTGATTGACAAACCGTAGCGCACTTTTGTTCAATATTTAACTGTTACCCATCATTCACGATCTTTCAAACACTTTCAAACATATTTTTCCTGCTCATGTATTGATTGGGATCCAACGTGATTGATCATCAGGGAGACACTTAAGACTCAACTGTCTTTCTACTTCTATAGGCAATTCAACTGCATCTCCTCGCTTTTTATTCATCGCAAACAAGATTCACCCACTGGGGATTTTCCATGATTGAGAAACAGAGCTGGAAAAATAAACGCTGAAGTAATGGGAAACACAAAACTGTTTCAATGCAAAGAAAATCAGCATGAAAGAATTTGTACGGTGTAAAGCAAGATGAAAGAAGGCGTGATGCATCCCTCTTTAATTTAATGTGTATGTACTCATTCATGTCAGCTTCATATTAGTAGTTAGTTGAAAAGATGTTGCTGCTGTACAATGATCTATTGTTCTGCTGCACACATATTGTAAAGATCAAAAGCTCTGTATTTTTATGAGCAGAAAATAACACCGCTCCCTTGCAGATCGGATATAGCACAGTCAGAAAGTGTGTTGTGAACTTGTAAAACTTTTCACATAACTGAATTCTTTGGAGCTTAAATCTCAACATGCAGAAACACTCCTTAAACAGGACTATTAAATTACAATTAAACCCTTAAACAGCAATAACTATGCAGTCAGAAATACATTAAGAACTGTGACAGCACGCTCTGATGAAAGACCAGTGTTTACTCCATCGTTCATTTCAAATTCTGTCCAATTTTGAAGCAATACTGTTTTCACCTGTTTTTCAGGGGCAGATCTGACACATTCCACCCAAACACATGCTGTATATTTATCTAGCAACAGGCTGGAGTCATTTCTTTTTAAAGATGACTTATTATGCTTATTTACAGGTTCATACCTGTATTTAGGGTTTCTACTTGAGCATGGTTTCATGCTTTAATGGATAGAAAAATGCTTAATTTTTCTCATACTTGCTGCCTGAATATACCTGTATTCACCTTCTGTCTGAAATGCTCCATTTTAGCGCCTGTGTCTTTAAGCCCCTCTCATGGAAAAAGCCCAGTCTGCTCTGATTGGTCAGTGTTTCCAGGTCTTTTATATCAGCACCCCCTGCAACATCAAGCAGCCAGTGGGCTGACTGTATGGGAGAGTGGCCGTACTTTCTGCTGTGAAAAATCACCATCAAAGCTTCTAAACTGAAGTCTTCACGACCAGACGTGTTGCAGCAGGAATATGATCTGAAATTGGGGAGAAATTTGCGACACTGACGTTAACATGTAGCTACTTGTAGCTGTGTAAGCTACATAATGTAAACACTTGTAATAGCGTGCCTGGAGCAGATTAGGTTGAATATTTTGGGAGATCACTATGTCGTTGTTTCTTTATGAGCTTGACAAATCCCACTGTTGAACGGACTCACATTATGTCATTATGTTGCCAATCTGTCCCTGAGGTCTGCTTTTTATCTCTTATAACCTTTTTCATAGTACTGCACAATTTGATAAAAATGTGCAATGGCAATTTGAGTGGACAATATTGCGATTGCGATTACAATATAACATAAATAGTATCATTAGTCTTCTTGCTTGATTCAGTGTTTCCCCTACATTATATTAGGGGGGCACTGACCTGACCTGACATAGTTATTGTTATGGACAGTGTGTAGATGACCATCAACAGACTGCTGTTAAACACAGTCAAACACGCTGCTCACACAGCAGAGCGAGCCTGTGTTGCGTTCAGGCGTTGACACGTAAATGACAATTTCCGGCACGTGAATAGGCCATAGCACAACACAGCAGCATGTCAAGTGGGCCGAAACCGAGCAAAATTTTGCTCAGTTTTTAAATTGTTATGACATAGTTTGTCATGGAGTCTGTGATTTCCCCATGACACTTACAGATGTATGCGTAACTGTGCTTGGATTTTGTTTTATGAGGCTCTGGCGGCTTTCAGTTGTCTCTTTGTCTTTAACATTACGCCAGTGCCACACTGCCAACGAAGTGCTGCAAAGTGCAGCGCACCAAAATTCTCGCACGACCCCGTTCACATCAGACGTGCATTTCTCCATGCCAGTCGACAAGTGCTTCTGCTCCCAGCTGTTGTCCCATGTCTCCATCATGGGTATCTCTTGCTGTTTGCGTGTGTGTTCCCCGACCCCCTCCCCCTATAGCCGGCCCACTCTCTCTCTCTCTGTCTCTCTCTCTAGTGTGTGTGTGTGTGTGTGTGTGTGTGTTTGTGTGTGTGTGTGTGTGTGCGTGTGTTCATCTCTCTCGCGTTCTGTTTAGATACCACTGACTAATATGTATAGCCTATATTCCTGCCCAGCTTGACACATTCCCTCGTGGCTCGCGCAAAAAGTAGACCAGACGCCGGCGGCCGGCTGTGGAGCTGTGCGGCGCGGCCAGTGTGGATGACACAATCAGTTAACATGGGCGCCGAAAGGAAACTGGCTTAGCTTCGAGGCTATTCGCAGCGCTTCCGCATCCGGTGTGGCCCTGGCGTTACACGGCTTGGCTTTCTCTCGCATGCATTCTTCCTACTTTCCTCTGTGCTGTCTCAAGTGCTGATATAGTATGGTTGTGTTGCTGCGGGGCGTGGTGACTTTAACTTGTAAACACAGCACCTCTTTCTGTTCAACGTCGCTGTACCTGAATCCAAAGTATCGCCATGTAATAGTTGCGTTTTTTTCGCCACCAGCTCAGCCTGTTCATGGTCATGCTTATGCTCTTCTTGAGCGTCTGTGTTGGTCACTGCTGTATGCCGCGCAGTCACCTGACTATACGTGCTGCAAACACCAGGATAGCTTGTGGTTATAATGTCAACAAATGCCACACACTACAGGAGAGGCAGTCACTTTCACAGACACACACATTAACATTTATTTACATTCAATTGCAAATTGCAGCCTTTTATGTGGTTATGTAATCGCATAGCCTGACATCGCGATTACAACTGCGATTAGATTAATCGTACAGCACTACTTTTTGTAGTTGGCAGAGGCATACAACCGCAAGGTGGTAATTCTACTTATATTTTTGTCTGTTTAGATGGTTGACTTTGCTTGCAAATTATTTCAAAGCATTTTTTTTTTTTTTACTGTTTCATATTCAGTGTCACCAACATGCCAGATTACAGGGTTAGTAAACATCAGGTAGCAGCATGGAAGACAATGAAAATGTTGTTGTGGTTACTTCTTTTTTATATTTGTTACTTATTCATTCTCTCTCTCAAACTCAGTGCAGACCAAGTGCTGTTTGGACAGACGGATGCATCACACCGGAAGGGGCGAAAATGTGCATGTCCACTCAGATGTCATATTTCCGTCAGAGCAGCTCATGGTGGGAGCAGATAAATACCCTGCAGAGTCATTTGTCCCAGGAATAAATGCTGATTGTAACCTTTCCCACAAGAGCCAAAAGCCATATGTTGGTTGGGTTTTTGTCCAGTGGGAAAGGTGCTATTGTTAACCAGCAATTTTCAATCTTGTCACCATTAAACGGACCTTGCTTAAATCATCAGTTGTAGTAGGTATAGTGTCAGCGGTGGTTGATTTCATATCAGTTATACTGCCTGTGAGGAGAGGGGCTCTTCAACTTTTAGCCCAAAGTCAAGTCATCAAACCGTAGTATGGATTCTGTCCGCTGCTGCAAGAATAACATGTATGACCTGTAATGTTAAGTGGTGCTCCCTGAACACTCTTTCTGTTAGTTAACAGGCAGTGATGGGAGAGGGGGCTGTACTCTTACATACCTGCTGTGTTAATTAAAGCATGCATCCAGGTAAAGCACAATGTTTTGTATAGCTATGCGTCCATATGAAAAGCCCTTAATGGACAAAGTATTGACACTGTCAATGGAAAAATGAAGTGACACATATGACCCAGAGCATGGACAAACAGCGAGCCTCCCAGAGGAGAACATTAGGCCAGGGACACAGCCTCAGACGAGAATTATGATGAAAGCAAACTGATGGACTTGAAGTGTTTTTGTTCTGGAGCCTTGTAATTACAGCCCAGAGAGTCAGGGAATAATTATGTGAGCTCCGTCATCTGAGTAATGGAGGGGTAGGCGGAGAAAATGAAAATCGGAGTTATCATCCACCTCTTGAAGAGGAGGGACGGAAGGAAAGTGGAGCTTTACTATTTTTTTTTCTCCTTGTGTTAGAAATAAAAAGAAACAAAGAGCGAAGCATTTCTTCTTTCCCCTCTATCTCTGAGCTGCTCTAATCTTTTCCTGTTCATTTGTCTGTTTCTCTCACTTTTTTTTTCCACTCTGACTTTTCTATCATTCTCTCTCTCTCTCTCTCTCTCTCTCTCTCTCTCTCTCTCTCTTCAGCGGTCTGTCTGCCTTCCTTTCCCTCCTCTCTCTCTGACAGCGTTCCAGGCTACTCAGGGCAATTACAATTTAAAATGACAAAATGGAGATCATCGCCATGTCACAAGATCAAGTGAATGAAATGGCCCATGAAAAAAGCCTGCGTATGCTAGTGTGCAGCTGTCTGGGTGTACGCACAGTGTGTGTGTGTGTGTGTGTGTGTGTGTGTGTGTGTGTGTGTGTTTGTGTGCATGCTTGTTGTAGGTTTGTTCTAGTGTACTTCTAACAGTGTATGACATCTGCCCACCACAGCGCGTCCCGCATCCGAGTTTCTGAGTGAATCACCCTCAGATGCAGTCAGGGGTAATGTAGTGTAACAGAAGGAAGGGTCGCGCTGGTCTGCTCATTTTCCAATCGCCATTACTCCCAACATTCACCCGTGCTCATGAGAGCAGCCACATTCCTCTTGCGGTGATGTCAGCGTTTTTTAAAGCCAGTAAAATATATCTAAATCCTGCATGCACTGCTCCTTGATAGTCATGATCCCTAAAGAGGGATTTTATTCTGCATCCTGCCACACTTTGACTCTCCTCACAGGCTTTTGAGAAGGAAAGAGAATTTGAAGCTGGTCACAAAACACACACACACACACACACACACACACACACACACACACACACACACACACACACACACACACACACACACACACACACTCCAGTAGCTTCAACAGTATTCTGTGGGCTGTCGGTTGTTTAGGTTGCCTCTCTCTCTTTCCAGAAACAGATGGTCTTATAAACTTTAACATGAGTTTTGGAAAGCGAAAGGGACTCTAGGAGGGCATCAAATCCAATTTTGTTATTATTTAAAACTCATTTTTACGACTTAATGTTCCTTGAATGTTGCTTATGCTTTCAAAACCTGTTTCCCCCCACTTGACACTAAATGTTGCATTAAAACCTAAAGCTGCTGTGCTCCAGTTTCTACTTGCACACCCAGAGCCTCCAGTCTGATTGAGCTGTAGCATTTCCTCAAATAGCTTTCTCTAAGCAGGGTAGCCAGCATTGTCAGTGCTACACATCCTTTGCCTCAGCTTTAATTACACTATAGTCAGACAAGCCATACAGGCAGCCACCCCCTCTAGTCTCCATGCTGATCAATAAGTGGACAGACTCCAAAAAGCATTGCTGCGTGTAAAGAATACGAGCAGAACTTGGTGGTGGAAAGAGAAGAAATAGGAGGAAATTTTTCTCGATGGCTCGTTAATGGGCACATAAATCTTCCCTCTGTTCATTAGTTTGTGTGTTTCATCACCTTTAAAACAAACTTAATCCTGTGTTTTCATTTACAGTACAAGAATCAGATTAGAGGATTTTGTTACTTTGTGCTTGCAGCAAAGTAATTGGTATTCACAGTGCGGATCATTTTGTAAATGTATATGCTGTTTGTCTGAATGCAAAGCCCAGACAGGATTAATAGAGCCTTACCCGTCCTGAAAAGTGCCAGTTTTTTATTTTCTCTACAGCTTTTCCAAAAATGTATTTCTGATATTCTGATATAAACAGAGCCACTCTGGGGATGATGCCGAAATGAACATGGTGGCAGAGTGCACCATTACTGTACCAAGTGCTTGGATGGAAAGAGAGAGAGAGAGAGCAGGGGGTGAGGAGGGAGAGGGGTATGAAGTGAGGGAGACAGCGGACAGAGGAAGTGCTCAGATGGGTGGAGTGGAAGATTTGTGAGGATAGAGAGCAATATGGAAGAAGATGATTGGGAAAGATGGATAGGAAAAGATGAGAGACGGAAAAAGGGGGGATGATTTAGAGACAGCAAGAGAGGGCGAGAAAGAAATAGAGCTGAAAGGCAGTGAAAGGGGGGAAGAGAGCTAAGGAGCCAGCGACAGGAATAGTGTAGAGGAGGTGTCACCGTCAAGGGTGTCTCAATGAGATGCCATAAAACACTCTCTTATTCTGCCTACTGTCACAGCACCGAGTCAGGGGCCCACAAATAGAGGTGTGAGATACACACACCAACACTAAAGACACAACGATACATTAACATCTCTCTTGTGTTTTATTTGCCAGCACCTCTGCTCCCGGTTTGCTGCGTGTTGCAGTGACACCAGTTTCCCTGCATATCATTCTGTTACAACAGGAGTGAGCAGAAACAAAATAAGTGCCGAACAAATTTATGTTCAGAACAGTTTTCAGTTTTTCTGTCATGGTTTTTTTTTCTTATGAACTCTGTGAAGATGATCAGAGGTGAAACGGAGGGTCAAAGTTGGGTGAGGAGTGTGTATTTTTTCTTCTTGCTGAAGGAAGAGTCGTGTGACCTAATATGGAGGAGCAGGAGATTGTCTTTTTTCCAGATCAGATTTATATTTTATTAATATTGATATAATTCCTACCACAGAGCTGCCATCTGTGCTCAGTTCATTTATTCAGTAGCAGCAATAACTCTTTATTTAAAGGTTGAGTAGCACAATATTTAACATTGAGTATGTTAACATGCACAAAATAGTCAGCTTTTTGCCTTTATTCTAAAAGACAATTTTCCCAATGAACTGTTGACATGGCTAATGAAAATGAATAGCTTATTAATGTTCCTGTGAATACTCCTATAAACATGCTCTTAAAATGCCTTTTATCACATCAAAATACCGAAAATTTGAACATACTAAATTCAGAAAACAACAAGAAAACCAACTGGAAAATACTGTTTACGTGGCCATATCAATTCAGAACATGGTCATATTCAGAATAATAGTTGAATGTTAGTGTGCATGTAAATGTGCCTATTTTGTTGTTCGTCCAAAAAAATTAACAATTTAAAATTCCACTTGTAACATGTACATTGGGTATCAATATACATACACAGTAGGCTAAGATATATGAAGCCTACAAGATTAATAAAATCAATAGCTTTTCCATTCCACTAGATCAACAAACTGAAAACTTTATCTTATTAGATAAAAGACGCTGATAAAATTTTGCTTTGGGGCAAATTTTGCAGTTAATGAATCACAATTTATCAAAATATATGATATCACAATACTCAGCTTTTCGCAACAGGTTTAAATCATAATAATATTGTATCGTAACTGAAATTAAGTATCGTGATAGTATCGTATCATGGGGCCTTTGGTGATTCCCACCACTTGTATTCAATATGTGTTACCATTAACTCGTATTGCTAATATTCTCAAGAAAGCCTTAAAAGATTTTGTAATCAAAGAGTGTTTTGAACTTTGCTATTCCCTACATAATTTTTGTAATTTAAGTTAACCAAAATCATTTGTTTCTTTGACCACACATACCATATAACGTGCAGACTTCGTTAGTTACAGACTTGGGTACTTAGAAGGTACAGTGGGAAAATTTAAACAAACTCAGGAGCGTTTGCCCATCTTGTTCAGTTCAGGTTGGTGTGAAAGCAATCAAACTCTGGTGCAGACCAGACAATTGGACTGAGACCATTTGTAAAGAGGACGGCCAGAGGATTTAGTAATAGTAGATATGTGTTTTAGCATGAATTAAATCTGTCTACTTGTGATGAACTGTCATGGAGGAGATCTAATTAGTGCCCTGTTCAGCAGTGAATTTATTTGTGCAACATCGTTTGGGAACCAGTGAGTGTGAGAGTGCTGTGAAAATGAGGAAGTGAGTAGGAGTTAAAACAGAGGTGTATTGAGCTTGTGTCCTACTGTATTTTGGCAGTTGTCAATTAAAAGTGAGTGAAACATAGCAACAGCACAGTATTCCCCGTACTATTCGAGTAATACAAGACGCCTCTTTACCATATGTATATACAGAATGAGGTCAAGCTGCAGTCAGGATTATTCATTTTCATCATCATTTATTTCTTTTTGAGCTCCTTGTGACACCAGAGAAGACAGATAAACACATAAGGTGCAGTACAGTGTTGTCACCCACCAAAATTTGACTTACCCTCACAAGTCCATGTAGCAATGATGATGCAGGCTGGCAGGAGCCAAGACTGTCCAATAAATGAGCCACCTGCCAGTCCATTTAACATCATGCTTACTCCTCCTGGTTTGTTTTTAAAAAGCCTGTGGGAACACAACATGGACCAGAACTAAAAATCAATCATATCTTTTTTAATTGTCTTGGTCAGGTATAAAGACTCAAACCAATTGCCAGAAAAAATGTAGGCATTGTGCGAAAATCAGCAGCAGTTCACGAATAAACACCTGCATTCAGTGTTAGAGCCTCTGCATAAAAGTGCCGACAGGTCCCTAAAAGACACCTACATTTGGCAGCACAAATGACACTGGAAACACAGCCATCGGTCACTAAAAAACAAAACGATGTTGTCGTTTGTTGGTCTTGAAGAGTGGTCTGCAGCTTTGCAGCCATCTCACATGGCTGTCACACCATCCCCTCCACCTCTGGATTACAAGGCAGCTCATATTCTACATCATTTTAGAAACATTGATATGAAACATACAAATGTAATGTATCCGTGGTTTGCAGAAACATACAATGGCAACATTTTCTTCTGGGCTGAAAGCTTTTCCCTGCATGACTGGGACTCTGAAACCCAATCGCTGGAATGAATGCTGGAAGTGTATGTATCTGTAAATCACAGATATGTACCATTTGTACCATTACTATATAGCTGATATGTTGAAACTTTCTTCTGGCGACTGGGTTGATGTCTGAACAGTGAAACATTGGAGCCAGTCAGGTACACTGTAGTTGAGCTTCTGCGTGGGCAAGAGCTTAGAAATGTTTGCGACCAAGAGGTAAGAGCTGGATTTGGTCTATATGTCCACAGCTCATATGTCTCCAGGCAACACACCCCATGCTAACAAACACCTTACTAAAGACAGTGATTATTTTTTAGTGTCTCAACTGTCTCCACATGCAAAAAAAAGACATCAGCTGTGTATCAGCACGCTGCAGTGTAGCCCTGTTCCGACACACGCACTTTCCATGGTCAGGTTGTACTAATGAAGATATTGCAGAGTGGTACGAGCAGGCAGACCAGCAGAGCCAGAAAAAGGTCAATGAGGCAGCTGAAGTGACACTCAGCTCAACGCTCCCAATTGCTGTGTTTAAGGAGAGAGTGGAAACACGGACATGTGATGGGTTCTCGCTTGGGTTACTTCAGTGAAGGGCCCCATTAATGACAGGGCTGTGTGTTGGTGTCATTACCAGATGTTGTTATTTGTTAATGAGGACTGTAGAAAAACTGTTTCGGAAGTGGTTTTGCAATTCCAACTTAAACCCCAGAGAGAATACTCCCAAACATGATTACACATATAACAACCTCATAAATAATACAGTTATCAGAGCTTCAATGTGAATGGAGATGCTTTGTGGTTATAATTAGTAATGTAGGTAATGTCCATAGTTTGGTGGTGAGGGTCTGCCGGAAAAAGGTAATGGCTCTGGATGTTGCTATTGGCAAAATACCATATTCCCAAGAAGTGCTGTTTGTTTTATCGTATTTGGAACTGTGTTATAGACACATGAAAAAGCACAGTTTTCTACAGGCTTTTGCAACATTAATAAAATATACACACTATGTGTGCTCAGAGTAGGAACATCACACTCTATTTTAAAAATCTGCTAACCTATCTGGAACTCAAAACACTGCCATAGGTCTGGAAGACATTTTTAAATTTATACTAGTAGTCTTTTAAAAAGTCAGCACTCCTTTTGCTGAGGATTTCAAGAACGTACCATTAAGCAGCTGTTCAGTTGATTGCCATTTCAAAGAAACAGCCAGCAGCTAAACAACAGCAATTTCCTCAAACATTTAGCCTGAGCCTTAACCATTATTCTGCCTCTGCAACAAGGGTGCAGTGTTCCCAGGCAACCTAAGGTATATGAGTCTTATATCTTTCCACAGAGACAACTTTTCCTCTTTTTGTTGTCTTTTCTTGGACATCAGTGAGATCAGGATGCTTGTTAAAGCGAGGAGTGCAAGTCGTTAAGACCTATATGTTCAAAACAGCAGAGAGAACATGAAAGGGCACATGTAGATGAGCAATAAAACCAATCAATCATTCAAACCTAACTATGCATGGTTTAATACTCCCTCAGGCTTGTGACATGCATGTATCCATCCATATTACATGCTACCATTTTTAATATTTCAAAGGCTTGAACTTCAAGAGAACTTCAACAGATCTTCAGTGTTTCAACTGTGGCACAATTTAGTCACTTAACTGGCAGGGCAGCAGGCAGAAGGTGGAGTTGGTAAGTGGATTGCCGGCGCCCTAAAGCTGATTTATCTGATAGATGTTTGGACCTGGTCCGTCGGGCTGACCTCTGGGGCAAACTGTAAATTAGATTTTTTTTTCCCAGCACAGACTGTGTTGCTATGTCACCTCTGTTTGTCATCCCTCCGCCACCCTCAGCAAAAGAATCACTTGGTATACAGATATTATGAACTCCACAATTGTGAGCGCGTTGTGTCTCCTGAGACCACGCATTGTCGTGGACGGTGTGATCATATTATCACAAGAGCAAACAGAAAAGAGAAGAAGAGACAAAAGAGGACTGTTGGACTGTGAGTGATAGATGGCACGGCAAAGGAAATGGTGTGGAAGAGAATGCTGCGTCAAGCAGTCAACTGGCCAGGCATCGATTTAATCTTGTGCACTCTCCTGATTTGACCGTGTCACAGTGAGATTGAAAAGCCTAAGTAGATGTGGGGCTGTGTTCACTCACCTGAGCACACTACACTGATAAGCCCACAATGAACCTAAAAGTGGACGCCAACACTGGCCGAAGTAGAATGGGGGTAGAACATCACAAGACACAGGGTAAGACAGCTGTTTCAGGCCTGCTAACAAGCAGCTAAATCCACTAGAGGGGCTGGTCTATTGATTTATACTGGGGTTGGAGAAGTCGCAAAGCTCATGCAATTGGATCCTTTGTATCCAATGGATTTTGACTCGGATATCTACAGAGATCCCTTTGGCTCAAAGACCATCGATCGGGCTAAAGAGATTTTTATCTAATGAATATTCTAATTGCTGTCATATGAAGCAGCGGTGGTTAACTGTGTGAAGAATGTGTGTTTGAATAGGTTTGAT
This sequence comes from Epinephelus awoara, assembly GCA_035609425.1. Classification (NCBI taxonomy): domain Eukaryota; kingdom Metazoa; phylum Chordata; class Actinopteri; order Perciformes; family Serranidae; genus Epinephelus; species Epinephelus awoara. Next base: position 28,579,328 of record CM069312.1, read on the forward strand.
AGATTCTAATAAAGCATGAGGATTAAGCTGTGGTCTGATGTTTATGTATAGCAGAGGGAAATTGATATTGATCCCGAGGCCAGCCATTCTGTGTGTCATGTCGCTCCCCCGCCCCTGCACACTGTGCTGTACTGGCGCACAAATGTCACACAGTAATCTTTAATTAAAAAAGAATTTCTCCATGAATCATGCTTAATTCAAATGATCATTTTTTGACATTTAGCCTGCTCGCATTGCATTGTGGGATCAGTCGATGTTCAGGATTAGCTGTAATCCTGGGTATTTGGCGAACACATTCATTAATGGAGAAACGTGTCCAGACAAAGTATGCAGACTTTTGCTGACTTACATACATGAACACATTCTGTCTCACTCACTCTACTCAGTATACCAGGTCACCGTTATTCTTCACCTCTGCTGTCTGTCTGCACATTATGCATTGGTGCACAAACACACACACCCGACAAGCTGCATAAACAGGACCCACACAGGTCGACACACTGTGGACCTCTCTCTCATGTTTTTAAGATGGAGTAGCAGCCTCACCTTGACCTCCTGTGACTTCACTGTTATTGTGTATGCCACTGTTGCGCTCCTGGTTCCCATTAGGTGGATCGTCTGGGACAATCAAAACAACATTAATTTTAGCTGCTGTGATCATCCAAGGCTTTCATTTTCCTGTACTGCCACATTTAATCACCATGGCTCACACTGAAGATATGTTCAGCTTCCTCACACCATTTCTCATCAAATCCATTAGCAGATGAAATAGTTCCATTCCTGAACTTTGTAGTCACACAGTGTAGAACCAATGATGCCACCTGCATGGTAGCTTATTCAACTGCGTCGTCACTGCTTTTACAAATTAGGTGGGTTTCAACATTCCAAATTAGGCGTTATCTTTGATCCGTGAGGATTTGCAAGCTTACATGGCATTATTCAAACATTGCTTAGGCATTGATTTATTCAGGAGAGGAGCACAAGCATCTCTGCTCTAGCAGCATCCTGTTTCACATTCACACAGCTGCTCACATGTGGGGGTTTGTCCTGTGAGTGAGAGGTGGTGGTTCTGACCGAGGGGTTGAAGCTCCAGGCTGTCAAGGTCTTCTAATTGAGGAGTTATTGCCTCTGATGGGGGGGCTCCAGCAGTGGGTTTATAGTGGTCTTAACCTGTTAATTAAAGTCCAATAGGATTTCTAATGAGGAGAGAGATTGCCTTCTGTCTGAGGCTGTGTGGTACAGATACAGCCACCTAGAATTTCCGTTCCTCCGTGATGGGGCCCAGGCAGATCCATAGACATTATTCTCATTATATCCATATGGACAGCTGATTGCACAACCACTCTTATGGCAGCTATAGTCTTTTAGCTAGCTTTACTCAGCACTCTCTTTCTTGAACTCCACACGCTGCTGAGATAGCAAACCTCTACAATGCATAGGTAGCCCGCAATACCCGAGACACTGAGCAATGAATGTGCTTCCTTGTTTTTTTTTGGTTTGTCGTGAGTATTTGTACGGTGTGCACAAATAATCAGGTTACGTAAGGTGGAATCTGGGACACTGTGTGCAGGAGGATGTGCCACAAGGTGCTGAGCATGCCCTGCTCGCTTGCTCACTTGCTCATTTGCTTGGTTATTTGAAGTGAAGCATCATTTGTGTGACAACAGCAAAGAGACTGTGTTGACATACTTTTGCCGTGTCCATCTAAGCTTGACAAATGAGGGTGTTCAGCCTTAAAAGATCTCAATTCTTGTTGTTTTGCCACTTATTTCTGTTTCTTTAAAGATTCATTAGGAATCCCTGGTTCAGTACACTGGGATTCTAAGTTATTAAGGAGTAAAATGGTAAAGTGTTCATTAGTAATGTATTGCACAGGGAAGCAGGGACTTTCATCTTCTTTGCTTGGCAGAAATCATATCCTTCTGTCACAGGATGAGCTTGTTAGATAGCACCAAACTATATACTACTGTATCTGATTTGAATACAACCTTTACCTCAACTTTGTTCCCTTTTTTATTATTCATGTTATCTTGATCACATTTTTGCAGCCCAGCTGCCAGAATAAAATGTTGGCATTCTACATTTCTGCAAACCACAGATATGTTACATTCATCTGTTCCTTGCATACCATACCAGCATTTATAATGTGAACTAGTTCAGATTACATGTGTATGAGTGGATTTACACATCAGGAGGAGGAGAAGATGAGGGATGGTGTGACACCCAGGTCAACTCAGCAGCAGACCACAGCTCGAAACCAGCAAACAAAAAAGCATGTTTTTTTTTTAACAACACTTCAGGACATTTCCACCCACCTTTATTGTGACCAAACTTTGTATTTTTAGCCAAATCATGATCTTTTCCTAACCCTGAATGGTTTCTGTACTTAAAGCTGTAGTTGGCAACTTTTAAGAGAATAACGTTTTGTCATATTTGCTGGAGCTGTCACTATATCTACACAGTAGTAATCTATGAAAAAAATCTAATTTAGTCACATTCCAAAGTCGTCAAATAACAACAGTTGTGCAGTGACTTCCGCATCAGACACGTACAGAAACGTACAATGCCACTATTTATTCTGGCATCTGTTTGCTTTTTGGCTGGATCACATATTCACTATTCATTCAGATTACATTACTGGGGCAGTTATAAGAGGTGTTTGAAGATCTCCACTGGGACATAAAATGCAGGGCAGACTGGGCTGCCATGCATTGCTTTGATCCACTGGCCCCTTCTCACTAAAGAAAATCAGAGGCGAGGTGACAGAATAGTGCTCGGTGAGAGAAGAGGTGCAGGATAAAGTTACTCACATTCTTGCATTTTTCAGGGGCCATTAGACATCTTTCCCCTTTGATATATGCAAGGATGCTTGGAGACATGGAAAAGCACTGTGCAGGTGTTTGATTGTCATGAATTTTATATGGCAGAAGACCAGTGACTGCTTTTCTGATGGGCTTTTGGATGACCTCCATTTTCTTTAGCAATAGAGCCAACCCACAGTGTCACTGATTATTTCATCTTTTATTTTTCAACTTAACCGTATCTTCAGGAATAATACCATGAGTAAGTCATTACTGGGTAGTGCAGGATTGTGTGGACCATCTATTCTGCCGGGTCTTCTTAATTCTCCAGGGGGAAAAGGAAAGTGAAGCTGAATGAGTCAGACTGATATTGGCAGAAGTTAACACCTTTTTGTATAGTAGAAAGTGTGTTTTCAAATGATAGATAAGCCTTTGAAAATGTTCAAGGCTTTCGTGAAGCCTTAAAGCTGAACTTGAAACCTCAGCTCTTAATCTCTACTGTAAAGCTGGAAGTCAAACTGTGGAATATAATGTGCTGCAATCAGACTTTCACAAGTTGAACAACACTTTATTCTTATACTGCACAATTCAGCTTGAATAATGTTTTGACTTAAAGGCTTCGAGTTTGATGGCTGCAAACTGGCTCAGTGTGCCCACTCATCAGTTGCATAATCATTCATGGACAGACTGAACAGGTTAAGTTGGCAAAAATATGTTATAGAATCCACTACACTGTACAGGTCAAGTGATTTAGTATTGCAATTACATTAAGTTGGGGATCTTGAAAGAGGTTTAAAAAGTCAAAGCAGATAGCAAAGGCTGAGATTTTCTAACTTGTAGTCCCCAGGATTGGTCAAGCTTTATCCTACAATTTCTATCATGCAACTCAGTAGTGTCTTCATTAGACCCTCCCCGCCTCCCTTGTGTCTTTCAAATTTAACAGCCCCATTTTGTAATGCAAAACTCTAAGTCTCTAAGCCTGAGCTGAGATAACCCTGATGACATCACAGGTTATTTTTTAGGTATTTCAACAAGTGCCAACAACAACTCACAAAATTTTGTGAATACAACCCCCCCCCCCCAACAGAATGAAGCCAACTGACTTTGGTGATCCTTGACATTTCTCTTGCACCATGAAAATGCTGAAATTTGTAGTTCTTTAGTGAAAATGTTCATGAATCATTGAATGGATTGCCATATTTATTGTTTATTTTTGGTATATTCCTAGTCTCTAGAGTATGGATCCTAATGGCTTCGCTAGTTTTTCTCTAGCGCCAACATGAGGTTAACATCTGAACTTTTAAGAAAAATTCTATTTCATTGATAACTTACCCCCTCAGGGCAAATTGTAATAATTTTGTTGATCCCTTAATTTTTCATCCATCATTATTGTTTCAAGATTAATATTTTTTCAACTCTTGGGTTTTTGGCCAAATACCTTTAAAATAAATGACATTCCCATCTGCCTCAGCAGTGTTTGATGCTAATTAGCAAATGTTATCATGCTAACATACTTAAGATGGTAAACCTTATCCCTGCTAAACATCAGCATGTCAACAGTATCATTAGCCCCTTTTACACTGCCTGTTCAAGGCAAGAATTTCATGCTACTATTCTGTCTCATCATTCTTCATAAGATGTACAGTCATGGTATGGGGGGACAGAGTCACCTCACCTTTAAGCAGCAGTGGAGGTAGTAATGGCACCAAATGCACGTTTGTGTGAAAAGGACAGCCGTAAGGATAGAACCATGGGTGGGATAGGTGTTACATTTTGATGACATGTCATTTTTTCCACTATCTGCAGAGAGATTTTAAAAGCAGCTAGGGGCAGTTAGCAGCTAACTCAAACTAGAAGAACAGCTGGAAAATGCCTGCAAATTGAGAAAACAATGAGGTCCGGGAGCTCCTTTCCCTCCGTCCAGCAGATGAGATCAGTTGCCATATAACAGAAACCGTAAATGATTGTTATTACCTCGTTATGCCATTGTTAGTGTTAAGCAAGCACTGCAGGCACATATGTTATATGTCTCACTAAAGGCTAGTGCTGTTGTTATACATGTCACACCCATCATGCCTTTTTTGCTTCCAAGATTCCAGCATGCTCTCTGAAATTATACACTGGGGCTGCTGTGGTCTGGTTCTGTGTAAAGATGCAAAGGCAGTGGGTCTTTGTGTGGCCCTATATTGCAATCTCTGTAGAAAGGACTGTTGTTAGCATGTGAGCATGCTGACGTTAGCGTTAGTAAAGCCTCACAGAGCAGCTAGTGAGGCTGTAGATACGTTCAGACTTAAGAAAACCCGCCAGAAGCACAGATGAAAATGTGCACTAACTAAGTGGCACAATGCATGTTGACTAAACTGATCTTCATGTGTAAAATTGGAGTGCCCCTTTGGAAAATGTAAAAAGCAGGCCATAAATTTGATTTATCAAGTGTACCCTCTCAAGCTTTTTCTTTACATCCTCCATGGATAATGCAGCACAAATAAAAGGCTGTAAGCTATTATGGCTACGCAGCCTTGCTGTATTAAAGGGGAACTACCCCCCCCCCATGGGCATTACTCCGCCCACAGCTTGATTTAAAAAAATTCAGAAAAGATACGCAGAGCTGAGGGAGGGAGGGGGACAGGCGAGCGGCTGAGGAAAGGGTGGAGTGAAGATTGTCCCTCGCTGCGGGGAGAGGAGACAGGGCTTCCCCGGAGGTCAGGCCTCTTTACCCGGTCCCTCTCCTCCACACTTTGGCTTATTTTCACCCAGCGTGGAAGGTTAGTGACGTCATTCGCCTCGAAAAAGAATCATTCGCCTCCAATGTAATGTAAATTCAAATGTAGTAACCAGGTTTCAAGCTGTAGAGGGCACTTCATAGCGCATTTTAAAAATAAAATGTAGATTTTCAACAGTTTGCACTAAACTGTCAAGATTTTGAGCAGGATCAGTCAGCAACACTACTTCACTACCAGAAACAATAATTATCAGCTGAAAAAATGGTTTTAGGGTTTAGTTACTCTTTAAGAATGCAACACATTTCAAGTTTAATTACCATTTCTTAAGCACTAAGACATGTATAATTTAAATGAGCCCATTTAGAAACCAAATTCTGTAAATGAGCCAATTTAAAGATTTAGTAGACAAGCATTCTCGTTTGTAAGATGATATCAAACCCCGTGCATTAAAGTAAATTGGAATTGTTTTGTCCAAAGGCTGCTAAGACTCAGTGGTGAAGTGACACTTTACTGATCTGAAATAACATACATCAGCAGCTTGTCTTTCTGGTACACAGCCAAGTCATGCACCTTCTTTGTTATTTATGGCCAGCTTTCACCAATACCACCACTCTGTGTCAACAACCATTTGTACTGTTGTTAAAGCGATCGCCATCAAACTTGAGGCAAAAGTCTATTAGAAAATATGCCACTTTGTCGTGCTGCTGTACCCACTATATAATGTGGACATTCTCTATGAAAACTAAACATAAAAGCGGTGACAAAAGGAAAAAGAACCTTCAAGGATATCACCCTCCATAATCAACCTTGTACATAATGACAGATGATTAATGATATTAATACAGAAGCTGTGTGCCTAGTCATTTGCAGGATATTAACATTTTTATTGAATCTCATTTTACCCTGCCAAACATTTCATAAGATGACAAAACAGCATTGTGTAAAATAAAGTTTGGTGCTCCAAACCTTTTCTCGTATATGGCCACACAGCGGTAATTTATTCATAAAATCCTTCAATAATAGAGTCCCACTTTTATTTGCGGTCTGTGTTAAGGCTCTCAAGAAAAAGTGGGAGGAAAAAAATGTGAGAAAAAGAGTGAAAGAGGATTGTTTTCTAGGGTTTTACTTATTTATTGAGCCCCCTTACAAAGAACACTCACATTAGAGTGAGCTGTCAGGTTGCCAGTGTGATTGCAGCCGAGATTGTATATACCACACAATGCCTTTAATTATGTCGCTGTCTCTTCACTGTCAGAGAAGACAAAATGGATCAAAGGCTATATGGGAAAGAGTAAGTAAGCAATTATCTTCTTTTGTCTGCTATCACTGTCAGTCAACGGAGGCTTGCTTTCTTAACGACACCAGAGGAAAACCAGAGAATCAACGCTGATAGATGAGGTAATAATGGACCTGCATATAACATGTTAATAAAGGCATTTCATATCTGCTTCATTACTCAAAAGTGACTGGATTATTCGTGCGATAAGGACAAACTAAGTGAAAAAAATCAAATCATCCTGTAGTCTGGAGGCTCCTAGATATTACACTCACTCTCCTCCTGAAATGAAAATGATTAAACTGATTCAAGTGGTCGGCTGTAGACAAGTAAGGTAATTTTATTGTTGATATGAGTTTGCCATTAGGTTTATCTGGGTAAAGAGAAGTTTCTAGAAGTCTTCTTTGAGGAGCTATATAAATGAATATGTGAGACAAAGAACTTGTTGAGGAGTCCTGATTATTTGGTAAAGTTTCACAGCACACAATAGGATGTCAGCAATTAAATGTTACTGACAGCCGAGAATATTTTTGACCACTCACACATGTTGCTCTATAGGGTAATTATGCTACCGTTCAATTTACTGCGCTGAGCACTAACCAGGTCTGGTGGGGGCTAACTAGTGGTTCAGCTGATTTGGCCACTACTGCTGATAACGCCATCTGGACCCAACAGCTGGCTGTCAAAACAGTGTGCCCATCCTCCAGTCTCCTCTCAGGTTGCTCTGGTGAGTAAGCAAAACCCCTTTAGCATTGTTAACTTAGCTCTGTTAGCATTGTTAGCATGGCTAATCCCATCCTGCCACCAGGACAGCGTTAACAGCAGTGATCTCCAAATGAGTGGCGCTGTTAGCTAGCTTCCACATGACCCAGGTAGTGCTCCGCGCAGAGCAGCCAACGCTAATGTTAGCGTGCCTTTGGAGAATGGAGGGTGGGCAGTGGGCTTTTTTTTTTTTTTTTTCAGCACATTAATGTGGTTAGCCAGCTATTTGTCAACAAATCCATTATAAATTAAATAGAATACAAGGCAAGACATTTACATAATAAAACATTAGAATTTTACCAACTCTGAATGGATAGCGCTTTGAAATGCGGTGCTAACGCTCGCTGACCTAATAGAGTGCCAGACTAAAAGGAAAGGCCTCTTGTATTTCACATCATTTCACAATTTTATGCCTTCGCACCAGCAATAGCTTTGGCCGGAGGCATTATGTTTTCGCGTTGTCCATACATCCGTCTCATTCTTGTAAAATGCAATTCCTCAAGAACTCATTGAGGGAATTTCATCAAGGTTGGTACAAACATTCAAATTGAACTCAGCTGATTAGATTTTGATGCCCAAAGGTCAAGGAAACTGACCCTGCATCTATCTCATTCTCAAGAACACAAAATCTGAAGAAGGCCTCAAGACAGTTTCCTTAAATTTGGTACAAACGTCCACTACTTGGACTCAACAATGAACTGATTAGAATTTGGTGCTCAAAGGTCAAGGTCACTGTGACCTCACAGAATGCGTTTTTGGCTATAACTCAAGACTTTGTATGCTTATTATGACAAAATTACACAAATGTCTAATAGAATATCATGATAAAGTGACAAGTGACATTGTTTTGCAAAGGTCAACTTCACTGTGACATCATAATGTTCTGCAAAAATATCTCTGGCCATTACTCAATGCCATATCTCAGGGACAGAAGGGGAGACATTTGGTCAGATACTGTTTTGGTGACACTGTTCTTGAAACTGCTCATTGAATAGATTTTCTGTGCTGTCGGGGGTAAGATGTGTAAGAAGCATCTATGTTTTTACAGACATGGATGTAAATTGAAAGCGTAGTTTGACTGGTTCATGGAGGCAAACAAACACAAATCAGTAATTCTGGTTTTCTAACTAGTAACCGTTAGTTAATGGAAGTCGGGTTATAAAAATGAAATGAAAATGACAGCCCTACTTCAAAACTTGCTGTCTTGTAATCAGAACTCTTGGAAGTCCTGGAAGACAGCAAGTAGTTATTATGACTGATGATGACAGGGGCCACTAGGGTTGTCAAAAGTATTGATACTCTGAAAAGTATCGATACTCAAACGCTGTATCCGGATACAATACTAATTTACAGAAGTATCGGTACTAACAGTGCACGCTACATCAACGGCTGTTGGGTGCGCGCGATGGATCCGATGGACCCGATGGACACGCGCTGTGCAGGCAGCATCTGGCTGGCACAGAGCGCCCGCTGCAACCCGGCTTGTTGTCGTCGCTGTGCATGCATACACACATTTCTGTTGCTGTAATATGGCCAGCGCGGCTGCAGGAGGATCAGAGCAGCCAGTTTTGGTCAAAAATGATAAAGGAAAAAGCGCTCTTTGGAAATATTTAGTGAAGTGAACATAGCACGCTGCAGATGGCAGGTACATGCCCTCCCCTCACTAGCAGCTGAGCAGCTGGTGTCGCCAGCATCAAGCTAAAATATAACTTCCAATGTTAATGTGGGAGCTAAGCAGAAAACGTTATCAGTCATGCCCGTCTGTAACATTAATAGACAATGTTAGTTTAACAGGACAACACAATTATGTATGTCTGAAAAGTTATGTTAACTGTAAAGTCACAGATTGAAGCTGAAAAAACGTTTAGTTTCTCCCGTAACCCCTGGTTCTCTAGAAACAGGAGCATCCTGAGCCTAAGCTACCAACTCTATTTGATCAGCAACAACATTATGTTACCATTCACCAGAAGTACAGAAAATAAACAGGGCTGTAGATAAATACATTTGTATAGACAGACCTTGTTTCTGGTTGTTATTTATTTTGGGGGGATTTTTTGTTGTTATCATTGATGTTACTGTTCTGATCTTTATTAAAAAAATGACATGCCATTTTTTGCTGCTGTATCGAAAATGGTATCAAGTATTGAATATTTTCCTGGGTATCGATATCGAGTTTGAAATTTTAGTATCATGACAACCCGAGGGGCCACACACTACACGATCCTTTATCATGAGGAATCCCTCTGGTCTTCGAGCTATGTTATGTCAAGAAAACACGTGAGAAGTGGGAAATACCATGCACAAGACATGATTTTTTGTTGTCGTATAACCACATATATTCACAAAATAGATGGTTTCCACAGTGGATGCTCTAAATAATACATCCATGGTTTCCACATGTCTTTACTATTTATAGCCTGCTTCCTTTAGGTGCCAAACAGCTTTGGTCTTTGGTATAAAGTCAAAACACATACAGTAAAGTTCCTGTTGTTACAGGTTTGCCCTCAATCACTGCCTTGCACTCTCATTAGCTGTAACTCTGAGACAGGTCCCCAACAGGTCCAGATATTTAGCCTGCTAGATATCTGGGGAGTGTCTGCAATGCATCTGTGGGCCTCTTGGCTCACGTCTTTGAACAGTTCACACATACTGCTCAAGCCCTGATTTGCGAGTGCTGGGCCAACGGCGATTTGCCTCTAATCTGGAGCTTTTGTTAGGGAGCTCCAAAAACTGTTGCCAAGTGGAAAATCAGGGCTAAAGTCATGTTGTGTGAACTAGGCATAAATTAATTCTTTTCAGAATTTTAATTCCAGTTGAGATGTTTCAGCAGACACCAAGCCTGGCTTATTAACAATGCTTAAAACTTAAAGTTATAATCTTGAAACTTTCAGACCTGGTTGATGTGGTTACATAGTTTTCTTCTGGTAGTACTACAGATTTCTGGGGGGCAGACAAACAAACTTAGGTTGTTTCCATTATGGTATGGCCAATCAGGAACCAAATTCATGCAAGTTGTTTTCCAGCAGTGCAGTAAAAGAAGTTGGTTAGCTTGAAGCTGAGAAGTTGGAGGTGTATAACCTGTCATCTGCAACTTTTCATCTGACAGCTCATGTTAGCTGCTCCTTCTTGTTCCATCACTCTGTGGAATATTTAAAACTGATCTGCTGTCAAACAATGCAGAAACTGTCTTGTTTTCTAGATGTGTTTTGATGAACAATTGCAGTCAGCACTAAACTCTGTGACTGCTTGTTGGAAATGTTTGGTTTACTTTAGCAGTAACTTAAAGGGATAGTGCACCTAAAAATTAAAATTCAGCCATTATCTACTCACCCATATGCCGCGGGAGGCTCAGGTGAAGTTTTAGAGTCCTCACATCCCTTGTGGAGATCCAACGGGAGAGGGGGTAGCAACACAGCTCCACCTAATGGAGGCTTACGGCGCCCCAGATTCAAACGCCCAAAAACACATAATTGAATCCACAAAATATCTCCATACTGCTCGTCCATAGTGATCCAAGTGTCCTGAAGCCCCGACATAAAAAGTTGTTTGCCTAGTAGTTTTGCAAAATCTCCGTCTTTCCTGTTTACATGTCTCCACAGAAATATTCTATTTTTAAAAACGTTCATTTTGGAAGCCGTTTTTGAAAATCTCCATTTTTGTTAAGAAAAACGCCGGGTATGTGTAAATGATAGGTGCAAACGCAAAGGTAAATACCTGTTTTCAGAAATATACAGGCCCTTAGTATCATATGAAAAATTTATATTGTGCTACTCACGATATTTCGACTTGACATATCAACATCATACTGTTACCCACAGCAACAACAAGCATGGCTGAAAGCGAAATTATTACCGACTTCGTGGTGGTTCCAGAAAGAGGAGCAGCGTCAGTAGTGTGAAACAAACTGTGGGGCCGATAGGCCTGGGCGTCCTGAATTTTTTATTAACAGACCTGATCTTCCCAGACTCTTTTAGCGAGTTACCTTCCCTGCAGAGGGAACTCATTCAGCTGCTCCGCCGGCAGCAGCACAGCATCTCTCCCTCTCCTCTCTGGCCATGCACACACGGGAGTCGCTGTCATTAAGTGGTGAAACCTTTGGTAATGTAAACCCACATGCCGTTTGCGGCTTCACAAAAAACTACATATATGTGAATGTATAGTAGTTATGGTAACATAAAAGCCTGTCACAGGTTACAGTGTGATGATTTGAGGAGAAACAGCTGAGCATAAAGGTCCAGGTGAAAAAGAAACCCAACTTAATCATTTAGAATTTTGCTGAAAGAGAAGGAGATTGCCTGTTGATTTATATATACAGATCCCAGGGTACATTTTTTGTATTTTGGAGCTGTTTAGATGTGTAGATTTTATTTTGTTGAACTATTAATATTGTATGCAGAATCTGAATCTAACTCTGAGTTGATGTTGTTTACAAACTGAAGAAATGAGAGATAACTTGTGCGTAGTTTTTGCTGAATATTTGAGGGCAAACTGTCAGGTTAACATGTAAACTATATCACTTAATTTGATGCAATATTATTTTCTTTAATTAATAATAAAATATTTTTTTAACTACTTTTTCATATCGTCAAGAACATCGTTATAGCAAAAATACCCTGAAATATTGTGTTCTCTATCATATAAAGATTATCTCCCCACCCAGTAGTTATATCATAACTATGGGAATCGTGCCCATCTGGGGTAATTGACGTGGAAAATGAATAATCCTTAAGACACACCACTTTACGTGGCCAGCCCCAGGCTATAAAAGCCACACCTTGCGCATGTATCCACTGATTCATTGATTTCCACCTGTCGGAGACTATGTGAGAGCAGAAAGCAAAGAGAAAGGAGTTTAGTGTTTTGCCCAATACCTTAGTTTAGGTTGGAGAGCTGGCCTTCACGGGTCCATCTCGAGGATAGCGAAAAGCTGTTTGGAGTGAAACAGTTGAGAGGGGTGCCATATCCGTGTATTGCAGCTGTCTGTTTACGCACGGTTGAGGCATAGCACCTCGCTCAAGCCTGACTTAGTCAGGGGGGCAGCGTGCTGCATCCCTCTAGGAGGTAGTTGCTGGCTCAAACCCGACCAGGTTGGGGGGCAGCTCGTGACATTCCTGGGGGGTTTAGTTGCCTGCTCAAACCTGACAGAGTTAGCCACCACGAGGTGTAGCTGATTCACACCTGTGGAGGCTACCCTTTTCCTCAGTACAACACATCTCCCCCCAGTAGAAGTGTCCCGCTGTCTGGTGTCAAAGAAAATAATCCACACTGTGTTCACACTAACATGGCTCAGGGAAACTAATTAAAGACAGTTAGCAGTCACTATTGCAATAGCTAAAGAGTGCGCTTTTTGGTTGCACTGGAGAAAAAAAAGGAGAGAGAGAGACACAATGGCAAACCCGGCGGGGCCCTTTTTGTGTGGGCTGTAATATTAATATACCAGTAGAGGATAGCCGTGACTACTGTGTGTAATGTTTGGGAATTGGGCATACAGTGGCTGCTCGTGATAATCTGGCTTCATGCATGATTTGCTTCTGCATGTCTGCTCGGCAAGGGGAAGCCCGTTGCTGTTCATTTGGCAGATGTCTACCAGCACTTCTCAGGGCCTGCAGCCAGCTAAGCACCCTAACTTGGCGGGCCAGGTAGTGGGAGCCGGGGGCCTATCAGAATGCTCCCCCGCCTTCATTATTACAGTTTCAGTACAGGGTGAGTGGACTGTGTCACATAGCTGCTCTGCTTCTGGGCCCTCTGCTGGGTTGGATAGGAACCCCTCTTTCCCTGGGTCGGAGGAGGAGATAGACACTCTTGGCCAATGGCCCTTTGAGAATGATGAGTTGGCTTCAGAGGGGCAGCAGGAGCCTGTAAAAGAGCATGTCCAGAAGTCACCTCTCCTTCAGGAAATTATTGGCTGCTTTGGCTCTGGGGCTTGACCTGCCAGCTGGTCAGAGCCCTGCCCCTTTTATCGTTTCGATGATGAAACGGGGGCCATCCACACAGTTACTTGTGCCTCTCCTTTCTGATTTCGGGGAGGTGGTCAAGAGTCGGTTTACAACACGGACGACAGGTGCACACTGGCCAGGGCACTGTCATTGTATGGCTGCGGTTGACAATCTGGGGGGATAGGCTGTGGGCCATTGCCCCCCATGGATCACGCTTTGGCTGCCTTGGTGGCTCCATCAAAGTCCCTCCTGGTCAAGGTGAACTGCCTGAGTAGAAACTGCAAGGTAATGGATGGCTTGTTGGGAAAAATGCATGGAGCCATTCAGTCCAGACACACCTGGCAAACCTGGGCGCATTACTGTCCCTGTACCAGCGCTTTCTGGTTGGCCAGCTAGAGGAGGGGTGTAGTACGGATCTAATAGCCGAAATAAAAAGTGTCTCCTCACTTCTTTCAAAGCTCATGAGAGCAAGGTGAAGCGAGGTCAGGGCTGGCAGCGGCCCTAGCCACAGCAGCCCAAGCAACCTCAGCCTGCTTGGGGGCAGGAGGATCTGTGGCAACAATGACCCAGGGGTATCGTTTACAGTTCCGAAGCGCTCCTCTTCTGACGAGGGTGGCAACATTTTCCATTATTGCAGACCACCAGCGCAGCAAGCTCTTGCGCTCGGAAATCTTCACTCTCATGGTGAAGTTAGCTATCACGTGAAGTAAAGGAAGAAGATCGACAGGCAGGGTTTTATTCCCGCTATTTTCTTGTTCTGAAGCGGGATGGGACACTTAGGCCTGTCTTAGATTTCAAGGGTTTGAACAAGTTCCTCAGGCTCCTGAAGTGCAAAATGTTGAACATGTCCAGGTTCAAGCAGGCTGTCCAGGTAGGCGACTGGTTTGCAACCATCGACCTCAAGGATGCCTATTTTCAAGTAGCCCAATCTTGGAGGGGCACAGGAGGTTTCTCAGGTTTGCCTTTGAGGGAAAAACCTTTGAATTCTGTGTCCTCCCCTTCGGCATCTCACTGGCACCCCTTCCTTCACTAGGCACATGGATGCGGTCTTGGGGCCTCTGCGGCAGCAGGGTCTCAGGATACTGAACTATTTATATGACTGGCTAATATGTGCACAAACAGAGGCCATCATGTGTATCACTTTTAGGGTCTGGGACTGTGCATCAACGAGAAAAAGTGCAGTCTCCAGCTGCACAGGCCACCAAGTTTCTAGGTATGTGGCTGGATGCCAGAGCTGGGTTGGTGATGCTGTCACAGGAGAGGCAGATTTCATCAGGACCTGCCTTTCTCATTTTTGGCTGGGTGCCAGGGTCACGTGGCGGCTGTGTCTCCACCTCTTGGGTCTTATGGCAGCCTTGGTACAAGTGGTGCCATTGGCTCTTCTACAAATGCCTCCAGTCCAGAGGCATCTCTTCAGCCTGGTACTCTGTCCACAGAGACAGTTGCAGGCAGTGGTGCTCGTCACCATGCAGCCTAGTGCCGACCTCAGGTGGTGGCAGGATCCAGCCAAAATCTCAAGGGCGAATATGCTTGGTCCAGTACTACATCACCAGATGCTCTTCTACGGATGCGTCCCTGGAGAGGTGGGACACACTCCACCTGGGCAGGGGCACCAGTTTAAGGGCCAGCGGGTGCTCCAGACCCCACTCGAGAACTAAGAGCCTTTCACCTGGCCTTCCAGCATTTTCTCCCAAGTCTGCAAGGCAGTCACGTGCTAGTAAGCACATTCGCAGCAGCATACTGTATGTCAACAGGCAAGGGGGCCTGGGCTCCCCAAACCTCTGCAGAGTAGCACACAGGCCGTGGACACGGTTCCTGTCTTTCAGGGCAATGCAAGTGCCCAGATTGTTGAACCAGGGGGCGGACCTACTCTCCAGGGGAGGCCCAAGTCCAAGGGACTGGAGGCTGCACCTGGAGGTGGTCGGGGAGACACTGGCACCACTTCGGCAGAGCAGTGGCCAACCTGTTAACAACCAGGGACAGTGCCCACTGAGCGGTCTTCCTGCACCCAACCCCTGCATCTGGCAGGGTTGGTCGTGCTTATGGTTGCGTCTGGCGCCTGGGAATTAGCACAATGGCACACAGCATCTGGCGGTGTCACCAAACATTGAATGCGCAAGATGTTGTACATTTGTTTTTAGTTCATTGATACACACCTATTGGGTATTTTCTGTTGTTAATGCACCTGATGGCGGGGACGTCTCATTTGAATACCAGGGGAGGTGCTTGTGGACCTGCATCTGCTTTGTCTCCTGGAGCCCCTTGCAGTGTGTCTGAAAGAGTTCCCATAGTTATGATATAACTTCTGGGTGGGGAGATATTTCTAATACAATAGAGAACGTTTGGTTACATTGTAAGCTTGGTTCTCTGATTGAGGAGATTATCACCTCAGGCTAAAGGTTGCTCAGTACCCGTTTCAATCAGTGTTAATCAGTGGGTGCATGCGCAAGGTGGGGCTGTTATAGCCTGGCCCATGCCTGCCACGTAAAGAGGGGTGTCTCAAATATTATTCATTTTCCACGTCGATTACCCCAGATGGGGAAAATTCCCATTGTTATGATATAACTACTGAGTGAGGAGATAATCTCACTCAGAGAACCATGATTACAATGTAACCGAATGATAATATTTCTGGGCCATATTTCCCGCCCCTACTTTAGAGAGAGGTAATTACAGAATGTAAATACATTGGGTGGCTATGGCCTACCATAAATAGTATTAAGTTGACTTCATAATAATATTAAGTATTATAACTTTAGAGACTGATCTGCCTATTCTACTCAGTCTGGAAAATAAACTCTAAAAATATCCCTATAGGAAATAAGGTGACATTCAAAGCACACAA
Source organism: Epinephelus awoara (assembly GCA_035609425.1). Taxonomy (NCBI): domain Eukaryota; kingdom Metazoa; phylum Chordata; class Actinopteri; order Perciformes; family Serranidae; genus Epinephelus; species Epinephelus awoara. The sequence goes on from CM069312.1 coordinate 28,595,671, forward strand.
ATAATGATGCCTCTTTTCTTGTTTGACAAGTGTAGTGCAAGCAGAGTTTAAGGAAAATATTTTAGGCAAACAACAAAATATTGAAGGAAAATGAGTCTCTATTCAAATTGGTACTGTCCATCATTGAGGCCCAGTCATTATAAGTTCTGAAAAGTCAAGTCACAAGTTTGAGTGGATTTGCTAGGATTATCCCTGCTCCCTGCACTGATATACATGACTGTAAAGCTTATTTGTCATATTTTTAGTTTACACTCCTCATTTCTTTGGTGGAGGAAAAAGTCTTCTAGTGAATTCTTTGACATACTGAATATAAAAGGCATATGCTGATGTGCTTGGCATTTTATTTAGATGAGTTTGTTTCCTTCCTAATATTAGGGTGTGCAAAATCTTATTGAGAAGTGGTTTACGGGACAGAGATGGGAGACTTTTTTTGTCAGTTTGACATCCAGGTAACCCACTTTTGCTTCAGCATGTTTACTCTTTGATTATCGGGAGAGCTGAGGGAAGCACTATCTCCCGCCTGCCAAAACCAGGCTGGCAAGCTGTCACAACACCGATGAAGACACATATCCCACCTGGGTGTTTGTAGGTGACACACATTCACACAGACTCATACACACAAACTGTATGTATGCGTGCACACACGCACACACACACACACACGCAAACTGTATGTGTGCGTGCACACACACGCTTCCAAAAAAAATTAGTAGTTTGTTTTGACAACAGAATGCATTCCTGTCGTGCTTTTATGAAAACTATATATCTGAAGAAATTAAGAAGTCAAAACAGCAAAACCTACAGTATTTGCTGTGTGTGCTTCAGCATTTCCTGCATTTGCTATTCATTTTATGTATAAAATTTATGTATCAAACTAGCAAATGATGACACAGGGTATTGTGCTTTCCATTAAAATAGTTGCTGTGTAAACTGCTGCATTATTAATGCACTAACCCTACTTAAAATCATATTCACTGGTTGTGACAGTGCCCAAGCAGTCAAAGGAGGCAAATGAGGAGGAGCACTTGTCCGGAGTGATGTTTCAACATGAAGCATTTATTTCACGTACTCCACACTCTTCTTCCACAATGCAGTTGCCTCATATTGGTCAATTGTAAAACACATTGTGGTGACATGTTTCAACGGCTTAATAGAAAATATAACTGAGGTATGATGATGTTTGGACAAACTGTCACTGATTTACTGCCAAATTTTGCACAGGGCCGATGCACTTGTTTGGAACTGGTGGCGCGCCTGATTGATTTTTTCAAATGTCAATTTTTTTTTAGTATTTAACAATGTTACGAAACCTTTGAAGTACTTGAACAAACTATTTTTGATTACCAAAAAAATGTAGTCGGGAGGTCTTTAGTTTTTGAGGCAATAGAATGTAGTTAGATGTCTGTGCCAGAGTATGTGTACTTTCAGCACAGGAGTTATGACTGATGATCTTTAATTATGGTGCCCCCATCAGGCTGATTGGGGTCATTTTTGTTGAGCAGCATTTGCACATCTCCAAATCCTTGGTGAAAATATATGTGTCTACAATTTACCATCTCATGGGTATTTGCAAAAACATTGATGAGAAAAAATAAAAAATAAACCAGCATAAAAACAACGAGGCTTCAGCCCTTTGGGTTTGAGCCCCCAATTATATTTTTAAGGGAGAGGTGCCTTAGTCTTCCTTTTAGCATTGTTTGCATATGGCCCCAACAATTTCCACCAAGCAGATAGCCCCATAAGTTGCCTGAGGTGGTGAAACTCAAATGAGCGTGTTGACATTCTGATCAGCTCAGATCCTCTCTCCCCTACCAATGTCTCAAATTTGCAAGTAGCCATTTTGCACAAAACACAACAAAAATACAATATTGCCAAACGTTCTTTTGGAAGGTGAGCATCTTATCAGAGACTCTTCAGACTTTGCGCTTTGACAATCTATCTTATCATCTCCATTCCACTAATGCTAAAGCAACAAAAGCCTGATGTGATACACTCCCAAACACTTACAGTACTCCTCCTAAGAGATAAACAGGATAAATCTTGATGGTGAAGTATGTGAGTAGTGCTTAATCCTGTATTTTTCACCATCCAGGTGTCCTTAAACAAGGCTCCTAACCCCCTGCGGCTCCAGTGGTGCTGCTGTCCAACAGATAAGAGCTTGGTCGTACCGAGCAGTTCCCACGTGTAAATGTAACTTTGAGAGTGAAGCAGGGCTTTGCTGATAAAAAAGCAACGACATTTTTCTGCCTTGTATGAGCAAAAATTCATTGAATCAACACAGGAAAAATGAGGTCTAAAAAATATAGTCGTCTGAGAGGGACACGGTCGATGAGAGCAAAGAGTCAACATTCGTGTGTTCATGTTTTGATTGGACAACACATGTGTGTAAGGAAAACTGTCATTGCCTGTGAGTGCTTCAGTTATGGCACATACACTCTCTGAGTGTGTGTGTGTACGCACATGTCTGTTGTGTCCTGAGATGACAGATGAGAGGTTTGCATCAATATTTGAACAAAGCTCTCTGGCTTCTCTTTCTGTTGAGGCCATGCTGTTTTTAAGAGTCTGAGAGGCAGAGCAGAAATGTATTGCTTGTGTGACTCCCGTTGCAAAGAAATTACAAGTTAGAGAGTAGATTCAGAGCTCCAGGCATTTCAGCAGTCTGACAGAAGTCACTGTGAGACTTGCCTGAGGACAGGGAGGAGAAGAACCTGGAAGGAAACAGGGATGTGATTTTAAATAGAGGTATAAAATGTGACTGTTGCCCAGTTATCACCTTGACTTGAATACAGATGTTTGGCAAGATTTTGGAATAACATGGAAACCAATGTACACTTCCTCTGGACAGGGGAGTCCATGTGCATAATCCAGCTAGTGTGCAATTGCGTGTCAGCTTGTCAAGGGGAAACACTGTAGGCCTAGGTTGATATGCATCAATATGATTGAAGGGCTGAATGATGTCGTAAAATCATGTAATGATGTAATTGTGATCTTTTTAGACTAATATTGCAATTGTGATTCAGTATGACATTTTTTAAGTTCCTTATCTTCATTATTCACTACACACAACCAATAAATCATTTTGTAGTTTGACATACACAGCACTGGATACAATCAACATGTAAACTTGTGGTCATGACTTAATTTAAGTAAAATCAGAACTAAAAGAACAACAAAGCACTGCAGAACAGGTCTAGTGTGAAAATTAATATATGACAAAAAAAATATGAATCAAAGAGCCCGGTTACACAGTTAGTCTTGAAATAGTCTGGCAACCTGTCCAGGGTGTACCTCGCCTCTTGCCCAATGTCAGGTGGGATAGGCTCTAGCCCCCTGTAGTCGGGAAGCACCCTGGTGTTGGCGATGTCGGATCGCCAACATCAGTCTGCTCTCAGCGCATCCACTGTAACTCTCTCTCTCTAGCTTGTACGCACACCGCTACAGCAAACAATGTAATATGCTAATATTGGGATTGCACTTAAACCTGGCCTTGGCCATTTTCACACCAAAATACACATCAAAGTTTGGGTGTGGCATTCTACAAGTTGTTTACTTCATCTACTCTCATTATCATATGTCACAGCGTTTCAGGGCAGCGTTTGTGCATGTGAAGCCCACAGGACAGTTGTTTCCGAATGGTTTTTGTTACTCGCCGCAACAATGTCATAACACCTGGTATTGTTGTCACCTCGTGGGCCTTTGTGTGGGTGTGCCATCATGGCAAAATGTGGTCCTGGTGACACCAACCGTAGTGGAAGCTACAACTGAAGCTGTTTTGTGTATTTTGCCAGGTGTTTATATGTCTGTCTGTGTGTAGACAGATTTTGTCAAAGTGACAGCATCACAACCATGTCAGATGGAGTCACAGAGTGGTGTGTGCTTGAGATAAAAATAAAGGTCAAGTTTGAAGATGGGTGTGGTCCAAGCAAGATGGCTGGAAGTAGAGGGAAAAGAAGCAGGGAAGGAGCCACTGACCCCCCGTTTTACACCCATGGCCCTCATTTGTCTAAAGTCACAATTTAGTGTGTTGCAGCTGAAGTGATTCTATCACAAGATGGTCTCTAGTTGTTCTGTGTTTTTTAATTGCAGTTGTTGCAATTTGAAGATTATATCGCGATTACATTGGTTTAAATGCAATTAATCGTTCAGCCCTAGTTGAATTGTGGTTAGTGTCTGCAAAGCACCGAATACAATCAGGCTTTTTCACGTGTTACTGCCTTTCTCGCCCCATTTGCACTGGGAGATCAAGAAACCCCATCTTTGCCAGTCTATCTTTCCCCTGTGGTGAATCTGTCATTCAGAAATCTCTGCAGACTCTGTGTGTGTGTGTGTGTGTGTGTGTGTGTGTGTGTGTGTGTGTGTGTGTGTGTGTGTGTGTGTGTGTGTGTGTGGCGGGGGGTTGTGATCCTTCACTGGGCAAAAGTTGGCTGAGAATCAGAAAAGAAGTGCCTTTCTTTTTGGACTCAGGTTTATAAGCACTTCCTGAAAATGCTGAACATTTTTTTTGTCTTCCTGCCGTGCACTCGGTTGATCTGAACAGATGCTCCCCCAGTGCTTCTCACTATCTTCAACACCCACCTATCATCTGCTTCACCAATCTCCCTCCACCCCCATCTCCTCTGCTAGCTTCACCTCTGATCCTCAATCTCGACCATCCATCTGCTGCGTGGATCTGCGTCAATACTGTCTATGAAGACACATCACACTGGGCATATATAATTAATGCAGCACTGACCATTGCCAAGCTGTATTTATTCATGTATTTATACAGACACATTAGCCTGTAAGTCAGTGTTTACACCAAAGCATCAACGCATGGCAGCAAATAAAATCCACAGAATGCGTCCCCCCCGTTTACCAGCTAACCACCTTATTTCTCAAACCTGTTACTGAAATGTCAACATGGTGAAGTAATTAGCGCACAATTATGCCACTGGCTCTTAATTAACAAACTAAGAATTAATTAGTAGATTTGTTTGTTAATTCATGTCTAAGCAGCTGCTTCCTGCTTATTAATACTGAATGCTGTCGAGTGAGTTAAAGCAGTTGGAGAACTTTCCTATGCTTCTCTCCAGTTTTTTTCTTCTTCTATAACATCCCAGGCCAATTTAAATGGAACTGGTAATGCATGATATGTTAGTTGTTATTATTTTAAAACTGCAGCATTTGGGGGATATTTAAAGGACAGTCAGTTCCTTGTGTAAGAATAATTCTGAAAATGAGATGTTCTGTAAAATGTTTTAGGCTTCAAGCCACTGATTATTGGATAACACATTAAAGCAAATGTTGCATTTTATTAAAGCCATATATTTTCTCCCACTCTCTGTGTTTCTTTCATACTAACACACACAGTCACACACATTGTCTCCTTTTTGCTCTCTGTTCATGCTGGTAATTCACACACAGTATTAGCGGGAGAGTCTTGATTTTTTTTTTTTTTTTTTTGGTGCCTCAGACTGTTAGAGGTTTAAAATCACAGATCACACATGTGACATTGTGAAGGTTTTAATTCAGTACAGTTAAATGAACAGTATTTGTGAAGAGCAATTGAAATGGCGGGCAAAAAAATGACACAAACAGGCATACTTGCATTAAAAACCAGAGAGGTGTTGAGAGTGGCAGTGTTGCGGTTACTGAAGGTGGAAGGTCATTTGTATCCATTACAAGACTTTCAAACTGCAGCAAAGATGTTTGATGTAAATGTATCAACACAAATGGTTTAATGCAGATCGGACTCTGCAAGAAGGAAATTGTAAAAACAGGTACCCTACGTGTCACAGGTTAGTGTGGATACAAGCAGAATGGCCTTGATGTCTCTCAGGCCAAAGAGTCTGTCCTTACACAATCAGAGAGTGTTATTTTCTAAGACACTTTTCAAGATCTGATCAAGTACAGGAAACGAATCCAAAGATTTTGTTAAATCTCAACTGTACCACCACTACAATGACCCATTTTGATGGTGTTGAAACATGACAGCCCTGTTAGGGGAGTGACATGAAGCTGCGGTTGTGCAGCGACCCATATTAACCCAGAACTAATTGTTTTGTTCATGTCTTTAAAAGGACAATCAGATTGAGCTTGTATTCACTGTCTGTGTCAAAGGGGTGTAACAATTACTTCCTGTTGAGCGCAGCAGAAGCAGGAGGTTCAGGTTCAGAAGGCAACAGCCTCTTAAACAAAGAGGATCTCCCTATAATCAGTTCTGCATCACAGGAAGTAGAGCAGCTTGGTGTATAGCATATTCAAAGCCTTTGCGCAGGATGTGGGATGTGTTGACCAGGTTGATGCTGGCTTTTTGGACTGTTTGTCATTTGTGAATTGTGATGGAGCGCCATTGGTGGTGGCCTGCTGATGAATGAAAAGTTCACGGTGCTGACAGTGAAAAGGTGAAAGGATGTTGTGATCATGTTCCTGCTAATACAAAAGGACTTAAATGGACAGATCACCCCAAAGTCAAAAATACATGTTTTTCCTCATACCTGTAGTGCCATTTACCAGTCTAGGGTGTGTTGGTGTGAGAGTAAAAGTGTTGGGGATATTGGCTATAGAGATGTCTGCCTTCTCTCCAATATAATAGAACTAGATGGCTCTCTGCTTGTGGTGCTCAAAGCTTGACAGCAGTGTCTCTTTCCAGAAATTGTGACCCGTTCGCATCCCTAGGTTGTCAGATGCCGTCGTTTTGTCAGGGCACCCTTTAGCATCCTTGACAACCTGGGCTTCCAACTAACTCCAATTTAAATCCATGCTCCTGAGAGCAACTGATGTACTGTAGTATAAAGTTGAGGAAATCTGCAAAGGGCAGAAAGGAGGGTAGGCAGATGGTTAAAACAAAACAAGATTTTCACCTTGGAGACCTAGACTTAGAGATGCTATCGGGTGCCGTGTGCATTGTTTGAAGACATGGAGGGGCAAGACAAAGTGTCTGTATTTGACAACAGGGGAGTGTTACTAGTTCTAAATAATGAGCCAGTTACTCAAGGTAATCCACAGACCTTGTTTTGAGCTGTTTCATGTGGGAAATATTTGGTATTACCGAACAACTCGTACATACGCAGATGCACGCCTTCCTTTTGCACAGTGGTATAGTTGGTGGGTGTAGTTTAGCCAGTATGTGTAATACTCATTATCTCACACTAAAGCAAATTAGATTGATAATTAGCACCACAGGTAAGAGAAAAAAAATATTTTTGACTTTATGGTAAGCAATCTCTTTAAATAGTGTTAAATACCAACTCTTGACAACAGCCTCTGTGCTCTATTCATGTGCTTAATATCAATAACAGTAACTAAGAAACTGTTTTGCTGCACTTTGTTTCTACACCAACTCAGGATGTCTGTGACGTTCTTTACAGCTTCTTGTCTGTAAGATCCACCAGCAGGTATTTGTTTTTGTAATACTGTCATCCGGACATGACCCAGGCACAATGAACTCAGTCAGTCGGCCATGATCCGGAGTCTGAGCTCAAAGATTGGAAAAAAGGTCCGTGTCATCTGCAAATTTGACATGGGGTTTGATGTACACCCCCTCTCGCTTTTATACAGAACAAAAAGCAGCAGGAACAGGACACATGCCTGTTGGGGCCCAGTGTTTCTGTAGGATTGGATCGGATCAGCTGGTGTTTGAGATGGAAACAGGACAGCAGTTAGTCTGCCAGGAGATGAGGTTGCAGTGTGCTGAAAGTGGAGCAGAATTTGGCAAAACATCAGCCTGGCTGCTGCCTTCAGTCTCTGCAAATCACTACGCGTGTGCTGGAGCAGCAGTCATCTTTCTCTGTGTGAAACAGCCTGTGCTACCACCCAAAGGCTTTACCAAATTAGTTCAGTCAGCTAGGGGCTCCTTCCCCCTCATTTCTTTTAGATTCCCACTAAAAGCTATGAATACATTGAACTGACAGAAGAGACCACACTCAACCGTTGCTTTTAATTTTGCACGAAGAGATGAAGCGTTTTCCGTACTTGAGGAAATTAAATTGTTTGCGAGTTTCCCTTACAGGTTGCATCACAGCTGATGCAGTATTAGCAGACTGTGTGTGCATTTCCGGGACAAAAGTTTGTTTGTGTGCAAGACAGACAGAGAGGCAGAGAGAGGAAGAAAGAGAGAGGGTGTCTGATAGAGCCATCACTCAGCCCTTTGGCAGTGATATCTTGTTTTCCTCTCAAACTGGGCTAGATGTATCTGTGCCCCTTGTGTGTTATTGCCGGGCTGAGGCATTGGTTGTAGATCACTGTGAAAACTGTGAAGCACGGGGCACAGCGGTCTCCTGAATGACAGCGGCGAAGCATATTGAGGAGAGATATTGGTCCGCTGCCTTTCCTGGAAATGTGCAGATGAACCAATAACAGCCCTGCACCGGCCGAGAGATGTACATGAGTAGATTATCTTAGGACAGCAAACAGAAACCCCACAGCACCATGAACACCATCACATTCTGCAGCCACTCTGTTTGAGCCACATCTCGCCTGATAACTGTGTCAGTTCTCTCATTGCCATGTGATTACAGTGGCAGACCATGCAATTTTTGTGCCCTAGTCAAGCTTACCCTGCCCAAAGCCCCCCCCCCACCCCCACCCCAAATGGATAATGAGAAATCAACACAAATAAACAACTTGGTTGGCAAACAATAATAAATATTAACAATAAAAGAATACACTATGTGCAAATTTGCTAATTTCATTGTCATCTTCGGTGGGTTTTTTTTGCCTCCACACCAGTGATAGCTGTGGCTGCAGGCATTATGTTTTCAGGTCGTCCATCTGACCCATTCTCATGAATGCGATATCCCAACAACATCTTGAGGGAATTTCTGTGTCTGTCTTATTTTATAAAGGCGATCTCGCAAGAGGGCTTTGAGGAATTTCTTCAAATTTGGCACAAACATCAACTCAAGAATGAACTGATTAGAATTTGATGGTCAAAGGTCAAGGTCACTGTGATCTTAAAAAATGTTTTTGGCAATGACTCAGGAATTCATATGTTAATTAATGAATGTTAACTACACACACATTTCTAGTAGGATAAAATACAGAATTAATTGCATTTTATATCCAGAAGGTCAAAGGTCGACTTCAGTGTGACATCATAATGTTCCGCCAAAACATTTGTCAACATCATAACTCAGGAACAGAAGGGGAGACATTTGGTCAGATGCTGAATTAGTGACTCTAATTTTGGTGTCCACCTTGAAACTGTGCTGATTGAATAGATGTTCTATGCTGCAGGGAGGAAGATGTGTGTGAAGCATCCATGTTTTCAGACATGGGTGTAAACTGTAACTGTAACTTGACTGGTTTGTGTCGGCATACAACCATGGGGTGGTAATTCTAGTTTTGTACTGTTCCCCGCATGGCTTTTGCCTTTTCATTTTCTCTTACCCTAATGCTCTCCTCATACACTCCACTTCACCATATCCAACAATGCTCTAGCATGTTCTGACTATGATGATCACTCACTGACAAACACAATAAGATGAACTGCATTGCCAGCACTAAAGATGGTACACCTACTACAGACCGACCGACCCCCTAGGTGGACAATTTTGTCGCCTATAGGAAGATCCACCACTGTGTGTGTGTATTTACTACAATTTGCAGAGCCTTAGGTGCATCCTACAGTCCTGGCTTTGTGTTGCACTTTGTGATCTATAGTCAGCCATTTCAAGAACAAAGACAATGTAACGCTGGTCCCACAGACAGTTAAGTGCTTGTGTTTCCCCCTAGAGTCACATGTCCCACCACCAGCCTGAGGTTAAATCACACCAGAGTGTCTTTGCTGTGTCTTGCCTAATCTGTCTACTGCAATACTATCCCACCTGCTAAATAAAAAATGAAAATGCAAAAAGTCAACGGACAGCTAACTCTGAAATAGAGCCGTAATGCTTTATTAAACCTTGCTCCAGTTGATGTTGATATTCGAGGTATTAAGCTGTGGCATTAAACTGTCATGTTGGAAGGCATTAGTACAATACCTGATCTATTAACAAATGAGTCATTATGGGGCTGTGGCTTTGTCTGACAGCTGCGTGTTTGTGTATTCATGTTCCCATCTATCATCGTCTGGATGCGCACTCACGTCTATGTTTCGCATCTATCCAAACACAAACACAGCATGTCAATGCTCGGCACACAAAACAAATTGGAGCACTCTGTACAAGAAAAGCTTGCCTGGGGCTAGTCATTTTGAAATTAAAAGCATGTCTCTTTGTTGAGCCTCAGTTCCAGGAATGAGGGAGAGAGAACGTGAACGTGTTGCACGCAGGAGAGAGGGAGACCGAGCTGGTGCTGTGATTTTCGCAGCCAGGGAATCACACAGTCTTTTATCTATTCTCCTCAATCAGGAGACATCCGGCAGGAAAGGTAGGAGGATTAGATTAGCTAGAGAGAGAAAGAGAGAGTGGGTTCTCTAATCCTGATGGGGTTTTCAGAGGTACACCCATCACTGTGGAGAATGCAGTGTGCAGAAGGGAGTTTGGATCGGGAGGGGCGGGCGCGGGACGGTTTGCCTCACTAAACCCTTCACACTTGCATGAAAGAGGTTCCAGCAAACTAGGGGATTAGTCAGAGTGTAATTACACTTGCGGGGCCTCAGAAGTAGCAAAACGTGCGCTGACTGGAACACACCTCAGACGGGCAGGGGAAGAAGGGAGTAATGCCTCTTAAATGTGTTGCCAGTGTGTTGTCGGTGAATTCTTCAACTGAATTAACTGCCTTTAGTGAACACCAACATCTGAGAGATCAAAGGAGTCTTTATGGGACTACTGTCTGATCAACATCAGGATGTCTCTATTGTCTTCACTTTCATTTAGCTGTTTATTCCGGGCATTTTTACTACTTTTTTGTGTTTTGTTCTTTCTGCAAAGAGGATGCCTGTGGATTCTGTTCAGTTGTTGTGCCATGTCACATCTCTCTGTTACGTAGTGGTTGTCAAAAAGTGCTTATACTCATTGCTATAGTAGGATTTCACTGCGATAAAAACTGCTCTGTGTTTCGGGTCCTGTCGGTTCCAGATCTCCAGAGAGTCTTTCCCCTGAAAACTCCCATAAAATCAGGATTTCTCACCATTCAACAAAACTATTTCCACTGTTGCTATTTGTTACCATACAGAGAAGAAAAACAACACATATTGAGCCAACAGTGCAGTTGAGATAACCCTTAATGCCTCATGTTCCCCAGAGCTGCTCAAACACCTCAGCCTTCAAAAAATAAAGAGAGAATATATGTTTGCAAACAATAACACTAATGACATAAATTATTTAAACAAGGATGGTATTTTTTATCAAAAAAGTTTACAGGTTTGCAAAATTGAGTGTAGCCTGCAATGTCCCCGTGTACTTAAAATATTAAACACTGTGGGCCCCAGGTGGATTATTGTTCTGCGGTAGACTTTCTGTAAATGAATGGGCTCTTCTCATTTCTCTATTTTGTGCCTCCTCATCTCCTCTCAGCTCCGTCTCCTGCTTGTGACCCGGAAATCAGTCTCAGCACACCATCTCAAAGGATGTCTCAGTTCCTAAAATGCATCTCAAGGAGAGAGGAGGCTTGCTAGAGGAGCTCTGGATGCAAAGGTGTTTCCTTTGCGGAAATCTTTTTGGCACCCATGATGACGTATGGAAGATGTGTGACACACAGCGGATGAGGCAGCTGTGTGTCACGTCATATTCCGTTGATGTCGCTTTAAAATCACAGCTCTGAAATCTTATCTGGTTAATGCCTAATGCCTTGATTCCTCTCTCCTCGGGTGCTTTTCATTATGCTCGAGCGTCTCTTGCTTCCCTCGCATCTTAGCTCCTCCCATTGAGGATGTGAGAAAGAGATGCAAGGACGGAGGAGTCAAAGCTGCCAAATGAGACAACCTTTGTTCCACAGTGTCTGTCGTAAGTGCGGAGGTGTGGCATTTATACATCATGCCGCTTAATGAAAATAATTCTGCGTAGGATACACCTGTGTTTCATGGTTCAATCCACCTCCAGAAGCCTCATCTCTCCTCTATTCAAGGTGCATTTAAGGGAGTGAAAGATCTCCATGATGACAGGGGGTGCAAGATTTCCGGGTCACAGGAGGGAAGAGGACACAAAGAAGCATAGTTAGTATAATGAAAACCACCCTTCATGTCTCTTGCTTGCCTCCCCAATTCGTAACTCAGGCAGAAGAGACTAAGATGTGAGGAGAGGAGGCAAGGAAAGGAATGGAGGATGTGCAAACTGAGAAATGAGAAGAGAGGATTGTATTGTAATACTGTAGCGAAGAATGGACTGTGGGGACAGGGTGATGTTCTGTTGTTGTTATTTCTCACACTGTGCTCCAAAACAGTTTGTTTGAGGAAGATGTCGCTGTGAGGAGTAATGGCTGCTAGTTGGGGCTGGTTGCAGGGGAGAGAAGGAGAGTGAGGGATTGTGAAAGCTGGGGGAAGACAGAGTGCAGGCTAGTTTTGAGGTATTTTTGTGTGTTGAAAACAACATTTCACTGCGGGGTTAGTCGTCGGGGAAGAAATCTAAGATGGTTTGAATCAGCCATCCTGCTGTTGTTGATTAATAATTAACTTGCCGATTCCATTTTGTTCAGTCATTCCATTATGTCTGGTTTTATTCTCATTTTGTCCTTCAGGTCCCCGAGGTGAGGCCCTGCAGCATGGCCAGTCTGGGACACTGCCGCACTTCCTGGAGGAGCCTGTTGACGCTTACATCGTCAAGAGTAACCCCATCAAGCTCCGCTGCCAAGCTCGGCCTGCTCTACAGATCTTTTTCAAGTGCAATGGCGAATGGGTCCACCAGAGCCAGCACATGTCTCAGGAGCACACCGACCTAGGGACAGGTACAACAAACACAAATACATAGATACACAGACAGAAAACACTGTACACAAACAGGATATGCAGACAGACATACAACTTGCAAATAAAATCATATTTTTTGCCCTGTCAAACCTTCCTCCTGTCACTTTACATTATGATGATAGCATTCACATCTCTGATAACAAGGACTGAAGTCTTAAGAATGAACTCTCCAAATGGGGCTTTGTGACAGTGCCCGTAACTATGTCCAGCCCTGCAGATATATTTGCCTGACTTCTTTAGTACGTACTGTGTCACATTTGATCTTAACTCAAAATGACAACTTTCACACCATGAAAGGCACCTACTTGTACAATTTGAGGATTTGACTTTGAACTGCGAATGGTATCTCTTACTGATGCAACTTGATGAAATGCAGTTGTTGTTATTTTAACTTCAAATTCAAACCACAAAGAAAAATGTCTTTTTTTTCTAAAAGCCCTGTTTGTATTGCATCATCTCACAATGGGTAATAAATATCTCATGAGTTCACTTGTCATGTTTACACAGCAAATTGGGTAAAAAGAATTATATTTTACTTTTTCTCTTAAAATGTACTTATTAAAAATGCAATTAATTTGACTGATTCTCAAGTATACACTGTAAAAGGTTACTTGTTTTAATCAGTGCTGAAAACAGGTTCAAAGCAGCAGGATAATTAAGTCTGATTTGAGCAGAAAAAAACATAAAAGTATTAGCTACGAGGATAATTAGGCCTAGGTCTGCACTGAACGTCAGATGACCATCATTTAATCACATAAGAACTCGCTGAAAGAGGTCGGGATGAAGGCAACGTATTTATGAGCGTGCCTTGGCTGCTATTAGCGTGACAGTGTTGATGCTTCACTTAACACACAGCACCAATCAATATCTTCCCTCCAGAGTTAACAATGGACCTCTAAATTTTTACTGCCTTATAGTGTGGATTCATAGCTCTGCTCCCATCTGGCTCCTTATCACCATTCATATCTGTTTCCACTGGGACAGACACAACGAAGGGGAAATACAGAAGGGAAGGGGCTGAGAGAGAGAATAAAAGCTGAAAAGGGAAACATCTTAAAAATCCACCTGTGCTACTCTCTCATAAAGTAGAAATATCTGGACTGTTAGGATGTGTTTCTTTAAGCACCAGCTGCTGGAAGATGCGACAAGAGTGCATGTAGAATTGGGGTTTTAAATTGGTCTTTATTGTAACCTTGACCTTTTCTAAAAAAATGGAAGCACTATGGAAACACATTTCAGATTTGGATGGATTTTGTAAGAAAATGTCTGTACCAAAAAGGAGGAGTTGTTTCCCACGCATGAATGCACCACATTTAGTCAAACTGTTCCACTGTAGAAGTTCTCAGTAAGTTTTATGTCTGCTATTCTGAGGGCTGCTTCTCGTCTATCAACACTTCCAACTGTTGCTATAGCGCCAGTGCTCAAAGCTGAGGTGACAAATGTTACAGATAGACAGGCAAGTCTTGCAGAGTTTAAATTTAATGAAGGCGGAAACAACGAGTCGTGCTGTTTGTGGAGAGACTGGTAGACACTCCCTGCATAATCTCACAACTTGATCCTTCTGCCAGTGATATACTTTATAGATTTCTTACTGTTAGACTTTATGCATCTCCTGGCAACAATACTTTAAACCACAAGATCAATCATTTCCTACCCTTTACAAAGCTGTTTTAATTGCTCAAAGCTCCTGTTATCAATATTCTTATCATAATAATGGATTGAATGACTGTGAGCTTTCTTTTGGTTCACTCAGACTGGTCTTGTAGCATCATAGCATGGCTTTCTGCCACATTAGGCAGTTGTTTTCAGCAAGAAAGCAGTCAAAGTCTCCTGCATGTTCCCTTTTCAGCACTAAACAGCAGACAGACAAAGTTAGCAAGTAGCTGCTTAGCATTTAACAGTTTAAGAGCCATTTTTTTCAGGAGGTGGTGGAGACCAAAAACAGAGCTATAGGGAGAACTTACATTTGCCAGGTAGCCAAAAACATGACACCAAATGAATGCTAACCTTGCTCTGTATCTGCTGGATATGTAAGTAAGTTTGTTAAGTTTGCTATACAGTGTCAGATCAAAAGGTCAGTTATATGTGTTGTACTGATATTTTGTTTCTGCTGCCCCCACGTAGCCAACACATGGTTTCAACAGGTTTACACTTAAAGGGATAGATCACCCCAAAGTCAAAAATACATATTTTTCCTTCTACCTATAGTGCTATTTATCAACCTTGATTGTTTTAGTGTGAGTTGCAAAGTGTTGGCGTTATTGGCCGTAGGGATGTCTGCCTTCTCCTCAATATAATGGAACTAGATGGCACTTGGCACTTCCAAAAAATACATTTGAAAAACTCAACAGTAATGTCTCTTTCCAGAAAACATGACCTGGTTACTCAAGATAATCTGCGGACTTTGTTGTGAGCAGTTTCATGAAGGAACAATTTGGGGGGTTTTGTACCAAACTACAGCCACCAACCATATTACCATGCAGAAGGAAGCATCTACTCATGGATGAAAGGCTTGTGTCAGTGACATCGCGCGTTGTAAACATTAATGCTCTTTGGCTGAGCTGTAACATTAGCGAGGTCAGTGGTGATATGTGAGCGAGCAGTAGATGCACACTTCCTCTGTGGTGACGAAAAGGCCTAGAAATATTTGACCTTAAAGTCAAGTTAGAAGCAAAACATGTTGACTAAAATTGTGTAACCCTGAATGGTCTCACTCTAATTAAGAGTGACATTGTCTGACATTATGGCAGAAACAAGTTGTGGTAAAACTACCGCCAATAACTCCAACACTTGGCAAGTCACACCAAAACAATCTAGACTGATAAATAGCACTACAGGTAAGAGGAAAAAGATGGATTTTTGATTTGGGGGTGAACAGTCCCTTTAACCCTATCTTATTATAATGCATTTGGCATGACCACAGTCTGTTGCATTACCTTAACCTAGCAGTTTGTTGTGTTTTTGTTCTACTGATAGGATGGGGTTTTTTTACTGTCCAGGTTTGAGGACTTTTGAATATGTCAGTCTGCACGCAGCAACTGGTTCTCACTTAATAAAACGGTCTTGGCTTTTGTTTGATACTATCACGGTGCAGCACTAGTTATCAAAACTTCTCACCAGGGTTCAATATTCATTAAGAAGATAATTAGTCTTGTCACTGATCATCTCAGTGCATCGCCTTGTAATCAGACACAGGATGGGGCAAATTGAAAATGGATGGAGCAGTTTTGTGCTTCAGTATACCAGAAGATAAACTATAAATTTTGCATGAAATGTGGCTCTCTGGAATGACATAAGAATATCTAGAAACTGTTACAACTACTTTATTGGATGATGCCTCAAAAGGAAAAAAAGTGGAATACAAAATGTCCCCAAATTAATGCCAATATTGGTTCATTTTTATGAACACTGGACCTGGCCATCTTTTACAGCCCACACTTGGATGTGACTGTACACTCCAACAGCCTCCCTCTGGAACCAGTAAATAGCTTCAAATGTTAACATTATCATTGCTTTACACATAATTTGTTCACAGTGGAGATGTTCTTTAGAGCGTGGCATCATTTTTAGACCCAAATAATAGATTCCACATCCCTCCTTTCAATCTAACATTGAATGAGCAGGAATGTAAAATGGGTCCCCTTTAATGTTACATGTTGATGTGTTTTGTTCAGGTAAATTGTGATGGGTTTGGAAACTAAATTGGAAAATGTAATTGCCAGGAGCAATACTGGTCATCATTTTATGGTGGAATAAAAATGATGCAAAACTTTCTAAGACTTCTCAGTAAAATTGTGTTAGAATTTCAGTCATGTTAAAAAAGAAGAACTTGTTATGTCTTTTCTAATTGCGTGATTTAATCAAAGAGGCACGTTTGGCAAACAGAATATTAAAATCCCATTCATTATTGTTGCAGGTTGGAAAAAAAAACAAAAAAAAAACATGACTACAGCTTCATCATTGGTTTAGCAGCTCAACACCAAAGCTGTCATATTTCAGAAACACCTTTTTTTCAGAGACCAGTGTATAACAGAATTACACATTTCTTCAGTATTCACACATTCACATACAGTTGGTCTGAAGCCATCTGCCTGTCAGGATTCAAAAAATAAACAGCATTCTTTTTTTTTCTTCTTTTTCTAGCAGCATGGCTTTTAGCCAGTCCAGTCACTCCATCGCTTTGGTCCAGACCTAAATATCTCAGTAATTGTTCAGATTTTGCACAAACATTCATGGCTCTATTGATTTACAGAGAGATGAATCCTACTAACTTCCCCTTACTGTTCCACCAGCATCACCAGTAGAGCTGCAACAACTAACGGAATAGTTGTAACAATTAAATGAATCGCCAACTAATTAGATAATAAACTTTTTACTAGCTTGCTATCTTTGGGTTGAGGACAAAACTAGACTCACAAGTCAGTCTTTAGACGCTTTGCTAACTAAAGACTGATGTCTTTCTCCCTGATTTTGTGTTTAGATGGGTGGATACAATTTCAGAGTTTAAAAAAACTCCTTACGTTGCAGAACTCTTGTGCTAGTAAACATAGTGTGACTGCTTTAAAAGTTTTCAACAAAGTCGCTGTAAGTCCTTCATTCCACAATCTTGTGAACTGAGCAAACGTTTGATAAAACGGAGTTAAATCTCTCGGCATCCATTTTCAAGCTCTCTGTGTGTTTGTTTCCTTGCGGACAAGAAAAGGGGGAGCACACATTTCCAGGAGGGCGTGTCCTTTTAAAACATGCAAGAGGCGTTGCTTTGTTTGAGAGAGAGTCTCTTTGAGAGAGAGAGACACACACACACAGAGACACACACACACACAGAGACACACACACAGAGACACACACAGAGACACGCAGCAAAGGGCCACAGGCTGGAGTCAAACCTGGGCCGCTGCTGCAACAGCCACTGATGCCCCCAAAAAGACATTTTAAATAACAATTTTGCCAAACTCAAGCACAGATCACATCATTTAGCACACTTTAGTCACCTGGAGAACACTGGCCTTCAAAATGCCACGCATTAATTATTAATTGGTTTGACTTACAGTACATCTCACCTGTTCATAGTCAATAAGCAAAACACTCCCATCATGTGTCAGAGCATAAAGGAAGCATCATGTAACTTCTACCATGTTGGTCTTAAAAAAACAAAGTGGAGCAGCAAGGTCAACAGAGAGGAAGGCCTATGAAAAAAAACTTTTCTTACGCAATCAGTTGAGTCAGCTGAACATTTTACTGTATTGCAGTAATAAATATTTTCTCTGTTACTGTTTTTGTATTTGTGCACTGATTTCATCGTTACATCACCAGAAATACAGTTTAAACATTGTCTTGCGGTGCTGTAGTGTCTCTCATTTTGTTTACAACATCAGCTCAATTCAGAGTTTTGCCAAAACAGGTAACAGTTATGTTTTCTCAGACTTCTGACAATGTTGATGCCGTATCAACTTTTACATCAGTTACGTAAGTTGTAAGTTAAGCTCAGCTCATTGGATAGACAAATGTGCATTGTACACTATGTTGATACAAAGACTGTCAGTGCACTGTTGATATAATATATATTTACAGTATTGGATTACAATATGGCAACAGCTTTGTACTGTATGTACCAAAGATGCAGGCTATTTAGAACAAAAAACATAATCGAAAAAACATAATATGTAGCATGGCCTCATAAAGCAAACCATACAGTGTATGAAAATATTTTCATGACAGTGTTTTATCACAGTAGTGTTTAATTGATGCTCCGTAGGAGATACTCATATCATAGCTGTGTGTATCATTTGGTGCAAAGAATCCGTTTTGAGAAGGTTTTGAGTGCAGTCTTTCATTTTGCAAGAGAATGTGCAGTTTTGACAGAATGATCAACTCTTTTCAGTTTTGTGTTTAAAGTTCTAAGAAACTGAGCTTTAGTTTCAGGAAATGTGTCAAAGCGAATGGGACAAACTGCAGCACGTTTTCATTAGTTTCACACAATATTCACAACCTTTTTTCAAGACAGTTAACACAGATCTTATAGAAGGACCCAAAACTCTGAACTGTGTTAAATGATGGAAAACATCTATTCACAGCTGTTAGAAATGACTTGCATAATTATGAATCTCTAATGCAACTGTGTGAAACTCCTTTGTGAAACTTTGCAATCAGCAACCAGTCCTCATCCATCTATAATAAATACCAACTCTGTGTTGCTATTTGCAAGCATGGATCAAAGAGGCCAAAGGCACATAAGTAGGGGAAGAGGCCACAGCACAGGGGAACTGAAAATTCAGCATTTCTGAGTTCGAAAATATGCTAACCTAATATATGGCTGTTGCAGTCCAGCCAAAAAAAGACACTGAAAAATCTGATGCAGTACAATAAAAAAATATAGATATTTGTTAGTGTTTCTTAGTTTGGATGCGGTTCTTTATTGGTTCTTTGGTGAAGAAAGAAGGCAGTTGAAAAGCTGTACCATAATGAATGTCTGAATTTGTCTCCTAGGTGCTTATTGTAGGTCTTACGTTTCAATGACAATTGACGGGCACTGGCAGACTGTGCACGAAAATATAATGATGACAGTGAAAAAGTGCAGATGCAGAGTACAACAGGGTTTGTTTTCTCTAGTAAAATCACCTTCAGAAAAAAGGATACAACCCATGCTGTGGTGTTTGCGTCCCTTTTTTGGCACACATAACTATGTAAAGTACCAACAAATGGCACAGGCATATAGCACAAATTAATGTTAAAGTGGTTCATATTGATAGCTGTATTTTGTATTTTGTTATCCATTGTGTTGTGATTTATTGAATGAATATATTCATTTGACCACAAGTTGTTTTGATTGATAGAAATATTTGCTTCTGTTGCGTCTCTGTAATGTTTTGAGTGTGAGAGCATTTTGCAAACAAAATGTGTCATTTTGGCCAGCGACTTCTAGTTTAGAACTGTGTGTGCTCTGTCTTGAAAATGTTACTTCTGAATGGACAAATGTTCTCAAGCAAATGAGGAAAACTGTAATTGACAGTAAAAGTAATTATTAGCTGCAGTCCTCGTCACCAACAGGTCAACGTTTCCACTTATCTAGTAAACTGATGATGGTTTGTAGATGGTGAATCTTAATGGCATGGTCAACTTTTACTTTTTGTTATTTTTGGGGGGGGGTATTATGCTTTTATTAGACTTTCATAATTCATTTTGAGCAAAATGTCTTGACAATTACTGGATGAACTGCCATGAAAATCGGTTCAGGTATTGATGTTAGTAACAGCATTCATTGAGACTCTGGTCACCCCTCACCTTTCCATCTAGCATAGCTATCAAATAACAATTTTAATTGGTCTTATTGTTTGGTTTAGACAACTAATAATAGTATTTCCATCAACCACAGCTGTACAGTACCTTCTGCTAATTCGCAAACATCATCTTGCTAACGTACCGATCTAAGATAGGATATCGTAAACATGACCCACTTTTCTTCAGCATGTTAGCATGATCATGGGGATATGTTAGCATGTTTTATTTTTTCCCTTTATTCACCAGTAAATGCGTACACATGTAGATATTATGGTTATATTAACAAATGCAAAAAGGCAACATCAGATGTAAATAGTTGAGCCTTTAGTGTCTCCCTTAGGAGATTTATTTTTCTGGGGCATTTAAGAGAAACAGGGGACATAGCATTGCACAACATCTCCATATGCACACAATATACAGTATCCATATACATAAACAATGAAGTACATGTAGTTTACATTCAGTAACACACAGATCCATATATACCACAACATACCCACTAAGAATATTGCACAGATGCCCTACAACAGATACTGCACATTGACTCCAATAAAAGCCATAACATTAAATATTGCAGGGATGCATTACACCAGATATTGCCGTCCCCCATCCCCAACACTACCTCACACACACACATACACACGCACGCACACGCGCACGCACGCACACACACGCGCACGCGCGCATACACACACACACACACACACGTTACACACGTTATTGATTTACAAAACATGTAAGGACACAGACAACAGGAGACAGCATGTAAAGAAAATTCGAAAAGAAAAAATGCAATAACAAAACTGAAAATGAAGAGGAAGGGAGGGAGAGGATGAAAATAAAAGTGAGAGGGAGGAAAGAAATCAAAATAAACAGAGGGTGTGATGTGTTTGGATTCCAATGCATTTTAGGTAAGCTCTGCAGGATGGGTTTGGTTAAGTGTTCTCTCCACTCATACATACCACAATTACATGATTATATTTACATATTATGCACATTATTGTGACATTAGCTTATCTATATGTTAGCATGCTGATAAGTTAGCACTACTATTATACACCTTAGTCCAGCCTCACAGAGCATGATGGTCCCTTTTATGGAGGGACATGACATCTTGTCTTTATAAGACCCTTGTATCTTGGCTCACATGCTACATGGTGGGAAAGTAATGCATTTTTCTTTGTTTTCTTCACCTTCCTCGTTCATTCACTCCCTCTCCATTGCCTTCAGTCTTATTTTATTTTGCCTTTCCTCTTAGCACTTCCACACAAACATAAATATCTAAGCATAAATGCATCTACTTGGGTTGTAATATTGTGTGCTCTTGTTGAAACCCCTAGAACCGTGCCCTGCATGATGATATGCAGCTCTGCTGCTTGGACATGCTTTAGTATTCACAGGTGTGGGATACAGAGGATTCAGTGAGCGTTTCTAAACATTATCTGTTACTTACTGTGCTGTATACACAGGCCGAGGTGGGCCAACATGCTACACGTTGAGAAAATGAACATCTCCCCACAGCGAAGACACTTCTGGCTGTCCATCCAGCTTCATTTGTAGGAGGCATTTGAACAGCTGTATCCCGGTACAGGCTATTATAGTCTGACTCAGGTGGCAGAATGGCCCCTGGGTTCAGCAGCGAGCAGGGGGCTGTAGCTATTAAAGCAGTAAGCTGTGAATTAAATGCAGACAGACTCAACAACACATGCCCTAACATTGTTTGACCAGAGGGTTTGAGGCAGAGGACGGAGACCGTGTCTGTCCAGAGGCAGCTAACTCAGCTAGGGAGATGTATTTTAGCTTTGTGTTGTGTTGTTTTTCTCAGATTCATTCTTAGCTCAGATGTGCCTTCCAGGAGACAGAGCAGCAGACAAGGAAAGGAAATGTAGAAAAAGAAAGAAAAAAATATCCATTACAGTTTCTGTGAATAGCTTCCACTGCTGTTGCCCTAAGCATGAGGAAAAGCTGGCACAATATACACACTATATTCCAACTGGATGAATCGTGTTGTGTTTCTTGATCTGTAAGATGTGTAGCGGAGTCAAAGAGATATTTTCATCACCATGTAATGGCTAAATATTTCATATCTGCAACTCATCTTCTCTGTGAGCTAATCCTGACTGCTCAAGATTCCATGACATAGTGTGAGCTCCATTTGTCTTGGGAAAAAAAATGGGAGTTCTTTCCAAAAATGTCAAATATACTTAGTTTATGCAAGTTCTTGCAGCGTGATCTCATTCCTTCTCATCATATTTCTATGCTTGAGCAGAAGCCAGCAGTTTATGGCAAGCCGTTTTAACAATGGATCGAACCACACTCCTATCTGTAATTACATTTTAGATATCCATAATAGCATTTTTTATTGTCAAGACTGCATTCTCGGGAGTCAGAATGGTAATTAAAGATATCCATAATACTTTTTTCCAAGTAGAGATTGTATTTCAGGATATCTACAATGTGATTATACTGGTCAGACTATTTAAGATATCTTTTAAATGGCAGTTTTAATGTTTAATAGCAAAACTGGCTATATTGCAGGCATTTGTAATTCAGTTCTTACTATTTAAAAAGAACATTTTAGATACCCACAATAACATCCTTCTTATCCACAGTAGTCATTTCACATATCCACAACATCATTCTTCCTTCGACAAGTGATGTCATTTTTTCTATTCATGTGTATTGGGCTTTCAATTTTGGATATTCACAACATCATAAAATTCGCAATAGAATTCTTACTAGATCCTTACTAGAAAAACTGTTGTTACTAGTCCTAATTTTAATTTCAGATATCCAAAGAAAGGAACATTCCAGATATCCATTACGTCATTTTGAACATTCAAAATATAGTAAAATTGTCATTATGGATATCCACCATTGGTATTACAACTACTAAAAATAAAATTTCAGATATCTACAATTACAGTTGTGACTAGCAACAACTGGAAATGGGATTTTTCCTAGTAAGAATTCTATTGCATATATGCAGAATGTGCTTTTTGGATATCAAAAGTGACGTTGAGAATATCTAATATTGAAAGCCCAATACACATGAATGGACAAACTGATGCCATTTGTCCTAGGAAGAATGTCACTGTGGATATCTGACATGATCTTTTCAATTGAAAGAATTAGGGCTGACCTTTGACTCCATATTTGGACATTCGAAGCTTCCAAGCTCAGAACGAATATAATTCGAAGCATTCGACGACGGGGGGGGGGCAGACTCCGCAAAGGTCCGCGCGGACTTAAAGCTGACGTCTGCAAACCCTGTGCATGCAAAGCTCAGATTTTACGACCGGAGTGGAGTCCGCGCACCAGTGTCACTCAAAAGGCATGCATTCTTCGCATCGCCATGACAGAAACCTGCAAGAATTGGGGGTAATGTAGTGTTTCACAGGCATTTTTACAGGAAACTACAATGCGGAAGTGTGCTCAACTATGGAACCTGAATGACTGCGGACATTCCTCGTACTCGTGCGCCCGAGTCTGTGAGCACCTTAAATTAAAACCCTCAGCGCACACTGCAGCGCAATCAAACAGATGCGCAACTCAGAGCATCAGAAGTGTCTCCAACACCAGACTCAGAGTGGCTCTGGGTGCTCTGAGTGCGCTCGTGGCTCGTTGACGGGGTTAGTGTTGTGTTTAAGGCCTCCACCAAAAAAACGGGGAAAAAGCGCTGAAGCTTCAAATTTTTTTTTCACAATCAAATCCCATGCCATCGAACGAAGCTTTGAAGCTTCGAATTTTTGTCGTCAGCCCTAGAAAGAATTGAATTACAGATATCTGGACCCTGTATCCAGTCTAGCTATTAAATGTAAAAACGACTTTCCAGAGCAGCCTTTTGCGTTGTATTTTGATGCAGTGGGTAGGTGTTATGGCTTGGAAATCCAGACTCAAATCTAGAAAGATTTTGAGTCTGGCCCTCACTGATACACCCTTTCTACTCAAGGGGCGGCACTAACTGACTGTTATATTATGCTTTTGCCGTATCCCGTCGCCAAAACGGCAAAAACGTCCTTCGTCTAGGGCTGTCTTCTGTTCCTCTCTCAAGGAAAATGGTAAGTGTAGTTGGCTTAGTGTTTCTTCCAAACAAACGCCTGCTCTACCGACGAAGCCACTGGACACCCCCAAAACTAAACTACTTGGTTGAGGTTAGGAAGATATCATTGACGTTAATCATATGAGTCAATTTACGTGACTGACGGACTGAGTAATGAATGACTAAAAACTGACGTGACAAAATAACTCAAAGTTGACTTTTCGTGTCACACAGGACCCGAATGCTGGTCTCCTGGGTCAAAGTTTTGTGTGCAGCAATTTTTGATGCACTGGGGGTGAAGGCTGGTTCTTGAAATGTTGTCTAACAAAATAAATGTATAGTATGAGGGACCTTAAACAGAACTAAAAGAAATGCACAGTCAGTAAATGCACACATCTGATTCATATTAAGTTTAAGTCTAAACATGTGTACAACAGATACTTTGAAGGTGTTTTTCCTGCACCACTAATACCACATTGTGCATGACTGTTGGCTGTTGTGGACAGACCGCATTTATTTAGAGCAGGAAGCCACTGTGCATGTAACTTAACTCTCGCTACTTCTCTGAGACAGCAACAAATACAGCAGTGTCAGGTGTTGAAAGAATTGTCTTTTCTTGGCTTGTGGTTTATGTATTTCCTACTGGAACTGAGATCCTCACCGTGAAGGTTAGGAGTTTAAAAACAGTTCTCTGCCCAGAGACAAGAGGTTTAATCTGTATGTGACTATTTCACTGTCATCTGTTCAATTTATACATTCAACTCAGGCAAAGAACTCAAAGAATAAACATGTAATTTCCTGTCTTCAGAAGATTTAAACCAGACACTGATGTCATGTATCACTGCAGGATATAGTGAAGGCTGTAATGAATGCCCATTTATTATCGTTATGCTGTTGTTATGAATATCATTGTTTTGCTATTCAGACAATTAACTTGGCTTGCTGTCAACGTAAAACATATTGCATCTTTCAATGAAGAAATGTTTTGTGAGATAAAAGAAGACACTGAATGTTGGACATCAAAACAGTTTCTCTCACTTTGTTGCTACCCTCAGTTTGAGTTTACTAGATGTTTCTTGTGTTATTTATTAGTTTGTCTTACATTTGAGTTACATTGTTTGAAATATATTCCCTTTGTGTACAGATTACATCAGGAGGACCTACTACATTATTGACAATTCACAGAACTTCACAGTCTCTGATGTAAAGGAGGCGCCAGCAGCTGTCTTCTGCGATGCTTACATGTCAGGAAACAACATTTTGTGTAGCTGCATTGTAGACCTTTAGAGTTATAGGGCTGGGCTTATGCACATTGTAGAGTGCCAGAGACAGGATGTGATAATAAAAAAGAGGGGAAAAAATGTGAAAATTTGTCATAAATCGGAAGAAATACTGGAGAATTGTGACCCCGGGAGGAAACCGTGAGAGGGCAATGGAAAACTGAGTCTCCCGGGAAAATCGGAATGGTTGGCAAGTATGACATGTCCAGTGAAGAAATAATACAGAATTTTGTGAGATGCATGAATAAGTTATGAGCACTGGGGAGCCAGAATGTTTTGGCCAGGTGTTAAAGAAAAAGTCTCACACTTTGGGCAATACGCTTTTTCGCTCTCTGGCCAAGAGTTAGATGAGAGGATCGATACCACTCTCATCTCATCTCATCTCATCTCATCGCACTTACTAAATATAAAGCAGCAGCCAGCTAGAGCAGAACTAAGACTACAGGAGTTTTGGGCTGATTTATCCCCGATTCTCCACTTGTGACAATCACAGGAGAAATCTAGTGTAGGGCCTTAATCTGCACCAATGTTCGGCCCAGATTATCTGGTAATGTGAGAGATGTACAGATCCAGTCTTCAACCTCCAGAGCTGTTTATGGACCAACCCAGTTGCGCTGTACGTTTTGTCAAATCACTGATGTGTTTCCATTTTTCCATTATTGTGTAGCAGATATGTTGAAGCTCTACATTTCAACCATGCTATGGTTAATCTTTGGTTAGATTGAGGCACAGAAAAAAATTGGTTATGATGAGGAAAAGATCATGTTTTGGCTTTAAATACAGGCTTTTCAGGGCACAATGTCCAGCTGGAAAAGCAGTGAACTCTCAGTAAAAAAACACCACTTTTCATGGGAATTTCCCCACTGGGAAAAAAAAGCAATTGGTCATTACAAAACAGCCATGTTTTGTCCCTAAAAAGTCTCCTGAAATAATGGGTTGCTAAATCACAAGCAGTTTTGCTGTTTGTTTGTCTCAAACAGTGGTCTGCAGCTTGGCAGGCGTTTCGCCTGGGTGACACTTCATCCATCCTTTACATCTAGTGATGACAAAGTCACCTCATATACATGAAATCAGAACTTCATCACTAATAAGTAATAATAATACGTATGAAACATGCAAATGAAACGTACCTGTGGTGTGCAGAAACATACAATGCCAACATTTTCTTCTGGAGACTGGACTGCTCAGACTCATCAGGGGTACGGCAATAATTTGTAACATATTCATTATTTAGCAAATCTGGATTTGATGGATTACAGTTGTGATGACGTGACCTAACTGTGTTGTCAAGCAACAGCAAACATTCTAGCCCTTGAGGCTAACATTAGCAGGCTACTGTTGACAGATATGACTGAGTGTTAAAACCTCACCTCCTGTTCTTAACAGTTAATAATGAACAACCTCCGTTGACCATGCCTCCCCAAGCATTGTCTCATCCACACTCATGTAGCATCCTGCTTATCTCTTTCTCACTGTGATGTCTTATTAACATGGTGGCAATTTGTCAAACTACACCAGTCAGTCCAATTTGTTTTTTCTCTGCTTCCCCATGAGATCACGTGAGGTGGTGCATTCATGCTCCTTCTGGCACTATAATCTTGATAATATTCTGTAGTGAGTGATGCGCCATTATTTTCAAATCTTGCAGTGTGCATAATTGAGAAGAGAAGAACATCTGTGAAGTTTTTTCTTTTTGAATACATTATATTCTTATTATTGTATTATTAAATAAATAAATACAGAGAATATTAGGCCATTATAAAAAGCAAAAACTCTCAAGAAGCCCAGTTACTTCGAAGTAAAAGGAAGCTGTTGATGGGTTAATGAAGACTTTGAAACCGTGAGGTAACAGTTAAAGCAGACTATGAGACAGAAGGCTGTGGTGATAAACATTAAACCTCTCTGCCAGTCTCATTACTGGTCTCGTACCTTTTCAACAGCTGTGGCATTTTGAAAAGAGCTCCCTAAAAGGAGAGGAGAGAGTTTCTCCAGGTAGGAAAATAATGTTTGAATGATGCAGAGTTTGTAGACGTGAATATAATAAGGCACAACAAATCTGCAGCCAAACACAGATGGTGCAGCATTTAAAGACGAATTGCAGAGACATTCAAAGTGCAGTTAGAGATGTGTTGTGTTTCCTATGATATTACCCAGAGACATTTTCCAGTGATCTACTGTACTTAACCTACAAACTCTGTTGTCAAATTTGTGCAATAACTACAGAAATAAATAATAGAAATGGTAAGAGTTTTTAAGATGTTTTTTTTTTTTTTTTTTTTCTGCTGTATCACATCATATCACAGCTATAAGTGCATTTCAAGTATTCAAATGAGATGCCACTTTGCCTGACAAAAAAAAAAAATATAAAAAAAAAGGAGGCCATGACGCACGGGAATATCGCCTGCCGGTAATGCGGTGTGTTTTTTGATGAGAGGAAGAGGAAGACAGTGAGAGCGAGAGAATGAGTGATAATTGTCTCACTGTTTTTCACTGTGAGATTCCTGTGTCCAGTGTTTCCACTTGATGTCACAAACTGTGACAATAACAATCAGCAAGTTTGATGTGTGCAGAAGTCTATGTGGAAGTCTGTGTAGTCTGAAGGAGCATGGTGGTGTTTGCACATGATTTAATCAGTGTAAACACAGTGGATCAATGTGCGCAGTGGCTGGGCCCAGTGTGCTACTTCTCAAATTGGAGGATGCAGATTTATCACATATATCTGCCTTGCCACCTTTGAATGGTTGTAGGGACTGACCACAGTAACTGAAGAAGAAGGTTTTCATATTCTCAGTATAAAGCACTTGCAGATGACAGATACTGGTAAGAAGTACCAATTAATGTTTAACTTCCTACAGAGTGTTTTTTCTGAGGTCACATCTACTTGCTTGTGAGTGCTTAATTAAGACTGTTTATTACATTATTAGTGTTTTTCTTGGAATTTTCTCCAAAGGATTTGGCATGTGTTTGTCAGAAACACCAAATTATTAGCCTAATGAGGCTGCAACATACTATAAAAACTTGTTTTTGAATATCTGTTCTTACCACATGTATGATCCAGCCTTACCAAAATACCTGCTGCCTCATGTCAATGAAACTACTATCCGTTTGTGCCTCTCCTCACACCTTTGTACCAACAACAGAAAAAAAAAAAACATGTCAAAGTACTGCCTCCAGTAGTCTTTGCATTGCCATGAAAATTAGGCAGTTGGTGAGCAAGGAAAAGATGGATGCTTCCCTAAATATTGTTCCATAGTATAGACGCAACACAAAGGCAAACAGATAATAGATGACAAATCAGTTGAGCATTGTGCTTTCATGTGCTATGTAGCGGGACACTGCTAATGCTGCTCGTCGTGCTGCTGTAGCTCAGTCGTAACTGTAACTGATGCTGAGACTCTACTGACTGTGTGACTGGTAGATGGCGGTGGGTGGCACAATAGGCCAAAACACAAATTCAAAACATAAACATGATTTGCGGACTGTAAAAATGTTTTTTTAAATGCGAATATTCTGGTTGTACTATTGTTGTCGGTGCGATCAGTATGATATATTAACATTATTCCTTAGTCTCTGTGACATATTAGGATGATTTTACAACTATTTGCTTTAGATTTCTTACATATAGCTCCTTTAATTATGCCTAACTTTAAAGCTTAATAAAATGTAAACAGGTGAGTTGTTAAAAAAAAATCACTCCCTGTACAGTCTTGAACAGGGAGATTAGCTATGGAGACGAAAACTGTTTTTTGTATCAGGCTGTAAAATGTTTATTGCTGCTGTACAGTCAGGCATTTTAACTAGACTCAAGTGGCCGTTCTAAGAACTGTAGTTTTCGGCACTTCCGTGTTGGCTACACTTTTTAGCCCCGGAGGTTGCAGTTTGGTCAATACATGAAATGAAATGGAGAACAGACAACGTTTTACAACACCTGTCTGTATGAACAAGTTGTTTTCTTAATCTGTTGAAGAAGAAAAAAATCTTTTTGGACTGTTGGGATTGTCTTCTTTATAGAAATCAATATCTAAAGGTGAAAGAGTGGGTAGGCTCTTATGTAGTCTAAAAATCTCAACAAATCAGAAACTGTGCAGTGTTACATCAATAACACACCATGGAATAAAAAGCACCTGAAGTATCAGTACTACTAATACTACTGCAAAGCTTGTTGGTGAGTCAGACATCCAGGCCATGGTAATCTAGTGCTATATTGTAGGCAACTGGACTTGCTTGAGTTTCTTGAGGACGTTTCACCTCTCGTCCAAGAGGCTTCATCTTCTACTGCAAAGCTTGTTTTGCATAATGAATTCTCATGTCAATATTATAAATACTGAAAAATGGGTCCGTCCAACATTTGAGCACATACGAGACACACTAACACTTTTCATGGAGCATGCACTCTTTGCCTCTTTATTGCTTTTGTGCACATGCGCACAGCCATCACTTCATTCAGTTCGGAGAATTCACACTAAACATTTTGTCAGTGTCCAGTGAAAACCAGATATCTCCAGTATCTTTTCATCGGCTAAGAGGAACAGCCCTGTTTGTTGCTAAACAATCTCCGAACCCACTGGCTATCATCTGACAATGATAAAACCTTGCGGGGTTAGGGCCAATATTTCAGGACATCCAGTTTAGCTAGCGGATATCTGGGACAAGACTTCCTTTGCCGTGCGCTTCTCATTGTTTGCAGTCTGATTAGCAACTTGAGACAGGTCCAGGCAACATTGCAACAAATACATATAAACTGATATCTGTACAGTATATGAATGCAGATAAATTAGGAAAAAACCCCACAAATAAACAGCTACATATAAATCATCATCAGACAAAAGCCGGTAGGTTCCGAGATTGCATTTCAGCCAGTGCGTTACACCTCTTTCACTCTCCACATGGACTGTTTACCTGTAACCAAGGCCCACTCAAATGTGATTGATCAAAACTGCTCTGAATACAAGTGGAACCGTGACCAGACATCTTGTGCTGTTGCCTACAGTGTCTGCATACATACTATATGCAGATATGTATTTACAGAGATTAATAGCGATATAACAATTAATTTTTCAGATAATCCAAGGGGTTTTTAAAAAGTGTATTTATTTTAGGAAGTAGAAGAATTTTCTCACTCTATAAAGGGACACTTAATCCTTCTGTTTATCCAAAAAAAAAAACACCTCAAAATCTTCAACTTTGGACATGTATGGTTTTCACTGGGTGGTGAAAATTGTTCTGTGTTTTTGCAAGCATGTGATTAATAGATTAATAGAGAACAGTAAAAGGACATACCTGATGTTTGAATCATGCAGTGACAATTAAATGTATTCACATGTGGCCTATTAATAACACATACATCTCATTAATCATGGCACTTGGCTCTCGCCTACATCATAGTGCCATAAAAGCTTTTGATAATATAAAGCATCAGAATCAATACTGGTGATTCTGGCTCTGTTATTACTTTGTATTGTATCAAAACCAAACTGTTTTTTATCAGCCAGCTGTACTTCTGGTTGGTAATTAGGCCCACTGAGGGTTCAATGCTTGAGCAGTTTTGATGGACAAAACTGGGGAAAATAAGATCTGTGATGTGCGTTTTTAACACCGCAGAGCACAAATCTGTTTTTCTAATGTCTTCTATCGTCAGAGTGTAGCTAGATCAGCCGCCTGTCATTGTTGTATTTTACTGAAAACAATAACAGCGAGAGAAAAGGGGGAGGGCAGAGGGAAGCAGAATGTAATTGTCGGCCAGTGGGAGGCTTATTGCTGCAGTCCACATCTGTTGAGTCAGAGTGGGAATTTGAGTAAGTAAATGGAATTGAATTTACAGTATCTCATCAGTTTGGATATATAAAGATATTTTCCCACCGATTTTTAGAAGCAATTCTGAGTGTTCCTTGTGGTGGTTGCAAGTTTCCCTGTGGGTACGCATAACAGAATGAGGAAAAAGTGTAAATCTGTATCGTGCACACAAGAGGGAGAGTTTTACCCATCCACAGTGGATGTTATGATGTTGAGCAAACATAGTTTCTAGCTTTACGAGCATCAAAAGCTGTCATTAATGTCTATGTGCCCTCGCTGTAGCACTAAAGGTAACTGGCCCAATGTGAACCATGAAACAGGAGACTGATCAGGCCTGACAGTAATGGCCGCCCCACACAAACACAAATAGGAGAGAGGTTTCTGTAGAGAACAAGTCCGTACTTAAATATTGTTATGCAGTTTCTGTGACTGTGACGGGTAGTCCAGACTAACACAAGACAATGTCTCAACCTGTATCCTGAGAGTGAAAGTGAAATGCACCAAGAATAAAGACTGACAGGCGCTAAATTACAACACAGTAAGTTTAACATCCTAAATATTTAACTACATTGTCGTGTTGCTGATCTGAAATCAAGTTATTCCTTGAGTGCCTTCTTCGTGTTCGGTACAAAGATAATCTTTTCAACCGAAGTTTGGATTTTGTTAAGATAAAGCTGCATTGATCTGCACGATTATTGCTGCTCAGTATCGTCAGATTCAGTGCAGCAGTGTTTATTTCCTTATCCCTTTGCAATTGTTAAGCCTTTTGATAAACCACAGGCAGACACAGCTCAGCTGGATATTCCATGTAATCATCGCAACACAGATTTTAACCTCCCTTCAGGAAAAACATCTCGCACTGATAAACTCCTCAGAATGATTTCAGGAAGCTGTTTTGAGTCTTTATAGACAGTAAATCAGTCAGCTTCTGTTATTCATAAGGGAACAGGCTTGCCTTAAAATTCCAAAGACAAAACAAAAGAAGGGCAGTTGTGGTAAACAACACACAGATTTCTTTGCGGCACACTACGTACTGTGACCTATCACAGAAGACAACTTTATCTTTGTCTCTGTTGAAATGCTGCAAGAGGGGTGAGAGATGGAAATGAGTGATAGAACTCAGGAGATAATTGAAGGACAGAGTGAAAGAAGAGCAGAGAGGACGGTGGAACAGAGGGGATATCTGTGCCTATGGACTTCAGCTGAAAGCATGATACCCTGATGGAGAGATAAGAGAAAGAGAGGATAAGGGGGGAAAGAGGAGATTGGAAAATGGGTGAGTGAAAGAGAGGCTGAAAATGGATACCACGTTGGTTGTCTCGAGAAGGAGAGGATAGCGGCTCCTGCAGATTCAGTGATGAAGAGATAGTGATTGAGGGAAAGCGTTTGAATGTGGGGAGGAAAGGGGAAGTATGGATATCTATTCCTGTTGATGCTCTGTCAAAGACTGACTCCACTGTTGTGTATTATGATCCCAGCCAGCTGAGAGATACCATCACCCAGGCATGAACTCAGGACAAAGAGAGAAAGGTGGGGACTGGTGTGAGGAAGCGAGATGCCTCGGACTCTCTGTGTCACCAAGTATTAGTTGAAGAACTGGAAGTGAAATGAATGAAGTGGCCCACAGAGTGAAAACTACTTGTGTATGCAAAACTGGCTCCTAATAAGCAGACACGAGGTTTTTTGGATAAACATAAACAAGGCGACCGGGGGAATGACACAAATAAGGACTTGCAGCATTTTAATGGCTGAATTATCATGACTTTTTTATGCAGGGAGTAATGTGTCCCTTTGGTTCCGGGATTAAGTATGACACACACAGCTGGGACCAGACTGAAGATGTTGCTGGGAGCATGTTTCGCTTGTCTAGCAGGGTTCGTCTGTGTCTGGCCCACAGCCAGCCATCACAACCCCCACATGCTGAGCTGCATGCCGCAGTGTCACATCACACAAACATTTCCCCAGAGCTGGGTTCACATCAGACAGACGCGCTCCTAAAGCTATACCCATCCACCTCAACAGCCCACGCTGTGTCACCCACTATGTACACAGCTGCCACACGTGGATCCCTTAGACAAACAGCATTTTGGAAATCCCCATCCGACGTGGAGTGCGACAGAGACATCCTGGACCTGGTTGAGCTGAGCCGGACCAGACGAGCTCCACCAAGCTGCTTGGATCAGGAGCCACTTGTAGCTGGCACCGCCTGGCTCCCTTAAGGCCTTTTCATAGACGCAGCCAAGGCGAAACAATGGTCCAAAGCCGGGAGAAATCACACCACAGGCCCTTTGCCAGACAGACCAAAAGAAAGACGGGGAAAGAAAGAGAGAACGAGAGCAACGTGGGATGATAAGTGAGCATCAACATTGATATATATTTTCCTGACTCCTTTATAAAGGCTACATTAGAGACATTAAAGAGCATGATTGAAGGGGCACGTGGAGGCTGCTCCACCGTGAGGACTGTTGTCGAGGGTTTGTGGTGCTCTGTCAAGAGCCACTGGCATGAGCCTGAAGGGGAAGGAGGCAAAAAAGGGGACAGGTGGCTAGGGACAGGCTCATGGAAAGAGCTGAATCGATGTTTGTATTCCTGAAGGCAGAGAAGTGACCGCATGTCATCAACATGACCGAGCAGTTATTGAAAAATATCTGTAGCGCCGTGTCATTCCAGGCTACTTGGAAAAGGGACTAAGCTCTTTGATCTCTGCCTAATGTGAGGGAACCTGGGAGTCGGAGTGTCTTTCTGATTTCTCTCTTTGTTTATCTCGCCTTCAGCAGAAACACCATGGCCCTCACTCAAGCAAACAATGGCCATCCTTCAGTGTGGGTGTATATTTCATGCATTTGTGTTTGAATGTGTGCTTGAAAGCTGAATCTGAAATTATTTTTGTTATTGCACTGTTGATTGTAATATGAAATGGGCTGATATAGAATCGTTGTTTTTTTTGTTTTCTTATTTTAATGTTCTTTGGTGGTCAGACATATTTTCACTGTGTGCCAGACCAAAAAGAGCTTTTGGAGTGAATCTTTAGAGCTGTAGCTCACTCTACTCTTGATGAGTCAGTTTCTTCTGCTTTCAGCATAAAATGTTGCATCAGGAGCAGCATACTGTTGTTTATGCATTAGTTTCTTCTGCTTTTCTCATCATTAATAAAGATGAGGAAGTCTGATTGTGAAAAAAAACCAACATTGTGATTTAAGAAGACATGCCTAAACCCATTCCCGAGTCTCTTTAGTGCTTCAGGCGATTGTCACAATCCAGTAGTGAAATTGCTTGTCAAAAAGCACTTACTGAAGTTTA
Source organism: Epinephelus awoara (assembly GCA_035609425.1). Classification (NCBI taxonomy): domain Eukaryota; kingdom Metazoa; phylum Chordata; class Actinopteri; order Perciformes; family Serranidae; genus Epinephelus; species Epinephelus awoara. Next base: position 28,630,190 of record CM069312.1, read on the forward strand.
GAGGTTATATCAAAGACAGATATGGCATGAGGTTAGTTATTTTTAAGAATGTACAAATTCTAAATTGACATTTCTAAGACTCTCTTCACACAGACTCTATATAGATCAAACCAGTTTTCCATTTCTTTCCATTGATCTAAGGCAAAATGCATGTTCTGTTAATACAAATTAAGTTAATTGATTCTTTCTGAAGTCAAACTCGCCCACTGTGCTTCCACGAGTTAGCTAATGTCAGCTAAAATAAAGTTACTGAAGAAGAGAAAATTGAACCATCAGTGAAGCACCAGACTCATTGCATTATAGAGGTGTAACACCAAGCGACCAACTGTATGTGTTAACTCACAAAAAATGTCTTTGTAGTTGTGACAAATCATTCAAATTTGCATAATTTTCTGTTCAAAATTGCTTTTTCACAACCATTTATACTCCTAATATGCATTGTATATAGCTGCAAACGAAATGTACAAATATAAAACAAAAAGTGGAATTGTTCCCCCTGGCTCCCTGGCTAAGTGTGACCTGCAACAGACGCTGTATATGCTTATGTTCCCCAACACACACACACACACATATATTCTCACTGACTCATTAATTGGTGCTGGTTATTTATATTATTGTGACATAATTATTATGAATGCAGTCCATCTGATGCTCGTTTTGTTTATGTTTTCACTGTTTCATCACCACTACAAATGCAACTAGCCAGTATCTCACTATCACTATCCTCATTCATTAAGAAGCTACAAAATACAGTTAACCACAACTCTGAAAAGCTAGAAATCAGAGCAGAAGTACAGGGAGTTGTTGCATAGAGATGATACTCCATCTCATCTAGTTGCATTAGTGTGAACGGGCAGGTTTATGGAATGTTGCAGAATGGGGCATTGCAAGTAGTTGCCTGTTCTCGTCAACTCGTCTCGTCACGAATCTTTGGTCTAAACTGGGCTTTAAGCCTTACCAGTAGCCAGAAATGCCTTCTGCTCTATGCTTTTGCCACACGATTTTGTGAAGGACTTGAGGCCCCTACCTGTCGTGATCGTGGGTTTGACTTCCTGTCTTTGTGTGTTTCTCGCCTGTTTTCTGTCACACTTGTCTCGTTTGTCTTTCCCTTCACACTTGTTCTGTATTAGTCTTGTTTGCTCCACCCTAGTATTCCCCTCCACACCCTTGTTGTTAGCCGATCTCCATTTCCCTCCTTTTGCCCATGTCTTTCTAAACCAGCTGTGTCTTGTTCTTGTGATTTGTTTTCTGTGTATATTTACCTGTGTGTTTCCCTTTGTTTTTTGTCAGTTCATCCTGTGATCATCCCTGCATTGTTCCTGTGCTCGTACCTGTGTTCTTGATGTCGTCCATGCTGCATATCCTGCCTAATATTTTGTGTTTGGATTTTTTTTTACCTGAGATCCTCGCATTTTTCCCAGTTGGTTTTCAGTTTATTTTTTGCTCTACTTTCATTTGGACTTCCAGTAACGTGCTGTTTCTGTATTAAAGCTTGCTTATTGTTAAAACCTCAACTGGCCCGTTAGTCTGCATTTGGGTTCTCCTTTAACTGACACGTGACACTACCTAGTTTTTAGAGGTTTAGCAGAAGCGGGGGTCAGTGATGATGGTACAAAATGGTCAATAAAACAGGTTTTTTAACAATTGTAAATCACCGCAACCATGAGAGGTTCTCGAGCATACGGCAATTAATGTGCACACAAAATATAAGGCTAATTGGCCCAGCAGTGTGTGAGATTATCTGTGGAAAGACCATACACACACACACGCACGTGCAAACACACGATCAAACGCATGATCCCGTCTAGGATTACACCTGGAAGAAGTAATAACATAGAATTTTATAGAATAATATTGTTTATAGAATAGGAAGAAGCCCAGATTAATGTTTAATTATTTTGATGTGTCCATGAAAAGAAACAAGACGGCTATTAACAAATGTCTGCCATTTGCTTTAAGTTGCACACAGTGCCAAGCTTGAACATGAGAACATTAGTTAAATGTATCACCTGTTGTACATCTTTAAGCTTTATCCTGCGCTTTATAATTACTGTGGTTAAAACTGAGGAAAAGGTATTGTGGTTGAATCTTGCTGAATGTCTGAATTTTGCTCTCAAAGCTATCTGCACCATCTGTGTTGTAAGCCCATAGTCATGCTGCTTTGGGTACCTCTGTAGCAGCTCCTATTCACACAATCAGCTGAATTTATTCTGATACTGAAGAAAAAGTCTAAATTTGCCCCCTCACTGGAGTGCAATCTTGTGTTTTATTTTCCTGTAGTTAATGTGCCTCACTCTCACTTAATCAGGCATGTTGATTAAGTCTCTAATTTGAAGCGGTGGAAAGGAGGAGTAGATGGAGTGGGTGGGTGGGTGGATGTGTGTGTGTGTGTGTTGTACATGATATCAGCCAGTCACTGCAGAGGATTACAGTGTCTTCAGAGAACATTTCTGTTTTACATTACTTCATTAGGCTCCCTTTGATAACCTTTCATTTCATATTATTAGTTTTCATTTAATCCCGGCCCCTGTCTAAGCTGCTGTTTGCAATGTACTGCATGATGGCAGAAGCCTGTGGAGAGACAACTCCACTACAAGTGTAGGGCTGCGTAATTAAGCAATAAGCCACAAGAGGCCGAGCTTTACAGTGATTTTTGAACAGCTGCTGTGAGATGTGTTGTCAGGCACGACTTGTTAGCTGTACTTGAAACAGTGTAAAGTACACTTTTTATTGATTTACTGCCATCAAAAAATAGGGTTCTAAAATTAGTAGATTTAAATCCATCTCTATATATTTTCATTGTTAGTGCCAGAGTCCACCATCCCCACTTGAGATTCCAATTACCTACCTACACAAAAGAGACTCACAGGAAAGTATGCAGTATGTTATTTCATTAATATCGGCCTCACTGTTAACTGTTCACTTACAGCTGTATCACAGTTTTTGGTTACTTCTAATCCAAACCAAACATGTACTATTACTCCTGCTACCACATTAAATTATGCATGTATTTGTTAATGAGTTTGTTTATCAGAAATCTACAAAACAAGACAATGTGAATTTGTTTGGCTGCACTGTAAACAGAGAACACTTACTCCTCTGTTGTTTTTCTGACACTGATATCGACATCAAGAAGCGTTTACTGCGGTACAGTATTTATTAACCGCCAGTGTTGCCAAATCAACCAGGACTTAAAGGTCCAGTATGTAGGATTTAGGGGGATATCTATTGGCACAATTGGAGCATAATATTCATAACTTTTTTTTTATTCATAACTTTTTTTTTTCATTAGTTTAAAATTAGCTAAGACGAAGTATTTATGTGTTTTTGGTACATTTTAAAGAGCCGTTCCTTTATACCAACATACGGAGCTGGTCCTCCTCCATTGAATCCGCCATGTTGTTTCTACAATAGCCTAGAACAGACAAACCAAACACTGGCTCTGTAGGGCCATTCGAGTTTTCGCGTCAACCAGTGTAGTTCTCCTACACACTTGGCACACGGGACAAGTTTAAGTTAGTTGCAATCTGCAACCTCACCGCTAGATGCCACTAAATGCTTCACACTAGCACTTTATATCTTAAAAACTATAACTTAAACTAACTCTCCTTTAGCCAGGACATATAATTAGGTAATAACATTTTTCTTGGTTCCAGTGTATTTAATGTAAAACATACAGAAAGAGTTGTGCATTTTTACCAACAACTTTGCTGATCAAAAGTGAGGACAGAATCTGTGTGTTTTACTCTAAAGCACATTCCTCTGTTTTAACAAAGAAAAAACACAACAGGCCTGGCAGTAATCAGCAGTGAATACAGTGAAGTTCATCACTGCTCATATTTGCCTTTTAACCAGCACCACCTCCACCCCAGAATCTGCCCATAGGCTTTAATTCTAGTTTTCTTTGAGGGGGATGGGTATTTGTTACTGTAGCTCTTCATTTCCTCCCTGTGCATGCATTCGTAATTGTATACTGTGGGAAATGACGAGGTCGGAGTCTAGACACCTAACATTAGCTGTTCATAACTCTGTATTCATATATTAATAGATCTGTTCAAGTTGGCTGACTGAGGTTTCAGGACATCACATATGTTGGTTGAAAGCTGCAATTTCCTAGATGCCCAATAAAGCCACCCTATTATGCATTAATGGTCCAAGCCTGTCATCTTTTGTTCATAGTCTGGCATAATTGAAATGGCAGGCTTTTAAATTCCCATCAGTTGTCTCCAAAAATGTTTGTCTCACGCCTAGCTCATTATGAGCTGCATCCCAGACAATATACAGATATTAACGAAGGACCTGTGTGACATTAAGTCAAAGTTCTGCTGCAGAAAAAGATGATTTGATTGCCACAGAAAGTATCGGTGTTCAGATGAAGCAATTAATTGCATTGTTTTGCTCCTCTTTTCTACCTTAAATTATAGCCCCTTCAAATGTTTTCAAAGAAAAAAAATGAGCGCTCACACTCTCCCTTAAAACAATAACAAGCTGGTGTGTTCCTCCTCTCAGTTAAAACCGGCCACTGGAAAGCATTTAGTGTCACTTGTGTATAAATGGATTATGTTTTCCAGATACTATAAAAGTGGATATGAGGGCTCACTACCAATGTTTTGCATTGCTGGCTTTCTGTCTGCTGAAACTGAAATTTTAACAAGGGTTTGTCAAAAGACCAGTAATGATATAGATATCAATATTCATGATCTCTATGAATTTGAAATTGATTTGGTTTAAGTAACGTTCTCTCCTCCTCCGCCTTCTGGCAAATGGTAGATCTGTTTACTGCTGATAATCTTATCATATTCAAATCTCCCTCATCAACCTGTCCCTGCAAATCTTCATCTCTCTCTTATTGATCATCCATGTGATAATGAAAGCCAATCTAAGCAATCAACCGTCTTGTCTGCAGGGCTAAAGATCCGCGAGGTGATGATCAACGTGTCACGTCAGCAGGTGGAGGACTTCCATGGCCCGGAGGATTACTGGTGCCTGTGTGTCGCCTGGAGTCACCTGGGAACCTCCAAGAGCCGCAAGGCAACTGTCCGGATTGCCTGTAAGCAACATGTCACTTTGATACTGACTGACCTTATTGTCCCTGAAAAGGTTATTCCTCAAACTGGTGGCATGATGTCGTAGAAGCCGTCATTCTTTTCCATGTTCATGTATGTGAGCGGAAGAAGGTCACACATGTACAAATTCCCCCTCACGTTGTTGTAGTTGTTCTTTAATACAGGTTGTTTATTCTCTTCCCTAGACCTGAGGAAGAACTTTGAGCAGGACCCCCAAGGCACCGAGGTGCCTCTGAATGGCATGATTGTGTTGCACTGTCGTCCCCCAGAGGGAGTGCCTGTGGCTGAGGTGAGGGCTTCTTGCACTTCAAATAACGAACATTTTCTCCTGTGTTGCCTGGAGAGGAGCAGTCATCCGTCTGGTTTACTTGCAGTGTAACTCTATATTCATGATACAATGTTTTGTTACTCTCCAGCCACAGACACATATGCGCTTTTTCCTTCAGTTTAGTATGAGCCAGAGCTGCAGTTGATGAGCTGAAGCTGCCGTTTGTTTAGTTTCTCAGGCTCACTCTGTTCAAGGCAGAGAGATCATTCACATACTGGGAGTAATATCTATCCATGTGCATCGCTATGTTCTCTGGTAAAAGGATGTACGGCTATAACTTATTTAGATGTCATGTATTCATTTCACTCTCACTATCATTCCCTCTCCCCCTCCTTGGAGTGTGTGTGTGTGTGTGTGTGTGTGTGTGTGTGTGTGTGTGTGTGTGTGTGTGTGTGTGTGTGCGTGTGTCTGAAAGAGAGAGCCTGCCGTTTCCATTTTAATTTTTACTATGAATATGAAATGAGGCTCTTGCGGACAGTCCTGTTGAGTGGTGTGTGTTGTGCTGCGCTCTGATGTTGTGCGCCTTCATGTGAAGGCTCAGCAGGCAGATGTGTCAATATCAAAGCCTGTGTGCCCAAGCATCTGAAGCTTTGCATTTACTTAAAGGCACAGTCCACGATCCATACGTAAACAAAGTGACAGCCCTTCCAGCACATTTCAAAGCACAGGACTAGAACCCTGCTACTTTTCCCAAATTGACTGACAGGTCTTTTCATCCACTGACTCGTAAGTTATGAATCTTTTATGGTGCTAATAGTAAAAGCTTTGTTTACAGTCTGTGATGTTTGTACACAGCAGCAAAACAGACATGTTTAGATTCTTAAATATGATCAGCTGAAAATTATTGATGTTTCATCTATAAGATAAACCTTTTAATTACATTCAGCGCAGCCTGATTGATAACGGCAGTGATCCTTTTTCCTGAGTTTGGCTCTTTTCCAGCACATTGGCTTATGAAACAATGATGAGGTTAAAGAGCTGACTTGCACTTTAAAACCTCAATAAGTGATTACAGGGAAAAGTCTACATCACATTTTCCTGCCATTAATCATAAATTCACACATGGAATAGGTGCATTTCCGCTACTGTAAAAGTAACACTCATTTTGTGTCTTACTTTGTTTCAAATAGTTTACACTGCAGAATCTATAGCGAGGAAAAATGTGATGCTACAAAGTAAGATGTTTCCATTTTTAGTTATTTGTATTCTGACAAAATGACTGAAAAAGAGAAAGAAACAAACCACAGGGTCATGTCAGACTAACACACTTAAAGGTTGACTGTCCAACTGAGTATGCAAAAATTGAACAAGCACAAATAAGCCTGCCATGCACACCTGGCAGGTCATTACTGCCAGTGGTGCAGTGGAAGGTATACCCACCTCTTTGTCTCACTGTTTACAGTATCAGCCAAAAAACTATTGGGATATGGAAAATACTTTGGGAACAAGGTGACAAGCTCATGACAGATTTATTTATACGATCATCTGCTCCAGGTACACTACTGCACGTGTTTACATTATGTAGCTGACACTGCTACATGTTCACTTCAGGGAAACATTAGGGCTGGGAATCACCAGAGGATCCATGATATGATATTATCATGATACAATATTATTACGATTTTAAAATATGTTGTGATATAGTGAGTAATATGATAAAATAAATTGGTATTTATTACCTTTTTTCAACTATGAATTATGTCCCCAAAGGAAACTTTGTCAACATCTGTTTTATCAAAAACATTTTCAGTCTGTTCATCACACTTCAGCCATTTTTGCAGCAGCAGCAAAATGTGGACTGAGAACGCAATTGATTACATTATTCTAGTAGTTTAATTTGTATTCATCATATTAATAATTTATATAATGATGATGATGCAATAATGCCACACAAAAATACTGCAATACTATGCTGTATCAGTTTTTTTCTCCACCCCTAAAGGAAACCCCTGGGAAGAAAGTGTTGCGATTCTCCCTTACAGTCATTCTCTGGCTGCAATGATGGTGCAGTGACAGCAAGGTGCGGAAGACTCGAACGATGACCAGTCAGAGCAGAGAGGGATATTTTGGAATGATGGATTAAAAACACAGGCACTAAAATGGAGCGTCCTCAGACAGCATGTGAATACAGGTGTTCCAGCACAGACAGTATGAGGAAAATAAGGTGTTTTTTTGAAGATTAAAGCGTGTAAACATGTTCTAGTAGAAACCGTATTTAGAAGTAGGAGCCTAAAATGAGAATATTGGGTCCTCTTTTAATTCAAGCTGAAAGTCAACACTTGTTAGTAAACATGTACCTAAAGGATATAGCCCACACATGTCCTCCAGCTGGCTGCATTGTTTGTTCTGTATTTTCGTGTCAATAAACGTTGATTGCAAGACAAAAGTAGATAAGGGCTTTAAGACTCCTTAAAGATGACCATGCACTCCTTCCACAGCACACATAGCGCACGTTAAACTGGGTGTGTTGCTTCTGGGTGTGTGTGTGTGTGTGTGTGTGTGTGTGTGTGTGTGTGTGTGTGTGTGTGTGTGTGTGTGTGTGTGTGTGTGTGTGTGTGTGATGAATGATTCAGCTCTCACAAATGGAGCATCGGTGTACCACGAGTCTCCCCCATGCATTGTGGTCATCAAATAGGCAACGGCTCATGCATTCATTAATGTGACTCTGGCTAACAAAGAGAATGGTAATAGTAAATAATGCAGGGACAAATCCAGCTCCCTCCAGTATGACTTGCTCCGTGAAAAAAAAATACTCGCATCAAGAGTTGGGGATGTGACTGTACTTCTCGTTTCATGACTTAAGGCATTGCTGAAAGGTTAAAGCCTTTTTTTGTAACCAGCGCTGTGAAATTTGGCTCAGAGAGAAGCTGTAGCTCAGCTACAGTTTGAGTTTAAGGAATTGAGGTCATGGTGCAGTGTGTTCTGTTGAACCCTATGTGTATTCCGAGGCATATTTATTTTGGTCATGACATTCATTTGAATGTTTCATATTCCTGCAATTTGTAACGGATCCTGATGGTAATTAATACTTTAACAGTTGCAGTAATTGCTTAGTTGACCTGATGCAAATGAAATGACTTCCAACTTTGCATGCTGTTTTAAGACATAAACGCTGTACAGCCGACTTTACAGCTTGAAATCCCCTTATGTCGCCGCTCTCTTCGTGTTCTCAGAGGCAACACTAACAGCAAGAGAGAGGGAAGAACTTTATCCGCATCTCGCTGTAACTAAGCCACCCGGGACTTTACTGGGCTGCTGTGTAGGATGTTAATGAAAATCAGAGAATGCCATATTATCTGTCCCAGCAGTGATAGAGGCAATAATCTGTGCACGCTGTAAGTCCGACCACAGAGAATGTATCATCGTAAAACAGCTTAAGTCCGCTTCAGTTTATTGGTGACAAGAGTCAAGATGGCCAAATCTTTTCTCTTGGCTCCACTTTTTATAGACAGGGAGCAGTTTAGAATACAGATTATATGCACTGTGATGTTGAAGTTATTACATTATTGGTTCTGTTTAGGGCATGATAATCACATAATCATTTTTCTGAAGGCCAAGCTGAAATTAAAATCCCCTTTTGCTAAGGAGTCAATATATACTGGATGTGCTCAGTATTAGTTTTTGGACTTGTGTACTTATTTGGTCAGAATGTAATCGCCAAACAGAAGCCAGAGCCCTGAGGTCACAGGACGACCTGCTGCTGTATTGACACAGTGGTCACTGTTCATCACAACAACTGGACACATGAAAGACCACTGTGGGATATGTGGGAGCTGCCTTAGCGGATGCTGAAATAACAAACAAAGAAGTAGAACCCAGTGCAGCGGTAGGCAGCTCTGGAGCCACAGAGCTGCAGGCTGCCTACCACATCATTGTTGTAGGCCTAAAGAAATTCTTACATTCACTAGTTTTTAAAATGTGTAGCCTATACACAGAATTAAAAACATGTTGTCAACTATGTCTATGGCCTGGCACCTTTACCTCTAAACGTTGCTCGGGTTATGTCTAAATGAACCTCAGTAGTGCTGCCTAGTCTTGAATCTCCTTATCAAGGCTAGCTACAAATCCAAAAATTTAAAAGTCTCAGAGGAAAATGGAGACATTAATAAGGGGTGGACAGAAACTCTGACCAAATGTTTATAAGTAGCCCAGTGCTGACGAGCCACCTTGTGCTAAAACATATGAATGCTCCATTTAGACCTATTGGTAATGTTGATAGGCTATTTTAGACACAATAGTATCATAGGACTCACATGTTTTGTGGCTCCAGACTGTTTTTTTTTTTTGTTTTGTTTTGTTCTGGTTTTTCTGTTTTTTGGTCAAAAATGGCTCTTTTGATTGTAAAGGTTGCTGACCCCTGACCTAGTGGGAAACAGTTCTAATGTTAGCAAGTCAGGCCACTTCCAGCATTGAAGCTAATTAGTCATGCTGAGTTTTCTAGGTTCCACTTTCTAAGAGGAATATGTAGGCTACTAATCAGTATGATGGGTCCTTCCAAATGTTGAATGTTTTATAGGGTAGGGCTGTCCCAAATACTGTGTGTTGTTTATGTAATTTCTCAAAGTTTCTGTGTTTTATGCATGTTTGTATTCCCAAGGTTCAGTTGAACAAGGTCCTGTCTGTGCATTTTTTGTGACACTGTAACAGATTGTGACATTTTTTCTTACTGTGAGTGCATTTCTCATATGAGCAAAAATGCTCATAATAGCCTAATATGTTCTGAATCTGAGACAACACCTGAAAAAGCACTGTGCAGTCCACAAACAGCATACCTTCAATAACTTTAAGATTTGAAATTTATGTTTATAATTACTAAGACCCAGTTTTTCTGTTACACAGGTTAGATGCAGCACTGGAGGTGTGTCTCCAGAGCCTTTCAGAGCCAACAAACTCACATCGATACTAACAGCTTGACAGCAGTTAAACCCGTTAATAACCATTAGATAACATTAGCTGTGTGATACTAACAGTTGGCCCTGTCACTGTGTGACAGTGACATAAGATTTTACCCATTTTAGACAGTGTTTTTTTTTTTAAAAAGACAATATGTGGGCAGTCAGTGTTGTTATCGTGGCATGATATAAATGAAAAAAAAAAAATTCAAATCCCAAAACTGAAAACTGAATATCTACTAGTATAGGGACAGGTGTCAGATCACTAACAGTGGGGGGAGAAAAAATCTGGTATCACCGTCACAACTGCTGTCTGCTGAAACGCCCACTCAGAGGCCTAAAGCTTAGACACAGTTTTCAAAAATATGTCAAAAAACAGTTTTGTACTCTATTGTAAAATGTGAGCTATGCAGAGGAGTTATAGTATTGTGTTGTTTACTTTCACCAAACGACTAAAGCAGTGGTGTACAAACACCAAACGTTATGGGGAATAACGGGAAGTTCAGTTTGACTTGAAAACAAAGTCTACTGAAATCACAATCCTTGGAGGTTAAGAATCATGGCTGTAATGATGACAGCATAATTAATGTAGCTCAAAGAAAACAATTACAGCACCACCAGGGAACATGACTGTCACAGAAAATTACACTTTTTTTATTTACTACTCGAGATTTTATAGCTTTACAAAATGACACTACACATCTCAAGCTTAGTTGTCATTATGGAATATTATTAAAAAAATGTAATACTGATGACTGATTAAGCTCAGCTGCTGAAAGCTCAAGCAATCAGTATAGGGGCTGTTTGAAATTCCCAAACACATAAAAACACATTTAAAATACATGTAGGTGTTGTAAATATTAACTGAAGCATGACTCCTATTTTTAGGCCTCAAATTTATTAAATAAGCATTTTAGGAGGTATTTGTCACAACCAGGAAAGTAATTACTTTATCCAGTCTGACTGTTGGAGAGAACCGTCAAACATCTATTATACAGTCTACTTAAAATGACATCCAAGCAAACAGCTGTTGAGCCTTGCCAGCTCTGAACAAGTGAAGTGAAAACTGTGGCTGCTGTTGTGAGGGTAAAAGTTTACTGGTGGAGAGGAAAAAAAAGCTCTCCAATAACTTTATAAAAAAACTGTTTTACAATCATTAGCCTCACATTAACCGCCCAAGTATTCTATACCAAGTGTAATTAATCATCAAGCCTCTCATCCAAAGTCATTTGAAGTACTTAAAATGTAATTATTCAGTGATGAACATAACATTTCCAGAGACGGTGCGGAGATAAACCAAGGACACAACAAGGGTTTAGCCACCCCCGCCTCTAGAATATGCTGCTGTCAGATTTGGAGGGCTCATTTGTTTAATGTGATTTCATGAAAGTCATTGTTGCATTGAGAAAAGGCCATACATGACTGAGGGAAGGCGGAGAGGGTGCAGGAATGAGGGAAGTGAGAGGAGGAAGGGCGCTTGTTAATGAAACTCAACCTTAATTGAATCAGATGGAACAAAACCTACTGCAATGCTTTGTAATCGTCTTCATGTCGCTTTCACTTCCCATTGAAACGATTGTAAATGTAGGTCATTACATTTGCTTTCAGAATAATTGAGTGTTTAGGCCTGATACAGGGAGGATCTGGAATGACTTGAACTGGACATACTTTTTTGGGGTGTCAAGTTTAAGATGATACCTATCTGCACTCACACACAGATTGCTCCAGGCCTTTGGCTCTCTCATCTCACCCTCTTCAAACAGCTTGAAGCTATCAGAAAAATGATACTCTGCTACATGCTTCATGGAGCCCCTGCTGACCATTTGATGCTGCTTTCAATATGTATAATGAGTTTATTTCATTTGCTCTCTCTCCTCCAGCTGGAAGTGATCTGTTACTAAATAAGATGAAAGTTACAAAGAAAACTTTTAGAGGGACAGTGTGGATCGGTTTTCATTAGCTTCGGTTTAAATTAGCTGCTGTTTAATGGTCAACACGGTGACCTTGACACCGCGTAGCCCTGCCACCAGCAGACTGCCGTAAGGCTCAGCCGGCTGGGTTAGGTGTGGTGTAGTGGTTGCTGCTATCTAAGTGGAACAAATTTGCCAATTAAGCAAATCCGTTTCCTGTCCTCCCCAGGCACTGGCTTATCAGGCTCATTTGAGTCTGTCCTGTCCCTGCCTTCTCATCAGCATGTGCATCTCTCTATCGCTTTACCCCAAAGGGGAGACTCTAGGACTGACACAGAATGCAAATCGCACTCTGGGTTTGTACGCTTCCTACAGTGAACACTGGAAAACACTAAAGGAGGGGCAGAGTGAGAGGGATAAATCAAAGTAAAAACATGAGACAGAAAAACCAACCAGCACAAGACGATTATTTTAATTTACTTTAGCGTAAGAATTCCCTGAGATAAGGGCCCTGGCAAAAGAACAGGCGCCACCAAAGAGAATTCACATATATTCCACTCCTACGATCACAGAGAGACTAAAGGAACAATTATGTGGTCAGTTACACTGAAGAAGACAACAACTGTGGCTGCTACACATTTCCTTTTCTGTTTATTTGACTTCACTTTTACAAATGCCTTTATAGTTTTGGTGGTAGTGGTGGAACGCAACTAAATAAATGTGCTCAATTACCATACTCAACTAAAATTTTGAGGTACTTGATGGTACATTTTATGTTACTTTATACTTCTACTCCACTACATTGCAGAAGGATATATATAACACTTTGTTACTTTGCAGATTCAGATTATTAATGGTAAAAGGTACATGGACCTGCAGTTGTTCAGTGCCTTTCTAATCTCCTGACTACTCAAAGCACTTTTACAATACATGTCACATTCACCCATTCATACACTGGTGGCTGCGGCTACCATAGAAGGTGCCACCTGCTACTCAGTTTAAAGAAACTTTGGAGCAGTTTGGGGTTTAGTATCTTGCCCAAGGCAGACTGGCATGCAGACTGGAGGAGCTGCGGATCGAATTGCTGATTTTCTGGTTAGTGGACAACCCACTCTAGCTCCTGAACCACAGCTGCCCACCTTTTTTTTTTTTTTTTTTAACAAAAAAGGATATTTATTAATTTATACATTAATTATATTCGGTCACTTTTAGTTTAAGCCAGTTGATCCAAATCCTCCAGCTCAACATTCAACCTCACACACCAGCTGAGCAACTCTGTCGCCTTTTTCCACACCAAATGTGTCCTTGCTGTAGTTGAGTAGCACAACTCCCACATCTCCCCTATAGTCTTCATCTACAGCCCCAGCACCAACGTCAATGAAGTGTCTTACTGCCAGTCCAGATCTTGGTGTAACTCTCCCATGGCAGCCATGCAGAACTGCTATCTCGGACGTCTGTCTTCTCAATGGTCTTATCCATAGGACCAATGGTGTAATCATATGCATTGTAGAGATCATACACCACTGCTTTAGTCGAACCTCTGGTAGGTGTTGTGGCATGCTCAGAAAGTTTGAGGACAAGTCTGTTTCTACAGGCTTTAACTCTGTCCTTGCTCTGTTTGATTGCAGATGCATCTGTAACTTCTAGGGCAGGTATGTTGCCAAAGGTTTTACAGTTAAAGACCGAGTGCACTAAACAATCTATAAGGACTAAAGGCTAAATATAAACTATTGCAAGGTTAAAATCCTATCAAGCTTCTGCTCCAGTTCCTTGGTAGTCCAGCTTTTTAAAGATGAATTTCCTGCATTGGAAGTTGCACCAGATTAGAACCTCCCCAACTGTGTAGTACAAAATATAAATCAGTGAATGAATGATGATGTTTTGAAATAATTGAAGCTACCCATAAATACATACAGTACCTAAAATTAGGCCAGACTTTTCCAGCTGCAACATTAGCCATGATTGCACATTAATGCATCAATAGTCATTAGCAACTAATACGATAAATCTATTATTCTGAGATGTGCCAGTCTGCATAATGAGTACTTTTATTTTTGGTATTTGAAGTCTAAATTGATGTTAATACTTTTGTACATCTAATTAAGTAAGATTTTGAATACAGGAATTTAATTTGTAACAGTATTTCCATACTGTGGTATTGCTACTTTTAATTTAGTGAAAGATCTGAGTGCTGTTTCCAACTCTGTTCCTGATTAGGGGGATTTGTGTGAGCTTCTCGCTTCTTTAAACACATTTTTACACTATTTCCCATTCATTCATGAATTTCAAATCAAAATTAGTATTTTTCCATTTACTGAAGTGTTTTAAATGTGTTATCAGAACCAAAACACAGGCCAAAACCCTTCATCCATACAGCGCAGCCAGTTGTGGGACAGAGAGCGTCACAAACACGTTGCATCTTAAACACTTCAACAGTATTGCAGAGAGGTGACTGAGTGATCCTTAGTGAAGGGCAGATCCATATCACAGTAATCGATACTTCCACACTCAGACCTGGCTCAGTTGTTATCGATACCAACTAAAAAGGATTGATTAGAGAGTTGCTGTCTTTTTAAGTGCGGTTGCAAGGTTCTGGCAGACATAAAATGCACTGAAATAGTGCATGTTTGTGCAACTGAACAGACTCTGGTGACACAAGAATCCCAGAAGTCCACACCACAGCCGTCTCCCTTTAGTCTGTTTTTGTAAACATTGCAGTTAGTCACTGATTTTGAGTAGATCTGTGAAATGGCTTGTTTGTATTATTTCTTATTACATTGATTGCTGGTAATTGGTACATTTATTTTATAATACAGTAAAAGTACAGTGGCTTTATCTGACTTTTATTATTACATTTACATTATTATGTCAGAATTGTTTTCAGAAATTAGTGTGAATTGTCAGCTGCTCATAATGATATTGCATGGTTCACTTTTTAAATTTTAAATAAAAAAAACCCCAAATAATTATGGCGAAAACATAGTTTTTTCCAACACTAGAATTAAGATAAAAATATTCACAAACAAAAAAACACGTATGGTCGGTGATAAGTAGTGTTTAACTTTTGATTGAACACTAAATTAAAACCCTTGGCGCACACTGCAGCACAATCAAACAGATTCGCAACTCGGAGCATCAGAAGTGTCTCTGACACCAGACTCAGAGCGGACTGGTGGAACTGGAAAATGCATATTAGGCCTACTAGTTACTACTTACGTTTTTCAAGTGATTTCCCAAATTTGTTGTCGAGTTGTGATATGCCAGTTGCTTTTGGCAACTGACACTCTGCTTTCTGGGGGTTGTCGGGGCATATTTTAAAGTGCAACCACACATCTGATGACCTCTTGGACATGTCTGCCAGTTCTGAGTGCGCTCGTTATCCGTATGGGACTGGTGGGGGTTAGTGTTGCATTTAAGGCCTCCCCCCAAAAAACGGGGAAAAAAGCGCCGAAGCTTCGATTTTATGTTTTTTTCACAATCAAATCCCGTGCCATCGAACAAAGCTTCGAAGCTTCGCATTTTTTGGGTCAGCCCTATATTTTTCACTCACTATTGTAAATCTATGAACTCAAAATTAGTAGTGTTGGCTGTGATATGTATAAAAAAATCACAGGTGGAAGAGGTGTTCAGATATTCTACTAAAATAAACCGTGTACTCACTCTGCAATTCTGTCTCGATTTATGGCACAAAGGAAGAGCGTTTTTGTGTGTATGAAAGATGAAAAAGTAAACCTTTTGTTTACGCTGCATTTAGCTGAACTTTCAGTGCCCTTTGTATCGTGCTTCACAGCTGTATCACTCTCAGAACAGCCTAATTAAGCCTTAAAGTAGGAGATAATATCTCCTACATAGGAGATAACACCCCGTGCATGGGAGATAATACCTTGTATGTAGGAGTTAAACTTGAATTTTGGCCAACACTGCCTGCAGAAAAGATGCTTTGCACTTTGCCTCTAAGAGCTTCCATTCTTAATCCATAATGATACATTAGTAGATTATATTTTCTATTGATAATCTAAATCTACAAAGAATCAAACAACTAAAGCTCCTACATAAATGTATAGGAGTAAAAAACAGTAAATGTACTGACAGATGGAGAGGCAGAGTGGCATGTCAGAGGGCTCTGCAATGTGTTCCAGTCACTTTGCAGTTGGTTGCCATAATGGTGAGCAAATGTCACATCCTTTTTTGGCAAATGGTGAAGTAATGATGATGATAATATAATGTAATGATGAATGACCAGTTCACTTTGTATGTGAGAGGTACTTTCTGGTGTAAATCTGTGGTGATGATACTGACCCCATTAAGCAGAGTGGGTACCATGACATGACTGATCTATAATAAGTACAGTTTATTTGTCTTTATCATGAAGACAATTGTGTTTCCAGTATCAGTTACATCCATTCATAAATGGCAGGCCACAGCAATCTCTGGCCTCATGTTACCCCAACTATGACAGTATTTTGCCGTCTGATAGTAAACAACCTAAAAAGTTTTGATTGTTGGCCATGAGCTTATCGTCAAGTGTTATGTTGGCATACTCTGCATCAGATGCCACCAACGGGGATTGTCAATATAGGATCAGGGCTTGAGCCATTTAGAGAGAGATACAAAACAGCAAGAGAGGAGGCAGGCTTGTCACAGATGCCACTTTAGTAACAGCCTAGTGTCTATACTGTACCTGGAGAATGATACTTTGATTGTGTTCCTTTACTGTAATTTGTAATGTGTGTAACATTATCTGCAGGGGCTGGACAACCCTGCACCTACCAACATTATATAGGGTTATCATGCAGCATGTGTGCAGGTGTGTACCCTGCACACAAATTGGTCTATCTGTAAGAAAAAAATGAATACACACCAATGACATCGCACTGTCTCTATGGAAAATTGTAAATGGGAAAATAACACTTCTCTGCATTGCTTTAATAACTTATTAATAATGCAAAATAGACAATAGAAGTGCATTTGTCCAGCTCATTATTTTTACTTACTACATCAGCATAGAAGTAAGATTTGTCATTGAAAGAAATGTTTATAATGTAATACAGTGTAGCACATCTCTGTATTTCTTGCTTTAGGCAATGCATGTAGTTTTACTCAGTGTTTCCTGAGGTGACATTATTATCCACTAACTGTTGAAATATATTTAATTTAATGGTTAAATCTTGGTACCTGTCAAGTTCAATTTTGGCACTGCTCTATAAACATGCATCCCATCTGAATACGCGTCGGGAGAGAACAAAGGGTTGAGGGTTAATTTTCAATTCAGTGAATTCCCCCGCATTATATTTCTCCATCACACTTGTTTATAGCCACCTGCTTCCTCCAGGAAAATAGTTTTAGTTTGTATTTTTTTTGTCCTGAAATTAATGTGTATTTTCAAGTAATTTTCAAGTCATTTGGACATAATATGCTGACTAGAGCTAGCAATTTGTGCTTGAATTGATATACAGTGTTTGTAGTTGCACAACTGACCTTATGACACTGAACTTGAATAATTATAAAAGTTCCTCTTATCTAGTAGTTGGTGACCAGGAGCTGCATCCCCTTTAAATGAATGTGACCTTTTCTCATATCTTAACAGCACATAAAGTTGCTGTGATTTAAAGGAACTCTATGCAATATTCAGAGCATTCATAAAGCAGCAATCCAGTGTTTGCTCTGTAAAAATATAGTGGAGTAATGGTGCTCTGAGCTGAGAATGAAGTCTTACGTCTTCTGTGTGTGTTGCAATATTAGCTTCTCTGTTGTGGTAGGCGGCCCAGTTGTTCATGCATGTTAGCGCATGCGAGTTTAATGTGTGTATCTACTAGCTAGCCGCTCTACACTGCACTCATATCATGGTTAATGCTAATATCGGGATACCGTCATGACAGAGGTGTAACGCCAACCCTCAGCCTTTTTGGTGGGTTTTAAATGTTTTAATTAAACCACAGTATAACTCACACGTTTCACGTCAAGAAGAGCGGAAGAGCCCTTGTTTCCGGTTGTATGCTGTTTATAGTCAGCGTGATTTTGACCAATCACGTTGGGGCCGGCTGCAGTTGTTGCCAGCTTAAATGGTCCAAAAAATCAGGGGTCTGCCCCCAGAGGCTGTATCGCCGTCTGCTGGAAGTCAGATGCCCAATACAGCGGATGAGTTTCGAAATTGCATCTTTGGGGAGGTACACGTCAGGCTATGGAGTAGGGTACACATCTACGCAGAGCCTACATCATAGGTACATCATTGATTCAAGGCAGAAGTATTAACCCGGCTGTTAGCTCTGCCAGTACTGTTGCCGTTGTTAGCACTGTTCACATTGTTAGTGCCATTCGGTGTTAGCTGCTAGTCAAGCACCTCTAGTTGAGAGCCCTGTGCAGACAACTTCTGAATATTAGATATGTTATGAATATCATATAGATCTCCTTTAAAATAGTCTGCGTGGAGTCTGCTGCTTGTACAACACCAGATAACCTGTCGTTAACTTAGAAAAATGAGCTGTTAATAATACAACAGCATCTAAAGGCTTCATGTCTCACATTGTCAGTCATTTCCTGGTGTCACATTTTCCTTGTCTGTTTTTTCCCCTGCCATGTACCAACTCTCCCTCGTAGTTTTAGATCTACCTGCAGTAACCCCTGTGCTCCCGCCTTTTCCAATCATATGTGATTCCCAACCTGCACACCTGTTCCCACTTACCCAGCAGCATATATACTGTTCCACTTCTATTCATTCCCCACCGCATCATCTATTGTGCTTCTGCTTTAGTGTTCCAGCCTTTTTCTCTGGCTGCTTGGTTTTGACTTTAGCCATTTTTTGACCTCGAGCAAACTTTTTATTTTACCAGCCTGGTCTCAAGAGTCATGCTTTTAGGGTCAAAGCTGTTTTTAAAGAGCCTTTACATCGTCTCACGCTGACATCAGAGATGCCTTTTAGGGAGAATCTTTTCGAATACTGCAGACAACACACAGGCTGTGTATAATGTGACCCTGGTAAAAAAAAAAAAAAAAAAAAAAGCAACAGTGCTCACCTCTGTCATCCTTTTGTGAAAGAGGCCGCAGTATTTGCAGAAGGGGTGATGAAGCACAAACCTCCCACTTGTCAAGGTTAATTCCCCACCTCCCAGATACCAGACAGGGCGGCAGTGAATTAGAGAAGGCAAACTTTGTACAATTAGAGGAAGAACTGTAGACTTTACTCTATATTTGTAAGACTAGAAGACCTCTCTAAATAGATAAGGGCATGTGTCAGTGCATGAAGCAAAATACAAGAACATAATGTGATTGCATAAATAATCCTTTAATATGCATAAAAGCAAAATAATAATTGCTATGATTAAACCACAATATAAGTGTGAATTTTGTGATTGAAATAGAAATTTTGCACTTTTTTCCCACCCTGACAGGTTGAAACAGACTGCCTCCATAATTGAGTAGATTAATGGTGGCAGCTGTGAAGAATGTAATACAGCACTGATGGCAACATAGGGGTTGATTAGACATTGGAGGTGTGAAATAGCGAAAGGCAAAAAACTATGAAGACCTAGACGGATAGAATGACCGAAGCAGCCCACCAGTGTAGTCTTGAAAGCTCCAGAGCCAAATGATGAAAAGAGTGAAATTAAAGGCACATGATGAAAGACTTCTATGGCCATCAAAAGGAGAAAAAAACGTTTGCGACAACATGACTCCTGATTTATTGATTTCCCAGCTCAATTTTTTCATCCAGGGTGCTTCGAAAGAGCAAAGCAATCTATGAGTTTGTTGGCTGTTATTATATTCCCTTGGCAAATGGACACTCTCCACAAACACACACACACATACACACGCAAACACACTACAGTGCAACCCAGTGCACAAACACATGGAGCTCCCAGTGGGGCGGAGTTTTTAATCCTCAAATACACTGCCATAAATCAAACCCCACTCCCTCATGCCCCAGCTCGTCTCTCTCAATGAAAAGCTCAAGCCAGTGGCACATTAATAGCAATTTACAGGGCCAGCCATGCAAGGAGAGGAGCATCAACATAGCGTCTTTTATTTTGTAATTCCTTATTACTTTCACTCACTACACGGATGCTGAATTGGTAAAGAGAAGAGGATGATCAATCTTGTAATCAGAATTATCTTCTATCAGAGAAATGGCACATTTAAAATATATAAATGTATTTCAAAACACACATTCTTTGGTACTGTCTTGCTCTACATTGACTTTGTATTGCATGAAGGTGCCTCCTTGTCAATTAAGTCTGCTGGCAGGAAAATACCTCAAAGCTGCTGTGTGCTGGGGTACACTACCAACAGGGTAACTCACCCAGAACTAAGTTTTAATGCTACCAAACCAAAAACCTGAGCCTTGAAGAAGACAGAAATGCACTGGGCCGGGGTTGCCAACTATCACACTTCTGGCTTGTGACACACACATTCACCTTTAGCACCTAATAATTCTCCCCTTTTAGCGGTTAATTGTCACTTAAGAAGACAGCGGTGTTGTAATTTTCTATCGTCTTTTATATCGTCAATGAACAAAGCGAAGGCAAGATGAGACCAATCTGAGAGGTTTAACAGGGAGATATGTGGAAACAATCAATACTGACACAATGTTTTGTTTTTTTCTAATATAAAGAAAGCAATAACTTAATTTATTGCATTTGCCAAATTTACATGAGGGGACCAGTAATTAAGAATTTGTCATAGACAGTGTTTTACAAGGTTTATAAAGTTAACTCCATTAACTCAGCACCTCAAAAAAACAGAAAGTAACTGACTCCCCTAAAAGGTTTTTAGGGAAGTCAGGTACTTTCTTCCTGGGTGACAAATGAATGTATTGCAGTTACTGTACTCTTTGGATTGTGCCCCAAACACATCGAATCAACTGCACAGTAATATTGGGCTGACCCAGCATCCTCCTTCAGAAGTCACATTACACAATATTATGTGTGGCTCCAAAAAAAACCAAACAGTAAACGACTCATTCATTTTACTATATGTGAAAATCAAAACTCTGTGTGCAAATGCACTTTCTTAAACCGGACAGACAGACAGACAGCAGATGATATAGAAGTGAACAGTGCAGGCACTACACTGCATTAACTGTATGTGTGAGTGAAGGAAACCCATTTAATGATCCATTAAACTAATATCAACGTACAGTGGTGGAAGAAGTTCTGTTTTTCTTTTTTCTTTTTTTTTAAGTTAAACTAACTAACTAAAGCTGTCAAATTTAGTAGAACAATAAGAAACACAATATGTGCCTAAAGTTGCATAAAATGGAAAAGATCATGTAAAGTGCAAGTACCTTAAAAATGCACTTCAGTTTGCCTACAGTATACTTGAGTCGATGTACTTAGTTATATTGCACTGTTAACATGAATACATGTTGTTAAGTATTCTGTTTCTACTCAGCAGTTATACAAATTACTTACTAATTTTCTGTACATCACAATTCACAGTTAATTGGACAGTAAACAGTTTGAGGTGCAATTTTTCAATTTTTAAACAATTAAGACGTGTACTTTAAATGAAAAATAACTTGCCAGATGCATAAAGCATCAAAATAGATCTTGTTTATCAAAAAAAAAAAAAAAAAATCCCCACAGGGAGGATCCCCCCAACAGAGGTGCAGGCTAAGCTGCATATTTTTTTACACCCTGATGGTAAATTGAGTCCACATACAGTATGTGTACGTGATTAAATGTACGGGTAAGTAGGCACATGGCATCATAATCTCACTCCAGCCAAGTACCCAAAGTCGGCAGCCCTGCAGGATATAACTTCAGGCTAGGTTCCTTGATTAATATTTAATAAATCACAGTTATGACTGCACAAACTCTCAAGGTTTTTGCTAACTAAGCTATGCAAGGCCTAGTTTTGATCTTGGTAGGTTAAATGATGATCTTTCCCAGTGATTTGATCAAATTGTTGTAAATATGAAAGTATGTCATACAGTGTTCATGTCTACATTAAAGCCTGTTAGTTACTCATGCATATACTCTGCTGTTTTCAGGTTGAATGGCTGAAAAATGAAGAACTTCTGAACTCTGATGGTGCCGTTGATACAAGAGGTGACCACAATCTGATCATCTCAGAAGCCCGTCTCTCTGATTCCGGAAACTATACCTGTGTTGCCAGCAACATTGTGGCAAAAAGACGCAGTGCCACAGCCACTGTTGTAGTCTATGGTAAGAACTTCAGATTTATATTTTCTTATTTATCTAAAGTTAGATCTCAGCTAAAAAGACTTGACTGTCGAAGTCTTTAGATTTGCAGTACAGATGATCAAAACAATGTCAAACAGCTTTCCTGTCTGCATCAAAATATCAATTTTCACTACAAAAGTAGGCTGTCAAATTGGCACCTCAAGCAAATTCCCCAAAGTCATTAATATAAAAAGCACTGCTCAACCACAGCGTGTGGTCTTTTTTCCACACAAGAGTCTATTGAGCAGGTAATGGGCAAGTGATCCCTCATGTGTAAAAACAAGAAGACACAGGCACAATATTTACAAGAACTCAATTATTGATGGTGGAAAGGCAATGACGTGGGCTGTCACAACTCCCTGGCTTTTATCTGCCAGTGCTGAACACCTTGCACGGAACGCTTTGTATAGCTGCAGGCCAGCAGACAGTGTTTCCAGCATTTTTATAGCCCTGTAGAGAGCTCTGCAGAGACAAAGGAGAATAAGTGAAATTATAATGTCATACGAGCACCACCTCCTTTCACACCAGAGGAATACCTTGTTAATTGGAGTGTTTCTGTGCTCACTTTACTGACCTTTTCTCCTGTTATTTTTATGTTTTTAGGGGAGGACACTTAGCTGCTGCAGGATTTGATCTAATTCTTTCTGACAGCCTGTTGTTGAGGCCCATCAATCATTAATTTTCTTAATGCTAATGAAGTCTAGACAGGCTTACTACTCCCAATAGCGTCTGACAGATGTACAATGGTTGAATACTAGTATTTCTTCCTGTCGTATGACAGCAAATGAGCTGATTAGTCAATCATCCTGTAATATTTTAGGCAACAACTCAATGAAGGAAGAAGACAGAGGGGAAGTCACCATTGATCATCTTTGCAAAGACACCTCAGTCACTTTTCCTGATAAGACGTTCATTGTCACTTTTGAGTGAACCCCTGTTTTTCATGACAGAAACTATAATAGAAAGTAGGCCAGCTTCCATTCTTGCAATATCTGTTGACCACTTTCCTTTTATCCTTTGGCACCCTCAGTGAATGGAGGCTGGTCGTCGTGGACAGACTGGTCTCCCTGTAATGTACGCTGTGGTCGCGGTGTGCAGAAACGTTCTCGCACTTGCACAAATCCAGCTCCTCTCAATGGGGGAGCCTTCTGTGAGGGCATGTCGGTACAGAAGAGCACCTGCAACACGCTGTGTCCAGGTGAGCACAAGGACACATTCTTCATGCTGTCAGTGTTTGTGCATATGCTAAAAAACTTGCTTTTCCACTATTACCTAAAGTCTTTGCACTAAAACTTGCATGTTACAGTTATATATCGCTTACTGCACATCTGTTTTGTGCATGTGTTTACATACATACATGTATGCATAATACATAACTCTATATCTGCCTTGTACATTCAATAGGCAGGACGTTCTCATGCATTTTATGCATATATATCTACGAAAAATAATGTGCTGATGGGTGTAAAGAAAGAAGTAAAGAGCGAAAGTCCACATAAGTAAATAAGTTGTGCTGTTGGATGGGTCTAAGAAACACAGGACTTTCCCAAAGGTGATTGGTGTTCAGGACTGTGTGAAACCAAATGAATTCTGAATGACTTTCAGGAACATTGTCACCATGTATCTTTTCCTAAACCTAACCAATGTAACTTTATGTGAACTATCTGACTTTACATCAAGTACATAACATTATTTTACTGGGAGTTACATGCTGGGATTATTTCTTGACAGGACACAGTGACTTTCTGCAGTCTTGTCACCACCATTTCTGTGGCTGACCAGGATATAATGTGGTGCACGACCCCACGTAAAACCAATTGTTGTTTTTACACTTCAACCTTTGTACAGATTTAACAAACAAGATGTACCATATTAACCAAAAGGGCACTCAAAGAGCTCTGACCTTCGTGAAGACAGAATTCCCTATCTCGCAAAGTTGAGGATGCAATATACAACATTTAGCACATTAATGTAGTAGAAAACTGTTATTATCTATGTCCCCACTGGGTAGCTAATCGCCACAGCTCTGCACTGCACACCACCGTGTGATCAAACCCCACCGCCGACTAGGGTTTTATAACTGCAGAGCGACACAGACATGCCACCACACAAGTGTAAATGCTTGCAATGTTGTAGGCCAACAGCATGGGCTCTGTGTAGAGCAGAATTCTGCCTTCAGGCCCAACCTTCACTGTCCCCCCACCAGGTTACCTTGGTGACAGTGAGCTAACCCTCACTAACACTGTTGATCACACACCTCCATGTTTGCTTGTGACATCCAAGGTGAGAGCCGTGTGCAATCCTGGCCCAGACTATGAATGCTGTACACTGCAAAAGATTTAAAAAATGTGTATCTGCCCCATGATTTAGATCTGCTTTGATATTTGATTTATTTGGTCTATGCTGCACTTTTTCAAATTAGTAGTTTTTTTTCTGTAATCCTGCAAACAAACTGACAAACAAATACTATCAGCTACCTTTGGACAGAGCCAGGCTAGCATTTCCCCCTGCTTTTAGTTTTCATGCTAAGCTAAGTTAACCATCTGCTGGCACCAGTTTGATATTTAACCGACTAACACTTGGCAAGGAAGCAAATAAGTGTTCAAAGAACTGAAGACACCCCGTGCACAGCCGTGCCTCTCTCCTGGGTGCCAGCCGGTGAAGGATAAACCACAGTGAACCAAAAGGAAATCAAAGTTCCAGTGCCAACAGGATACTCAGGTTAACACCTGTTTTATTGACAGGTTACTTTACAAACAAAACCCTTTTTCGTGTTTAATGTAAGCTGTCAATAAAGTAAGTGTTAACCTGAGTGCCCTGGTGTACACTGGAACTTTGATTTCCTTTTGGTTCAAAGCAAATAAGTGTATTTCCTAAAACGTAAAAGCATTCAGTTAAAAAAGACTACAAATGTAACAAAAATGGTCTCTGTCATCGATTGCTGAAGAGAGTAAAGCACTTCTGTAAGCTGATTTTATTACCTATAATTAACAGAGGATGCTTCCAGTCTCAGAGGTATGGAATCAGTCTAAAAGCCTGAGGTAAGCCTTGCAGTCAGCAGCAACCAGTTACAATTCACAGTGAAGGCATTGAACGTCTGCAGTACTGATAGTGACAGTGGTTTGCATCTGAAATCTAATGCAGTGGACCTTAAAAAACAGCAAATGAAGAGAAAATGCATGGGAAATGGAGAGAGGGGTGAAAAAAGAAAGGGATACAGAGAACCTGTGAGAGAAACAAACAGCAGAGCTGCAGTTCCAGTTATCAAAACTTCCGTGTAATCTGCTCTGCCCAAGTGTGGGGTTTTTTTCCAAGACAAGCTCAAATTTATGATTTCAACCACAGCACCAACATAAAGGGAAATGCTCATCAGGTTTAAGAAAAAAAGTTATCAGTGGAAGGCAGTGCACTCCTCCAAACATTATCTCCTCTTTGCCAACTGCCTCCTTCTGAAGGATTCTTTCTCCCGCATCAGAGTTTTAACATAAACAGGGTGCATTTGCGTTTAGATTAGCAGGAAGAAGGGAACCTTTAGAGCATTTGGAGGTGGAAAGGAGACTTGATAGAGTATGGCATAAGCAGGGTGTCTTTGTGCTCCAAGTCAGCAAGGCGGCACAACATTTTGGCACCCTGAGGAGGAAAATGTTTTCGTGAAGTTAGTGGTGCAGCTGTTACCTTGAATGTGTTTCCTCATAAACTCCCAGAGAACTAATAAATGAATCAAATTGGTTTGAATCTTTTATAAGAACTAAGGACATCCTTGTCATGTCAGTTAAAAACAAAAATCTGTGTTTTTCTTTATCTTCTTTAGTCTTTTGTGCTTTGTTTGTATGAGTGTTTTGTTCCCACATTGAAGGGATGACAGTGTATTTAAACAATGCATTCTGCACATCAAACCTTTGTATGCGCCTCCTCCATTTACTTAAACATTTGCATGTGATTCCCTCAGTGGATGGTGGCTGGGGAGAGTGGAGCGAGTGGTCAGTGTGCAGCTCAGACTGTGAGAGGCAACGCAGCAGAGAGTGCACTGCTCCGGAGCCAAAACACGGGGGTCGGCTGTGTGACGGGGTGGCGCTGGCCATGGACAACTGCACCGGCGGCCTCTGCACACAGGGTGGGTAACATCACCATCTCCCTCCCCCCACTTAACAATGAAACAAAAGATAGCTTAGCATCATTACTGTCAGTCTCATTGTGTTCAGGGGCTGTGTCATTATAGATTTACTGTTCATAATTTTTGGCAGTGTGGGGCTAGATCATGATCATCATTATAATCATGCTCATTACCAGCACCGTCATCCATCTTCATTATTCATCCTTTCCACTCTACATACATAACACAGTGTGCACGGGCATGGATGCATCCACAAGTAGAAATGAAATCAACCAAGACTTGTAGCATTTATAAGGTCAAAGAGAAACTCTCAAATTCTGATGTTTCTCTGTCTTTGCAGATCGAAAGTTGCTACATGATCCTAAGCCACAGGGTGAGTTTCTCCTCAGCTTCCATTACTTACTATAATGTTATTATAAAGATATCACTGTCCACAACCATGGCCTGGAAGAATACTTGTGCAGTAATTTAGTTTATAAAATGACCAAACAGGACTTGATATTGATTGGCTGGAGGGAGTCAGGTAGCCTCAGTGCTCTTATTTAGTGTCATCATCACCTTTATAAATTACTTATTCTTCGGCTGCTTGCTCCAGCTGTTGCTAGGCTACACCGTTTACTATTTGCTGGAGTTGTAAAGTAACATACACAACACAAGTTCGCCGTTGATGAGGATAGTGCCAACACAGTGTTTCTATTGAGGACCCTGACACGCAGGACCTTTATCCGCAGGGTGAACTGGCAGTAAGTGAGAGAAATATGTGTGACTGGTGTTTGAGCCAAGCAAATCAGTAAAATTACCCAAAGAGAGCACATCGCCACAAAATAGGAAACAATACTTATTTTGTGATGGCTGGAAAGCAGCCATGGTATAAAAGGGATAAATCACTCTGACAGCTGGGTTATGAAAAGTAACACACTCTGCATGACTCATTGTGAATTCTCCCATACTTAGAATAAAGACAAGAGGTATTTCAGATGTTCTGACGGACGTGTAGTATGTGTGTATGAATAATAAGTGGAAAATGCAAGCATATTTTTTTAGTTCATTCATAGCATGTTGTTTAGCAGATAAGAAAAGAAATACATTTCTATTAAAAGCATTGGATTTCCAGGCTGGTTGTGATTTTGGTGACACAGCTTAGACGTTTCTGACTAGTGGCTGCTTTCTAATCGCAGCTGAAATGGTTAAGCAAGAGACTGTCATGATTCATGAGTGTTTTCTCCACCCTTGGCATCCATTTTCACTCCATTTACAGTAACATACTACATGTCGGATCATGTTACATGTTAATTGACTTAACGTTAATTAAAAAGAAATACCATTAACTCTGCTATTGTCAAAATAAACACAGTGGAGTTAAACTGCATTGTGTAGGTACAATAGTATGAAAGGGACAGTTTAACCCTCAATCAAAACTATATATTTTTCCTCTTACCTGTAGAGCTATTTATCATTTAAGATTGTTTTTGTGTTCTGGTATGTGTTGCAGTGATATTGGTCGTAGTGATGTCTGCCTTCTCTCCAGTATAATGGAACTAGATGGCACTCTGTTTGTGGTGCTCAAAGCACCAAAAAAAAAACACTCAACAAACAATCTGAAAAACTCAACAGCAATGTCTCTGCAGAAATCATGACCCAGTTACTCAGGCTAATTCACAAACTTTGTTGTGAGCAGTTTCATGTAGGAACTATTTTGTTTCTACTGAACTACACCCCCCTACCGTATGACCACACTGAAGGAAGCACGCATTTACTACTGGCTTACCTAACACCTCAGAGCTAGTTGATGTTACAGCTCAGCCAAGAAGGACGCCATTAATCTCCATAGATTCTGGTGATGGGACACGATATTGGTATCAGAAGTGTTCTGGTTTTTGTTTGTTGTCTGTAGTCCCAGTAGTATCATCCAATCTTGTTTAAACGGCAGGTTAACAGTCCGTGTTGATAGGCAGAGCCCATTGGCCGAAAAGCAATCTCAGAATCTGTCAGCTACAGTGTGATGACAGTTTAACTTTTCATTTTTTATTTTTATCAGTATTCAAGTAATATCTGTTTATAGAGATTAACCAAAATCACACAGTTGCACAGAAGAGGAAGTCTTGGCCTGGATATCGGCTGGCTACACCAGAGCAGCCCAAAATATTGGCCCTCGCCCCTGGGTCTTTATCATCATCAGATGATAGCCAATGGTTTGCAAGACTGGAACGCCATTAATGTTCACATATCACACTGTCACAAGGACCAACCTCTCTTCCATGAGTAGATGCACTCTTTCTTTTTTTTTTAAAGATTATATTTGGGGCATTTATGCCTTTGTTTGACAAGACAGGTTAAGCGTGAAAGGAAGGGAGAGGGGACAACATGCAGCAAAGGGCCACAGGTATGAACCAAACTCACAGCCGCTGTGGCAAGGGCACCTGCTCCACCCACTTAGCTACTGAGCACCCCAGTGCACGCTTTCTTCTGTGTGGTCATACGGTTGGTGGGTGTAGTTAGGGAAAAAGAAAATAGTTCCAACATGAAACTGTTCACAACAAGGTGTGTAGGTTACCATGAGTTACTAAGTCATGAGGTCATTTCAGATAAGAGACATTGCTCTTGAGTTTTTCTGATGTTTTTTTTTTTTCTAACACTCATCAGCTAGCATCAAAACTATCTAGACTGATAAATAGCAGGTACTACAAGTAAGACGAAAAAATATGTATTTTGATTTTTGGCTCAGTGTCCCTTTAATAACGGTAATGAGTGATTAATTCTGTCAACTGAATCAACTGTCCCCAACTTCATTATGACCTCACCAGTGCCTTTATACTGTAAATTTCCAATAACACGATTATTTTTGAGTCCATCAGGTATAAAATTTCAAGCCAAGCTGCCTGTGGTTTACCACTGTATACCCATTGCTTTATGCATTATGGCCGTCTAGGATAATGGGCCATTTATGTGTTGATTGCTGCTGCATAGGGTTCTACCTACTAAGCCACAGGCACATGTGCTCCTTAGTTGTCCTTTAACACAGTTATGTATTTTTGTTTGTCAGAAATGGGAAAAAGAATGCAGTCAGGCTGCCAAAACTTCCCAAGCCCCCAATTAACCTGCTACTGTAGCTGTTAATGCCGCTTTGCATATTTTGTCAATTTCTCCTCATTTGAGCTTCAGGCTACTTAGAGGATTTCTCAGCATGTCCTGTTTCAGCGCAGATCTCATTATCTTTCAAGAACAAGCTAGCAGCCCCTTTATTTCCCACTCATTCTTTTTCTTTGTGGAGTTGGACGCTGCAGTACTGGTGGGACCAGATAGAGCATAATCATTGCCGATGAGCTAATTTAATGAATTGGTTTTGTCACATTATCCCAGTGGAACGCAGAGTGCCTCCAACGCCAGAGCCAAGCAGTGTTTGAAATGACAGTCAGGTGCTGGGTTGATTATAATCGCCTTCCTTCCGAGGTTCCTCATTAGTAGCTTTAACACTCCACGATGGAACAATGAAGCTGTGCATAAGGAGGCAGGGCAGACGAGCAATAGAAAACAAAAAAAAAAAGGCACTAAAGTAGCTCGGAACCAAGGTAGACTTGCCTCCTATAAAAGACTTCCATATCTATAACTCAGCTGATGTTCCACAGCAACGCAGATTTTCAGTTTATTCTGGGAGAAAATGTCTTCCAGCTTCCTAATTAAGCGTGGTAGACTTAAAAAGCAAAAGCACAAAAAAAAAGAGTTGCTCAAAAATTTGTTTCTCTCTCTTACTCACTCTTACTTTCCAAGGTGTGGAGAGCAGCAGTGATGTGGCCTTGTATTCAGGCCTTGCTGCGGGGGTGGTGACAGTGGTGCTGCTGATCATCGCTGTCACTCTTTACCGAAGGAGCCAGAGTGAGTACGGTGTTGATGTCATCGACTCCTCCGCCCTCACTGGGGGCTTTCAGTCCTTCAGCTTCAAGACCTCTCGACAAGGTGAGCCAGCGACTTTATATGTGTCTCGCAAATCCGATTTGCACTCAAAATTGAGCCATAAAAGGCTACATCCCACTGTGAACATAGGCTTCCCACCACATAATGTATCCATAGTAGTAACATAAGAAAGTGGACAAAAGAGACTCTTAGTGTTACTTGTGGTTGAAATAATAGAGGGTAGATGGAAAAGATAGGAAAAAATGATGTGTTAGATAATGATATAGTATGTAATGGAAGTTTTATTAAGCTTCCTGTAATAGTCTCCATTTAAATCTAATAGAATTTAGGACATATCCTGAGGAGGACATATTTGATATTTCACTCTGTACATTCAGAATATGCAGCATATCTTAGCTGTGTGGTGGTGTGAAGGAGAGTCTGGTGCCATGTTGGAGGATTTAATTAATTCATTAAGATATGCACGCTGTTTGACTCCTGTAGAATCACACTCAGCACACCCCATAAATTAAAGAGAATAGAGTTGAAACACCGCTCATTCCTGCTGCTGTACGATAGCTCCAGGTTTTCAGTAAACTAAAAAAGAATGACACCATACAGTAAATAGGCACAACAATTGTATGATAGTTTAATTTAGTGGTTTAATTTAGCTCAGTACAGGCTTTACTGTTTTGGTATGCATTTAAACTTATACTAGTTAATAAAGTTTTTATTCTGTATCAGGAATCCAAACAACTTTAGAAATACATAAAAGAGGTTTATGTGTTTCTGAAGAGCCTCTTCACCACCTAAAGATACCAAACTTTTCTTTGCTCTTGACTTTGCAATAAGAGGTTGTTAAAACGCAGTTACAAGCAAGTACTAAAATTGCTCTCCACCACCTAATTTGCATAAATACAGCCCCAGCTGCGCTGCTTCACCCACCTTGGCACAAGTGGGTTCATCTGGATTCTTGAAATGGACAAAAGCACACACACACACAAGCACAACTGGCATTTGGATAACACATGCTGTGAAGATACAGCATTAAATTTGTTTGCTGAAATTAGAAATGGATTTAACAATTTACTCATTTTGAATATTTACTTTTTTATTAAAGGTCCAGGATACTGGCAGAAATGGAAAATTATTACCGATACCACCTTTTCCTTCCCGATTCCGATCCCTCAACCTTAGGTATCTGCCGATACTGAGTACTGATCCGATACCAGTGGGTAAAATAAAATGGATGGGATATGAATTGTTGTAAGTCTCAACTCCTAAAACTGTTATCCAGTCTTGACACAGATCAAGACACAGGTTAAAGTGCAGCCACACAATTTGGTTAAAAAAAGACATTTTAAAGGCTACAGTAGAATGCTTTTTAAACTCCGCTCTGTTTCGTTTGCCTGTAGGGTGCGTATGCGTAACTACGTGGTACTGGATTGGTCATAGGCTGTACTCGCCGCATTTTAGGCAGTATGTAGGCAGTAGGCATTTATAATACTGGTATCGTATCGGTACAACTCTAAAAATTATATAATGAAAATAAGCCTGAAAATAAGAATGTCGCGTTTTTGGCCATTTATATCTACATAGGGAGTGGACCCTCGTTCACAGAGTCTGCCATATTGCACCGCCGTGTTTCTACCACAGCCTAGACTGGACAAACCGAACTCTGGCTCTAGACAGAGCCATTCACGTTTGCGTGACTGGCCACCAATGTTAGTAGCCATCTACAAAGAGCTGAGCAGCGCCAAAATAAACCACAGATTTTTAATGTGAAACTGCTTTAGTCAGGGTTTTTCACTAGTATAATTTAGCTGTTCTATTTGTTCTGGAGAGCAGCAGACCTCTGTGGATAATTAAGCTCCCTGAAAAAAACCTCCTGAACATCCGGATCTTAAGTAATCAGAAAAAAAAAAGGTGAGCACACTGCCCTTTTCAGTGTTTTTACCCATTTTAATCGCCAGGGGTCTCATTTATTAAACACTGGTAGGATCCACACTAAAAGTATACGTGCAGACAAAAGCTGAAAATGGCATACAGGGGGAGATGGTGACACAGCGCTGATGAAATAATGACTGAAATTTAATGTGGTTACAACTGAAAGCTGCTTATTGAAAAGTTATGGCTCACTAGCACAAGTGCAGATAACACTGCTGGACTGAATGTTTCTGATAAAGTGAAGTAACATGTGATATGAGGCGAAGCTAAATATGTGAGAGGAAGGCATCATTATTCGTATAATGATTCCTCTCGCATTTAATTTCTACAGTCTGGCTTCAGTTCACCACCTTACCATCTGCATCCCCAATTTCCCTGTCTCCAAAATGTTTGTATGCATAGGTCAGAGATGGCCAACAGGTGCACACATTCTCTGGTCAAGTTTGTTTTTATTGATCACAACTTTTGCGTGGGAAGTGGCATACGCCTCTGTCAGGCATTATTTTATACATAAATGCGGTTATAAGTGAGACCCCAGGTCCATTTATTTATCTTATTTAGCTTGTGGATATGGATGAAACAGAGCAATACTACAGAAGATCATGGAGGCAGTGTAGCATATTTCAAGCAAGATTCAACCATAGGAGATGACGGAGAAATTCAAATAACAACATAACTGAATTAATTGGTAATATAGTGAAAATAATGCTCCGTCCACATGTTGGGAGGTAACGTTATATGGCTGCACAGACCATCACCGCCTACAACACTGCCTCAGTTTAAAGGTACGATATACGTACGTATGACCTCCTCCACTGTCGCCTTGTTTGTTGTTTCGTGAAACTTTTGACACTGACCTCTATTGGCTGTATCTGTGCCAGCATGAAGGAAACATGGAGTGTGAGCAGGCTTTTCGACTACAACCGAATCACACTATTTCTATGAGGTCAGTGTTTCAGAAGACCCTAAAATCCATCAAAAATCAATTTAACCCTGCACTTTTGCCTCGTAATACCATGAGATGGCATTATAATATAAATGAAGTGTCAATCTCCTTCAAACATAGGATCTACACACAAATGAAGAAGGGAGACCAGACATAGGTCTCATTTTTCAGCTTGTCACTGTAGGTGAACAAAAATATACAGCACACACCCACACACACTTTCGCACTTTATGAAGACCACAGGATGCAAGATGTAGTTTTGAATCTTCATTACACCTCATTTCCATTTCCAATAACTGTAAATGTACTTACATATTAACGTCATTGTATGTAAAATAAACTACAGAAAATGTAAGCAAGCTGTACAGTTTTGTATTTATATGTATACATGTATGAATTATGCATACATTTCCTTGTATTGATGATATAACTACATCAATAATTAAACTGCTTAGGGGCTAAAATGACTGGATTTAATTTTTCAGTGTGTTTACTTCAGCCTTCTGGAGATTCTTGCTGTCTGTGGTGTAGTGCACTAAATGTCCAATAACACGAACAGTGTTAAGCTTAATCTATAAAGCACACCATGCATTTATAACTTTATTGCAAACATCAGTATACCCCAAGCAATAAACGCGCCCTGAGAACTTATGGTAACAAGCACATTTTGTGCTCTTAACAATTTTACAATTGAACTCTTATCTATTATTACTAAGATCTTCTTAGTACTGTCACTTCAGCAAAATATTAAACAAGAGGTGTATCATCAGGGTAGTGAGTCAGTTTGTGGCATTATTGGCTGTTTTGGGCATTTTCTTACATATTACAGAACTTCAATTCATTATTCATGATTTAAAATTAAAAATTTAATTTATTAGTGTTTTCATTTTTTACACTCGGCTCCCGGATGGAGCATTTGTGGCCCTGTGGTTCCAAACACAGAAACATCTGAGCTTAGAAACGTGGTGTGTTTTGCCCCACAGATTGAGGCATATTTTTACAAGGCTGGCATTATGGGTCGCCACAGCAGCAGCTCTCAGCAGGGCATAATAAAGTTCATTTTGATAACACAGCAGGAGCCAGGGAAAGCTTTAATCTTGGTCCCTGTTCTCCTTGATAGAGGGGCTAAAACAGCCCAACCTCCATAAAATCCAACATGCCCTCCCTTCCTTATACATTGCAGCCCGCTATACACTGCCACAGTAGTTACACAGTAATCATTTCATTTCAGTTCTTTTTTTGCAATCACGTCCTTGATCATGAGTCACTATGACAACAACTCGCCCTATTCCCACCAAAATGAATCGGCAATGAGCATTCTTTTGCTCATTAAGAGAAACCACGCTGTTTACTTAACCGTGTCTTTCGTCGTCATTTCATGCTCGCTGGAACAGCTGTCAACGAGTCATTAATCACAGCAATATTTCACCTCACAATAAACACATTTATCTGTAACTTTTTCTCTGTTTCTCTGCTTTTCTTGGTTGATCCACAAGGTACTGTCATTTGATTCCAGTACAACATACATGCAAATGGCCACAGTGTGTGATTGATTCAGTGCATCATGAAGTTGGAAAGATAAATGTAAAGAAAAATGTGAATACACACTCTGTTAATTTATCTATAATATCATTCAATGGTAACTTTCTTTTCTTTTTAAATCACTATGACATCAAATTAAAGCATATTACTACACTGCAGCAGTTGTAATGTGCCAGTTGTCACTTTTAATTGAGACATCGTTGCAGTAAAGTGAAAGCCATTCCTGTTTCCATGGTGATGATATTATAGCAATAGTTAAAGGTGGATAAAGTTGTCATGACACATTTTAGTTTTTTTTTATAGTTGTTGATGAAAGAATTCTTGTTTAAAGTGTCATTCTCTGCAAATGTAATTGTTGCTTAAGGATGTCTAATTGTTGACGATAAATATAATTTTCGCTTTGTGTTTTTTTTTCTCTTCAGCAAACCCCCTGCTTATTAATTCATCCATGCAACCTGATCTAACAGTGTCGCGTACCTACACCAGCCCCATGTGTTTCCAGGACTCTATTGACAAGGAGCTGATGGCTGAGCGTTCGCTCCTTGACCCGCTGCCTGATCTCAAGGTTAAAGGTCAGAAAATAGAAGTGTTTTGAAATTCAGTTCCCATAGTTGCCAACTACTTTTGGAAAGGTGAGAATTACAGAGCAATGTGCAGCTCTGCAGTTTGAGGGATAATTTATCTTGCCTTGAACAGGCTTTGAAGCAATCTCAAAGAAAGTTGTCATACAAGGAAAAATGGTCATCACCGACTGACCATGTGCGAAGCCACATCCTCCTTAGTTACTGTTGCTGAGCTGGTCAAGCTTTTTATTCTTGTGCTGCACATATGCAGTTTACACATTTACAACTCCAAATTTGTGGTAGTTTTTGAATGAATGTGTCTGTTATTTCAGACAGAGGTAAACTAAAACAGGCTTTACATCTATATCCAGCAACAATCAGCTTTTGCTGGCTGAAATGATGCTGGCAAATTTTATCACCTGTAGCTAAATAGTTAATTCAGTTAACATTAGCCTCGTGAGCTGGTTGAGAAGGCCATCTCCAGTTTTAAGGGCTTATCTTATACCCAGTTGTCATCCCCACATCCAGCGCCCACAGTGTGTAAATAGTAACAGTAGTTTGTCCATGGGCACGTAGGTCTTAAAATGAGGTGTGGTCCAGGGGTGTCGTTTCAGCAAAAGCTAAGGTATGGCAATATGACATGACATCACAGAGCTACTGATGATGGAGTTTCAAAAATATGAACTTACATAAAACTTCACAGAAAATAAAGAAAATAAATTAACTACAAGCTCATTTCTAGAAGATAACCAAGGGGTCCAGTGTATGAAACACAGTAAAACAAAGGCCAATTTGGTACAATACTGTACAGGCGAATTTATTAGAGTGTCTCCAGAGACCGAAAATACAAGCTTAACATGCCGACATGAAGAAAAAAAACCCCACATACAATCAGACAGGCTTCAAGACATCATTTAGACAGGCTGTCTACAGCAGCAGAGCAAAATACTTTTACAACACACCGATAACTCACATAACTCATAACTTGCGGAGAAGCGAATTTGATTCAATAACACTCGTATTCACTGATGAGCATATTATTGACCATTTTAAATGCAATACAATGAAAACAACCAGCCAGTGTGCCTCGGACTATCTAACATATCACATCTGATCACTTAAACAGTGCACTGTTTCACACACACATCTTTTAATACATCCATGACACCATTAAGATGACTACAGAACGTCTCTCTTTTTTTTTCTCCTGATTCCAAGGTATGGCAGCTGCCATACCTCGCCATACCTAAATTACGCCTGTGGTGTGGTCACATGCGTTGTCAGCACATTGCTTATTTGAGGCAGCAGAAAGCAATTGCATCATTGAACAATAAACACCTGGTCTAAAGGAAACACTGCAGTATTTTCCTGCTTTTAATAGGGTGCATTATTCAGTTAGTGGGATGTGCCTTCATAGGCAGGTTCACAAGGCATGTACACTCTGCTTGTTAGACACACAGGGACACGCATATGGGTTGCAGGGGAGTAAAATAATACATCATGAATGAGGAAAAGACTAATTACATTTTTCTACAATGTGAAAATAGCAGAGATCAGTGTAGAGCTGCTGTCTGAAGACAGACAATGTGCACATAAATGCAAATGATTGCAGAGCCTAGTTTTGGTTGCTAAGCTAAGCTAATTGGACAACCGCTTTTGGGTCGGTTGATTGGTGAGTGATTGGGTTTTACAGAAACCAAACTGTATATAATTTTTAGAGTAATCTAAAAAAAAAGTGCAATTTTCATACTGATACATGCGTGACTATATTAAGCACAAACCTATGAGGCTGAAAAAGAGCAATGTGAATGTGCAGAAAACTGCAGTTCCTTTAATGGCCACTTGAGAATGGCTCCAAAAGTGAGTCAATCTCTATAAACCCCCATGTGAAAATACCCAACTTTACAGCAGAAATAAACATATTTACAGCCCAGTACAAGAGAGGTTTCAGTCTCTACAGCTAATTTACCCATTCATGACAACTGTACGTGGGTGGTGAATTTTTATATAACTCACCCATTTGCATTTTTTGAGGCCCTAAAGTTCCACATAGTTAAGAGTGAGGTTGCTTTGAATGAAAGACTGTCTGCAAGGTGTCAACACAGTCTATGAGTCACATCCACCCCTCGCTCTTCCACAGCTCCACCCTGTTGTTCAAAAAACTAGAGTAATTGCCAAACATGAGGATTTAAATCTAAGTCCACAAAACAGTGGGTGACGTCTTGCTGGCTATGTTCATTATTTTTATACATTCCGTGGTCTACATTGCTGTTGAAGTTCAAAAACTGACTATATGCCTGTCTTTTCCTCTTGGTCTGATGTTTATGATCTAAGTTTATTTACCTGCAACAAACAACAAAGTCATTTTTATCATCATTGTATTTGTAGGGGTGGCAGAGAGGGCAGAGTACCATGTCATGTCCCACCCTCAGACATTTCCAAGGGGCCTGGCTCCAGACTACAGAGGGGTTGCAGTAGGGACGACGCTGGGCAGAAGAGGCAAGAACCTCTTCACTCCACAAGTCTCTTTGAGTCCCAGTAGGCCTCTCCACAAAGCAACTGCTGTGTTTGGTCATGCTGGAGGCCGGCTGGTAGTACCTAACACAGGTGAGCCCAGTGTGGGGAAATTCCATTCGACACATTCCTGTGTGTAAACTGAAAATCCTTCAACATTAAAGTAGAAATGGCAGAGAAGCTGAAATCTATAACTTACGACTTTGAAACTACAGCAAAGCTGATACAGGGAATCTGGTATTGCATTTTGAAGTTGTTTGACCTTGTCAGTGTTGGTCTGCAGGGAATATGTGAAAATGTCTTGGATCGAGCAAGTAACATGAACATGAATATATTATTTACTGAAGTGATGGACTTAGACAGCTTTGGCATTTTTAGCCGACCGGTGTGTCCTGACAAACCCAATAAATATTTCTCAGTTTTTCTAACCATAGCAAATGCATATTTTTTTGTGTTACACTTTATAAATTAATTTTAAAAGTGTTTTCAGCATTTACATTTCAAAGAACACACTGTACACTATGAAGAAAATGTGAACACGTCTATGTAATATAAACCTGTGATGCTCAGTCTGCCACATTATTCAAGCAGCTCTTTCTGGTGGCCTACATTCATCATCCAGTCCCTTGAGGGTCTTTATCAACTGCAGTGAGGATTGGCAGTAATTGTTTATCATACAGTAAAATATTGTGCATATGTGCATCTAAGAAACAGTCTGTGCATGTTTTTTTGACAAAGAGACTTCTGGCAGCATTGATGTACAAGACCTCGGGGACTTGCTTCCGTCACCTTTTCCTGGTGCCATCACCTCTCTGGCTGTCACCTGTAGTAAAGAGACCTGACAGCCTGGCAGGTGTGTGCATGTCGTGTGTGTGCATGTCGTGTATTTTGATCAGTTTTTGCATTCCTGCTTCTCTGCAGGTATCAGTCTGCTGGTGCCTCACGGGGGGATCGCAGAAGACACTACCTGGGAAATGTACATGATCATCAACCAGGAGGACAGCAGGTGAGGGACTCTCACCGAGGCGGTGCAGTCTGCTTCTTAGGCTGCTCTCTTTTAATCTTTCAGCCCGTCGCACCGCATCTCTCATTCCTCTTCCTGCCACGTCGTCTCCTCCTCTCTTTGCTGAACATGCGCCACAAACAGACACACACAGATCCTCTCATACGGAGAATGCGCAGCCCGGTGTACTGTACACATACACACATACAGATACATATTCCCACACAGCATGGGGTTCTTGCTCATCTTGCAGTCACTACAGGGGAGGACATGATGTGTCACAAATACATTGGCAGCTGCAGACAGATTGCATTACTGCCTTAAGCAACTGTCTCAGCAGAGAAAGATACACTCCATGGCTCCGGTGGCCTGTTTTATGTTTGTAGACATAACGGTGACAATATCTCTCCCCATCGTGACTGGTTAGAGTGGTGAATATTGTGAACTCTGTGATGATAGATGATATTGATTAGGTTTTTGGCTCCATGGAACGCGATATGCTATAAAGTTTAGGTGACTGTTGCCTACCAGCAAGAGTCTATTTCTGTAGCTTTGCCGTCAGGATTTTCACAAAGCTATTACTTGAGGAGGAAATGGCATGAGAGATAAGAGCCGTTTGAAAGGGGGTGTAATAACTTTGACTTCTTTGCAACAGTCTCAAAAGGTATCTGACAACCACAAGTCAGTTTTTTGGACAAGTACTTGATTTATAGCAGACAGTATCAATGTGTCAGCATGTCTGTGTGAAACCGTACTAGCAAGATATCACCTGTAACAACACAGCTAACCGCCTGTGCTTCTCAGTGAAATTCGATTTGTACATCTGAGGGAGAATCAAAAGTGACATTAAGTGCCATCTGAAATCCAACTGTCATCTCACCTCCACCTCCCCCCGCCCATTACGTGCCAAGGGTCATCTGGGTAAAGATACAGATCAAAGGTCACTTAGGCATAGGTTGTGGCTTAGAGCTGAATTAGTGGGCTGGTTATACACTGCCCAGCCTGAAGTCTCCCCCAGTTCAGCCAAGCTGCTGCCCTCCAGGCTCCTGCTTTGCTCTGATAAGCCTGATGCTGTTTACTTCTCTGGCTGCCGTTTAAGAAGCTGCAGGAGCCGTGCACCACTGAGCTGTCAGTCAAAACCTATCTTCTGACAGCCGCAGAGTCCAGGGGAGAAATTGGATCCTTTCTTTCCATTCAAACTCGGCCATCTACATAAGACGGCGCTTTCCTCTGCAAAGAATAGGAATCGATCAGCTCTGGCTCGGTTTCAGGTGTTCGCAAGAGCTTTCGTTCGTCCTCTGGGCTTTACGAGGTTGTTTTGTGTGTGATCTTCTCCAGCTCAACAGGGGGCAGTGGGTAGTCCAAGGACAGAATCATAGTGTGACCAAAAAAATACCTGATATGGTGTGACTCACACAACTTTGAGTCAATAAGTTGAGCAGTATCCGCCCTGTTTTTTCATCATACATTGCAGGGAGGCATCTATTACTCTGTAGTGTCAATCATACTTGCCTCATACTAGACTTCCATTTAACTTTTTGGTTTGTGGTTGTTTTTGATGT
Organism: Epinephelus awoara; assembly: GCA_035609425.1. Lineage (NCBI taxonomy): Eukaryota > Metazoa > Chordata > Actinopteri > Perciformes > Serranidae > Epinephelus > Epinephelus awoara. The sequence goes on from CM069312.1 coordinate 28,670,649, forward strand.
TATGTTATTTGTACTGTTCTGTTAGTTTCAGCTGAGTTGACGAACTTTATTTAGCACTAATACTTTATTAAGCCTCTTGAACCCAGATATTTTCTGTAAACCCAGCACTGACATATTATCACCTCACAGTTGTTGTTGATGATGTGTAAGTAAATAGCGCCTATTGACACATCCAGCAGACACAGAGCAGCATTAACATTATTTTGGACTGACTTCTGTGGGAAATATCTTTGGCTTTAACTAAATGCTTCAATATGGTCCCCAGCTAGTCGCTACCTTTGTCTGTCTGCCATTTGATATTGGGCAGGTAGTGTGCAGTGGCTTTTTAGAGCTTTATTGCTGAAAACGGCTGCGTGCTGCTGCTGAATTTGATGCTGTTGAGAGCAGAGAGAATGTACCAAAACAGTAAAGTTTCGTACTGTAAAATCAAAGCAATTCATTAAAACACATTAAAGGAAAACTTCAGCCCCTAAAATAACCATTTGTATATCAAATACACACCGTGTCACGTTGAATTTGTGAAAAAAACTTTGTTTTCCTTGCATACCTCCAAGGTGATCAAAGAATCCAAAAATGAAGAAAATTCTTGATGAATTGAAGTCATAAGGGTCCATCTTTAACAACAGCAGAAAGACATCAAAAAATCCATTTACAAACTCTCACACAGCTTGTGTAGTATAATCCTAGTCTCATTTATCCAGTTGTAGGTCCAGTGCTTCTGAAACAGACAGTCCTTTCTGATAGGGAACTGAGCTAGAAGTGAAACTTATCTCTGCTGTCTTCAAAACCAGTCTCCACTTACAGAAACAGTAATTTTACCTTGCTGAGCATGGGAGCTGCTGGTCTTCCACTGCCTCCATCAAATTGTTTGTGTTACTGTGTGATTTTGGTGAATCCCAACTAATCCTTTAAAAACTTAAAGTTACAACGTCTAATTTACGTGGTTGTTTATTAGCAAATATCAGCAATTGCTTTCATAAATATATATTTACTAAAGTGTAATGCAATTCACATACAAATGGAAGCTTTCTCATAGGCTTAGAATGATTTCTCTATGTATACACAGGAAGGGCGCGGTCTGCTGAAGGCTGCCCTCTTGCATCGCCATATTTGAATACAGTGGCCGAAAGGGATATACACACTTCGCCTTTCGTGCTTACCTAGAACTTGCCGTCACTGTAGACGGTTACGGTGAAGATCAATCCAGGGCGCTTCTGCGTGAACCTGCTTTGTACTTTTATGATTCTGTCGCACTTTAAATGGAGGACCACACGTATGTTTGTTGTGCGGTGAGGTTTGTGGGCCGTTACCTGCCACAGAGAGAGAAATGTGAAACGTTGTTTCTCGTCTGACACATCACATACCTGTGTGCCGCCATGGCTCAGCTGTTCAGGTACTCTTGGGTACTTTTGGGCAGTCATGACAACAAGTTATTCACCTGGAGCTGGACTTCTCCGTTGCCGGTAAGCCGTTGTCATGCACCGCCATATTTGACAGGAATACGTATTCCTGTCTGTGTCTGTGACCCCTGTTCAACCCACAAAACTATGTTTAGTTGCAAATGCGAGTGCAGTGACGGACGGAGTAAAATATCGCCACACTGCCGACATTTTACTCCGTCCGTCACCGCACGCTGTTTGATTGCGTTATCAAACCACGCCGCTATTATTCGGCCTTGCTTTTCGCTTATTCCACCGAATACCGAATGTGTGTTTTTTTGCAATATTCAGCCGAATATAAAATAAATGTTTTGAAGGAGCAGCAGCGGCGGCAATAATTTAGCATTATTATATATGCCTGACTTTCTTTTTTTTATCCAATGTAATTTTTAATTGTTCACTAGAATTATGTTCTTGTTTGGTTTGAATGAGTTTAAGTAAAATATTATCTCTCTTATTCAGCACCAAATTTTATGGCTGTATTTTTGTTCAATTCTGACTCCATACTCCTATAAGAGCTTGAAAGACAGACTGTCAAACACTAATGAGGCCTTGTCAAAATTATTATTTTTGATTGTGGTCTGACCAAAAAAAAAGCAATGTATGTCATGCTGAATGCTGTTGTGTATAAAAGTAAAAGGGGTGTGTTGTGTGTGCTCCACATATGAAACAAGACTTAACTAATAACCCCGATCTATTATCCAAAATTTAACCACCATCCTGGAGTGATTTTTCTTTGTTCTCATAACCACAATCAGAGATGCTAAATAACCATCTTTAATCTTTGCTCACAGGCAATCTGGCTAATTATCATAGTCTCAGCAGCAGGTAACCTTGGTTTTCTCCGAGCCTGGGGCTGATTAGCACAAAAGTGCAGCTGCAGGGCCACGCTGCTGTCTCAATGTGTGAAATTATTTTTAGACTGCAGATCATAACCTCTTTTAATTTTTTAGTGTTGATTGGTAACAGTATAATGACGAAGTTTCGCACAGCACTCTGCCTCAGAAACTGTTAAACAAACAGGAAGCAAACAACCTAACAACAAGTGCTGCGGGGGAAGGCTACCGTCTCAGCACACACACACACACACACACACACACACACACACACACACACACACACACGCTCATACATCACTACTCACCTTCCCACCTCCATCTTATTCATATGACAATAGTCATTTGTTTTGCGGGTAATTGTTGCAGGAATGAAAGCTACTAGAAAATCTTGCTCCAGTAGCAGTGTTGTTTCTTGATTTGGAAATTTCAGAACAGTTCTTATTGTTGAAAACTACTCAAGCGGGATAGCAAAGCACAAACAAAAAACAAGTCATTCTTTCAATCATTTTTCAAGTAAAAATGTCAAACATTTGTTCCAGCTTCTCAAATTTGCTGCTTTTCCGCATCTTGTATTACTATAAACTTAATATCTTTGGGTTTTGGACTGCTGGTCTGACAAAACAAGACATCTATAGATGTAGCTGTAGATATTTGGCACCAGGAAATAGTGATGGACAATTGATTAACCCTAAGAGACCCATGGGACTGCTAGTGATCCCAGCTGACGTTACTGTCTTTCAGAGCCTGTAGCCGCCTGAGTTTTGAAGCTAGAGTGAAGATACTGAATAACACTCCAGAGTTAGGCCAAATTTTGTCAAAGGAAAAACTGACATGTCCATATTCACAGAGCTCCATTGACTTCTCACCTCAAGATATCTGAATGAAAATGGGTTTTCTGGGTACCCGCGAATCTCCCCTTTACAGACATGCATACTTTATGATAATGCCGTGCAGTTTGGGGCTAAAACCATGTATTTTTTAGCATGCAGTCCAAATATGTTATTTTTGCCTATTGTATCTGAATATTTTGGCATACTGGGGTCCCTAAACAGTCTTGGAATTGCATAAGTTGGATATGACTGGAAAGAAGAGACTGTATGTGTAATGATATTAACCCCCAGAGTAGCCATTTCAATGTAGTGAGATAATTTTTTGAAACTGACCTCACTGTATAAATGACCTATTGTGACCTCTAGGATAATCACAGCCTTATTAAACTTTACAGCCACAAACTAGAGACCGCAGGCATTCAGAGGATGGATGGCTTTGATAGGCTGAATGGAATTAAGGGGTTTCTCAGCAGTTTCAAGGACAGAAGTGCTCACCAACTAATCACCGAAAAATAACAGTTCTTACAAAAATCTTAAAATGTTAACAGTTCTGGATACTAAATCACAGCATGGATTTTTCTATGGTGTTCCTCAGGGTCTTGGTTCTTTAATGTGGCATTTTGCAGGGATTTTGACCATTTTTATCAATTCTCACATGGTGCTTAAATGCTTGAATTTACCACTAAATCTGTGTAACGAATGGTACCCCAAGATATTGCCTCAACAACTTATGTGACACACTTGAGCATGCGAATAACCATCATATGCATCCATCATAATGTTCTAAACCCCTATACTCTCTAAACTATTAAAGTTTGAAGAGGCACCATACCAAAACATGATGTTTGTTACATATTTATGACTAGAAAATCTTTACATACAGTGCTGAGCTGCATCTCAAATTAATCCTTAGATTCTGTGCTTTCAGGTGATGTATACCACGTCTATGTGTGGCATATGCTGCTATCTCCACCTAAACATCCCCCACCCCCCTTTAAAAAAAAACACAAAAAATGGCTCTATTTTGGGTCTCAGAGGGTTAAATCCCAAGTAATCAAAACGATTTATTGGGAAATAAATTAAAATTGCAATTAGAATGGAACTGGGACACAGCTATTGACTTGGTTATCTCCGGAGTAAGGTGGTACAGTGTTTATGTGTCACCATGAGATGTGGAACCTATAAAAACGATACTTCTAATGGTTAACTCATTCTCACTTTGTTGGTGTTTCCTGTATTTGTGTGCAAATGTGTGGGTCCATGCTCAGTGTTCACATTTGTGATGCATCTGTGCCTTCGTGTCAGCGCCTGTCCCCGCTGCAGTTGTATTAATGATGTTGAGAAATATCCATGCTGCTCCTGTGACAACAGCACCGCTATCGTGTCCTGTATATGCGAGGTGTCCAGCCGGGCCAGCTGCATGACTGATGGTGGTCCCATTGATTGCTCTCAGTCTTCAGGGCTTCCAGCCAAGATTGGGCCCCTGGCCAAGAGCAGCTTGGCCCAGCTAATCTGTCACCAGGCTGGCCAGAGCAGGCTTCATAAGCTCCATCGACCCACGAAGCTTACACGCTGTGTGCTAAAGCCTGTCCTCCCTAGCCCCACTGTCCATTAGTCTTGGTGCTTTAATCTTCCTCTATCTGTGTGTCTGTGTGTCAGCTAGTCAGGGATTGATTCATTATGAGTGTCCAAGGATTTGAGTTTACTTTGTTCACAGTCAAGGGTCACACTCTGCTATCAGAATGCTTGTTTAAGCAGTGATTCATTAGTCTTCATTTTCATTTCATCCTTAAACCTTTTTGCTGCATTAAAATGCAGAAAAATAGGGCTTGATTTTATCCTAAATGCATTTGGTATTTCAAGATATGTTGTTTTAATATGTTCTTTTATTGTACCTCTCTATGTGCAGTACTGTGTCCGAGGATGGGCCAGAGATCTTCTTAAGTCCTGCAGTCACGTATGGCCCACCAGGCCTTGACCTGTCCTGTCCCATAGCCATGACAATAGCCCATTGTGCAGAGGTCGCTGCTGATAATTGGACCATCCGCTTAAAGAGACAAATGCAGGACAACAAGTGGGAGGTAAGCAATTTCTATTAAACTTCAGCAGCGCTTATCAGGTCCGGATTCTCTGCTGCAACATCAGTGCAGAATGTTAACAAGTGCAAACACACAACTTTCACCAGCGCCTGGAATATCAAAACGATCTGATAAAACTGCTACCACTTACTTTGATGAAAATTTTCATCCTGCAGTGTAGTCATGCAAGCACGGAGCCGATTTCAGGGTTGCCAGCTCAGATTCGTCATTCTGTATAAAATTCAGCCTTTCAAGCTCTACCTCATGCTGTCATACATCCAAAAGAAATGTCAGACCAAATGCGAATGGCGGCTATTAGTCATTGAAGCATTCATTTCTTTTCCCAGTTTAATGATAATGGTATTTCAAAGCATTACTCCTTCATGAATCTGTGATTTCTGCCTTGCAGCTGTTCATAAAAATTACACAACAAGCACAATTTATATTAGAAGGAGAAAAAACCCAATTGTATTTGTACATACTGCACACCCTGTATGCCTGTTTGTCTTTTGTTGTTTATCATATGCCAAAACAGTACAAGGAGATATATATCATCTTAATTATATTTAAAAATGTTGTTATACTGGGATCACTGTGAGTGATTTAAGCTTTGAATCATGTGAACAGTAAAAAAAAAACATCCACCAAAAAGATTCAGCTACTTTAACATTATTATTTTCATCTTAATCAAATGGTGTCAATGCTAACAAATCACTACTTCCTTGCAACAGTGAGTGAGTGAGTGAGTGAGTGAGTGAGTGAGTGAGTGAGTGAGTGAGTGAGTGAGTGAGGGTGAGAGGGAGGGTGAGAGGGAGGGTGAGAGGGAGGGAGTAAGGGAGGTAGTGAGGGAGTTGCAGTTAGAAATAAAACACTGTGACATACAGTAAAATGACCAAGCTATATTTGCACCCGGCCCCCAGGAGTGAATTTGTGTTTCCCAAGGCTGAATCAACACCGTACTTGCGCCATAGGCTCTACATCAACATAGAGACTACGCTATACCCTACGCTGTAGCCTGACATGCACCTCCCCAGAAATGTAAAAACGTGTCGTAGCAATGCAGACCTCCTGTCTATTTTTGTAAACTGAAACCATTTCCTTCGGTAGAGATGAAGCTTTTATTTACTTTAATTTCACAGATAAGAAACAATAAATTGTGAAGACAAAAATAGCATTTTATGTCTTGTGCGTGATTTATCCTTTGGGGATTTATACTTGAGCAATATCACACGAGAAGGAGTAATGCTGTACTGTATATTGTCACGGCTGTGATTCAGTCATAGGCACGAGGCCGCAGCAGGACCTCGAGTGTGATATTGCTTTTATACAGCAGTTCAACAACAGCTTAAACAGCAATGCTGAGTAAGGAAATGTTAACAAAAGGTGATGTAATAAATTATTTACGCATGTTATGTATGTAAAAAAAACAGTTCCCCCAGTCTGTTGCCAGGCAACGCAGCACACACGCCAGGAACTCACAAGCTACTTTGAATTTACATTGATCTGCAACTGTGTAACTTCGTCCAGTTCGGCTGATGAAACGTTGGCAAAGCTGGATGTTGGCACGGCCGGATTCAGCATCCTCGTCCTCTCCTGACGACCACTCATAATTTAATTCAAATGTAATTTTGGGGAAAATATCCATCTCCTTGGTGTAACGCTATAGTGTCAGTTTGCATCAATGTAGCGAGTGTGACAGTTGGTTAATGAACGGTTGGATTTATATTTATAACACCTGTGAGCGGAGTGATTTTACTGTCACATGTCCCAGTGATGATGTACTCTATATCAGCACTCATAGAATGGCTCTCATCCAATCACATTACTCGGTCAGAACTAACTGTTGTATAATTTGGGATTTATCCTGGGTTTATATTAGCAGAGGAAATCTTCGCTCGTCACTAGGCTAATTTATGCAGTGTAAAATACCCTAGGCTTGTGCTAATAATGTTAGCATCTTATATTTGTTTGACAAAAGTGTTAAGTATAAGACAGTTGTTTTGTCTGTAAACCTCGTGAGTTGCAAAGGAATTTTCTAATGTTACCTTTGTTAAATGTTGCTGTTTTCCATGGCTTCATAGAGAGAAGTCAGCTAGCCGTTAGGCTAATTTATACAATGAAAAATGCCTTAGGCTTGTACTAAAAACATTAGTACGTTGTATTTGTGGGGAAAATGTGTCCAGATAAAGACAAGTGTTTGTCTGTGAATGCTGCGAGTTATAGTGAAGCGGGTTTGTGTACTTGTGTTTGAAATTGTCTCTTAAACCATGTTTAATGTGTGTTTTGAATCAACTAAACTTTACAGCACATCACAGAAACCTCAGCCTCTGACTAGTGTTTTGGAAGTGTAACTGCAGAGTGACACAGACACACTACCACACAAGTATAAATGCTCACAACAGCGTAGGCCACATGCATAGGCTACAGGTCTGCTGCACAAGTATAAATACCCCTTAAGATAGCGAGGGCATGACCCGCCCTACTCCGATTTACTCTGCCGCTGATTGTCTTACCCTGACATTCTTACCCTAACCCTAACCAATCTCACTCCTCTAGCCTAAACCAAAGCAACCCAACCAACAAAGGCAAAGAATACTAGCCATTCAGAGCAAAGCCATTTAGCAAATTTGTCCTCCAGGATGTGCGCTGGACTTTGAAGCCGATTAGAAAAAGATGTCTGTAAATCAATGGGTAAACTTTATTGAGAGTCCAACCCCTTGCGAAATGACTTGTTTAGCGATTAGAATTTGATCCATTTGGTCAGATAACACTTCTGAAAGTCTAGAAGAGCTGCATGAATAAATCATTTCATCCTCATTCAGGTTCGCAGCGGGTTAGCCACACGATCAGCGAAAGTCTCCTGTGAACTTGCTCTATAAACCCCATTATGCGGAAGTTGTCAGGTAACTTTAAACCTGGGAAGTCTAACTTTTTTGGCCTCATGCGCCACTGAGCAACTTTCGTAGGAAAGAATGGGTCCCTCCTCCAACATTGTATTCAGTTCTCTTTATACATCCATGATTCTCAGGGGAATTTGTAATAATTGTTGGGATCGTCTGTGATCTTAATCCCATGTGAATCTGCCATGTCCATAATTAGCCAAGTAAAAATTCAACTGCAAATTACTTACCATGTCTCACCAAACACAGAGGTCATGTGATAATATTAGTAAGTAATATTAGTTAGTAAGTAAGATCATATTTAGGTGTTTTGTTTTCTCCGTGCCTCTTCTCTGTCTCTCTCTCGCTCGCTCTCTTTCTCAGGCAAGAATTGTGGAGGTTGCATTGGCAATTATAAGAAAAAAGTTTTACAGCATTTTGGGTGCAGGTGGCTCATCTTGCCACACAGCATGGGGACCTTTCACAGAACAAGTTTAAATCAGTCAGGAGTAAAATCTCAAAAGATAATAACATGTGACACTGTGTGGCAGAATCAATTCTGTTTGTTTGATCCACATTTTTTAAAAAAGAAAAAAAGATTTGAACACTATACACAAATCTATTGGTGCTATGTAGTGTGTCTGTTACAAATGACTGTGCTCATCGTTTCCAGGGGATAATGTCAGTAAATTTGAGTAAAATACAGACTTTACATATCTCCCGCCAATGCACCCAGTGAAACACTGAAGTTGGGGGATAATTTCTAAATCACATGAGGTCCCATGCGAATAGGGCTTAAAATAGAGAAACAGTAGTAATTTATCCACAAGAGCTATTCATAAAATGGTTCAACAGAAAAATGTTGTAGTTCAAATGATGTCCCTGAACTAGCTATTTCACTGTGTTGAAAATACAGACATATAGTCAGATTCTTTTTTTAAACTGTTAAAATGTTTATGTATGTAGTCCAATATGATACCACAGTGTGAGGTCAAAACGGATAAAACTTGGCAAGTGTGCTTTTTTAAAAGATTTAAGAATCCACTATGTTGCTATCTCTGTGATAGCTGCTGTGAGATTTCTTTTCTCACATCAAGCGCTTTCAATAAAATAACACCTCTGAAAAGTCCTTCAACTCTGTCCTGTAGAGCTACTTCACAGTCTCCCAGAGACTTGTTCAGACATCAGACTTCAATCCAAACACCCTCTATCCATATCTAAGATGCTCTTTTAATGTTTAACTAACCTCAACAAAAAGCTATGGGGACCTCATCGAGGCAAAGCGACCCCAGTTTGCGTGACCTTGGAGGGCCTGTGGCTCTCTCCGCAGCCTGGTCCTTTCACTTCGTGTGACATTTACACAGACGTAATTTGCCAGCGGACGTGTTGCACAAAAGGGAGCTATCAAAAGACCCATCACCGATGGTAGCTATATGCCATCGGAAAGCAGAGAATAGGAGAGAGAGTCGGCTGAGAAGGAAGAGACAGACAGAGAGACGCAGACGGGTTCAGAGAAAGAGGGGGAGATGTTCTCCAAGAAAATGTAACGGCGTGACCCGTCTCTGTCACTGTGAAATAATGAGCCCTTTATCTCAGGAAGGATGCTTACTCAAAACCTAATCTCTGGAATTAGCAATATAATGGGAGATGGAGGTATTTCTCCCCCTCCGTCTTTCTCTCCTTCCTTCTCCCTCGCTCTGTCTGCCTCTCAGTGCCATTCCCATTAAAGCTTGCACTTTTGTACTGCTAGAGTTTGACTCCATCATTTCTCCCTGGCTGCCTGGCGGGGATGAGCTATGTCATGGAGATCCTTCATGTCTGCTGCAGCGCTAATGGGGCAGGTTTAGGAAGCTGTGGGCCACTAAATTACCCTGCATTGCTTAATATGGCTCAGCCAGGCCATATGCAGAGGGGACCTGTGGGTCACAGTTATGTTTCAAAGGTGATTTAGGGAGGATTGAGCACGAGATGAGGAGCAATTGGCCATCGGATACAACTGCACCCCGCTAATCCGTTTTGTCAGTGTTACTGTATCCCCATCTGTTTAGTTGATGCATCATTATTCATTTGGCCCTCGTTCAGCTTCGCACAGTTCCTGATCCTGAGTCTCTATGAGGGAAAGTTTCCAATTTACTGTCTGTGAAGTGCTGAAGTGCCTTAATAATATTCTTAAACAACACAGTCACCTCTTGGATTTTAAATGCTGAAGTCATGCCTCTCATGGACTGTTAAGTGACTGTTATTTTTCCCTTTTTTGTGTGTTTCTACAGTTAATAAGCTAATAAATGGAATAATAGATCCTGCTAAATGAATCATATTAGCAATGAACAGTGTAGCTCCCATAAAACAGGTTGAATGGTCCTCAGCTTTCAGTTTGATGGTTATATTAAATCCTCTTTCTACCTCTGCAAACAAATTCTTGGCAGTAATTGAAATGTTAATAATCATAAATCTGTATGCTCAGCTCCACTGCGTATAGGTCAGTGCTGAATCCTCAAAACCAAAAATCATCAGCGAGACAGCTTTCCATTATTGAGCTGTTCTCATGCTTAACCCTAAAAAGAAGTGTTAATGGCTCAGTATGTGTGCTTAATGCATCGCAACTAAATCTGATGTTTCCTCCCTCTAAAGGAAGTGATGTCTGTGGATGAGGAGAGCACGTCCTGCTACTGTCTGCTGGACGCTCAGAGGTGCCACGTGCTGTTGGAGCATCCAGGCCGTTATGCCCTTGTGGGGGAGCCGCTGAACCACCAGGCGGCCAAGCGGCTGAGGCTGGCTGTGTTTGGCAGTCCAGATACCAGCAACTCTCTGGGCTTCACCCTCAGGGTCTACTGTGTGGACGACACGCCCCATGCATTTCAGGTATGAGGGAAGAGAGAGAGATAGCCTGGAAATCAGACATATCTGCAAGCTTATGTTTTATTTGCTCTGGCAGATGATCCCCTTGCCATTCAGACAGATTTTCAGATGGGTCTGGGCCAATCACAACCATGTATCTAATGGGCCATGTTTGAGATGATGATTGACAACTTGCAGAGCCTTGGCATTTTATGCAAAATGCGTGAGGACATCATTTTTTGCTTGGGCACCCCCCTGCTGGGTGCACAACAGCAACATAAACCTAACTGTGGAAAGAGGATGCTGTTAAGGCATTTTTGCAAACATCCAAGGTGGCTGCAGATGATGTGGAACTTTCTGTTGAAGCACTATTTTCAAACTGTGATGGCAACACTCTTTCACAGACATATTGATGCTATACCATTACAACTCATCTCTGCACACTGTTGTCTGTTTACATTTGTCCATCGCTCAGCGCTACGTCACCTGTGTCATTGCTCTGATTGGTTTTAGATCTATCCAAATGCATTCAGAGGCATTTTGGCCTATGGCTGTTGATGACCCCTCTTGAAATTCAAAATGAACTGAGAGGGTTCAGACAAACTTGCATTTGCACTTATGTCTGGCATTGTCAGGTGAAGAGATAGAATGTAGGAGGAAACAATAAAGAGCCACTGATGAGACAGTGTAATGAGAAAGTATATTTCTTACTTATAATTGAGTAGTTTGTCTTGTCAGAATTTCCAAAACATTAATTTCCTTTTACTTCAGGCTACAGAGGTAATAGGTCATAACACACACTGTTGTATATAATAGAAGGAAAGCACAATTCTATTTTTTTTAACTTAACTGATACTTAATATGCACTGCCTCTGTAAGGCTATACTTAGACACAGTGGTGCTCTTAACTTAATGCTACTGCATGCGTACATGCTCACAATGACAAGTCTGTCATTGCATTCACTTATTTCAACATTGTAGCACCATTGGTGTTACCGCGCAGACGTTTGCCAGTTAGCACTAAAAACAAAGCACAACTGAGGCTGATGGGACTGTCATTAGTTTTGTGGTCGAAAACCACAAAAGTGTCAGACAAAGTGAAATTGAACATAATGTGATGATGGAGCTCAATTAACAGTTAAGGGATCATTTATATTGTTATCATTTCTCCATAGCAGAACATTAATGTCTAAACTAGACTTCATGGCATTCCATCCAATGCCACGATGCCCTCAATTTCCCTCAAAAGCAGAAATGTTGACCTCATGATGCCAGAGGATTACCAGTGCCATTTGGATGCATCATCTGGTCATCATGAACATATGGCCAAAATTTCATAGTAGTCTTTGTGCTTTAATAGTTCTTGAGATACTTCAGTTTGGAGCAAAGCGATGGACAGAATGTTCATGTCCAGTATTCTAATATGATATAACTAGAATGACACTAGTCCAGTCTGCAAGCACAACCACTATATATGCCTGCATACATCTCAAAAAATATTAGAGTGATGTCAAGCAAGTACTCCATAACAACTGCTTTCTGTATAAAGTGTGAGCAGCTACAAGTGTAGGCTACCCAGGAGGATCACTGGAACCTGTGAGTGTGGATTGTGATAATGAGTCATATTTCTTTATTTGGCTATGTTTTGTAACTGCTGAACTTTGTCCCCTTTAAAATTATATTGCAAGTTTCACAAAAAGCAGGCCATTGGTTTCCAGTAATCCTGCTTACAAACGAAAACAAAACCTCCTCCGTGGAAGTAAGTATATAAGAAATTTAAATTGCAGGGGTTTGGTGGTTGTGGCTGATGGTTTTGCCTGGGAGAATTGCTGTCTGGGTTTCTTTGTGCTCCACTGAAGATCTGCCTGTTCAGTAACATTGCCACTGGGAGATGCTTGATGACTAGGAGACAAAGAGGGACTTTTAATTACAAAGACAACAGATGCTCCAAGGTTGCTTCTCTGCCCTTAATTTGCGTAATTTAATTTGCTCTCTGTTAATTAAATGTGTTTCAGCATTGCATTCCATGTGACAAGTATTTGAACACGTTAAAATGAGACACATTCTCAGACGCTGCACCAGTTCGTCACACTGCGCTCCTGAATGGTGCTTTATGGAAAGTTTGCCCTCCTGCTCGCAGTGTGGGCACTGAAAACACGAACACACTTAGTTCTGTTGAAGTGTTCTGCAGCCAAAATATACTTTTCTTGAGAGCAATTTGTTTTCTATCTTAATAAACACACACAACTTTTCTGAACAATGCTGATAGTTATCCTGTGTTGCCACCAGCCATATTTCACTTTCAGCTTCATTCAAGAGGTAGAACTGCATGTGAACTGAGAGAAATTGGATGTAGGCACCAAGAGCCAGTTCGCCCCACCTCTCCTTCAGTCAGACATGGTTATTTGTTCATTTGTTCTTTTTTTGTCGTTGTTGGCTTTTGTTTGTGCTTCATACGACAATTAATTTCCCCTGTGAGCTTGAAGCAGGAATTGATCAGGTTCAAGACAAGCCCTTCTCCCCCTCTCTGTGCCGTGTGACTGAGAGAAACAACACCATATGTACCGGACTCATCCCTCCCAATCCCAAGACACAGATAATGTAAACACAAACATGCAAGCACATACCAACACATGCACACACATGTTATTGTTCTCCATAGATTAAGAAAAACCAAAATACCTCAAAGCAGGAAGGAAAGAAAACATAATATTGACAAAAGACTTTTGTTGAGATTTTTTCTCTGTTTATGTCTTGTCTTTGTGAACAACCAACATGTTTGACTAACAACTTTATCTCCCTGTTTGGCTCTAATCATGTCGGTTTGTCACCCATGCATTGTGTCGGTTTCATCCAGTTTTTGTTGTGAGAAACAGTGGCTCATGGGGGCTGCTCCTGAGCTCAATGGGACATTTCACCCCAAATCACAAAATATGTATTTTCCCTCTAACCTGCAGTTCTATTTAGCAATTAAGATTGCTTTGGTGTGAGTTGACGAGATGTCTGCCTTCTCTCCAATGCTGTGGAACTATGGCACAAGGCTTGTGGTGCTTAAAGCGCCAAAAAAAAATACATTTAAAAGAACTCAACAGTGATGTCTCTCTCCAGAAATCATGACTTGTTTACTCAAGAGAATCCATAGACCTTGTTGTGAGCAGTTTCATCAAAGAACTATTTTCTTTCAACCAAACTAAACTAAACCCGCTAATCATATCACCATGCGGAAAGAAGTGTACATATACTGCTAGCCAGTCCCTCCTGGTTTGGGCAGGCTGTGTTTATGATTGTTGCAGCCTAAAATGTTTGATTTTATGGCAGTATGTCTTTAAAATTATGATGCATGTTGCAGTGTTTATAGTCTTTCTTTTTCTTTTTTTCTTCTTTTTTTTCGAAAAAAAATTTGCAGGGGGAAGTGAAAACAGCAAATCCTTTTGTGATGTCTCAGATTTGGAAAGCATTATTATGAGCATTCAGTGTTTCCCACAGAATTATTTGTGATGGTGAGGGTGGGGGGGGGGGCAGCAACAGCTGATCGCAACCTATCTGTGAGAGGCTCTCCTCCTGCTCTCCCTGCCTGAAAAGCACAAGCTAACACAGCACAATGTGATCACTACCTGTCATATTTTGCCACTTGGACAGAAGCCCCACATCCGACACTGAGCTGTTAATCTACACAGACACTGAAATGGCTAGACACTGTCATTAAACCTGTAAATAACCGTTGGGTAGTGTTAGCCAAGTGATGCTAACAGTTAGCCCTGTCACTGTTTGTGTGTTCTGATCCCACAGCAGTAGTCTCATGATAGGCTGACCAAACGTCCTCTTTTGCCCGGACATGTCCACTTTTCACGTCCTGTCCGGGGCGTCCGGGGGGGGGTTTATAAACTGATGATAATGTCCGTTTTTGCGTGTGTGTGTGTGTGTGTGTGTGTGTGTGTGTGTGTGTGTGTGTGTGTGTGTGTGTGTGTGTGTGTGGCATGGGCTGCACATTTCTGTCCGAACCCGATATTATTTAATGACCAAAGCACTGAGTTTGTGTCACACAGTTGTTATGGTTACAGGGTATTTAACAGGACGGGCGTGCGCCGTGGGCGCTCAGCCCGTGTTTGAGACGGGAGCGGGAGGCAGGAGGTCCGACGCTTCCAGCGAGAGGAGAGGGAGACATAAAACAAAATAAGATAAAATAGGAAAAACCTGTCTCCCTCTTTTATTTTATTTTCAGCATTTAATCAAGGTGGAGGCGGGTGGTGGAAGGTCCAAGACTTCTAGCATGAGGAGAGGTAGAAACAAACAGCCAATGTGTGTCTGTGTGTGTTATGTTCAGTTGTTGTCACGTAAATAACAGTGCCCAAGCAATAAACAGGACAGACAATAGGATTTTATCTATTTTTACACTACATTTTCACTGAAAGCTGACCGAATCCGACTCGAGCCCGAATACAATTTATAGCTACATTTTTGACCAAACCCAGCCCGATCCGTCGGGTACCGTCGGGCTCTGATCGCCACACTCTAGTGTGTGTAGGCCTAGCCTATGTGTCCCCTATTGGGGCCTATCTGAATTTCTGTCTTTGAGAGATATTATTTTGTAATATAACTGAATTTTCTATCCATACAAATATTTTAAATATATTAAAATGATAAGGCATCTTTGAGTAAACTGCGAGTATCATTTAAATAGGCTATGTCGTGGCCGGGCTGAGTGTCCTCTTTTTTGGAAATCAAAATATGGTCACCCTATCTCATTATAAACTGAGAGGGGGGGGCTGAGCGAATCAATACACTGCGCACAGCTCTACAGTGAAATGAGATATTACCTAAAGCTACCTCTAGCTCCATTTGAGACAGCTGACATCTCTCACACCAGCTTACAGCAAATCAATCTGGACTGATAAGCAACATTACAGGTAAGAGGAAAAATATGCATTATTGATTTGGGGGTGAAATGTCCCTTTAACCATCAGAGGCCAATTAGTCTATTTTTAGCTGAATTTATTTTTCTGATTTAATGGTCACAGCGTTACTCCTAATGTGGAGCACCAACAGATTAAAGTCTTCAGGGCACACATAACCTAAAACCCAATAAAAAGCCATTACTTAAACCTGTGTATTTGTTTTAGCTTTGTTGTCTTACTTTGGGCATTAATTTGTGTTGTGTGGGTTTTTTCCCATTTTATTTTTTGGAATTTTGTTTCATGAACAGCCAGGTAATGAAGGCTGCATCTAACAATTTTCATCAGTCAGTCTGCTTTTTCCTTTTCTAAATTAATCAGTTAAGTCATTTGCTGTGTGTGTGTGTGTGTGTGTGTGTGTGTGTGTGTGTGTGCGCGCGCTTTTTTTTTTTATTCAACTCTTCACCAGAGATAAACCAGGCTGAGATTTGTCTGTGCATGTTTCCTGTGTGAGGACATAAATAAATATCAACAGAAACCTTTTGTTGTACCTGAAAAGCTGTGTGCTGTACCCGAGGCCTGGCTTGATACACCGAGTCTGTCAACCATATAAAATATCTACCTTTTCTTCTCCACTTCCCTAACCTCCGGCCCACCCCCTGAAAAAAAACAACCCATACCTTTCCTTATCAGGAGGTGGCAGTGGGCGAGCACAGCAGGGGCGGGCGGCTGCTGGAGGAGCCTAAAATGATGCTGTTCCGGGGGAACACTTTCAGCCTCCAGGTGTCCATCCAGGACGTCCCACAGTTACTCTGGAGCATCAAGCCTTTCACCACCTGCCAGGTAGGCAGTTTACAGCTGTGACTCGGTGTCATTTAGCACAAAAGAATTCAAGCGGCCAGCAAGTTTACTGTATGTGCATCTCACTTACTCACTAATGTATACCGAGCTCCGCTTTCTCAGGGTCACAGAGGGACGCTGTGCACCTTCATCTTCTCAGCATCCTCCGTTCCTCTATTAGAACTCTCTCCTCTACCAGTTTTCTCAGTTGGTCACATCAAAGCCAAAGGACAGCAGCAAGGGCACAGCAGGAGATCACTAAAGCGAGCTATCTCACCCACACACACACCCTTACAAAATTAATTATGTCCGCCAGGCAGGCACACACACAATACACACATAACCACTCACACATCTCCCAGTTATCTTCCTGGGGGTCTACATGCTGCATGTTCTGCTCTACCCTGTGATGTTTATCCCACCAGTGACATCCTATTAGTAGAATTAGCCCACCATAGTACATCCAGAATACCAACAAGGTATTCTTGGAGAGGGGAGAGCCGCTGTGTGAGGGTCCTACAGGGAAGATGACTGTAGGCCTTCATTCAGAACACCACTCTTGTCTAAAGGAGGCTTTTACAAGTAGCCATCCTCCTGTCTGATGGATGTGAAGAGAGGATGATTCATCTGTAAAACAGTGTTTTTGACCTGTTCTCACTGCGCCACTGTCTGGGTCACACAGTAGTTAGTAATGGAAGTCGAAATTGGCCTTTTAGATCCCATTTACTCCGAAGCTCTGTTACTTTTGGTTTTTCAGTTGCCACTTTTCTGGGGAAATGCAGTGCAAACTGGGTAAATTAAGGCATCTCTGTCCTAATTCCATGATGACATTACAGTTCCTGATCTAACAGATTGGCACTTGCAAGCATATTCAAGGCATATAATCAGATTTAGGAAAAGAAAACAGCCAACTAAGTGCAAAAAAAAGAGGCCTGGAAAGTCTGAATTTAATGATGTGGCCAGTGCGTTTAGTAAAAAAAAAAATCTCCAGAGGATGATTTTATGTCATTACATAGACTATTTCTGCTAATGATGTGGGCTCGGGTCTGTAATATTTATTGACCCAATGATTGCATGTAAGACTAGCCGCACTGTTGGTTATATGCAAAAGTTGAACAAAGTAACTTGATTATTTCTCCCAGGCGACAGTAAGAAACACAATGTATAATTTATTACATTTTTCTGCACTAATGACTTCAGCTCCCTCAGATGCTAACAGGATACATTTTCATCCCTCGGGCTGTAAATGCCTGTTGGTGCTCTGTCTAACGGGTAAACCGCTTGATTAGGTAACATCATTGATTGTCTAAAGAGGCCACTCATTGAGTCCTAATTAATCATGTAAACAGCAAAGTGGGTGACAAAGCAGGACTCAAATAACTAACATCTTTGACTTAATGAGTTTGTTGTCCCCTCTGCCTAATCCTTTCCTCCCTGACCGCTGTCCGTCTGTCCCCGCTCCACAGGAGTTCTCCTTTTCTCAGGTGTGGGCCAGTAACCAGCGTCCCCTGCAGTGTGCCTTCTCTTTGGAGCGATACAGCCACTCCTCCTCTCAGCTCTCCTGCAAGATCGGCATCCGACAGGTCAAAGGCGAGGAGCAGATACTCCAGGTCTATACATCTGTGGTGGAGGTGAGTCGCACTCGTGGAAACGGTGTCCTCGGCGCGCGGGGCAGTCAAGCGGCTTGTTAATAGGTTCTTTTATTACACTGAATAACTCTTGATTTGATTTAAGGCCTTGCTTAATGAGCCTCTCAGGGAGCTTTTCATGTATAGATTGCAAATTGTCTTGATAAGTCTTTGTCCTTGTCTTCATATTGAGAATTCCAGCTGCAGTATCAAAATCACCCTGACACCTCTTTCTTTTCTGATTTTTGCTTGCTGCTAGAATGAAAAGGGAGTGGTTCCTTTTTTCACACAGTCAGACTGTACCATCACCTCTCAGACAGGGTCAAGGGCCTTTAAAATCCCCCTGTCCATCCGTCAGCGGATCAGCGCCACCTTTGACACGGCTAACGCCAAGGGGAAGGACTGGCAGCTCTTGGCTCAAAAGCTCTACATAGACAGGTACCAGATGTTAAAGCTCGCTAAACCTGCATTCAGTGTCTCATTCTTTAAAGTACGCAGTTGTCATTTACCTCTTGCTGAGTCATGCATGTCTTACACAAGCTCAGGTATATGCATCATATATATGAATAGTTTTGTTCAGGTTTTATTACGGATCAATGAAAGGAAAGCAGGAATGCTGCATGTTCAGGTCTCTCCTCTGTGTAAACCTTGTTCCCACTTTGAATACTATTTTTAATCTGGAATTTAGGCACCGTGTCAGCCCTAATCTTCCATCACCAACCAGCCTTCAGTTACACGCCACACTGCTGATTTCATTATAGATCTAGAAACACATGCACAGAGAGAGAGAGAGGGAGAGAAGGGAGAGATGTAAGGGCCAACTTTAGCACAGTCAGAATAACTGGAGAGAAGATGCCGTGTTTTGCGGTAATAAGATGGAAGGTCTGAGACCGCTGACAGGCCAGCCTCTGGCAAGAATATGTGTTCATGTTGGCACTCTTCATTAGCAGCATCTCTGCATGTGCTCCATCCTTCAACCCCCTGCTAAACTTTCCAGAGGTTGTGCCAGGTCAGTATTTGCGTAGGCTGCGGAGGATTTTAGTTGCGTGGAATGGGGTGATCTCTATTTGTGCTTCAGAAGACAAGTCAATAATCAAGAGCTTATAGCCATGAAGACTCTTAGATCTGTGCAGTCAGCTCCATCGTGCACTTGAGGAAAAAAAGTACTGAAAGTGAGTATTCTCTCTTTCTTGCCAGTTGGAGAAACATGAGAGGGAAACGTTAAGTAAGAAACTGTGACAGAAACTATGTGATTAAGGAATTTCACTTAAACCAAGTCTGAAAACAAACATCTGCGACCGAGGAATGGGGAAAGGATTTCAGAGCTTTTTCAACCCAGTCGAACACACCAAGAAGCATGTAATGGGAATGTGTCTACCTAGTTAAGCAGATTTCTGTAATTGTTTCTCTGTATGTGTGGGAGCATCATCATACTAAAGAGGGAAAGTGGGATTGAAAGGAGAAGAGGGTAGAAGGCAACAAAGGAAATCCCATTGTAATGAAACAGTGCACTCTGTTGGATAGGCATTATAACAACAGCATGGGGAAGAAATCAATATCAGTGAAATGTTGCTTGGAGCTTGTTTTTTATGCAGTAAACCATGTGTTCATAATTAAATTTCACTGTACCCATACTTCTGTTGACCTCAGACAAATCAGTTTACTTTTGACTTTTACTGACTGACTTATGGTCAGATATCTGTGTGGCAAGACAAGAAGTAAAACATTTGAAAAAGAAACCAAAATGTGCCTGTTTTTGCCATTTACAGGCTCAGTGTCTGACAACATTATGGAACAGATCCCTATAGAAATAGACCTTTATGTTTAAGAGCAAGATCCTTTTTTTTTAAGTTACATTGCAGCCTGTTTCGCCGCTGCTGGCCACAGGGGTCTCGCTCAATACTGGACCAGTTTCAGAAATTGATGTTCCCATTAGTCATTTAGGCACAAAAACTTGGGAAAATAGAGTCCAGGGTGAAACTTACCAAACTTACCCTTTAAAGAGGCACTCCCCCAGTTTTGTGCATGGCGTTCGGCTTACTCAACACGAGGGGAAGGCCACAACTCAGCCCTTGAAAACAGTAGTATGTTTTCTGTTGCTCTTCTATTTGAAAAAATAAATAATCCTGATGATGTCATAGTGATATCATCAGGGTTGTTTGGGCTTTGGCTGGAGACTTGAAATTTAAAAACAGAAAGGTAATGTAAGCTTTCTGGGGGGGGTTTCAGTTAGTGGCTAGAGTCTGGAAGAAGTGTTTCTTCAGCAGGCAGGAAATGTCTAATGAAATATGCTACTGACTTGTATTAAGGGAAATGTAGGCTCTAGTGTTTCTGGAGTTTCACACATACTAGGGACTAAAAGTCAGGACAGTTTGGCCTTGGCCGGTTTAATCTTGCACATTCATTTTTTTAATCTGTCTCTTGTGATTGTATTGAAGTGCAATATTACCTCTTTTAAAATGTCTTTGCATTGGCCTACTCAGCATAATTAGTGCAAAGCAATCACTTCATTGCTGAACTGCGATTAACTGGCACTCTCACTTGTTCTCAGCAATTACACCTTTCCATGTGATCCCCACTCTAATATAATATTCAATTTTCCTTGGCCTGTAGGAACCTGTGCTACTTTGCATGTCAGGAGAGCCCATCGTCAGTGATTCTGAGTCTGTGGGAGGCGCAGCACCAGGACACAGGGGACCTAGACTCTCTGGCCAGTGCCCTCGAAGAAATCGGTAAGGTCCAGTCCCCCAGGACCGCCACTCTTGGCTGCAACAGAGAAGAACGGGACTCAGAATTCACTAAACTTGGGTAGGGCGGGTCTACAACAGATCAAAATAATGATGAACCTTTACTGCATGAACACTGATGATCAGGTGTACTAGCTAACCTATGATGAGGAGGATGAGGAGGTGCAAAGAGGACAGCAGGGAAGCTCAGTTTTGGACTGTTACTAAAGGAACACCTCTGCTAAACCAAATAGCACATACAGACAGACGGGAATCAAGGAACAACCAAGAGAGAGAGAAGGAAATGAATGGGGAAGTGTCTGTGTTACTGAGAGGCACTGACAGGACATTTTAGAAAGGGATATAAGAATCCCACACCCATTTTTGATTGAGAAATGTCAACTCCTGACAGGTTTGATAACCTGTATTCAAGGATTATTGATATCTGTGTGAAGAGGACTCTCCGCGTAGGATGGAGTGCGTTTTAGACAGACTGCCAGTCAGGCTGGTGTTGTGACCTTCCCAGGATTGGATGTGCTGGCACTTGCCCTCAAACAGTCTTCTGGGCTGTCAAAATGTTTAGTGTAATGTCATTATGTTGTCATTCATTTTCCACGATCTATTAACGCTCCTTTTTCTTTTCTGCAGCGTGTCTCTAATGTTAGTGCTGGAGTTAAAGGAGTAAACCGAGGGAATATTGGATATTAATTTTGTCAGAACTTCGGTCTGAGACACTGTTTAGCATTTAAAAGGATGTGATGTCCACATGCTAAAAGATGTAAGGCTGTATTAGAGATGACTCTTTGGATCACATGGAAAATAATCATTTTTAAACATCCACATGAAAAACACTTTACTTGCAGAACACGTTGTCAAAGCAAAGGCTGCAGAAGAGGGTAAGTTACCCCACTGATCAATTTCTGCTTATTTTGGAGGAAAATAAATGTCTCTCTGTGTGATAAGTGATTTCATACCAGACAGATAGTGGGAACATTACATACACTGCAAAGTGCTGGCGTTGGTTAACTGGTGTGTTCTTTCAAGACCCTTGCTCTGGGACTTCTTTTTTTATTTTTTTGACTTTTGAATTTTAAATTTTGACTTTTGAAGTGTGGCTTGATTTGAGCTGCCCTTTTTGGGTCATCTGGATCACTCTTGGATATCATTATTTGGAGACAAGTAGCCAACTCTCACTCCCACTCCTCTGTCTTCTCTTCCCCTGGCAGAGTTGCTCCACCTGCCCCTAAACATGATAAAGTGATTTCGTGTTGAACTCTGTGTTGGCTCTCTCTTTTCACCTACTTAATGAATTCAGTTCTTGAAAGGGCCTGACAGCACAACATAATGTACAGTGGAGGAATCAGCTTCTGTGAACCTTTAAAACTTATGTTCAGCAAAGAGATGAAACATTTAGATACAAAATCAAATGTTCAGAAAGAAATTTAAGAATGACTGAAGCAGTATTTTTTATTTATTTTACCATGTTGATATTGCATTGTTTAGCTTTTTTAAACTGCACCAAAAGCCAAGTCACAAGGTGGTCACCTGTGAAAGAGGCTTCTTGTCAGTTCAAAATCTTAGTATCTGATTAAATTAGTGGCCTTTAAAAAAAAAACTGTTAAGTTAGTGAAATAAGCATTTGCCAAGCGTTAGATGAGAAGATGGATACCACTGTTTGTCTACAGTAGATATGAAGCTACAGCCAGGAGTTAGCTCAGCTAGCGCTGGAAGCAGGGACAGTTAGTCAGGTGTTCTATTAAAGTTCTATTAAAGGAGCAGTGTGCAGGATTCTTAGGATTTAGCATCACCTCAGCAGTGGTGATTGCAAATTGCAATCAGCTGACACTTCTCCCATGTGCCAGGCATGAGCTCCCAGTTACGATTCCTTCAGTATTTATTATTCAGCAGGTATTTACTGTGAGCCGAATTATCTGGAGAGGTCTCCTTCTCTCCAAACAAACAGACCCGGTGATCTAAACCAATTAAAAACATTAAATAAAGTAGTTTTACATTTAAAAAAAACAGTGTTCACGTTGTTGGTTCACAGAAGAGCTGCTAATTACAATGGCCAATGCGACATGAGGTAAAAAGAAGTTGGCAGTTTTACGTGGGTTCAATACAGTTTTCAGGTATGTGTTTGTTTGTTTGTTCTGCAGTTTTGTTGTTGTTTTGTTTTTTATTCTTAAAATGCAAACCTTATATTCTGTGTCATGTCAGGTATCACGTATGGGCTGTGTTGTCATCAACCCATCCAGACCCCGCCTCTCGTTAATGAGGAGAAATGTTATACAATATTTATTTAAGTTTACTTAGTAAGAGAGTGGTAGTAGTAGTAGTAGTAGTAGTAGTAAGAGAGTACTTAGAGTGGTATCATCTTCTCTTCGAACGTTTTGCAAGGAAACGAGTAAGATCATTTCCCAAAATGGCAAAGAATACCTTTCGTTTTATTTTTGAACTCCCAAAGAAGGATGCAGATTCAAGCGTGCTCATGCTGGCTCTACAGTGGAAAAGAAAATTCCTCTTGATTTATGTATTTATGGAAATAGTCTGAGATATCTAACTACAGAGATATGTATGTCCTTCTATAGTCTGAGATCCTGATAATCTGTTTTCACTGAACTGTGACTGCCAAATGATCAAACTGGAAATAATGCCAACATGTAGTCTATCTGCACGCCATCTATATGGATCAGAGAACACCACATGTGCAGACAAACTTCTATGAGGAGGGACTGATTCTTCACGATCAGCTGGAAAGGTCACTACGTAAAAAGGCCAAAGCTTGGAATACATTTAAACCTGGAAAAAACTGAGGCCACTTAGAGCACTGACTCAGAAGGCAGGATCTAATGCATGTAAGATACAGGAAACAGCCCAGTGAAGTCCATTCTTTGTATTTAAAAATAATTTAAATTTAATTTTTTTTTATTTTATATACTTTATTAATCCCCTTGAGGGGAAATTCAATTTTTTCACTCCATTGTCATCAACACACAGGTCCAAAAGACACACACATGCACAAACCTCCGGTTCCCAACCCAAGTCCCTATGGACTGAGCTACTGCCACCCCATACACCAGTGATTTTCATTTTATTATGTATTAAAGCTTAATTTTCTGCTGATTGACTAATAGATGAATAACCTAATCATTACAGCTCTATTAGTAACCATATAAGTGACAGTCCGACCTTCTACTTTACAGTGCAGTAGTTTTTAATTTGTCTCAGTCAAACAGACAATCCAAAATTATAGTTATCACTATCCTGACTGAAGACAAGCCTCGCAGTAATCTAATGTAACCTCTTGATGCTAGTGGTATCTGTCTTTAGCATAGCTGCTTAACTAGATTTAGCAGTAGTGGAGTCAGTTATTCTCATGCACTGTTTGTATGTATACCTACAAAAAGTAATGCACCAGAGTTTGTGTACAACCCAAATAATCTTGAGCCAGTAACTCATAATGGTGAAAGTTGGGATCACGTGACCCAATGCGCTGTGGGGAGTAAAGCAGTAAGCAGTATAAGAGTGAAAATGTGTGTTGAATGCAGGTTGGGGTGGTTGAATAGTCAAACCAACACAGGACTTTCCCCCAGGAGACTGGTGTTTGTATCTCATGTGAAACCAAGTAAACTTTGAGGTATTTTTAGGTGTGTTGTCACAGACCATGAGACTTCTCCAAAACTTAACCTGCTTAACTTTATTTTCCTAAACTTAACGTTAATAACTCTGCTTTCCTAACCCTAACCCACGTAACTATACTTCCCTAATCCTAACCTAAGTAAGTTTACTTCCCTAAACCTAACCTCAGTAACTTAACTTTCCTACACCTAACCCACTGAGTTTTACTTCCATGTAACTTTACATTAAGCATGTCACATGACGATGCCTAACCATGATTCTTTTCCTAAACCAAACCTAACTGGTAGGGTTGCTAAATCATGGGGCACTAATTCATAAGATGTCACATGAACCACTGTATAAGGATACATTGACCAGAGTGCTTGGCCTCTGAGCTATAAGAGCTACCTAGCATACTGTCAGCTGCTTAAAGCAACTTTTGATTGACTGAAATCCTGTTTTTAACTACTCCTATAAGCACTGAAATTATTTAGATTGGTTTGTCCTCGTCTAACCAGATGAACTATGGAGTTTCATGAGTAGAATAATTGTTGAGATTTTCCAAGTAGAAACCACAGTAATATGGACCCTTTGTAATATAAGTGAGCCTCCAGATTTAAAGGAAATTCCACATTTGAAGTGATTTGTCAAAGTTACATGAAAGTAATGACACTTCTCCTCAATAAAGGGTGCCAGCATGTATCTTTGTTATTCTCATACTTAATACTACATTGACTCTTTTATTGCAGTTGGATTATTCAAATACTTGTTTCTTCCTTCTGGGATCAACATCTTCTTTCCAGTAACATATGGTCATGGATTTTCTACTAACTTCCAGCATGCTGACAACTGTGGATGAATGTCTCCCACAGTGCCACCTGGAAGAGCAATCTTACCTGTTCAAAGCTGGGACCTACTGCAGAGCTGCAGCGTTTGTTAATGGCGACAAACGCTGCTCTTCTTGGAAAAAAAGATTATTTCTATAGCCGCTCTCAAAAGAGGAAAGAATCATTCGATTTGAGAGACCGTTTCCTGAGCTATTACCCACAACATGTCCCACTGATGTATCATCACTGTAAGAGCTGACTCCTCCAGAATCAGGAGTTGACCTTTCTGCTGAAGCACAGAAAATGTCCCACATCCTCCAGGAGGCCCCATGTGATAAATCATTTATGGTAAACTCAGATTTTATCCACTTTTTTTCATCGTATTTACAGATCTATCACAGCTTGGGATGGGATCAGTCAGATCTTCTTGGATCAAAGGAAACAGGATGTGACACTCCATTCCAGCTGTGTAGAGAGACCTTTTAGTGCAGGTACTAGAGTCACAAAAAAAGCCAGCAGAAGCATAAAGAGAGGACAGTAGGGTACACTAAAAATGTATATATATAGGCAGCAGTTCCTCCATCCTGTACATTTCAGGAAAATATCAACCAACTTAAAAAATACTGGAATTATTCCAGTACACAGCCAGCTTGAAAAAGGAAATTTGTCCTGACAACCACCCTGTTCCAAAGCTGATGGTCCACTGAGCAACCAAGCTACTAGTTGTATTTAAAGAACTGGACCGTGAGCCATGATGGAAATGTTGTCCTGTAGAGAAGGGACACAGCCAAGGCGCACCACATTACTACATTAGGAGGCCTCTTTACACATCATTACTTTAGTCATCTCTGCACGTCTGAGTGTGATCAGTGTTACACTTAACTCCCTAATTTTCAGTGATTTTCAGTCAGGGACGGAACCACACCTCGCTATGCAGATCTATAACAGACGGTGACAACGTTCTGATTTATGCCACCTCGTAAAGATTTTATGGACGCTGCTGGAGTGAAGATTACTTTGGACTTTGTATTTGGAAATCTTTTTGGCAGAGAGCCTTAAAACTTCACTGGAATTGACTTTTTTTGGCTCAAGGCTTGGACAACAAGGTGTTATGCTGCCAAATCTCACTTCAGTTTTTTGTTCCCAATACGTCGAGTCAAAACCTCACACCTACCTTGAGCTTTTTTTCAAATCCAGATTTTTTTTCACCTACTTTGCTGTATCAAGCTCCCCCATCTGTCATATACAAACATGGACATAATAAAATACATGCAAAATCAAAAAGAAAACAGATAAGCTTTATATGTGTTGTGCACCGTAAAAAATCACACAGTTTTCTAACTAATTGTGCCTCTCCATGTGGGTTCGGTGTCATCTGAGAGTCTGACCAGAATGTCTTTTTATTCTCACCATATCAAAGAAACTAGTATGTTAATATGCAAGCTGTATTGTTCATTGTCATGCACAGTACCCACCTTGTATACACTGCAGAGGTGTTTCCTGAGAATGCTGAAGCATTTAAACCTGTTATCGCCGATGCCAGGAACTTACAGCGACGACAAGCTGACTAAAAACGATCTGACCATCTGTCACCTGAGGATGCTCAGTGTGTCCGTCAGTGTCCTTTACATAAACTCGATGACTCAGAGAGCGTGTGCGTGTGAGTGTGAGTGCGTGAAGGAAAGTTGTGTGTAACTTTTAAAAAGCATTATGTGTCCTTGGAAAATCCAGCCTACAGTTAGTGCTACTATTTCAGCTTATTCAGACGTGTGATGTAATGTGTTTTTCTCACAGCCTACTATCTTAAGATCTGCATTGCTTTGGAGAAAATAGAAAACAATGCTAACTTGAGTAAAAGTATATCAATTCATCAAATGTGGTGAAAGTTTAATTCAAAACTTTATTACTTTTTTTTGTTTTTGGTTGTTCTTTCTATTTCTCTGCTTTTCTTTCCAGGACAAATCTACTGCCTTTTAAATCTTATTCTCATATCACTCTATTTATCAGATGAAACTGCTGGAAATGTAAAAAAATATATATATATTATTTTATTCTTCAAATGGTTACGTATCCAGTGCAATGCATTTATATATGTTTGATTTGAGACATCTCAATACATTCTCTGTACTCAAGATTTGATTTGCGTGCTATATGAATGTTTATGTTAAAGGTGAAAAGTGTGACAGTCATACTGCTTATCACCAGTGATGTTCCCTTATGGCCAAGTTCTTCTTTTTTTTTTCCTTTTTCAAAGATTTGCAATTTTGAAACTGTATATACTGTATTGTGTTGAAATAAATATGCAGTGAAAGCAGAGGATTCCTTGTTTATCTGTGGTTTATAGATCTTAGTTTCCTTTCATTTTAGGTCTTTTTCAAATAGCACTTTAAGTGAGAAATGGGTGTAACAAGGCTTGGTTTTCACTAATTCTGGACAGCTTTTGGGGAAAGAGACTTAAACTTCTCCTAACGTGCATTTTATTTAAGGACCGCTCACAGTTTCATAAACTTCCATGTTGAAGATTTTAGTTCCTAAATGTACTGAGGCATTTATTGTCTAAAGAACAAGACTAAGAGTCTAAAGCTATGTTAAAGCAGCTCTGTGAGACTGTGCTTCATAACGCACAATACTTGATCATACTGCAGATCTATAAGAACTGCATGCATATGTATAAACTGAATTATCTAAACAATTATATTGACTGCAGCACCTATAAAACAAAAGCACACAAACTCAAATAAAGACATATTTTATCAATTTCTATATTTCTGTTGGCTTCTAGCAGGAAAAAACAATGTCTGAATGATTTTATTTTGGAGTTACAATCTGACACTTTAAAGGAACAGTTCACCCCCAAATCAAAGATATTGTTCGGTTACATAGTAACCTTTGTTCTCTGAGTGAGGGGATTATCTCCCCACCCAGTAGTTATTACTATGGGAATTATCCCCATCTGGGGTAATCGATGTGAAAAATCAATAATCTTTGGGTGGGGAGATAAATTGATACGTTAGAGAAATATATTTATCTCTTGCCTGTAGTGCTATTAATCACGAGTTGTCGAGTGTTGGAAATATCAGCCGTAGAGATGTTTGCCTTCTCTCCAATGCAATGGAACTAGATGGCACTGGTCTTGTGGTGCTCAAAGTGCCACAAAAAAAAAAATTAAATTAAATTAAAAACTTAACAGTAATATCGCTTTACCTTGTTGTGAGCAGTTTCATGTAGGAACTATTTTTTCTACCAAATTACACCCACCAACATATTATCACAGAGAAACGTGCATCTACTGCTAGCTACAGCTCAGCCCAGGAGGACGTCATTAATGTTTACATCTGTCACGAGATCGAGCCTCCTGTCAGTGCGTAGATGCACACTTCCTTCTGTGTTGTGATACAGTTGGCAGGTGTAGTTCGGTGCAAAGAAAATCGTTGCTCCATGAAACTTCTCACAACAAGGTCTGTGGATTATCTTGAGTAAGAATGCTATGATTTCAGCAAAGAAAAAATTGCAGTCAAGTTTTTTAAATGTATTTTTTGTTATGCCTTGAGCACCACAGGCTGACTGCCATCTAGACATCTCTACAGCTGATATCTCCAACACTTGGCAACTCACACCAAAACATTCTAGATTGATAAATAGCACTAAATAAATAGCACGCAAGAGGAAAAATATTTAGTGTTGATTTTGGGATGAGCTGTCTCTTTAAAGACGGAACAC
Organism: Epinephelus awoara; assembly: GCA_035609425.1. Classification (NCBI taxonomy): domain Eukaryota; kingdom Metazoa; phylum Chordata; class Actinopteri; order Perciformes; family Serranidae; genus Epinephelus; species Epinephelus awoara. Next base: position 28,699,803 of record CM069312.1, read on the forward strand.
ATAGGACAGTACAGCACTAACTACATGAGAGTTAAGGTCTCATATTCCGCTCTTAATTCTGGTCTCATATTGTATTACGGTAATGCTTGATAAAAGTGTCAAATAGCAAGTGCTCCTAATGAGGTATTTCAAGTGTTTCTTTTACTGCAGTAACGAAGGTCACTTCTACAACAAATCAACACTAACACTCACAGGTTGAGCTGTGAGCAACACCAAGGATTTGATTAAAAAACTACACTTATTTCCTCCTGTGAGATGCAGATTTCCACTCTACTAATAATTAGTCTCTTAAAATAATTAATGCGTGAAAATGTGACACTTGTTAACCTATTAATGTTATTTTGGCATCAAAACTACTACTATATACTTTAAATAATGATCATACTGATGTTGTGTTATGACTTATAATTCCTTGCGGCACACTCACATAGCTCCCGGAGCAGTGTTTTGGTTAAGCCAGCAGGTAATGCATGCACTGTCTGTGAACCACAATGAGGATGTGATACTGAGCTCACTGTGATGCATTAGATTAAGAACATAATATCACATGAACGGTTAGATGAACTGAAAAAAACATAGAGTTTCATGTGCTGTCTGTAATCTGCATGTATAAATCAGAATATATAATGAAGATAGCGCCGTTTGATGTTATTCAACTGACAGTGCCAATTAAACTCCAATCCAAACAGCAGATGGCACTGTATGCTTTCTTCTTATGAGGGGTTATCTTGTCTTAGCATGTACTGGCTGCCTGTGTGTGCGCATGTGCACACACACACACACACACACACACACACACACACACATGCAACTGTAGGTTGTTTCCATGACATGAGGCAGTCTCGCAGGCTTGCATGTGTGCCCCTTCACAGTGTGGGTAGGGTCTAGTCAGGCCTGGCACTCAGCAGCCAGCTACACCCTGTCTGACAACGCCACATGCAGCTCAGCGCTCACCCACGAGGCTGCAGGGGCTGCAACATTCCCATTCCATTTCGATTACAGTGTGCAGCACAATCGTCATTTGTCACAGCAGATTTTAATTGATGTGCTTTTCATTATACTTAGCCCTTTCCCACAGCAGAGCATGAATACTTAAGTTAATGTTTATCTGTTCTACCTGCTCTAGTTCAGTATTGTCACTCAGCCGTGCAAACCAGCCGGATGTCATCCGTCCCAGGCAGGCTGCAGGCTCTCCCAGCAGGCCTCTCTCTTCCCCTCCAGACGCTACACACACATCCCTGGCACAACCAGAGCCCTCTCACCCCTTCTAATACGCCCCACCCCGCTCGCCCCTGGACAACTGCTCTGACTCAAACGGATTAAAGATGACTCTCTTCTCTCACTTTTTTTTCACCCTCTCTCTCTCTTGACTTCTCTTTTCTTTCCATGCCGGATGAAAGGCCTCCCAGACACCCACTCCATGCACATACCATTCAGGCCAGGACACACAGGAAGTCTATGTGCTGCGCGGAGAGGAGGGGGAGGAGGAGGAGGAGGGGGATAGCGGGGTGGGAAGTGGCAAAGGAAAGGAGGGAGGGCGCTCAGTACAGAGGGAGAAAGAGGGGGGGTGAAGAGAGGAGGAGGAGGAGGGGGAGAGGGGGGGCTAAATGCAAGTCATGTGAAGCTCATGAGAACTAACCTACAAAAGTTGGAATCTTGTTTTCCTCTCAACAACTCTTTACTCTGACTCTTTTGTTTCCTCTCTCTTGTCTTCATACTGTTCATCTTAAATCTGTTTCTTTCCTGTTACCGTGGCAACTTTATCTTCATCTTTATATCTTCCGAATCAGAATGTGATGCAGTTGACAAAAATAAAATACATCTCTGTGCTGATGATTGGTTATGTAGCTCACAAACACTAGAGTAAGGCACTAAATCTTGTTTGCACACTACTGACAGTAAATGTGCTGCAATAATTGCTGGCCTCTTTCTTGTATAAACTTTGGATGCAGCAAAGTCAAGTTACTGACACCAGTTAGTTAAATTCCATACAGTTGTTTGGAATATTTTTTTTTTTCAAGAGGCGCCATGCCATTTAGTTATGAGATTAGCTTCAGCCCGAATTTGCTGGAACTGTGAATAATTGCATCACGTGGAATGGAGCGTTCAGTGCATTTGTTACTCTTACAGGGTGTATTGCTTCAGTGTGTGTGTGTGTGTGTGTGTGTGAGTGGGCGGGTGGGCGACTGCAGCCCCAGCTCTCAGGGAACGGCGTCACGTCGCATGCTTTGAATTACTGTACTTTCGCGGCTGGTAGACAGTCTGCTGCCAACTGTCTCTCAGTGGATCAGACAGCTAACATCAGCACTGTGGGTTCTGCCACGAGTCCTCCTTTAATTCCCACTCACTGTCTTTTTCCAACACACTTTCTCTATTTTGGATTTCTTTCACCACCGTCTCTCACTTTCTAGCCTATCCATTACACACACTCACATATGCAAACATTGCTCGCTGTCTCTATTTTTAATCATCTGCACTCACTCAAACTTATCTGTCTTTATTATTTATTCACACCATTTTCTCTCCTCAATCACAGAGTATATACAAGAAAAAACAGACACCGACACCCACACACATTCCTGTATGCAGCTCACACAAACACACAGATTTGTCAGTGTGTTTACACAGTTCACCAGGCAGCTAATCTTTATGGCACTGCTGACTGAAGCCTGTCTTTTGTTGGAAAAGGGTTTTAAAAAAACAGAGTCAGGTGACTAATCAGGCCACATTGCAACAGCTCCATCGCTGCCTTTAACAGCCCGGCCCCTCCTGTGAATCCTGCCCAGGTGGTGCCAGGGAAAGTACTGATGACATCATCGCAAAGGTCTCAACAAAGACAAGCATTCCTCATTCAATCGTAATCTGCTGTGTTAATATGCAGCCCGACTTCAACCAGACAAAACCAGTCAAGAAGCTTTTCTCTCACGCCTCTCGCTCCTTGCCTCAGCCTCACTTTTAACCCTTTTTTTCTAACTCACAAACACCTTCAGGGCTTTGATACGGATCCTGCGACTGTGCGAGTTAGGAAGTGTGAGCTGATTTGACAATAAGACACTTGACAATGTATTTCCAGTATATTTTGCCAGGAACTCCCACACTGTTTGTCTTCTGCTTTTGTCAAATGACTTTAGGAACTTCTCTTGACATGAGCTGAATTTTTTCCATTGGTACTAAGAGGTCATTGTTTGAAAGATATACAAAGGTACTCTTCAAACATTCTCTATTCTTTTTTTCTTTTCATACAGAAAAATCAACTAATTTCAAGGATTTCCTGGAATTGTGACACTTTTCATGTTAGTGCAGAAGTCTGCCTTATTCAGTCATTTTTCAGTTCAACTCATTTTTTCCATTCAATTGAAAGAATTTAGCCCTGTTTTAGCAAACCTAGTTTGTGGAGGGAAGTGTGAGACCTGTTACAGTGGGGTTTTTTGCAGTGTATATAAGAACTCAAAGCAACCATAGAGGTGCTAGTATGGCTGTACACCTTTAGTTCTGTTAAAATGTATTCCCTCCCTCTTGTATTAAACCTTAAATAACTGAAGGGCCTTCCACACCAACAACGATAACTATAGCAATAAGGATGTGAGCATCCACGCTGATGACAATCTGTAAACAGTCACACAAAGCATGTGCTGCATGCTCCAGTTACGATGGCCTGTAACTTTGGATGGATTCTGATGGGCTGTCAGTGTTTGTATCATTTGTTAAATTGCTCTGAAATTGATCCCAATATTGCCTGGGTCCAGACCTTCATATCCAATGACTCCACAGAGTTGACTGATTCATTTGGCATCATGAGATAAAACAGCGGTTTCTTGGTTGAAATACAATCGATCCAATTAGCACCCCAGGGGGACTAACAATTAGCCAATCACCGCCATGGGCGGGACGAATGCTATTGTCAAGCTGTTGTCTAGAGTGGTCATGCTGTGCACTTGCCTGGGTCCAGACCCTCCAAACGGCCCACTCCACCAAGTTGACTGATTGCATAGATGGCATGCTTTCTCAGTATTGCCTGACAATTTTACTTCCATCTGCATCAGTTTCAACTTAAAAGGACATTAGATTCAGGCAAACATATTGATCTCTAGTAATTATTTGGGGAAACTGAACCCCCCTCCCCCAAGGGAATTGTTAAAAATGGGCGCAATGTTAGACTGAAGATGGAAACGATGTGCGTGTTCAAGTGAGTGTACATTTCTGTCCGATATCCCAACAATAATCTTCACTGTTTCTCCATTATAATTGTGGTATGGATTCTGCCATCCACTTCAGTTAGAATAATTTTTGAAATGTAGCACTTATATATTATTGTCCAGTAAGTTGTTATGACAAACCTGTTAGCAAATATTGTCTTTTTTACCCATCCAGCAGATATGGGGTAACATTAGGAATTATTAGAATATGACTTGTTTATGGCCATCTGGCAAATGTTAGTCAAACATTCAGTCCCTTTTAGCTCTGATTTTGGTCTCCACAGGGGCATACTAGTACTTGAGCTACTAAATTTTGTGTTCATGTGTTGTATGTTTATTTACTTATTGCTTACTTGTTTTTCTTCTTCTTGACTGGTGCAGAGCAGATGGATACAAAACTAATGACATCCCATCAGCCATAGCTGAACTTTAAATGTAGTGCTAATCAGCAAATGTTTGCATGGTAACATGCTTAACTAACATGGTGAATATGGTAAACAAATAAATCCATGATTATACCCTTTAAACATCAACGTGTTAGTAATGAGGTAGCTGTGGCTCAGGAGATGCATGTGGTGTCCACTAATCGGAAAATGTGAGGTCCGATAACTGGCCCCAGTCTGCATGTCTAAGGATCCTTGGGCAAGATTCTGAATCCCAAGGTGTGTGAGTGCATGCTAGCATAGGTCTCTTTGTTTTTCACAGAAAACAGCTGCATGTGACAGCTGAAAATGACGTTGGTTAGAGAGTGAAGCAAAAAAGCCGTAACAACCAAAACAATGAGCTGAAAAAAACTGAAACGCTCCATGGAGATGAGGAGAACTGAGGAGTTGAGTGATAATCCCCTGTAGGTTTCTCACTACGAGCGACCCTGTTCACGTACAAGTACTCCGTTGTTAGTAGATAAGTTTAGTCCATTTGTTGGAGTTATACATAACACCTTGCAAGTTTTTTTCCTAAACGGCAAACTCATTACCCACCTTACTCTGACTTACTCTGCCTCGGACTGGCTTACCCTGATGTTCTTACCCTAACCCTACCCAATCTCACTTCCTGTGCCCAAAAGCCCAGACACACCAAACCGACTTTAGAGAACTAGGCAATTAAGCCCCCCCCCCAGTGTTGCGTTGAGAAGAAGTAACTCTTCATACCAACAAAACAGAAACAGGAAAACCATCTTTACAATAGTTAGCACATTAACAACAAAATCCGATGTTGAAATAACAAAGTATAATTACCGTGCGCCATCGAAAATAAGACAAACCATCAAGAAACATTTCTGCTAAAGAGCTCATGGCTGAAGAAAAATCATCTTACCTTATGTAACAAGTTTGTTTTGGTCTCACTCCCTTTTGAGTTTAACTCTGTGTTTACTTTCCTCACTTCCGTTTCTCCTCTCATGCTCTGAGCTGAACTGCCAATCATAGTGATTTCATTTACCAACAGGCTCCGCCATCACCATCGGCAACTCGCAACATGCTGAATCAGCCAAAAAAAAAAAAAGGGCTACAGGGGCCACTGAGGGGCAACGGTGCAGGACAAAACCCAGGGACTACATACGCTCACTTAAGGCCCAACACTGACTGATGGCCAACTGTCAGCTTGGTGTGTCAGGGCCTAAAACCTAACCACTCAACCAAAGACGGCAATGAGTAGCTACTAGCCAGTCAGAGGGGGAGTATTAACAGGTTATGCCTAGAAATTGGTTAATACCGCAGGATGGCTGTGGCTTAGGAGGTAGATGTCTAAAACAGTCTACATGTTAAAGTGTCCTTGGGCAAGATACTGAACCCCACATTGCATGCGAATGGTTATCGCTTCAGATGAGCAGGCGGCACGTTGTATGGGAGCCTCTGTCAACAGTATATAAATGTGTGTGTGAACGGGTGAATGCTGGCTTGTGCTTTGGGGCAGCAGTAGGGACTTGGGTTGTGAACCGGAGCTGGAGAGGTGCCAGCTCACCTCCTGGGTACTGCCGAGGTGCCCTTGAGCAAGGCACTGAACCCCCCAACCGCTCGGAGCGCCTGTCATGGGCAGCCCCACTCTGACATCTCTCCACTTAGTGCATGGATAGGTCCTGTTTGTCCGTGAGTGTTCGGACCTGTGTTTAATTGACAACAGAGTGAAAAAATTGAAAAATTGAATTTCCCCACGGGGATTAATAAAGTATATAAAATTAGCTATATATATATAATTCAAAATTAAAATTAAAGCAGAGTGACTCACTGATACTAGAAAAGCGCTATTTAAATGCAATCCATTTACCATTTACATGTTCTGTTTTCACCTAAGTTGTCTGTATATTTGGGAAGAAGAAGTGCACTGGATGAGTTTCATGCTTCAGTCCTCCACACAGACAACAGAAACATAAACATCAACTCATCAACTTCTGTGTCAGGTTACAGCCCCTCATCTCAGCTCAACATTCGCACTGCGACCTTTCACCTTTGACTGTAAACAGTCTGTTCTGACCCTCAAGCTGTTGTTGTTGTTATTGTTGAGAGCTTTCACAGAAACTCTTGTGCAGAGGGGTGCAATCATATTAGCCCATTTTACAAATATGGCAGATACTGGGAGCATAAATGCCCCAGATGAATTATAAACAAAGTTTAATGTCCCCCGTGTCTTATCCCACAAAGATGCTGAGGTGATGCAGGGTCATTGTCCCTGTCATGTCCCTGCTGTTAAAAGAATGTGGACCAATTTTTACACAATATCTTATCTAGCTTTTTGTTATGAATACAGGCTTAATGTCACTGCTAAGCATTTTTTCCTCACAAAATCAAATCAAACCAAATTATGGGAAGCACGCAACAGTCAGACTGCTGAAAAAGAAGGGACTATTTTTGTGTTTCTGTTGGTAAAAATAACTAAATCAGAAAATGGCTTACACGTCTTACATTTAGTTTTTCAGCTCTTTGTCGTCATCTTTTTTTTCACCTTCCTAAACAGCAAGCGAAACAATACCCAGCAGGCGTCACAAGATAAGTTACTGACGCTCCGGAAGGTTTCCCTTCCCTTTATTTTCTCTGCCTTTTCCTCCGCAGGTCACTTCTCTGAAAAAACTCTCCAACTCACCATCTGCTGTACGCACACAAATATACAAACACACACACACGGCCATCACACTGCTCCCACGCAGGATATGCAAATCATCCTGAGCAACTAACTTCCTTTATCAGTAAAGTCAAACATTCTCTTTCAAAATGCAATTGATGAATTGTAGAATTTTCAGTGATATTTGTTATTGCACACGTCTACTACATGAACTAATCAACCCAGTGGCCATAAATACGGACTTGCTCAGGATAAGCCTGCAAATAACTCAATCATACACTTCCTGTTTTTGAGCACGTAGTCGGTGACCTCAGGAGGAGGAGCACAGGATGTGCTCCAAGTGGAAGATACAGAGATTTCCTAGATAGCTTTAATTGGGACACATGTTTAACTTTGGCAGGAGGAGATGGGATGCATCTGTTGTTGAACTGGATGTTGTGTTGTTTGTTCCAGAAATGATGAAATGAGTGGGTGTAGAGCTTGATCACCTTCTTCCAATGCAAACAACATAACATCTTTTATATTTGTGTTATTCACTACTTCTTTTTTTTTGGTGGCTCCAAACAAACACACACAATACACAACTTATTTTCGTCTCCCCCTTTTTCCTCTTTTGGAGCCTAAGGTCTGATTACCTTCAGCAGTTCACTGTGAGTAAACAACATAGTCGTGTGAGAACTGTCACGTCAGTATTTTTCTCAGATATTTAGCTGGGCAACGAGGTCAGCTCTTATTTTTAGATACTCCATAAAACCTCCATACTCCATAAAAACCAGAATGTGACCAGATCCCACAATTTTCATCAACTTCATTCTCATCCTTTTGCAATAGTAACTGTTGCACTCATTATAGTAACGTGACCTCCCTTATTGTCCCTACCCCCTCAGTATTGTGACATTGGTCACAAGATATTTAACTAACCATCATAATGTTTCATAATGACAGTGCTTTTATAGAGCGGTGAATGAGAAGTGAGACATATGCCAGACAGCCTTTACTCTAAATGTGTCCAGATATTGCACAATCCCTCTTTCATCACGCCACTGTCTGACTAAGTGGCAGGCCTACTATTTATTTATACTAGTTGTTTGGCTCTGCTTGTTTATTTGTTTATTTGTTTTGGTAATTATCTTGGCATGGGCCAGTGTAGGTTTGCCCAAATATCTTCCGCTTTCTCGTCCCTAGACAGACAGGCTTCAGACCCACTTTAGATAAGATTTTGTCAGCAGGAACCACATTTAAGAGGATGTTTGTTGTTTGATATAGTCCAAGTACAAACAGAGGAATAATGTTATGGTGTCATTAAATAGTGGTTGACTTCCTCTATATATACTGCAGAGTTCTTATGTTCGAAAGCTAAGTTGTTCCACTTCTCACTGTGTTAATCTTAAGTAAGTGGGGAAAAAAGTAAAATTAAAACGCTCCTCAGCAGGATAAGACCTATAATGTGTCTCCACTTGAGGATCCACTGGCCTGTGTGTATTTGTGCCAAATGCCACACTTTGGGATCATTCATTCACTGGTGCTTATCACACATGAGTTAGTTATTACTAGTAAGTTACACATTATATAGGATAGTTAATGGCTAAAGTGAGTTAGTCACAAGTGGATCAAAGCATGAGATGACCCATGTGAGTTTTACGCCTGTTTCACTTTATATAAATCAGTGCTGCATATTTCACGGAAATAATACTGTAACGAAACAAAAAACATGTTAGTTTTGCATTGAAAACCATTGGTGTAAAGCAACTAAGTGCATTCCTTGCTAATTCAAAATGGTAAATTAAGTTTTTTATTTTTTTTTAACCAATTAGAAGTTGTAGAGAGTACTACATATGATATTTGATATTAATCTCAAACATGTAAAAAAAAAAAAAAAAGACATAAACATACAAGTGAGCAGACAGAAAGACAGAAAGTAATATTTACAAATAATGAAAAGCATAATGTTAAAGCAATTCTCAATGTAAAGTTACTTTGATTTACACATGAGAAATGGAGTGGGAGGAAATATAAACTTTTTAAATCCCAACCCTTTTCCATTAGTCATCGAGTGAAATGAAATGAAATGATCTATGTAGATAAACCTATACCTTCAACTTTTCTAAATATACAATTTTTATTACCATTTGTCTTTTTCACTCAAAAGAACATTAAATGCAGTTGTGGACAGTAACTATGTACATATACTCAAGTACTTGTACTTGAGCACTGAACTAGTGTGACTCAGTGTTTTTACCACTGAGTCTGTTTGTTTTGGAGAGGTGGACACCTCTGCAGAAAATTCAGCTCCTAGTTACAACCTCCCGAACATCTGAATCTGAAGTTATCCACGAACAAAGGTGAGCACAGATGCCAAACAGCATCAGAGAAACACTGATTTGTAACCTGAAACTGCTTTATTAGGTGTTTTTACTGGTTTTAATCGCCTGTTCTGCTCATTTTGGAGAGGAAGAGACCTCTGTGGATAATTCAGCTCCTGTCAAAACCCTCCTGAACAATAAACACTGAAAGAAATCTAACAAGGAGAAGTTTCAGCTGGTTGCAATAAGCAATCCTCATGGCAAGAAGCCACTAAATCCCCCTTAATTTTACACAGTGGACCTTCAAGTAAAATTTTTGAGGTACTTGTACTTCATTTAAGTATTTCCATTTTCTGCTACTTTATACGTTTACTTAATCACAATGCAGGGGCAAATGTTGTACTTTATACTTTACTACATTTATTTACTAACTGAGATGCAATATGATGTGGTGTAAATGTTGCATGACAGCCTGTGTTATACTGCCAAGAAGAATGTGATTGTCCTTTTTTCCCCTTATTTTTATTCTGTCTTTTAATTTTGAATGTTGTTTGTACATTTGTAATGTACATTTTGTTTTAATGCTGAAAAAGCAATAAAAAGTTTGATCATACAAAACTGGCCTGTCTACATTATTAATACTTTTTTTACTTTTACTTAAGTAAGATTTGAATGCAGGACTTTTACGTAAGTATTTCTACACTGTGGTAGTGCAACTTTTACAGTACAAAACATGTGAGTACTTCTCTACCTCTGTTGAAAACATAAGCCAATTAATATTCAAGATGAAATGTTGTGATTGGCTCCAGGACAGTCTGACGTCACATGCAACTCCAGGGCAAAAAAAAAAAGTCCTCCGCGCTGCTCAGACGGTGTTTGTCTCCGCTCCCTGAAAAACGCTGTAAAGTTTTGTCAGTGACGAATAAACTCATGAAAGAAACCGGGCGACGGATAGTTTCAAAGCTGGACTTGTGCGGCGTTTGGCTTTTTCACTGTAGTTGTGTTTTTTAGAGACTTTAAACTGGTTGGTTTGTTACGCGAAGTCGCCGGGATTTCCTCTCATCTCGAAGTTCCCAAGATGAACTTCGGTCCGGTGGTCGGAAAACTTTCTGTAAGTAAAAACGACAATAACCTTCTGAATACTAACTTGTATGAATGTATGTCACTTTCTTTGATTAACAGCCACTCATGCTATCTTTATTTAAGTGTTTTTAATGCTGCAAGTATGCGTTTAACTTTGGATAGCTTCTTCTTATGTGAAACGCGCTCGCGGCGGGACAGTTACATTATTTAGCCACTAATACAAATAACATGATGATACAAAATGTCGCCAGGACGTCAGCAGATGTTTAAAAACATCAAATACCCACTGTCTCATGAAGCTGAAGCTCAAGCCAGACGAACTTAGAGTCTTTTGTGCAGCTGTGCTGTTAATATGGAAGCAGAAATCACTGCCAGGCCTGTGAACTTGTTGGAGAAGATTAAACAAGCCCGTTCATTGTCCCGCTAGAGCTCACATACACAGGAAGCAACACTGTGTTTGTTGTTGTTATTGATTAAAGTGTTTATTTCTGCACTGATTAACTCATCTGATGGCTCTTGTGTCTGTGCTCGATGCTGTAGCTACATGTGCTGTATCATTCACTCAGTCTCCCCAGCCTCGATATTACAGCCACCATCTGTGTTGGACATCATGTGGTCATATTGTTCAGACATTCAGCATATGATGGCTCTTGGTCTGTCACAGCGGATGTAGCTGGCCTTATAGGCACTATTAATAAGTACACTGCAGCTATGGCAGGCTGTGTGAGTGCACTTTTGCACAAGCGAACTTTAAATCAAATTGTGTAAAGAAGTGTGTGTTGAGAGGCACAGGGATTTTTTAGTAACATGTCTGAAGCTGTAATTACTTTGACCTCAGAAAAGCCAAGAATTCACCTTGCCAGTTAGTCAATTAAAGTCACAAAGTTCTCTCAACAGATTTTCCAGTTAAGATTATTCCACTCTTAGAACCTCACAGAGACGTCTTTTCATTCCTCTGCTGTTGTTTTTTCCATCTGTGGAGCACCAAAGCCTGACACTACTGTGTGCTCACTGTGAGGCCTTCAACTGTAGCCAATTCATTAAAGGTTCTTTGGATTCATGCAACATATGTGAAGTGTATGTGGGACACTAGAAGGGTCCCTTCAAACATTTTAGTGGTTTACGTTGCAGTATAAATGGAAAATGAATCACCGTTCCTAATGACAGAGCAAATTAAGGCTTGACTTCTTTTTGTGGTTGATAAGGGCAACAGTGTTAGTCATTAAACTGCAATGTTGTGGCATTTCATCACAGATGCCTTCTGTAGCTCTGCTCACTGCAAATGTAGTCACTAAAGTAAATGTAACATCTGCTGATGTGCCTGGAGCTTTAATGTTTGTTTTCTGCGTTGTCTGATCTGTGTTTTAAGTCATGCAGTGTTCCATTACTGAAATCAGATTTACTTCTCCGGGTGGCAAAGTCAATGTTTATCTCTTCTGTAAACCACGGTACATTCTGGAGGCCTCGCCAGCAGGCCTTGTTGCTAAGGGACTATGGGGAAACCTCACCCCCTCCCCTCCACCCTCCAACCCCATTCCTCTCTCTCCCTAATCCCCCTCCACCCCCCACACCCCTTCAAATTGCCCAAGTGTACGTGCCTGGCCGTCCAGTAAACTTCCTGTCTAGAGTACACAGATATGCTGATATTAGTGGCATCAATTTACTTCTGAGAATTGTCATGCCCATGCAAATGTACACTAGATTGTTATCGCTGATTGCTTACTGTATGTCTGGGTGTTGGTTCACACAGGAAATATCCCTCCATGTCTCTGTGGACAACACAGACAAGGGCAGGACTGACATCTGGGACAAGTGGAGGCCAAACTGTGTCACTGGGGACTAAGCAGTGGTCAACAAATTGGCCACTCTAGAGTCATACTCTTACTGTTGCTTATTGCTGCTTTGCTTGGTGACCATGTGAACAGTTATACCCAAGCCTGTGGCTTAGAGAGGTTATATGGACACTGAATGATGCAACGTGTTGCAACCAACTCACTGTCAGACACCAGGTGGTTTTGCGCCTTTTTATGTTTGCCTGCCACAGTTTCCAGTCAGGTATTAAATCTCGAGAGTGGACATTAGCGACTTTGTATCGTCAGTGGTTCGATGTTTTCTGAAGGAGCCTGTTGCTATTGTTGTTGGTGTTGTTGTTGGCGGCATCGTTAATGTGAATCACCCTCCAGGTATTAAAGACCTGCTGAGTCATTTAGGGAGTGCCACCTGTTCAGGTGCATCCCACTCATGTAATGCATACCAACAGAGGCAAGTCACAGCTCACACATGAATGGTGCCACTCTGAGATAAGTGGGGAGATTTTACTGTATGTCAAACATCACTAGATAAACAGATTAACATCACCTAGCTCCAATCTGATGTGTTTTTACTCTCCACTTTGAGGACAATATAATAGGAATGGACACTGTTTGCCAAAGGGTGCAAAGGTTTTTATATTCTTGTTTTCCCTAAATCTTAAATTATTATAAACTTAATATCTTTGGGTTTTGGACAGTTGGTTGGAGAAAAGAACGTCTTGCAGACATCCTCTTGAGTTTTGAGAAACTGTGATTAATATTTTCATCTTTTGGACCTTTAATAGACTCAAATGGCAGATTAACCTCCAATGGGAATAATAGTTAGTTGCAGCACTATTAGTACTTATTCAAAGATTCTGTGATTCTGTCCGTACTGCATTTGATCTAGAGAAAACCATTAACTAAATGGAAATCACCTTTAAAGTGCTGTCACGTTTCGTAACAGCAAATGTTGGTAGTAATGAATTAGTCAGCTGACAACAACAAAAAAAAACGTCAGCTATTTTAGTATTTGATTCATGGATTAAATACCTTTTAAAGAAAAATGCCGGTCATTTCAGAGTTCTATCTTCTAAATTGTGAAGATTTGCCACTTCATAAACCATCATCATAAACTGGACTTATGGCAGTTGGTTGAACAAAACAAGCAATTTGATGCATGGTTTTAGTGCTTTTAATAATAATAATAATAATAATAATAATGCATTTTATTTGTAACGCGCTTTACATTCTAACGAATCTCAAAGTGCATACAGAGTTAAAAGCAAACCATAAAAGCATAAAAAACATAAAAACATTAAAAAGCAGTAAGAAATATCACGGAAAAGCTTCAGTAAAAAGGTAAGTCTTAAGCCCATAAGACTTTTTTTTAGACAAGTTGTAGGCCTAACAATTAGCAATGGCAAAGAAAACATATCCTTTTCTACATTAAAATTTCATTTTTTGGGTTGGTGGATAGCATACAGTTCTGTAATGATGTATTTGTGAATATCTGCACAGATCCATGAGGCAAAATTGATAGATCTGCACAGCCACAGATAACATTAAACATTTTTAGTTAGACATTTCTCTATCTAATGTTACAGGCAGAAAAGCGATCAGGCATAGGAGTATTGTTTGAAGTATTTCAACAAAATAAATTAAATGACTCTGCAGTGATATGTAAAACTAAACTTATCAGTGCTAATCTCTACAGTCTGTGTAGCACAGAAATAGGCTTACCCTAGCTACTACCTGCATTTTTGCTAGGGTGTTCATTGTTGTTCCTTGTTCACTTATTAGATTTTTTTAAGTATTTGATAATAATTTAATGCAAGTGCTTGAAATTGCATAAAATGCGCATCTTTACTAACAATCAATTGATAAATGGCAAAGGTGACCAGCTGATTAACTGATAATGAAAATAATTTAGTTACATCCTCAATAACAGCTGAAAATATTGCAAGATGTTATTTTTGTCATTATTGATTTATCTTCAGTTTATCATTCAGTCCATTAAGTAGTAAAAAAAAATACTGAAAAAAGCTATAAAAGATCAGTATACTATAAAAGAGAACCTTAAAAAAGAACAGCAATATTCACATTTGAGACATGGCAGTCTGTGAAGTTTTGGTAGTATTGCTTAAAAAAAAAAAAAAGGAGTATTAAGCGATTATTAAAATATTTGGTGATTAATCTTCCGAAGATTGACAAGTTGATTAGTTGTTTTAACTCTATACTAAAGGTACAGTAGACATTTAGCGGCACTTCAGATACATGATGTAATAAAAACCCAGAGTGGCTTAAGGTTTGCCTCAGTGCTTTATCCTCTAACTTCCTGCTCTCCTGGATGAATGAGCAGATTATAACAAAAGTTTAGAGTCTTTAAGCAAACTCAACCTTTGTCCAGAGAATGGGCTTCTGTTTACAAAGACATAAATCCAACATAAATTCCAGCTATTGATGGTCACTTAAGGCCTTGTTGACGTGCTACACCGGCCACATATTCTACATTTTTGCTGTGATGTGTTTATAAAGAAGACTATAAACTGCCAGCACTTCATGGACTTTTTTCCTTTTAACACAAAGACAAGCTTTAATGGAGCTAATGTGATTGTCTCTAGAGCGAGGTGATGGATTCCTGCACATTCTTTAATCTATTAGTCATCCTTTCTTGCTCTTTCCATTCTCACCCTCCTGGGGTTGTCTTATGAGTCGCTGCTCAGCTTCTCTGTGAAGGGCCTAATCAGAATTTGAAATGGCTAAGTTAATAGCCCCACTGCTCACAGATCTCTAAATTCAATTTGTGGATGGACGTTCAAATTCAATGTCCCTGAATAACATGCTGAATGACTCAGAATGATGTTCTGTTCATGTGTGAGCTCAGCAGCCAACCCATAGAAACCACACTGGAGACCGACTCAACCTCACAAAACAAACAAAATGGAACATGTGTCACACTGCACCTGCTTACAACTTTGAAACCTTCAAACTTTCTGTAGCCCTCTCTCTTTCAGTCATCAAAACAATAGGCCCATTTTATGTGGTCAACAGCAACGTCAGAGTGTCAGTCATTTCACCACCTTGTGGTTTTACATTAACTGCCAGGAAATTCATTCTAACTGTCGTCATCACAGATTGTTTTTGTCTTTCTGTTTTTTTTTTCTTCTCTGATACGAAGGTGAATGTCACCTAACCTGCTTGTGACACACTGTCACTGTTGTCTAATCAGTGAAGCATACCTCCTGAGGAAACTCAAGAATTTGTGTCGTGGAGCTGCAGCTTCCCTGAGTTATAAATATCCAGCCTAGCGGATATGTTGTGGGTCCGATCGGGTGCTGGGCCTGCTCTGAGGCAGGCTGCTGAGGAGGGAACAGTTTGGAGCTGAACCCTGCATGAAGCCTCTGTATTGTCTCGGGCTTCCTGTGCTCCCTGAGAGGAGGGGGCTGCCGCTTTTCACACGCTCCCACACATACACTGTATGAGTGCTTGATAGTGTGTGTGTGTGTGTGTGTGTGTGTGTACGCGCGCAATTTTTGTGACTTAACAATGTGGTTTTCACACTGTGAACACTTTCTTCCTGAACTGCTACAAATTGACATGGGAGTCATTCTCTTCTTTTTTCTATCATTCGACTTTATAATGATGAATGTCTCCGAGCTTGGCTGAACTTTGGATTTATTTACAGGGCCGTAGCATGTGTCAGACTCCTTTCTCTTGACATAAGCTGAGTTGTACATGTCTTCATCATCTTAGACAGGATGCCAGTGTAATTCATCACTCCTCGGAAAAGTCATTCATGATCACCCCCTGTCTCCAGGGAATGCCAGGCTTTATCTGTGAAGCAGAGAGCTTTCACTGTCCTGTCAAGGTCAGCCTCGAGGGATTAAAATTGTACATTACACGAACAGTTACTGAGAACACTGTAGAGTATAGTACAGTGTTGTTTAAATTAGATTTAGGTTTAAAAAAAAAAAAAACAATGCCCAACTAATATCAGACATAAGTTTTACTGATACACTAATGATATTACAGAAGACATCCGTTGCAGGACAGTGTTCCTGTTTTGTCTGATATTTTGCTATTAATCTCTTGTTCAGATTCTACTTCATCTGTTGCATTCCTTTTGGGCCAAAGAGCCATCTGATTACAACATGACAGTATAAATAAAGACTTATTCATTCAATTAGACAAGACAACTGAGCAGTTATGGGTAGGTAATGGTGAATACCATAAAATAGCAGCCTTTGTTATTTCTGGCTTTGAACAGATCAGTCAAGCACAAAGCCAATATTTAACTGCACAGAGCACAAATGATTAGTCATTCAACAGAAAAACAATCAACTATTTACATGATCAATGAATTGTTATAGTCTTTTTTTTTAAGCAAAAATCTACACATTCTCTAGTTTGTCCTTCTTAAATGAGCGGGGGTTTAGTTTGATAAAAACTGGACCTATTGTGCAACACATCAACTTTCTCTTGTTTAATTGACAAAGAGACAGAATGATCACTGAGGATATGATTGGTACGATGTTTACACTCTGACACCAGTTGTGTCTTAACACTGCAGCTGTAAGGCAGATTGCGTCACCTCTGCTGTTATGAGATGCGGTGGATGTTTCTCCTTCCTGTGGATGTGGGAGGCCATGGTGTTTTATAAAGATTGAGCTGTGGTAAAGTCAGGGGAAGACACATGCCGTTGACATTTGAACTGAAGTAAGTGCTTCATATTTAAGTCACTTATGATGTGTTACAATGAACAGCTGTGGCAGAAAGCATGTTCGTCCATCCCCCAGGCGGTGATGTGCTGGAGTATTTAAATATCATCTGTTGTAATAAAGAAATATAGTTGTAATGGTTGATAATTATTTGACCCTTCAGCTGACCATCAATAATCCGATGAACTGATGAAGTTGTTGTCAAATAAACAAATCATCATGCAGTTGAGCTTACACTCCAAAACTAAATTGAATAAACTACAAAGTGACATCTTTTTAATGGTTTCCTACGGAGTAAGCTGAAAAAAGTCATCTGAATGCATTAAAATGCTGTGTGTATGAGTGACCTAAAGTGGTATTTCTAACATAATATTATCAGCACTTAAAAGATGCATAGTGATATTTAAAATATTACCTTTTTAAGAGGTCTTTTTCGATATCTCATAGTGTCAAAGTATGGATGCACTATACAGTAACTGCCATAAATGTCCCGCATTTGATTAAAAAAAAAAGAATTGGCTAATAAGAAAAGCATGATATGGAGAGTCAGGTCTTTCTCAGCATACAGAAGTATAATGAGGTACATCATGTCTTATCACTTGGCTATGATTGAAATCATCTGTCCAATATGAAATAAGTCCCCTGCCCCCCTCGCTTTATATGTATGTGTGTTGTGCTGAGTGTGTGCAAGAGTTCACTGCATTTTCTGTTTCTCTCCCATTTTTTTTATAATGGAGCTCACTGTAATTCCCTCAGGGATATGGAGTGATCATAGCCCTCTAAATGGCCCATTGATAACCCAGGTCAGCTGAAAGGATGTCCTGTCATTTAGTCACAAATGCATTCTCAGTGTACATGGCATGTGTAGCGTTTGTGCCAAGGCAATTTGGAAGAACCCAGAGTGTTTAGAGGATGTGGAGGAGAGCTACTGTTGTCAGATAAACAGACTGTCCCTCATTATTTTATTGTAACTTTTATTAGTTTAATTACGTCCACACAAGCACAGTACTAACCCATCATACATACAGACTGAAAGCATGACAATAGGACACTGTTGTACCAAATAATCTGCAGCCAAGCCCACTCATTGTACAGAGGATAGAGAGGACTGTGAAGTGGACTGAACCACTTCAGCCGGGGGTTGGAGAGTTTCCAGGGATTGTGGGTTTGGAGGGCTTTCAACACTGAGGTTACGGTCACTCTAGTCTTCCTCCTTGCTTGGTTCTAGAGGTAAAACTAAGCCACATAGTGGTTGCCCGTAGTGTTTATGTATACATTGCATTTATGCCAGTGTAGTTTAGCAGCCTAAGGACATTAGTTTGGACACATGTTGATGGCGTTTTTCTTGTCTGCAAGCAGGCTGAGTTTGAGAAATACCACACAGCGGGATTCCCTCAGACTTACGCAACTGGGTTTATTACAAAATAAAATAGCTGGACGGAGATTGTTTTTGATTCTCACATTAGCACACAGAGAAGTGATTATGACTCTTGCCATCCTATCAAGCTGTCCCTCTTAAAACCATTCTCAGTAGCAAATTCTGTTGTTTGTCCTCAGTCTTTTTAGAGCCGAAACAATCCGTAACGGGTTTGTTGCTTGACAGAATTAGTAATCGTCAATTGTTATCTATTGAAGTCAAAAAGCCAAACATTATCAGGTTGAGCTTCTTTAATTTGAGGATTTGCAGCTTTACTCCTTATTTTATCATAATCCCTTTTTACACATGCCCTTCTTTACGTCAGCTTAGCTTTTTTTATACAGAGCCAAATAATGCAGGCATCATGCTGCCCCAGTGTGTGATTTCAGATAGCATGCCGGCATTCCGGAAGCTAAAGAGGCGTGATGTGTTACACAACAGCGCCAGCCTCCAGTGTGACATACGTGTCAGGGAAGCGCTTTCTAAACAATAGCAATGGCATTACATGGCAGTAACAATCATGTCTGTATCAGTAGCAACCATTCTCAGAATGAATGGCTGCTGTTTGTTCTTCATCTATTTAGAGCTGCAACAATTAGTCAAGTAGTTGATTAGTTGCTCCACTGAAAATTGATCAATTACTTTGATACTTGATCAAAGTAAAAAATAGCTAAATGTTACCTGCAAAATTTGCCTCTTTTTTTTCTGTTTTATATCATTGTAAACTGAATATCTTTGGACTGTTGGTTGGAGAAAAGAGCTTCTTGCAGATGTCGCCTTGGGCTCTGGAAAATTGTGATACGACACTTATCCATGAATTAATTAGCAGATTAATGAATAAAAAAAATAATAGGAAATGCATCTCTACTTCTCTTGTATAAAATGAGATTGGCTCTTCTGTGCAGCCAACTTGTCAACTGCTGAGCATAGCAGGTCAGCCACTGAGGACGACTGCACCTGGGAGTGTTTTGAGTCCAAGGTCCTGGAATGAACAAAGACTGTAAATGATGTCATCTCTATGCTGTCTACTTCACTGTCAAAAAGAGACACCTGAGTTTGAACTTTTGACTGGCCGTCGTGAATTATTAGCTTCTTACGGCTGGATAAATATATTTTTGGACTTTAAGCACAATTTCACATTCTACTTGTGCTTTGTAGGAGTGTAGGATTACCTTCAGACAGCTCATTCTTTCCCAGTTGTCTTTTTTCCCATCTTTTCTTTCCACTGTGTTGTCGCGCACATGTGCTTATAGGCAGATTTTTCTCTTTTGCCTTTTCACACGGCCTTCCACTTACTCTTTCCCCAAGTCCATGTCTCTCTACATCCCCCACCCTGCAGTCATACACATAGTGTATTCAAGTCTAAAGACTCACCCTATGTCATGCAAGCTGTTAGTCCCCCCCTTCTCATTTTATCTCCCTCCTCTTTCCTTCTCTCTTCTGCCCCCACCCCACCCCCCCACCCCTTCCCCAGAATGTTTGGATAGATCTAAATGGTGTGATTGTGACTGCTCTGCCGGCCGTCTGCCCCTCCACGTCTGCCTCTCAGCGTCTTTGGAAAGTCTGACGTGAGCAGAGGGAGAGGAAGAAGGGAAAAGGCAGAGAGAGGCAGAGAGAGGGAGAGAGAGAGAGGGGAAAGTTCTTTTGAACAACAAGGCATGGCGGCCCTCCAGAGAGCCAAGGCTAGCGTCAGGAGTCAGTCTCAGCTCCAGCCTGTCCCTCTTTCTCTACCTCTGTTTATCTATTCTCAGTCTTTATTCCTCTCATTCTCCCACACTGTCTTTTTAGACAACCTATTCCCTGCAGAACATCCCATCTTCAACTTGCTGTCTACAGTTTCTCACTTTGACCCTCCTCCTCTTTCTCCCTCTCAACTCGGCCCTCTCCACCCTAACCTGTTTCTTTCTCTTCCTGGTCGAGTGAGGTGGAGGTGGACGGGGGGCTGGTTGCACACAGGAGAGACAAAACCCCCAAATCTAGGCCTCTCATTTACCCAGGAGGTGTCGCATTGCGTTTGAGGCGCTTCATGGCGGTGTCACATGTCGTGGCATTCAAAGAGCCGGGGTTTAAGAATGTGGGTCATTTGAAGTAGAGGCACTAAAGTGTGTTGTTTGCCAATGAATGGGGCCTTCTCACATTGACATGGTGAAAAGCGTGTGAATAAACACCAGCGCCTGGGGGCCGCACTAAAGTGTTCGGCTGTATTCTTCTCAGTACCCCACCTATACAAGCCTGTTATTATCTACCACATGAATAGATTTCTGGAATCACATTTGATATGGGCACTGTGCTAGGGTTAGCCGAGATACCTTATCAAACCCTTTCTCCTACACCCACAGTAGAGGAAACGGAGTCTCTGCTTTTTAAACCTCTCCTCCAAGAAAACCAGATCATGGAGTAATTAAGTTTGGTTGCCTGTTGCACTGCGTGCAGTTATTGTATAGCTCTGTATCCTGCACACACAGGGTTGTTTTGCCTCTAGATCTGACCAGCTGGATGGCTCCCTTAATTGCTTTCCCACGGCAGATGTTCAGATCAGATGGTTCAAATTAAGTTGTAGATTGCTCACACAAGGTTTCCTATGAAGATAGACTCTCCTCTTCACTGTCCTCCATCTAATGAGTTTAAGTGGGTGAGTTTATATACTATGGATACACAAAAGTAATACATTTTTTTTGTCTTTTCCCCCCTATCTTTCTCTCCCTGACCTTGATGATTCAGGTGTTTGTGGCAGTGCTCCTCGTCGGGCTGGTTTGTCACGCAGCAGTACCTCCAGCATCTCAGTGGTCCAGCGACGAAAACAAAAACCTCACCCTTCGACAACACAGGATATGTGTCGAGAACGAGCAGTACCTCCACAAGGGACTCTGCTGCCTCAATTGCCAGGCTGGTAAGGAGAATCGCATTAAGAAAAATATACAGCCAACCATACAAGGAATGTTGGCCTGCTGCGACATTTAAGCCTGAATTTCCCCCTGATCAGCAAATTGAATTGTTTCCTGATTTATCTCTGTCTTCTATTATAACGAAGCAAGAGCCAATATTTGGAATGACATTTTGTGTGAAAAAAACTTGAGTCAAATGTCAAACCCATAACCTAAACTGTGTCCCAAATGAGTTTTGCAAATTTTCTCTGCCTGATCTGGAAAGAATGCGTGATGGCCAGGAGCAGAGGACAAACTGCTCCAACTCAGCAGATCAGAGAGAAGCATAAAGTAAGGGGGAAAAGTGCAGAATATGTAATAGAGGTTATTTTTAAGTCCCAAATAGTTAAAAGTACCATCCATATTATGTAAAGAATTTGGTAACACTGTTAACTTTTTTTTAGCACAGAACATATTTAGCCAAGATGCAATTACTCCATGCGGTTGCAAGCTGATTAAATTATTTCATTTGCCCTTCTGAATTCTAAGAAATAATTGTATTTGATCAACTCTTGGTTGTGGTTTGGTTCACATTCACTTTAACTTCATCAACTAATGTCTTTTTTCTAAAACACATGCCTCTTCATCAAATCATATGCACACAGACAAGTAGAAGCCTATGTAAATAAAACCTTAAAGGAATGCTTCATCCACAAAATAACTTTTGGCAAATCAATTAGTCATGCCGTGTTACCTTGAATTCATGAAGAAAATGTTGTTTCAAACATATGTATTGATTAATTGATTGTTTTGGGACCACATTTGACAACAACAAAACTACATCAAAATATCTGTTTAGAACCTCTCTTACAACTCATGCAGTGTAATCCAAGTCTCATTCTTACAGTTGTATGCTCAGTACCTCCCAAACACATGGTCTTTTTCTTAGACCTTATGATTTAAAACTGTACTGAAAGTGAAACTTATCTGTGCTCTCTTCAAAGCCAGACTCTAATACTAATGTTTGTGAAAACTATTTGGGAAGTCCTGTGCATATGACTGGATAAACTAGACTTGTTATATACAGCACAAGTTGTTTGAGAATTTGGAAACAGGATCCCAATCAATCAGTAACTCAATATGTTTGCTGTTTTCCATGAAGGCATACGAGAAAAACAAAGTTTTCTTCAAAGTTCAAGGTAACACGGCATAACTAATTGATAAATGAATGGTCATGTTGTGGGTGAAATATTCCTTTAATGTTACTTTTATCCTATTGTGTGTGTTAGTTTGACCGAGAGGACCTTGAGGCCTACAAACCGAGAGACACTTCAGCAGGAGCTCTTGCAAAATCACTTGATTTCTTATAATTGAAATCTCCTTTTACAGTAAAATGGCAATGAGGCCTTTAGAAAATCTGCAGTATGCAGACAGATGAAGACAAAAGGTTAAAGTTAATTACAACAGAGCATCACTGCTTGGTTGTGGCTTGCAGAAAAATATTTGTGTCTCTTGGGTTCTACCATTTTCCCATTATTTTGATTCTGTTTTTTTGCATTCTTGCCAGCTGGTCAGTTTTTACCACATGCTTAAAAGCCTCTGTGACCACTTAATGGTATGAAATGTTAGCTTCTTTTTGTCAGCATGATCCTTTATATAACAAGGCTAATGCTTTTTTCCCTGAATGCACATTGGATATCAGATTTACCCACACTGAACTTGAGCTAAAACAAACTGTATTACCACTGAAACAACCCCAATACCAATACTTTATTTACTTGATACTTGGTGTCTTTGCCCACTGTTACATTTTTCCCATTCTCTTCTGTGTCCAGAGCTATAACTTAAGGGTGTTAAATCCTTGGGATGGAAAAAAAATACATTTTGGGATGGTTAAAGCACTGAAGGTAGACCTTGGCTAAAAAATACAACTGTGATTAAACTATAACATTAATCTCTTATGAAGTTGTCAATGTAGAATTGCAAGAGAGTGCACAATTCAAGACTGCACAAGTCCTCTGTCACACACACTGATGTGTGCACACACAGCGGGAAGATGGGCAGCGACAATGACATCTGAAAGCAGTGTATCTGTCGCAGCTGTTGGGCAGTTATAATGACATGCCAAAGTGGTGGAGGGATTTGACACTTTCTGGTGTCACCAGTGGCCTAACCGGCAAAACATACTGCAGGAGAGATAAAGATGGGGACAGACTTCAACTGTGACTCTCTGTCTCTGTCTCTCTCGTGGTTTCATGGCATGCTTGAACTGAGTATAAAAATTCTGAGCATGACGGTCGACCAGTGGAGAAAGTCAAATCACTGTGTAGCTAAGTGAATCGGTTCTTGTCCTTTTTCCAGTCCCCATGAAATGCGCACATTAGCTTCCAGGAAACCTGTCATCTCGTCTAACGCAGTGAATCACGCACAAGTAAAGAAAACTCAAAAAGTCCCGCCCCTCTGCACTTTTATCAAATCAAATGGCCCTTCTCTTCTTTGCTGATATTCCGTTGGTTTACAGAACAGACGTACATAACACAGTGTGATCCCTGTGGAATGTCCTGTCCCAACATCCTACATCAACAGGAAACACACCACATTAAAGTCAAGATTCACAGACCGTTTAATCGCCTGTATTTTGTGTTTATTTATCTTGAGTTGTTGTTTGATTGTTTGATTTGCAGGAACCTTTGTGCAGAAAGGATGTGAAAGAGACCAAGAACCTGGTACCTGTCTTCCCTGTGAGCATGGACAGACCTACACAGAGCACTCCAATGGGATGAACCGCTGTTTGCCCTGTACCCACTGCCGCTCAGGTAACCAGACTGTTCACATCTTGATGGGAATTTCACATTAGTTCTATTGAGTCAGTGGTAAGAATTAATGATTTGTGTTGCCAAGTCAGCTTTAATTTAGTTGTCAATTGATTCTTTTCTTGATTCAGTGATTAATGGTTTAAACTATAAAATGTCAGCACATAGCAACAAAATAGAGAATCAAGTTCCCAGAGCCTAAGTTGTTGTCATAAGACAGTTTTGTTCAGATGAATATCCATCCAAAACACCAATTACTAATTTTACTCAAGAAAACCTGAGACAAACTACATTTTGTGCAAAACAAAAAGACTTATTGATCAATCGACTATTAAAATTGTTGGTTACTACAATTGTGTAGAAGACAAATATGGATGACTGAAAAAGACTTGTCTACTGCAATAGAGCGAGTGCCCTGTAAATATATATTAATGGACAGCTACAGTAACTACATCACATCAGGTTGAAGCAGGAAATAGCTTTGTCATATCTTAACACTGAAAATAACTCCCAGGTTGTTTTGAAGAAAAAAAGAAGAAGAAATTAAATAACACATAACTGACTTGCCCTTTAATTCCAAAGTAGAGTCTCCAGTGTGTCAAAGATATATTGTTGGGGAAAGTTAATACCTTTTTGTCTGTGCCCCCGCCTTTCAGATCCACTCATGAAAATGTGATCTTATGATGTTACACAGAGTAGCAGGGCGTGTCTTTGTTGTTTTGTTTCGTGGGTGAATGTGAGCATGTTACCCGTCTCAAGAGATTTGCTTGTGTGTCTGTCCTACCTGGCTGAACTGGGTGTGGCCATGTCTCATTGTCTCCCACACTGGGCGTCTTTGTGTCCAGTGAAAGGCTGGAGCTGCAGAAAAGAGACTACTGTTACATAGGATGTGTTTTGTGCTCATTCATTGCTGTTTAAAGATAGAGCTTTGTGTGCTTTGCTCTAGTTTTAATTTATTTACAACCATGTAATAATTGATAAGGACACAGCAAAGGAAATGTGAATCAAATTTTAAAAAGTTGTTCTTGGACTACTTGCACTTTCAATGAACTGTGCCGCTACACTTAGGAACCTCCTGTTGGGAAACACCTGAAATTGACAAGGCTGCAGTTTGATTTGATTAATCATTTATGATGCCAGGCAAAGCTTTCTTGAAGTTAAAGCCTTTGTTTCACATGTTGTCTCTCTAAAGCAAAGCCTTATGATAAATGATGTGGAGGGTGTTTTACCTGTAAACATAGGCCTAATCTTGGTATTGTTCAGATTAAGTCAACTGCATAAATTGCTCAGATTAGAAAGGAAGTACACAGAAGAAGCTATTCAAATTCAGACTGGGCCAAACAGACACTTCACTCTGATTTTGTTTCCCACCCCCAACACACAGATTTATACAAAACACCTGCCAATTTAATAAGAATAACATAATCAAGAAATTATAGTATTATAGTATTCCTCAAAACGCCAGCTGCTTGACTGGTAGCTGAGTATTTACTGCCACTGCCACTTCTGGATGTTTTTATTTTTAAATGGAGGTTTGTTCTCTGACTCAGATCTTATCTAAAGCTTTGTTGCTCTCCTCTGCATGTGTTGCACTGAGCATAATTATGTAACAAAACTGGAAACCATGATTTGTCACAGCACCATTTGCTCTGTGCAATAGTACAACAGGCTCTACGCAAAATCTGTATCTAACACGACACAATGATTTTCAGTATATAAATGGGTTTTTTCAGCACAGCATGAAGGAAGCAGAAAATGCTGCCTTGTCAACGCTTTTGAAATGGCTCCACTGGTGATTTAAACTAAAACACAATAACAACAACAACGTGATTTCTGGCTTGATAGAACTGATAAAATGGCAACCAAACGTGAAAACACGGAACAGATCAAGTCACAGAACAATGTCATCAGCATGGTCAAAGTCCAACAAAGTCAGCTTTGTTTAACTACTACTTAACCCTGTGTGCAACTTATTATACACTCAGACCTTTTTTAATTTTACAAGGAACATTTAAATAGGTTCATTGTGAGGAACTCAACAAAATTCAAACCATGAACACTTTAAAAGTTTTTTTGTTATTTTCAAATAACTGTGTGTTCTACAATCACCAAGAGATGATAGTGTGCTGCACGTCTGAGTGTTTAACAGCTATTCAATAAATGAGATGTCAGAGTGTCTACGCCCGGCTTTAGAAATAAACAAAACGGCCCCAGAAGGAAATTGTTTTCTATTGGAAAATTGTCATTAAATTTGGATTGTTGTATTTCATGAAAATTATAACAATCAAACCCATTGTCCCAATAACTTGGCAGAAGTAGCAGTAAGGAGCTTCTCTGGTAAAGAGTGTTTGTGTATACAGTCAGTGCAGACACTAGCCAGCTCAAAAAACAAGAATGTTGACAGGAGGAAAAGGCAAGGAGGAGTTTTCCCATAACTTATGATATGTGCCAAAAGCAAACACTATGAGGTAGTTATGTAAATAGTCTCTTGCTAGCCTTTTGCAACTTAAAATATAAATCAGCCTACTATATTTTTTATACTTTAGTAAAAGACAACAAAATCCAATGTGTCTATGCAAAGATTTGGAAATTCAAAAAACTAGATTAAGCACACTTTTAAACACCACATGTTGTGTGCTTGGTGACAAGTCCCCGGTCTGTGTATGTGTTTATGTCTGTACAATCCAGATTGTTGCTACGAGTCATCATGTCACTCCTTATATAGTCTTGCATAGCATAAGTCACAGCTGTGACATATACAGGCCCATTTAGGTCATTACGATCATTACATTGATAGTCACTTCTGATTGATGACAGGACAGACCTTAAGAATTAAGATAGACTGAGAGAAGACAAACTCTGCAGTGTTTACTCTCTCTTTACTCAAAATCTTCCAGCTGGCTGTGACAAGTAAACTCAATTTAATATGCCATCACATGTCAGAATCAGAATCTGATTTATCGGCAAAGTAATATGATAATACTCTTTATTTATAAAGCACTTTTCAAAATGCTTTACAAGTCAACAATTAAAACTGACAAGACATAAAAACAACAACTTTAAAAAGAACTGCTAAAAATACTTTGGTAAATAAAAAGAAATAAAAGACAGTATGTGTACACATAGAAAGAATTTAACTCTGGTTTCTGTTACTCTCAATGTACATAAACCAAAATGACCTTAAACAAAGAACAAGAAAGCTAAAACCTAAACATTTAACTTCTATGTAAAGATATTTAAAAAAGTGTGTAATATACAGTGCAAAGGGTGTTGGAGTTAATGTATGGACAGATGAAGACAGAATTTCCCCCAATAAAATACACACTTTTTCTCAGCTCATCAACAGAACGTTGCTGACGCACCTTCCAAATTTCCTGATGAAGGTGTCAAAGTGTTTTTGCTCGCAGATGACTAATTGTGGACTCTGTATCCCGGGCAAAGTTGTAATTCTCACCTGTGGAAAAGTTGACTAACGCGTGTCGTAATTTAGGTGGAAAGGGTCATAAAGTTTTGCTGTAAATGAATATCTGAAAAGCTACTCTACAGAGTTCTTTAAAAAACTTAAAAAAAAAAAAAAAAACCTTCAGAACTTGCCACACAATGAGCTCAGTTGTCTGAATAAAATCTGCTTGGAAGATGATTAAGATAATAAGAGTGTGCTCGCATTTTGCAACCAAACCAACTCAACACTTTTTCCTTAATTGGCGACCATGGGCATCAGATTTCTGTGAAAGGTCATCCTGTGGAGGTGGACTGCTGGTTTGTTATTAATTTTGATTGTATCTTAAAGGCCAGGGCTACTGTCTTGGCTACTGTATGGGTCCCAATTTAATAAATGAACCACGCCAGATTCTTCATCCCTTGTTATCTTGTTAAAGTTTTATCTAAGAGAGAGACATAATCGGAAACCCAATTATCTAACTTAACTTTTTTTTTGGGGGGGGGGGGGGGGGGGGGTAAAAAATTACCACATAATTGCTGACGGCTCACAAATTAGCCAAGAAGTCCATCATATTCTCTCTCTTTTAACACAGGTTTATTATGAGTCTACTTGCTTCACAAAGTTACATCTCAACTTTGTCACTTATTTTTAAGACTCCTGTCTGTCTGTGTCATTCGCTAAAACATCATTGTATTTTATCTTCCAAGATACATTTAAATCATTATATCATATTGTTCTGTATGTGTATTTCATATTGTAACTTTTTATTTGATATGTTAATTTGATGAACATTTTCAGAGAAAATTGGTCTCTTGTTTAAAGTCTGTTGAAAAAGATATTAAAGCATCTTTAGCAGTATGAGCAGTATACAGTTGAGGGATTTAAATCATATTTGATTGGATCGTTAAAAGGATGGGCAGGCTTGGAGTTAAGCACTGTATGGAGCTACAGCGCAGTCCGCTGTCGAGCAGACTGTTTTCTCCACACACACCTCCCTCACCGTTAGATTGGGACAAGGACAAACGAGAGATAAACAAATTAGACTTGCGCCACATTGTTTAGGAAATAAAAACAAAGGTTTAGCTTGCTGACATCCAGACACACATCTCTTCCTGTCTCACTCCATATTGCTCTGTCAGCTAGCTACTGCGCACTGCAAATGGTGAAGTGTCGTTTTATATGATGGGTGTGGCTTGCTAATTGCCTTAAGTCTCATCTGATTGGACGAGCTTTTGTAAAGTTCTCTGAATACAGGATGAGCCGTACACATATATATTTGGCATACAATGAGATAAATGATTATTGATACAGTGACACAGGATAAAAACCGGAAAAATCTATTTTTCATATCATAAGGACTTTAATTTGACTTGATTTATTTCTCCTGCCCTCATTGTTACGATATTTCACAAGCAAGCAAACATCTGCCATGTCTTTCATCTTTCCCACAACTTCACTATCCACAGATGAGATTCAAACTGAGCCCTGCACCACAACCACAGACACCAGGTGCCAATGCAGACCAGGTACCTTCTGTGTCCCAGATCAGGCCTGTGAAGTCTGCAAACGCTGTGCCAAGTAAGTGTCATTTACTTCTTTCCTGGAGTAGTTTTCAGTTCTACTCATGAACCATATCCATATATTGATTCTGTAGGACCCACTGCATTGTTGAGTTTCTATATTAAATATATATATTTGACAGAAAACCAGAATAAAAATCAGAATAAGAATAATACTTTTTTTTTTTTTTTTTTTTTTTTTTACAACATTACAGGTGTAAATCAGGGGAGGAGGAGGTAAAGAAGTGCACTCCCTTTTCTAACACAGAGTGTCGAAAACGGGAAACGTCTCCTACTGAAACCTTCCCAGTCATCCCTACACCGACCCCTACTTCTCCTGCCAACATAGGTAACTTCACTGATGCATGCAAACCCCTTCTACTCAACATTGGAGGCTATTTTTAAACTTAACTTTACATCTTTACTGATGTCTTTTTCTGATTTTTCCAGTTGGTCCAGTATGCATTTTCCTGGTCATCATCGGCATTATCATCATCATTGCACTGGCTGTGTGGTGGTTTGTCATCAAGCATCGTTCATGTGAATTACCATGTGAGTTGACCGTGTGTATCTTTGCAATACTGTTTTGCTTGTGAAAGATGTATTCCTAATGCTGATTGTCTGTTTTAACAGGTTCAAAGAGCCACTGTGATTCCAGTGAAATTGTGAAGATCCCTATTGTAAGCTATTGTTTTGTGTTTGATTTTTTTCATGTTGTATACCTTTTTCAAGGCTTTAGATTATTGGTTATTCCTGTGTGTTAGCAGTCACAATGAAGATAGATAATCTGTAGTACAACAATTTGTCACTGTTTTTGTCAGGATGAGAGTGGGGCCACAGCAGAGGAGAGACAGAATAATCAGAATGCAGGTCTGGAGGGAGAAGAGTCTCGCCCGGAGTCACGGCCCCTGCTGCAGGAGACCCAGCCTGGGATGACCAAGGCCTCTCCTCCCCTCGAAGATGAGGACCGAGGACTAGGAGACAGTTTGCCCAACACCACAAGTTCATCTCAGACTAGCCTCTCAGCCCTGCCCACAGCAGCTTCCTCTGGCAACACCCCACACCAGAGCCCCACTGCCATCAGACTGCCCCCTGCAGACATGGTGAGGGAAAACTGGCAGGAGGAATTGAGATTTAAAAAAAGCATCAGACAGATCTCAAATTTGTGTTTTAATTCTGGTATTCATTTTTGAATTTGAATCATCTGTGCCACTTTTCCTCATATTTGTATTTTATGTTGCAGGATGATCCTCTGCGACATCGATTGGTGCCACTACAAGGTATGATTCTGCAGTGGGAGGGAAAGAATTCCCCTCTGAGAGACCTTTTATGCCACTTGATTTGTGCTAAAATGCAGCTGTATACAGAAAGCAGCCCTGTTTTTGCAGTTCACATCATCCCACGGGAAGTCAAATAAACAGGAACTCCTCAAGATCTCATATTATCTGCTTGATAGATTAATAATCTCATGAGAGTCAGGACGAATCCGAGGGGGAACATGCTTTTTTTTTTTTTTTTTTTTTTTTGCTGTTTGCTGTTTTTTTTCTCATGCTAAATTAAACATGGCTTAACAGATTAGTATGATCCTCTGTAAAAATGTTAATGTATGTACCCCCTGAAGGAAAATGCACTGAAATGTCATGTTTGTTCCCACACAGGAAAGATATATATAAATATATAGTCTTTGTCCTAGCATTGATTCCCATGTGAGCTTTTTTTTTTTAAAAAAAAAAAAAGCATTTAACCTAGTTGGAAGTTAATGTTAAGAATCCTAACGTCTTGAGCCCCTAAAATCCCATGTGGGGACATTTATGATTTTGAGCATAAAATTTACCTTGTGAGAGCAAATATTAACATGTGGGAGCAAGATATATCACCTATCACAGGTGATATGACAAGATAAACATTAGATCCGGAGTTTCTCTGTCAACAGCTAACATCGTGCCATTTTGGGTCTCATAATCTAAATTGTATCTTTTTATCTTTTTTTAAGGGTCAGAAAAATCCCTTAAGAAGAGCTTTGATTTGTTCGACGAGTACCTGGATGTGCGGATCCACAACAAGTTTTTCAGATCGATTGGAGTCAATGACAACAGCATTCGGATTGCAGAGAACGGCGCTCCTGGTGACAAAGTGTATGAACTGCTGAAGAGCTGGATGCAGCGGCAGGGACTGAAAGCCGACATTAACGACCTGTTGGCTGCTTTGCTTAGTATGGACCAGCGACGCTCAGCTGAGTGCATCGCCTCTGCTGCCATGCAGAGGGGCTACTATAAGCACGCAGACACACCCTGAAAGCTGAAGTAACCGGGGGGACTGTGAATGAAGTAAACACAAAGTACTTAATACAAGAAAAACTAAAAGCACACAGACACTGTCGGTGGACACCGTGTCTCACGAACAGGCTTACCTCTTTGTGGCTGAGCAGCCATGTATTCAAAAGCCAGTAGTTTTAAAAAGAAAAACACAAAAAGGGGAAGGCCGAGCCGCATTCAAATGAGCTCTGAAGATGTTGACTACTTGCCAAATGCGGGGTTGTGATTATGAAAATGAAGAAAAAGTTTTGTGGTCAAATTTTAGAACATTGCCACCAAAGACAACCATGAATATGTGTTCAAGAGGAGAGCAGATGAACATGAAGGTGTCCGCTTCCACAGGCAGAAATGGCTGCATGTTTTAGGCTCTAATGAAGCAACATGCATCCAAATACTGAAAGCTTAGATGTCTCCAGGCGTGTGTCACTCATCTGGTCCTCTACCCAGATCAAACTACACTACCTGGAGACAAGGATATACACTGGTTTGTAGGAGTGGCATTAGCTATGTCACTAATACTGTGCCTCTTTGATGCACTGACCTCTGGCACATGTAGGATTTAAAACTACAGTCATGTTCTATTTGTTGTTTTGTAGATTTAGGCTTCTCTGAAACCACATGTAACAGTTTATGAACATTTTCCTGACTGGTGGTAGGAAAATATTGTCCATTTGTTATGAGGATCAATGTGCAGCCATACTAATCATAAGTTTTACCTCTTTAATGCCACTTGATGATCTAAATTTATTTAGCTATCATGATTTCATCATGTTCATAGAACATAGTGATTCAAAAAGATTTTGTAGCATCAAGTAGGCATGGGACGATATGAAAATTTCAAGTCACAGTTATCCTGAACATAATAAGTTGGATTCATCATATTATCCTAATAATGATCAAAATATGCTTAAAACTCTTAATATGGCACTAAAACATACTGGAATCACTTCACATTAATATGATTATTACATCCCAGAGAGGACCCACACATTTTTAGTTCGTGAAAAATAATTTTTTAAAAAACAACAGGCTTTTCAGCTATTTGGTATGGCATCGTATCTCTCGATATTAGATATGCTTGATTAAGATCTTTTGCGTTCTTTTGAGGTTGGTGCATATGCAGCCTGTTTCTGTAGTGTGTTTTATTGTTGGTTTCCCAGCAGGCTCTTTGGGTGCTGCTGGGCATAATATTTACGATGATCCTAATAATGGAAAGTCATCACTATCAACTTATTGTGTGTTTTTTATTGCGATCCGCGATAAAATCATATATCGTCCCATCCCTACAATCACGTCACATTGGAAAAATTATTTTCAGTCTTTGTCGTCCAGTCTTTTATATGTTCAGTGTTATTATACACACAACATTGTAGAAGAAATTTCACAAGCTGTTTCTGTTGGAACAACTGTTAATACTATAGTCGAATGTTTCCGTAATGTTTCCATGTAGTATGGAGAACTTCAAAGGTCATTTTATTTATTGACATATTTATTGTAATGAATAATAATTAACTTTCATTATTTATACCATTACCAAAACAAACGTCCCTGGGAAAAAAAGCACACACTATATTCGTGTTGTGTTTTGCTTCAGGGGTAAATGACTGACATCAAACATTTTCAAGGTATGGTTGAAACTTGTAGTGTTGAGTTAAACTCTATTCCTGCTCGCTGCACTGTGCTTAGTGTAGCACTCTGGTTCACACTGTCACTGTGTCAATGTTACGTGTGCCATTTTTTCCACAGGAGACCACAGTCAGCAGAGTGTGGAAGCTTTCATGATGCTAAATGCAGAACGGGTCACCTCAAATCGGAGCTGAGGTGACACCAGACTTAGAAAATGACGACTAACCTAATGAGTCGAAGCGTTATAATGAAGCGACTGAATAAACAATCTGTCTGTACCCATCAGCGGTGACATGGGATACAGATCTGGATTGTTTTGTCTCGGTTAGACTCAGACAAGATGAAGGAAACCTTTTCTGGATTTAAAAAGAAGCTCAAATATATTTCCCTCATTCTGTCACATGTACATACAAATGTCCAGAGAGCATTAAAGCCTCACAAAGTGTTTATGTATATGTATATATGCAGCTCTATTAACAAACCAAAATGAATATAGTGAGGTATGAAGTTATGAAGAACAACAGACACAGCGGCAAGAGTAGTTGGCTGTTGAAGTTGTGACATTTTAAACTAGATTTTGCCCATTTTTCTGCAGTCTCTAATGTATAAAGGAAAGAGTTACAGAGTTATATATTATTGCTGAAGAGTGATGCTACAGTGCTGGCACTGCCATCTATTGACAGACAATGAAAATACAGCCGGCATCAATTTCTAGGGATCTCATACACCCCTCTCTCACTTTACATTCTCCCTTTGATTTCTTTTAAACATTTCTCGACTCTCAGACTTTATTTCTTTGAAAATTCCTGTTAAACTTTCCTGAAGTAGCGTAGCCGTGAATAGGCTTCAGTGCATGTTTTGTTCACTCTGTGGGAGTTCCTGTGAGTGTATGTCTTTCTTTTTTAAAAATAATTTCTGTGTTTTTACATATTTCATTGCAAGTCCTAAGCTGTTCAATTAACTTCCTCTTACTTGTGTAAAAAATGCTCCGTTCAGCAATTGCCGTTAAGCCATTTCTCCCTTAGTTATTGTTTGCTTGTCATGGATTTCAGATATAAATTATGCAAATATGAGCTGTTTTTATGTCAATTTCAAATAAATGTTTTGTACAGATGACCATCTTTGACTTCTATGAATTTCTGAAGACAAAAATAACACAAATGAACTTGTCTTATTGTTAAATATACACACCCCACGAATCATACAATGGTAACAGGATGCATTTTTGAAACATGCCACTAATTGAAACAGAAGTTAAATGGTCTAACTTACAATGTCTACACGTCACAATGTTGGTATTAACAGAAATATCTTGAGAAAGAAGGGCCATTCTCTATTACAGATGTTACATTATACATTATATTAACTCATACTGTGACATAGACTTAAATACAATCAAGAAGCATACCCATCAAATCCTTGAAAGTAGTTGTAACTAATTATGAACATGTAAGGTATATAAGGTCAATGCTACATAAATGCTACTGCAAAATGTCAGCCATAAAGCCATCATGTCCCTCTTAGAGCAGCATGAAAAGAAATATTTGTGCAACCATCTCTTCTTAAATGAATGTTTATATTCTGTACAAGGAGACTATACAACATTTTTGGCAAAATGAATTAGTAGTACATAAATACAAGTGCAAGGATAGGGAGTTGGACTGTGTGTGTGTGTGTGTGTGTGTGTGTGTGTAAATAATAATAAGGGCTGCGGTCCATTTAGCTCTATCTATGCCAGGGGAGAAAATGTTTCCAAGTGCATGTTTATACTAGTAGCCTTTACTACTTTGATTTACAGGGATGGGTCACCTTGAATTTAAAAATGCATATTCATTCTCTTCTGCTCTTGCTGCTGTTTATCAGTCTAGATTTTTTAGTGTGTTGCCAAATGTTGGAGATCTTGACTGCAGAGGTGACTGCCCTCATTCCAATAAAATGGAACTAGATTGCACTCTTGTGGTGCTCAAAGCGCCCAAAAATACATTTGAAAAAACTCAGCAGCAATGTTTCTTTCCAGAAATCATGACCAAGTTACTCAAGATAATCCACAGACCTTGTCGTGAGCAGTTTCACGTAGGAGCTTTTTTTTTTCTGCCAAACTACAACTGCAAACCACATCACTGCACAGAAGGAAGAGTGCATCTACTCATGAACTCTAATTCTTTGGCGCGGTCTAGTTCCATTATATTCAAGAGAAGAACAATTCCTCCAACACTCAGCAACTCACTCCAAAGAAATGTACATTGTTAAATAGCACTACTGGTGAAATGAAAAATATGTATTTTTGATTTTGGAGGTGAACTGTCCCTTTAAATGGGTTCTTTTTTACAGTAATCAGCAATCACTTAAGAACAATACATTATGTAGGTAAAAAAAAGTTGTGCTCCAAGTTACTTTTATGGACATTATCACAACACAGTATAATGAATTGGATTGACAGACATGGACATAAATTTCAGGTCTCAAAGTGTCAGTTCAGTCAGAATTCTTACAAGCTCACATGAAGAAACATCATGTTTTGCATGTTTTCTGCGCCTTCACGCAGTTATTCTGACATCTGTTTTGATGATGATGAGTTGATGAGGCAGAGTTCAAGGCAGACTCAAATCTCCAATTAGGATATTGCCTCTTATTTACTTGCCAGCAAGTAAAAATAGACAATACCATTATTAGTCCCTGAGTGTGTTTCTGCATTCTGCATTTTTAATTGTTTTGGAAGGTTCATGTCCCCCAGTCACTCTGTGTATTTAATTCATCTTCCGTGCCGGATCATTTGAAGTGACTGGCCTTATTCCTTAACGTCAGGCGTTGGATATAACTGAGGAGATTTTCATGAGTAAAAACACTATTCTCTGTGTTATCATGGCTCCTTTTTTGCCGCCTTTGTCTCTTGTAATAGGGGTAAAAATTATTTCGAACTCTCCTAAGTACTCCATCAAAATAATAGAAATGGTCATATTCATCATCATTAGGAAGACTGTCTTTGTGGCCTCTGATATGTTCTGTCTCCTGCTCTCCTGTGTCCTTAAATGCATCCATGGGTTCCACGGAGGCAAACGTATTTGATCCGGTTCCCGAAGATCTCTCCATACAGTGTTTCCACCCAGCCTCAGTTCGATGTATTAAACCCCTGCAGAGTGGCATATTGTCATCTGTAGTCTGTGGAGGAGAACTTTGCATCAGTACATTCACTGCTGACAAATGTGAGCAAGAGCAGTGATTCATTTCATCTTACAGTACATTGTTTTGATCAAAATAGATATATATTCTTTAGAATTAGGCCTAGTAAATAAAGATTTAAAGAAATAACTTATAACTTATATTAAGTGGCCCATCATTATGCCATTAAAAATATTTGGTCTCAAAGATTTGTAATGTATTGGGTAAAAAAAAAGTAAATCTAATAGCATGGCTATTTCCCTTGTTGAATTACATTTTTTTTTTCTGATTATAATTATTAACATTTTTGACATAGTTGCAGCATTATCAGTTTTATCTCTATTCAGATCCCCACTTCCTGTTGGATCTAGGGGTTTTTAATCTCTGCATTGTATTTAAGCACCGTAAAGAGACCGTTCACCCCAAAATTAAAAACATATATTTTTCCTCTAACCTATAGAGCTATATATCAATCCAGATTTTTTGGTGTGAGTTGCTGAGTGTTGGAATTATCGGCCGTAGAGATGTCTGCCTTCTCTCCATTATAATGGAACTAGATGGCACCCAGAAATTATGACCCAGTTACTCAAGATAACCACAGACGTGGTTGTGAGCAGTTTCATGTAGGAACTATTTTCTTTCTACCAAACTACATCCACCAAGCGTATCACTGTGCAGAAGTAAGTGTGGACAAGAGGTTCTTGCTCATGACAGCCCATAATGCGAACACTGATGGAAAGGTAATAGCTCCAACATGATACTGCTCACAACAAGGTCTGTCTCCACGGCTGATATCTCCAACACTCTCCAACTCACATTAAAACAACCTAGATCAATAAATAGCACTACAGGTAAGAGGAAAAAATATGTATTCTTGATTTTAGTGTCAACTGTCTCTTTAATGCAAAGGTTGGACATTTTGGGAAATTTGCGTATTCACTTTCTGGTGGAGTGTTAGAGGAATATGATATCGCTCTCATATCTGTCTGGTACATATAAAGCTTCAGACAGTAGCCAGTTAGCTTAGCACAAAGACTGGAAATGGGGAAACGACAAAATCCACCTACCAACACCTCTAAAGCTCACTGATGAACACATTATCTTGTTTAGTTAATATGTACAAAGTGTAAAAAAAAAGACAAACTATTTCTTCTGAGCAGTTGCCAGGCAACCAGTGTTACTGTGACAGACCAAAAATAGTCAGGCACATTGTTCCCTGTAAAATGAATTGTTGTTTTTATATTTTGGTTTGCATTGAGATTAAACAAACGTGATAAAACTTAATGGAGTTAATTAGTGAACTTACAGGTCCAGCATTTCGGGGGACATATGGGCGGAAATGGAATATAATATAATATAATATAATATAATATAATATAATAAGTATATATCACCTGAAAATAGAATTGTTGTGTTTTTGTTATGTTAGAATGAGCCACTTGTATCTACAAAGGAAACAGGTCCTTGTGCACAGAGATCACCCTCTTTCAACACTTCATTTCTACAGTAGCCCAGAGCAGACAAACCAAGCACTGGCTCAAGATAGAGTCATTCACGTTTTTGCGTCAGCCACCGTAGTTCGCAGCCCCTCTGTGACTAGAGTGAAGCTGCTTTATTCAGAGTTACTACCTGTTTAAATCATCAGGTCTGTTTATTTTGGAGAGGAAGAGACCTTCACAGATATTTAGGCTCCCAGTAGAAACCTTCTGAATGTCTGAATCTTAGATTATCAGTGCAGAAGTTGAGCACACATTAGCAGGTGCTGGGCTGGTAGTCTATCTCCAACATGCCAAACAGCATCAAGGAACACTAATTTGTAACATTAAACTGCTTTATTAGACCTAATGTGTTTGTGACCTAATTTTGTGAGGAAGAGATCTCTACAGTTAATCCGGCTCATAGTAAAAACTCCCTGTACGTCTGGATCAGAAATAAGGTGAGCACGCTTATGCAGGTGCTGGGATAGTGGCTCGTCTGCCCAACAGCAGGAGAGAAACATTGATTTGTTACATGAAACAGCTTCATTCAGTGTTTTTACCAGTTTTAATCACCAGGTCTATTTGTTTTTGAGAGAAAGAGACCTCTGTGGATAAATCTACCAGGAGATGTTTAATCTGGTTGCAATCTGCAGTCATCACCAATAGATTCCACTAAATCCCCCTAAATCTTACACACTGCTCCTTTAAACTCTGCTCCTTCATGTGAGTGCTTTCAACTCTTGGAGCTAAACTCAGCTAATTGGCTGATAGCTCTAGCCTCAGTCTTGACTGACACTAACACACACTTAAGGGATCTAACACCACCAGAAAGTAGAGTAGAGTGTATTTCCCGAATTCTTGACACATTCCTTCCATTTTCACAGAAATCTGGTCCTGCAACTTGACTTACCTCTGCAAGTGTGTCTGCAGCTTGGTTGTGGATTATTTGTAAAGGTTTTGCAAATGTAAATGAGCTCCCTTTCGGATCATTTTGGTCTTCTTTTCTGTCAGTTACAGCTCTGTCTTCAGCCCCTGTGCCTTCATGAAGTTTGTTTGTATCTGCTGGGATGTCCTGTCTCATCCTGAGGCCTGAGAAGGACTTTTCAATTGTAGCTTGTATATTCCCAGTTTTACATTGTATAAATCTGGGCTCAGCGTCACTCTTACATTCTGGACTCGTTGTCGTCCTTTGGGTCTCTGTACTTAGCAGTCTGTCTGCTTTTTGTGTGCTGCCTTGATTGAAGATTTCCATACTTGACGTTGTCTCTTTTATCTCCGTGTTTACTGGAGTTGTCGCGGCTGTATCCTCTGTTTTTGCCGTTTCTGTCTCCGTCATTTTGAGTGAGGGAGGTGAAGGTATGACTGATTCTTCTGACGGCACATTTTCCTCTTGTTTATTATGATTTATGCCCATATTTTTCTGAGGGGTATTATTAGTCTCTGTGTGTTCTATTTTCCCTTCAATTTCTTTGACCTGCGCCTCAGTATGTGCAGACACTGGAGTTACTTTACTTTCTGCTGGTTTTATATCTATTCTCTCTGCTCTATCTAGCGTATACATTTCTAATGAAAACAGACCTTCTTTCAAGCATTCGGCTTCAATAATAAAGATTCCCTTTATAACTTTAGTCGTGATCGGGGGGTCATCAAGCTCCTTTATGGGTATATTTACTGTTTCCCACCCAGTGTCTGTGTTCAGAATAAGTTTTCTTTGCTGTGATGGTTCTGTTTGTGTCTCCCTCTCTGTGTCTGCAAGAAATAACATTATTAAGACTTCTCCCGCCTCACTGAGCATTTGCTTGTGATCAACATCATTATTATCTGTTTTATGGGAGGCTTGTAGGATGTATGCTAATCTTTTCTGGTTTCCATTTTCAATAGTATTTGTATGTGAGTGTTCTGTTTCACTTTCCCCCTCCAGGCGTCCAAACTCGGCCTGTTTTGTGATTATCATCCCACTAAAATCTTTATTATCACCACGAGTAGCCTTTATCTTGTGCTGCCGTCTATTTAAGGATTCTGTCTCCTCTCTGGATCCCAACAAGAGTTGCTTCTCACTATAAAATCCATAGTCATGCACACTGGATGCAGCCTTTAAAGGATGTTGCTTCTGAGTGCTTTTTTGCAACAAGTTCAAATGTTCAATTTTCTTTATAATTCTGACTGAATTTCTAAGTGTCCCTACTTGTGATCTGTGTGAGGTTTTCATTAAAGAGCTGCCAGAGTGCAGAGTAGCAGCTCGGAAAAAGTCATGTCGACTAACTACAATTTGTCCATCATAATTCTTGGGGACTTTAATGTCGATCCCTCGCAGTGTGCTCTTTTTTAGTCTAATTTGTGGTTGTGCAATCTGTTCTTTGAATAATTTCTTGATTTTCATTGCTGATCTTATTTCACCCTCTATAAAACAGCAGGAAATAATCACATTTGTAGCAGCACAGTTTCTCTTTGTCAGCATTTTCTGCACAATGGTGGCGGGTGCCCAGCTCTTGGATTTCTCCAGTAAGAAAGCTTGAAAATTGCGGCCTGAGGCATCTGTGTAATGATTCAGTGCCCATGCAGACCCTGAATCAGGATGATCTTTATCCGTGGCAATATGACGGCTTTCACTAATAACATGCAGTGCTGGGAGATAATCTGACCTCACCAGAAATGCTGAAACACTTTTTCCCTTTCCATGAAGGAGAGAAACAACCTGGAGTGACAGGAGAGGAAGACAGAGTTAGTTACAAAACTGCCACCAGGCAAATTCATGAGCCATGACATAAAAACAAACCATTTCCAGTACACTGCTTCATTTATGTGAGCATTTTTAGCCACACCAGCAGCATGGCTCCAGGGATGGCAATGTCATTTGGTCTATCCATCACTTTGGGTCCAGACGGAAATATCTCAGCAAGCACTAGACTAACTTTTTATCTGGCGCCATCATCAGGTCAAAATTTTAACTCCTCCATTGATTTATGACCAAATATCTGCAAAACTAATGCCATTCCCATCAGCCTCAGCTGATGAGCAAAGCTAAGACACCAACTGGGTGACGATGTAAAAAATTAAACCTGCTGAACACAAGCATTGTTATTGTGAGCATGTAAGCATACACGTATTTAGCTCATAGTAGCCTCAAGCAGCTGCTATCATGACTGTAGACTCTTGGTTTCTAAGGCCGGGAGCAACATTTTTTAACTGTTAATGGTTCATTTCTAGTGTTTCATTGTGCCTCTCTCCATGGACAGCTTTTACTTAGGAAAGACAAGTGTGTAGGATTTAATGGCATGTGGCTGTGAGGTTTATAGGTTTCAGATTGCAACCAAATGAAACTTCTCCCTTGTGCCAAACATGTAGGGGAATTGAAGTACAAAAACGGCATAGAGTGTCCGAGAAATGAGTCCTACAACCCTGAAATGAGTTGCCATTTTACCACTCCTGGTTCCCACGTCCTGAAGTCAATGGATTTTTCTGAATGGGTCTTTGGTTAGATGCCTGAAATAAGTCCTGCGGTTGACACACGAGACGTTTTGCTCTAAGACAAAAAATACATCAGTAAATACCCCACTTGTGAACTTCAAAGCTTCTATGTTCCTTCAAAAGATGGTTGCTAACAAGTGGCTAAGGCCCTGTTTAAACGACAACGGTTTCTCTAAAAACGGAAAAGTCTGTCCTTTGCGTTTTAAAAAACTTCTGCGTTTATATGACGACGTTCTTGAAATGATCACCGTTCACACGGAGCCTCAACATTATCCACTGATATACAGACATCTCTCTCGCCGTGTAAGTCGATAGGAAAAAGTCTTTTGGGGCTCAACGGCATCACATGATGGATGTAATTCCACTGTTTGGCCACTACGAAATTTGGCTTAAAAACATGGCTTGGTTCAGGCCCCCAGGAGGTGCACTGAAGTGACCCTGACTTTGAAGTCAATTTGACAGTGGCCAAACCATGTAACTACAACTCCCAGGTTGGTCACCTGATGTCATTGGGCCCACAAAGTAGACGTACATGGTGAAATAGACTTTCAAATCAGTAGATAAGTGAATCAGGATTTGACCCATTCAGTCTGATAACATTTTGAAAGTCTAGTGTACCTGCAATATGGGCTCAACAACGTGGAAGATCCTTTAAAACCCAGAAAGTCGAACTGTTTTGGCTTCATGCGCGACTTAGGAATGAACAGACCCCCAAGATCGTATCCAGTTCTCTTTATATATCCATAAAGAGGACCTGCTCCATACATAATGGCCTCATTCTAAGGTAACGAAAGCATAATGATTCTTATTTTCAAGTGATTATACATTAATGAAAACGTAATTATAAATATTGTATTCTATTTCTGCCGATATATATCCCACTAAATCCTACACACTGGACCTTTAATGGCACTTCCCTCAGCACACTACTCAACTATACACACTGTCAACCATGCAACATTTATTGATATCTGAATATGTATAATGGTAAATAGAAAGGGCGAAATCTCAGAGGTAGTACATGTCCAAAACTGTTGCAGTTATTCTTTCATTAACTTTATTTCTTCAAATCTGTTTAACCATAGGATTCATAGACTACTTTTCGGTCTTAGTAATCTTCTCAATAGTATTCTAAGCTCAGGAGGCCTCCAGGGTCTTTTCTGCCCTAAAGCTTAAAGAAAGCAAGTTTCACAGTTTCTCTTTCTCAGTCCAAAGCATCGGTTGGAGACTAATCTCCCTGCTCTCCCATAAATATTCAGAACAGGTGCAAAAACATGCTGTGTGTCAGATATTCTTGTTATCAACCGTGTTAAATTAGTATAAAATTAAACCTGGTTGTTATTGTTTGTGTTTTATGATCAGCTTGGTGCTTTTAGGCGGTGTAATTTTGAGGAGGCCTGACTGTGACAGTCCCACCTGTTGTGCTGATAATTCATACACACACCAGGGAGCAGCAGAACAGAGAAAATACAATAAGCTAAAAATAATTAATGTGCTCACAGAAGATATGAAATATAGTGGCAATAGCTGTGATCACATTTCAGTGCATCAACAGGGAAGCCATTTTGTACAAAAAATAAAGCAGCTACATATTGTTTTGTATTTGACACCAGTTAAGATTGAAATAAGCATACCAGTGCTCGGATATGATTCCTATGGATTCTTCTTGTAAATTCCTGATCATCATGGACGATGTGTGTCCAGTAAAAGGAGAAGATTCTCTGTTTGTGCTGCACAGCAACATACACACAGTTTCTCTGGATGCACGTGCACTGGGGTTCAGTTTGGGTCTGAAGTATCTTCAGTCCTAGGGGAGTCATCCTAAGCAATTTTCTGCATAAAGTCCAACAGTTGTAATCCATGACCCAGTCCCCGTCTCCAAGGGGACTCAGGTCAGAGACAAGCAGGGACAGCAGCAGCAACCACGGCCTCATTGTGCTGAGAATGAGTGCTGGAGGGCAGCATAAACCCAACAGTAATG
Source organism: Epinephelus awoara (assembly GCA_035609425.1). NCBI lineage: Eukaryota > Metazoa > Chordata > Actinopteri > Perciformes > Serranidae > Epinephelus > Epinephelus awoara. The sequence continues at coordinate 28,743,075 of CM069312.1, forward strand.
CTGTTATCTTAACGGCAGTTTTCTTGTCTCACTTTGAGTATGCAAACTGTGCAGCAAATAATGTTCTATCTAACAAGGTGCTGTAATTAGGGAGGGAACTTTTTTATCATTTCCTCAGTGGTGGATCTCATAGTAATGTTTAATCTTGCTACTTATGGGTTATGTAGCTTCTGCACTTCAAATTTAACACGTTGTTTTTATACACAAGGACAAACATTTGTTCTGTGATATCTCTTTTCCATATCGCATTTCAGAGTAACTTAAAAAAACATAAGTCTATTAATATTCTGTATTGTCCTTATTGTTTACACATAAAAACACCCCAAACCAACAATGAATCGATCCTACTAAAGTATTTTCAGTGTATCCAAAGCCTGATACAGAATATCGTATTTCTCTGTGCCACAGAGCTCCATTGTTCCCTGAAAACTGTAAACTAACTGTTCTTTTGTTACAATGAGCATCGACACTGTAGTTTATTTAGACCCGGTCCCACATACACCTTCCTGCTGCCAGAAATTCTCACAAGAGCACCAATTGTGTGTATTCATGCACAACTAAAAATAGTCCCCAACAAATGCACTTTTCACCCCTGATTGAGTAATGTTTGCTAAAAACTACAGCACCTAGCTGCTTCTTTTAAAAATGATGCCACGTATTTGTGAGGAGTTTTCAAAGATATACATCTTCGGACAAATGGGCTGAGTGTCACAGACAGTGTAGGGAAGTCTGGAAGAATTGAGAGAGACATCAATCATTGGTTAATCGAGCAAGAGCTCTTAGCATTTTTTCCGTTCACCTCGTGATGGCAGGACTATGCAGTTTGTAGACATGTGCCAAAAACAAGTACCTTTTCATTGAAAGAGGAAACAGTTCCGTTTGTCTCATTGGAATATGATTTCCTTTTTCAGTAACCCACATGATGCAAGAAGCAGCTGGCCTCCAGGTATTTTAACATTATCTTACCTACCCCCCCATAAAAAAAGTTTACACACCCCTGCTATAGGTGGGAGAGACACCACATTGGCCCTGCTTGTTTCAGACAGGTGCATATACAGTATATGGCACTGCCATAGCCGAAAGGTTTTTGCATATTATCAAAATTGTCCATGAGTCACACAGTGCTTAGGTCAGGAGGGCAGCAACAGAGCAGTATTGTGCCTTCGGTGTAGCAGCAGGTAAGAATTCAGTCTCTGTTTGATTCAAACTAGACTTTGAGAAAAGACTCAAATACAACTAAAGCTGTTTTGTCAACTAGTCCGTGTTAAATATGAGTGCATGAATTGCATTTATTCTCTTAGAAGACTGCTTTTCATCTCCATTAATATGGCATATGTTTTTCAAATGTGTTGAGTGGTGTTAGATACTGTATGTAAAACCTTTTTGCAGCATTCCAGCATTGTTTATTCGTCCTCACCAAAGTAAAACAGCAATATTACTTTTTACTGACAGCATCACAGTTGAAATCCAAAGACAATCATGGCTGTCAGATAAAGACCGAAAGGTTTTATTTGCCACATGCTCATTCAATATGCAGGTAAATTGCAGTGTGGCATACTCTTGAGTCTCTGCTCAAAGGCTTGTGTGCAATAAAGAGGGTTAATTAGAGTGAAAATAAGAATTAGAACAAAACATGAATATTATTATTTTTTTTAAATATGTAAATAAACCCAATATAAGTAATAATATGTGGAGTGAAAACTCTGTATTGGCGTGGGGTGTATGAGCGTTGTTTTTAAGTATATAAGATATATGCATAATGTTATATGTCCACAAATGAATCCAGGTCACGAGGAACATCACTGTTTATTTCCACAGTACAGCCTCAAGCAAAACCTGCAGTCCTGACCATTCACAGCAGTCTCATCAGACATAGCAAAATGGGAAACCTCAACTCTGCATGCCAGATGAGTAACTACAGCAAAAGGAACGTCCGAGTGTTCGTCACAGAGAAGGCTCTGGAGATTGACGCCTTCATCACCTCTCAGTCTGGAGGTGATGATAAGATCTCGTCCGTGCTTCCTGGAGGCAAAAAGTTCAGCTTCAGGAAAGACATCAAGTGCATCCGTGTGCTGGCCTCTCAGACTCAGGAAGTGCCGTGGGAGGCTCAGCACTTTCTGTCTGTCTTCGTGGAGGATGAAGATGATGAAAACATTTGTTCCAAACAAATCATACACAACATGGCGCTGAGTTCTCCAGTTACTGTGCTGCTTTATGATGTGTAGACTGACACCTTTACTCATGTATTTAACCACACATTGAACACCAGTGTATTTTATGGAAGTCATACTGCTGTTAACATGGTATATCTCTCTTGACGCCTCCAATAAAATTTCAGCTCAGCTTCATGGTCCTCCTGCCTTTGCATTTGTCATTACAAAGTGAAATGAGGTTACACATTCATGTGGCGTCTCTCTGCGTGCGTGACTGGCCCTCTGTGATCATCTGCTTTAGTCCAGATCTCAGGATTGTTGCTAAACAGTGGAGGCTTTATTCAGACTGGAGGTCTGTGCTAAATTAGATGACTCGCTAAGAGGTCTGTATCACCCACATGCTTGTTTTGAAAAAGAAAAAATTCACAACACCTCATAAAACAATGCATGCAGTCCAGCATGTTGTAGGTCTGCTAGACTTCAGATCACTTCTGCTTTAATTTTGTGCAATATAAACATGTCATACAATGTTACAGTCAGGTTTGCCTTGTAATAAGATCCAGAGGGCATGGGAAATCAACATGATCAAACAAAAAGTTAAATATACATATATATGGAACCTGATATCTGAATTTGTAACGGTGTTTTTGCACACAACTTTGCCTAATACACTGAGCAGGATAATGAAGGGACCAACCTTGTCCCACTAGCAACATCCCTCCTTCAACCACCAGATTTGTTTCACATTAGCAACTATTTGTACTCTAACAGCCCCGAAATCATCTGTCATAGAAAAGCTGCAAAATAAAGAGCAGAACATCAAGTACAAAGAGGGTAAAGAGGCAGATTTCACACGAGGGACACAACTTCTGGATGAGCACAAATCACAACATAGACAATTTGTTTGTTATATCTCATGTAATAGATTTTATAAAGTAGTTTTTTTGTGTGTAGTAATGTGTGTGTGTGTGTGTGTGGGGGGGGGGGGTGACGTTCATGCTTCTTCTCCACTACAGCTCCAAGGTAAATATCATCTGTTTACTGCAGAGCTTCATCTATTTGTTTCTTTACTTTGTCATATAAAACATGTGATCACCTTTTCAATTATAATACACTTGATTCCTGTTAAAATCTCATTCTTATCAAGTCACTTCAGTCTGTGGTCTTTAAAATCAGCTTTCATTTTTCATAATTATACTGCAGCGACACATCTTATACTTCATTTGAAATAAAAACAGGTTGAAATACTCTTAGCCAATTCTAGCTAGAATTGTGCTTTGAGCACCACAAGCCAAGTGCCATCTGGTTCCATTATAGAGAAGAGAAGTCAGATATCGCTACGGCTGATATCTCCAACACTCTGCAACTCACACCAAAACAATCTAGACTGATGAATGGCACCACAGGTAAGGGGAAAAATATGTAGTTTTGATTTTTGGATGAGCTGTAAAGGATCTCTAGACTTGTTTTACTTCACATTCACCACAGATACGTTTTGCAACATTCAAACAGTAACATAAACCCATTATGTTCTACATATCAGTAACACTCCCTCCCTCTTAAACTCACAGATTTGAGGCCGTCTGACTTTTTCTATGCCACATATATGTTGCTCCTGTGTTTGGGCCTGCTCTGTGTGCTCATTGTTCGCTGCTGGAGCTCACACTGGTGAGGTGGTTTCTCCTGGGACGGTTTAGCTCTGCAGTTCAACTGGCAGCCTGTCCTAACAGGCTGCTGGTCCTGTATGGCAATGATAAGTTACTCTACTGTTGTGATGATTATATGTTTACATTGCTACAGTATACTCACTCTTTCGCCAGTTTATTAGGTAAACCTATCTAAAATGTAAATCTTACTTTCATGAGGCTATAATGTTGAGTTTTTGTAGAAAATGCTTATTAACAGCTATATTTCAGAGCTCCCTATAGGCGTACACAGTAGATACAGGTCAATACAGTGCACAAACATATTGTGCTAAAACAATTCTGAATGAAAAGAGAGTTCCAGCAATTGATTTAGTTTTTGTTTAGTAATGTAAAATCATTTCTCATAGATGTCTGAGCTGAAATTATTTTTCAGCGGCTGAGCCTGGAGCTATTGTCTCTCAGTGAAACTGATTAAACTGTGTGGATTTTGTTATTATTTTAATTAGACATCATAATAGCCAGAAAACTGAAATGAATCCATGCAGACACTGAACTCATTACATTTTTCACTGGATGAGTGCATCAACTAAATCTGACTTCTCACTTTTATGCTAAAACGACAATATCAAGTCATTATTCAGCAATTTAAATGAAAAGCAAAAGACAGCAAAGTATAATTAAAAAGGCAAATGCACTGTTTGCATCATTTAATATTCAACTGTGTGTCAGACCTGGACTGATGTCTGGTCTGTCTTGGGCCTGTGTGTCTGATTGACTTCACACACCTCCACATCCCTGACCAGTACTCTCTGCACAGCTGGGTGAACATCTGCACTGTGGTAATATTTGTATTCCAGGTATGGACATAAGGTAATGGATTATTAAATATACTAGAGTGTGGTTCTGTAGCAGCCTGAAACCTGTCCATGCCTGGATGGGAGAAGCAATCTCGAGCCTCAGACCTGCATCAGTGGTATCAATGAGAAACTGCTCCTTACTCTGTAAGTGCTCAAATATCCAACAAAGGACAACACAATGTCCTCTTTATTTCAACAGGGAAACAGCCTTAATTACAACAAAGCATTAACAAGCGCATGATGCAGGAGCATTATAAATCATCAGGAGCCATCCAAGACATTTAACTAAATTTAATTTCTCCATCTGCTGTGGTAACAGAAGCAGTGGCAAACTTAACTACTCACTGCCTGTGGAAGCAAAGTTTGCTCCCCAGCATTGCCTTCAGATTAGTCGTTTTTGGCATCCTGTCCAAAAACAAATGGCAGCTGGAAACAAATAAAAGTGAAAGTGTTCATGTGAGTATGGCTGCCATCATTTTATTGTTGATCAATGCCAATGAAAAAGATCATTTTGGTTTGATTTGATATGGATGTAAATAATATATTGCCATAGAGTACATTGAAGTAATTTAAATTTTAAAAGAGTTGTTTTGTTCAGCCTGTATTCATTTGAATTAATTGCACTTCAAGTGTTAATGACTGGTTCATTCTGTGTCAGTATTTTAGCTCTCTGGGTAAAGTAATGATCTAGATGACATCTTAATTACAGCTTCTGCTCAGTGAAGACAGCACAAGAACACTGGGTGCAATGTGCCATGGAGAGGCACCAGATGAAAACTACATTGCCTTTCACTGATCAGAATGTTTACATAAGATGTAAGAAAATTGTGTTTGTTTTATTAAAAATTGATTGATCAACTTTCTATTTAATTTAAAGTTGCTTGAAGTTTTGTGGAAATTACCAGTCTTCCTAGGATTCTTGTAGTTTGCATTAGTCATGGTAGATGGATTTGTTTTACACATTTCATAGATAATTTGTTCTTCATAGCTGACTCGTGGTGATCTGTGTTAGAAAATTAGGGAATCAATTGTATCTCTTTTCCACAGAGCTGAGGTGTTGTTGTTTTTTTTTGATAAATGACAAAAATGTTCAGTATTGTTGTGACAGCTTCGCAAAAAGGCTTGTATCACTAATGTTACAAGATGGTTTGTTATAGAGGTTGGAACAATATGAAAGATTGGAAAGCCAAAAACTGACTAAACTGAAGAGGTATAACCACAGGAGGGAATGCTTTTGTCTTCAACATCATCTTTCTTAGAAGTTTTATTCAGGACATTCTTCAGCAGCTCATCAAACAAAACAGAGCACAAGCACAAAATAAAGGATTTTTAAACAATAAAAGTTATAAAACTACAAAAAGCTGCAACTGAAGCAACAAAAGATACTACTAAAACATTACATTAGGCTATTTGTCTAACTTCTGCTGAGCTTTCTGTATCCTGATTTGATTATTTTTGGATGAGGCCAAGTTGAGGATTTTTTTTTTTTTTATGGAATAATTATGTAATAGAGTTTTGTGGTATCTTATTAAGAATCTGCAGGCATCTCAGCTGTGCCAGTTTGGGTGCCATCATAAATAATTCAGGTCACTTTTGTGATTAAACTGATTAACTAAATCTGCTGTTGTCCTGGCCTAATGTAGTACAGGCTCAGACCACTAGAGGTCAGCAAAGGACAGCAACTCTTCAGGATATTGTGGATTCATATGGTGTAACATTGTGCAGTGACAAATTAAATTACAGCCATAATTACAGTAAGATAATTAAGCATGGAAATTTACAGTATTTCAACATACTGGACAGCCGCAATAATATTTTAGCTATCATTTTACAATTTGACAAGCTGACATATTGTCATCACAATTACAAATGTCAACAAAATTAATTAAGACAAACTTTCTGTGTTGTAAATAAATAAATAAATAAATAAAAGATTCAAACGCGTTTGCCCTTCTCCAAAAAAAGGGAGAAAAAGGAAGAAGAAAAGAACATTTAACAAAGGAAAATGGCAACTGTCGGATGTTGTAGTTCCCCTCCTAGACTAACAATGGCAGCATTACATCTCGAGAGTATGCCAAGTTAAAAGACAAAGAAGAAGAAGCACTTCCTGTAAGGTGAAAGTTCACAAGCTAGCCTGTGACAGCAATCAGTTAGCATAGTAGCTAACTTCTCCCCGATAAAACAATTTGCTCTGTCAAAATGGATGTAAATCAAGCGAAACAGGAACACCTACTCGCATTAAAAGGTATTTTATTGTCTTCACTGCAACATAAAGATAATGTTTCCACGTGATGTTTTAGGGGTAAAACAGACGCGTTGAATGTTTCTGAGCACTAGGTTGTTGACATTTGTTGATGCTAACAGCGCTAGCTAAGATAATATTAAACATTTGCAATTGATAACATACATGCGATATTGTGTGTGACATGTGTAGTCTCAATTAGTGTTTTTTTTTTATCTCGAAGCTGAAACTGAACGACACTTTGTAGCAGTATTTTATAGCAAGAATTATACCATAATAACAGTTAGCCGAATGCTGTTGTGGTGTTAGCTAAGTTAGCTAAGAAACCTAGCGTTAAAAAAACTGAACTGAAACTGAAAAACTGTCTAGCTTTGTTTTCTTTGAGTTGTTAAGCCATTGTTATTTGTCTGTAAATCTAAATCTCTTTTTACTGAAATATAAAGTACATGGCGAGCTACTGACAGTCAAATTATGTGTCAGACTGAACTACTTAGATCCTTTACTTTAGTAAGAGTAGAAGTACTATAGTCTCAAAATACTACATTACAAGCATATGTCTTGGATTAAAAATGTTACTTACGTAAAAGTACGGAAGTATTATCAGCATAATGTACTTTAAATGGCTTTTAAGTATCAAAAGTAAAACTCAGCATTGCAGAATGTGTCATTTCAAAGTGATAATATTTCACAATATTATATTATTCTGCTTCAATCATTTAATAAAAGATGTAAGAGCATTTTTTTAATGTTTTAATGCGTTAATATGGAGCCAGTTTTATGCACTTTAATACTGGGCAGATTGATAGCAGAGTGCTGTGTCATACCATATAAGCTTATCATGTGTTTTTTAAGTAAAAAAGTAACCAGTAGAAACTTTAAATGTCTATAATAGATGATGAACTGTTGTAGTCATGCTGGAATGAAATCCTGCATGCTGTCTGCACATGACAGGGTAATTGCCAGCAAGTACTGAAATTATTGGCAAGAGGATATGTTTAGCTAAGTGGGAGACATCACGTTACAAGCACGGAAGCATCACCACATTAACTCCCCTACTCGTGTGTATAATTGCTAACCGGTGTCACTTTACTTTACAGTGATGCGGTTAACAAAACCAACACTCTTCACAAACTTGCCAGTGACATGTGAAGATCGAGATCTGCCAGGTAGGTCAAGTTAAATATGTATGTAACAGATCTGTAGCAGAAGAGAATTGTCAGACCAAAGTTATTGCTGTTTGCAGGGTAACTACCACAACACAAGGTATGACACATGTGTTAGTTAATGGCTTATTTTGTGCTTCCTTTATTTGTATTTCAGTTAATGACATTGAACTTTGATTGATCAAAAGTAGTAGCAACCAGCAAACAGGATGGGAGGCTTTTATAATACCCATTAAACCATTAAAAATCTAACCAAAATGTCTGCAGAGTTTGGTTACATAAGTTTGTGGTCAACAGTCATTTTAAGGTTCATTTCAAGATCAAGTAACCTGCATGTCTTGGCACTGTAAGAGGAAACGGGAGCACCTGTTGGAAACCCAAGCAGACATGGGGAGAGCATACAAACTCCACACAGGAAAGCTCCGGCAGGGCACATTCAAGCCCTGGGTCTTTTTGCTGTGAGGCAACAGCGCTAACAGCTGAGCCACTGAACTGCCTTTATTAATAATGGCAGATTGTTCATTGCAAGGTTCCTAGTCATGTGACAGAGGACAGGGGAAAAAAGAAAACACGAATGTAAGCATGACACTCCTGGGTCTGCAAGTTTATTTCTAACAGTTTGTCTTTGTGCTGAATGTAGAGATTCAAAGGTCGAAGTCTTATGATAACAGCAACAAAAGAAGTCTATTTTGGAAGATGTTAGGGAAGATTCTCAGTCATCTAGGTCATGGTAATTCTAAGTGCTATATCATAGGCAACTGGACTTGCTTGAATTTCTTCAGTTCAGAACTGAAGAAGCCTCTTGGATGACAGGTGAAACGTCTTCAAGAAGCATAAGGAAGTCCAGTTGCCTACGATACAGCATTTAGGATCTATTTTGGACACTTCCAAACAACCAACGGGTGAGTTTTTACATGCAAGTACAGCAACAGACAACCCAAGAGGTTTTACCAAACTTCTCTGGTTCTTCACTCATGTTTATTCCAGTGAATGTAATCTCAATAAAGTTGCTTCAAAACACCATTGTCAACTCAAAATATGAACGCGGTTTATGTAGTGATGTGCACAAAATGAAACAGAAGGACTGAGACCAGGCTTTAGTGGATGTTTTGCTTCCGGTTGTTGCTTCTGCTTTCCAATTCCCCACATAAAACTTAAAAACCAACAGCTAACACCCTCTGTGGTTGCATCAGGATTTCACAATCATCCCACTCAAGACAGCAGACAACACTACCATGTTTATGTTAAAATCTTTATTTGAGGTAGCAGTAGTAAATATCCTCATGAGGTCAAAATTCAGGTAATGCAGGCAAATGAAAATTCGGTGCACTCATGTTTTTAATCTATCCCTTCAGTAATGAGATATAATGTGCTGAAGTGTAAATAATGTCATGATGCAAAGATTGGTTGCCTATAATTTAGGCTGTAGCATTTTTGAAAATTTTCCTAAATTTGTATTTCTACAAAGAAGGAGTTATGTCAGATCTAGTAATAGACAAACAGACAAAATATCAAGCCCAGTCAGTTTTATTTATACTGCTCAATATTACATATCACAATTTTGCCTTCGTGGGCATTACAATCAGTATAGCATACGGCATGCATAGAGGGGAAAGTGAAAGAAACCTTAGGAAGTGCAACTGAGGAGGGATCCCTCTCAGACAGTCAGTCTTGCAGTATGCCATGTGTACAGAATAGATCATCAAAATAACATGGAGCAGCTTCAGGCGTTGCCAAACAGATTGAAAAACAAAACTTGAACCTCACACCCTCCTTTCCTCCTCCTATAATACACATGGTTCAGTGTATTATAGATTTACAGTCTCTGATCCCTCACCCAAATTTAGACAGTAAGCCTGCTGAGTGTTTGTTTTCCCCTTCATTGAGAACAGCTTAGATAAATGTGTTTGCTCCTCTGGTAACTGAGCTCCTCACATACCATAAGTCACTTTGACACTTCCAGGTAGGATCGCTATTTATACAAGGGTAGCAATTATTCAATGAAGTGATGACTAATCTTCAAGCACACAATAATGAATTAGTTGAATTTGATACTAGAAACATAAAACCGTTTCTGTTTTTGTTATCATGCAGCACCTTTAACTCCTGAGCTGACTAATAAATTGTTGTTGTTATGAATCATAGAGGCAGATGCATTAGGAGGAGTCATAACAGTAGTAGAAGTAGTAGTATTCATATTAGTCAGTGAGTTTATGTCAGTGTGGGATGTATGTGGCCGACTTGTTGGACAGAAATTTGAACCCAATGAAAACTGCTCTGGTTCAGACTGCTTTGAAACCTGATCTTCAAAGGACCTGTATTTCTCTGTGTGTGATCCTCCCTGCAGTGCTCACAGTACTCAAACATAAAAACATACAATGTCAAAACCCTCTGCATCTTATATCTTTACACAACCCACACACAAGTTAGCAAAAAATTTATATTTTAATGTGGTAGTTAATGCAAGCAGAATTGCTCTGCTGGGATTAGACAGGTGTGTGAAATATTGTGACCAACTTCTAAGATCTTAAAGCTGGAGCGTGGGACTTTTGACTTCCCCTCTGGCAAGGAGAGTCATTACACAAACACTATTGACAGGTGCTTATAGGCGTGTGCCTGCAGGTGAGCTTAGCACATCTCCTCATACAGGAGTCCTGTTTTAAATCTTTTTTGACTTCAATCCTTCCTTTGAACATGTAGTTTCTTTTTATCTGGATGCCTCTGAGGATTTACACCATAGCTTCCATCATACTGTCAACTTACATTGTATCAAAAGAAAACATCAGAATCATGTACAAACAGATGAAACATTGAAAAAAAAATTAAAAGAAGTGCCAAACATAAAGGTTAACAAAAACAAAACAAATATAGCTAAAATAAAAAAATAAAATAAAATCTGTTCCCTCTTTCGCTCTGGCTGGTTGACACACAGTAAAAGACATTACTCCCTGTGTTCCTGTGTGGGAAAGTTGCCACAGACCCTCACCACCAAAGCTCCAGTGTACTGAGAAATACAGAAAGCCTTTCCTGGTGTTGACGGGTTTAATCAGCTTTGTGAAAACTCTTTTGGAAAGGGTTTGAATGCAACAGATGTTCATTTCCATTTGAAAGTCCCGCACTCTGGCTTTAAGGCTGATTTTCAGGTAGAATCTAAATTGCTAGGTTTGCATTTTCCCCTGGAATTCACATCCTTTCTAATGTTGAGAAATCATCTTGGTGTTTAGAGTTGTTACTGTAGTAATAACATATTTTTGTTTGTTCGTTAATTACCACTATATTTGGTACAGGCTACCCCTGGCCCAGAGATGATAAGCTGCAACATTGCAACACACATTTTGTGCAAATACATCAAACATCCTTTTGTGTAATAGTTCAATGGTATTCATTATATCTTTATTTTATGATAATGACTAATAATATCCTAACATGTCTGAGATAAAAGACCCTAAAGTCATTATCCTTTTTGTGTTTTTTCCTCTACAGGGGATTTGTTCGGTCAACTTATGAGAGAGGATCCGTCCACCATCAAAGGAGCAGAGACTTTAATGCTGGGAGAGATGCTCACATTACCACAGAACTTTGGGTAATAAATCAGCTGTCAGAGAATTCAATAATATACAGGACTTTGAACATTTTAAAGATTTGACTTTTCCACGTCTCTACATTACACAGAAATATTTTCCTTGGTGAGACCTTCTCCAGTTACATAAGTGTGCACAATGACAGCAACCAAGTTGTGAAGGACATTCTTGTGAAGGTACTGTTAAAAAGAGAAATACCTGTCCCACATGTAGTCCACACATTACACTTCTGATTTACCCATAACTATCCTGCTGTGTGACGTGATCCTATACAGGCTGATCTACAGACCAGCTCACAGAGGCTCAACCTCTCAGCGTCAAACTCCGCAGTAGCAGAGCTCAAACCTGAATGCTGCATTGATGATGTCATCCACCATGAAGTCAAAGAAATAGGAACACATATGTGAGTGTTTTTCTCACGATATTTACTCTCATCCTTTTTTAGTTATAGTTAGACCAAATAAGGAAAGCAATCATTCTGGAATTAACTACATGTGTTTTTGGTATTCTAAATATTTCTTCCTGTCTTTCAACATCCAGCTTAGTTTGTGCGGTCAGTTACACCACTCAGTACGGGGAGAAGCTCTATTTTCGGAAGTTCTTCAAATTCCAGGTGAGTTTTATTTGAGTTCAGGGCTCAACACTAACTATTAGAAGCGGTTGCCAGGCTAACAACTAGGCATTAGCTTTTGGTTGCCGCAACTGAAGCTATGGTTGCCATTTTTTGTCACCTTTTATTTCAAATAATTGAGATACTGTGCAGTTATACGTCAGCTTAATAATGAAAATGTGACATTAAATAATGTTTAAAAGCTAAACTACATTGTCCCCATATAGCAGAAGAGATTTAGCCAGAGACTTTTAGTTTGTTTTAGATCAACTCATAACTTTGTTAACATAACAGAAATCCTAATGATAATAAGGAAAGAAAAACATAACTATATAACATAAGATCAGACGTTAATCTACAAAACGTTACTGTAAATTAGCCTATTATAAGTTAATAAAGCAAACGTATCTTAATGTAAACAGCTGAGATTCAACAGATATAAACGCTCTTTGAAGGTCTAATGTGTATGATTCAGTGGCATCTAGTTGTGGGAGAACTGCGGTGCTCAACACAAAAACAGGAATGGTCCTTTCTAGAGCCTGAGCCAGTACTTGATTTGTCCATTTTAGGCTGCTGTAGAAACAACATGGTGGACTCTGTGAAAGAGGATTCGCTCCATATGTAGATATAAAAGGCTCATTCTAAGGTAACAAAAAGAAAACTTTTTTCAGGTGATTATACACTAATGAAAGTATTTATGAATATTAAATGCCGTTTCTGCCATCAATAGATGCCCCCTAAATCCTACACACTGGACCTTTAAACACTGTTTAAACACAGTTTGCCGAACGTATAAGAAATCTTACACTGGTTTTGCAGTACATTTTTTTCAGCCCAGCTTGAAAGAAATATTAAATGATACCATTTATAGAACAGAGTTGGTGTGATGCTGTGTCTACAGGGGATGACAGCACCATCAGGTTAACGATAGCTCAGCAGGCTTTTCCGACATCTGAGAGCTGACAGCAAACATCCCCAAAATAACAGGATGTCATCAGCAGCAAACATGTTTTTTTACTGAGTTAGTTTCCCAAACACAGCGAGTATCATTAATCTCCTGCATGCCTGAAGCTTGTCACTCACACCAATTCAGATTCATTCTTTATTTAAAGACCTAGCAGAAGAGATGAGGATAAAAAAAAGTTCTACAAAGGTCTCCTTGTTGGCAGCTCGGACCTTGCAAACAGGGATGTTAATAGGCCTATCAGTGGGTGGGCCAGTTCTTGCAGCCTTCACCTGTTTATCACCTATTATTACTATGTTTTTATGTCAAAAAGTTACCAAGAAGTGGTTGCAAGTAATCTCAAAATAGTTGCCAGTGGCAACCTGGCAGTTGTTATTGTCGAGCCCTGCAGCGTTTTCATTAGATGGCAGTGGTTAACTCCTGTGTAAGCTTGAAGGAGACCTGAGAAATGTCACAGGTCTACAACAGAGCAAATGTAATTACCATCCCAGCAACAGATTTGGTTTCTTGAACTCTTCGGCTCTCAGATTGTGCACTTATTGTAACCCTTGCTCTTTTCCTGTAGCAACATTTTCAGTACAGCCTGTATTAGCCATCCAATTTCGATTTCTTCCTTGCTTAGCTAAAGATTTCCAGTCTGATGACTCATTTTCACACGGAAATATTCTTTTCTGCCAAATGGAAATACATTGTGAGAAAACGACGGGGTTCAGTTTGCAATCTATTTTCAATCAGGTTTTGAAGCCGCTGGATGTGAAGACAAAGTTCTACAACGCAGAGGTAAGTTAGCCCCATGAATCCAAGCACCAGCACCATCGAAAATGTCAACATACAGATTCTGTGCAGTCATATCCCTTACCACGTCATTCTGCAAATAGAAGAACTGTATTGTATGACATGCAAGTTCTTATTGTAGCATATTCGACATGCTTCATATCATATTTCATTTCATAGTTTGGAACATTTCCATATGCTAATAGGAGCAGTTAGTATAAAAAAGGTCTCCTGGAAAACACTTGTACCTCCAGAGGCTTTAACAGAAAAAAACATACTGTTTCAAGAGCTGGAGATCAAGTGTTTTCCTCACAGAGGCAACAAGCTTTTTCCTTTTCATTTTCATACCAGTAGCTTTTTGTATTAGCGGTATGCAAATATTCATTGTCATCATCTTTGGCATGTAACTTCATTTGTTTATTATTGTCTTGTATTTTATTTTCTCCATTAGAGTGACCTCAGTTCTGTGGTAATTGTTCCTTCTGTTCTCATCGCTGAACATTAGCTTCTCTTAATCCTTTTTGGTGCAGCAGACTTTGTCTTTCTGGGGCCAATAGAAAGGTGCAAAGTAGAAGAATGGAAAGCAATATATGAATGATAAAATGCCTGCTGCAGATAAACAAGTGGCTGCATTAATTTAACACCCTGACATGAACTTTCCATTATTTTTCAGTTGCCCTTTCTTTGGACGCTCATGCTTTCTGCAAACTCATCCTACACAGGGCTTTGACTTTTGAATTGAAGTTTGTAGTGTTAAATTGTGATGGGTGGGGAGTGCATTGATTATACAGTTTATCATCATTGGGGAAATCATGCACTATGATTTGATTCTCATTTTCTATGTGTCAAGATTTAAATTGCATAATATTTCAGACATGAATAATGATGCTCAAATGCTTCTGAATTTTTTAACTTTTGTACTGCTGGGTTGAAGGTGTGATACAACAGGCCAATAAGGCCTAATTGTCAGTATTTTAAAACCCAAATTGCTTTCCTGTTCCAATCATTTAGCATTGGGTTATAATTGTTTTAGAGTTTATGAAACCAATGTATTTGTTTAGATGTGATACAGTGTGAGGTGTCAGGTATCAGTTGGAATGGCTTTGCATGAACAGGGATGCTTAGCTCTGTGATTTAACATTAACCTCATTCAGAATGGTTCATGGTCAGTTCTTATGAATTGCAAGGCATGAACTAATCTCTCCTTCTCTCTCATTGTATCTTACTGTATAGTAGAGGTTGCACTGATAGTTTAACAGTTGTGAAAAATTATTGAGTGTTACTTTTCCAAAGCATCAACTAGTTGCCTACAATCCTGTTCAAACACCATGTCAAGGCATGTAAGGTGCCAGAGCCATTGATCTCTTAGACAGACATATTCAGTAATTGTTTAAGAAAGTCATATAATGTTATTATTGTATCTTTATTTTGCTGTAAAATTAAGTTACTTCACTTTATATTTAACACGTCCGTGTGGATATTAGCCATCAGTTATCAGCAATAAATGTAGTGAATTTGAATTATAGTTAACACTATGTAATAAGGTACACATATTCACCATAACAAGGTGCTAATTAGCATGCATATTGATAGTGTATCGGCTCTTTATTGGTCATTATACAATCAACACTTTATTCTGCATGACCATATTCTACAAATATTAGGACACTGACTGAGAGTTTTCCATCAATATCCCCTTAATCACTGCAGATTTAAAGGAAGTAAGGAAGTTGTGTACATGAATTATGATCTTAATGTGTTTTGTTCAGTATGGGCCTAATAAGTTGGTACTACCACAAGAATTATTATTCTACCTTAGTAACACTCCATAAATATGATTGTTATTCAACAAAAGTGTAAGTGTTAATTGTGTCCAAATATCTCCTCAAATTAAATGTTTCTAACTCAGAATATGTTCTGCATTCTAAAGTCAGGCCTTTCTCATATCTTATTCACTAGTAGTTTGACATTTATTGACCCTGACAAGTTCCCTATTCTAGAGTTGCCTCCTCTTCCTGCTTAGTAAATCTATTATAGCACATAACTACTGCAATTGACAGACCCTATTAGTAATAAGACAGTACATTATTATGCCTCTGCACCCGCTAGTCGTGGCTGGCGGCATTTTTTCCGGATGTCTGTCCATCCTCCTGTCCTTCTGTCCATCCTATTCTCGTGAATGTGATTTTTCAAGAAAGCCTGAAGGGAATTTCTGCAAATTTGGCACAAATGTCCACTTGGACTCAGGGATGAACTAATTACATTTTAGTGTTCAAAGATCAAGGTCTGCCTGATGTTGCGTCCATCTTATTCTATTTATTGTCAAAAGCCCTTGAAGAAATTTCTAAAAATGTGGCACAAACGTCCATTTAGAATCAACCACAAACGCAATGCTCAGAAATCTGACTTAAAGGAGGATTTAACAGTGGAAGAGTGGAATAAGGCCTGTATGGTGGCCCAAACCCAGACGGGTAACACACGTCTAAAACTCTTACAATATAATTGGCTGATGAGGATGTACATAACACCAGAAAAACTTAATACATTTAATGATAAAATACCAGATTTATGTAATAGATGTGGAAGAGACAAAGGCACTCTGTCCCACTGTCTTTGGTCATGTCCAAAAGTACAGGAATTCTGGGAGGAGGTTAGGCAAGAGGTTCAAAAGATCTCATTGGTCAATGTTGAGTTGGACCCCAAACTATTTATACTGGGCCTCTACCCAGATGGTCATAAGGTGAAATGTAATGAACAAATTCTAATAGAAAACTGTCTACTACAAGCTAAAAGAGTTATTGCCTTATCGTGGAAACATACAGACAAACCAAGCATTGCGAAACGATTAAAGGAACTATCTCTGTGTTAAAAAAGATAAACAAGACTTGTTCCAGAATGTGTGGGGTCATTTTGCTCAATATGTCAAAAATAATGATCTATCTCATCTAGTGAATGACCATGAGATTCGATGAATAAACCCTCTATGGACACATGGTTGTCGTGCTCTAGGCTTAGAGGGTTACACTATAGCTAAGTGCCTTGTTGTTTGTTTGTTTTTGTTTTTTTGTTTTCTTTTTTTGTTGTTTTTGTGTTTGTTTTGTAGGGTGTTGTCAGTCATTTTTGTTTAGATGTAGTTTTGTATGTGTATTGTTTTGTTATTGTTATATATATGTCGTGTGTATTGTTTGTTGTATTGTCATATGTCAGTGTATGTCATATTCGTTGTATAAGGGGAAAAAAATCAATAAATATACTGTTTTAAAAAAAAAGAGCCAATATGCTACTCATATGCATGCTAATAAGCAAAGCTGAGAACAGAACAGTAATTCAATCACTCTGAAATGCTCTGATGCAGATGACATGGCTGCTCAAGATAATCTGATTGGTTAAAAACACATAACTAGTTGATGTTTGAGAGACTACTGTGAATGGTGTATTGACTGGTAAAAATCAGTTTTTGTGCAACCCCTACTGTATACTCTGCTGGGCAGCACTTGCACTAACAATGTTCTCAAAGGTTCACTGAGCAAACTTCATAGAATTCAGTTTATGTGGTTATGTTTATATGTTTGCCTTCTGAGTCTAGTTAATAAAGTGATACATTACATGACTCTCACATTACTTAAAGGGTAGCTTAAAGGAGAGGATAACTTTTTTACAAGTCTGTCTCAAAACATTAATCACATTCTCATCTGTGCATTAAAAAGTTACTGCTGTTTGTAGTTATTCCTCCTGGTCATGCTGGCCTTAAAGGGATATTGCACCCAAAAATGAAAATTCAGCCATTATCTACTCACCCATAAGCCGAGGGAGGGGTAGGTGGCGTTTTGTTGCTACCCCCTCTCCTGTTGGATCTCCGCAAGGGATTTGAGGACTCTAAAACTTCACCTGAGCCTCCCTCGGTATATGGGTGAGTAGATAATGGCTGAATTTTCATTTTTGGGTGCACTATCCCTTTAAAAACATGCCTCAGTGGAAGTGATAGGAGACCAAAAATTGCAGTTCTTTTTATGTGCATGAAGGCACAGCCAAAAGTTCAGTTGAAACTTATACAAGGCTTCAGCAGTCTGAGTTGGTCAAATCAAGTGGGTTTTTTCCAGAGTTAGCTTTCTTTTTTTTTTTTTGGTGCAAAATTTTCACTTTTTTATTATCTGGACATGTTTCTTGTTGAGCTGCTGTGGAGGGATAATACAACAAGCAAATGTCTCACTAAAAACATTAATTTTAGAAGATGTCTGCTTAGTGTTTCTATTCAGACTTCTGTAGCAATATGTTAGCTTTGGTTGAATTTTAAAATTCATTTTTTGGGCTGTGGGTTTTGTTTCTCTTTATTATTTTGTGAGGTGTTATTTATCAGTCTAGATTGTTTTGGTGTGATTTGGTGTGTCGTCAAGTGTCATAGAGATGTCTGCCTTCTCTCCGATATAATAGAACTAGATGGCACTCGGCTTGTGATCCTCAAAGCACCAAAAACAAAATACACATTTGAAAAAGTCAACAGCAATGTCTCTTTAAAGAAATCATGACCTGGTTACTCAAGATAATCCACAGAGCTTGTTGTGAGCAGTTTCATATGGGAAGTATTTTCTTTCTACTGAAATACACGTGCCAACCGTATCACTGCGCAGAAGGAAGCATGCATCTACTCATGAATGAGAGGCTTGCGCTTGTAACAGAATGAGTTATTAACATTAATGGCATCCTCCTTGACTGAACCATAATCTTAGCTAGCTCAGTGGTGCTTGGTGAGCTAGCAGTAGATGTGTGCTCCCTTCTGTGTGGTGTTATGGTTGCTGTGTGTAGTTTGGTAGAAAGAAAATAGACCGTGAAAATAGTCTGTGGATTATATTGAGTATCCAGGTTCTGGAAAGACACATTGCTGTTGAGTTTTTCAAATGTATTTTGTTGGCACTTTGAGCACCACAAGCCGGGTGCCATCTAGTTCCATTATATTGGAGAGAAGGCAGACATCTCTACGGCCGATATCGCCAACACTCAGCATTTCACACTAAAACAATTGAAACTGATAAATAGCACTACAGGTAAGAGCAAGAATGTGCATTTTTTTTTATTTTGGGGGGAACTGTCCCTTTAAAATCTTGTGGGGAAGGTATTCCTTATGGCTGAGATGTACAGGAGGAAAATTACAGCGACTTGCAACTATTCAAATGCTCATATTGATATGTGAATGAGACAGACATTAAAAAATTGAAGCTATCCTTTAAGGCAGTAGGATATTACACAAGCCTAACCCTCTTTAATACCTAATGATAACGTTGATGTGTTGCTCAGTTGGCCTCGGAGATGACGGTCATTGTACTTAATCGTGAGTAACAAATATAAGTTAGTGACTCCTGGCCTCTCCACTCCAGACAGATGAAGTCTTCCTGGAGGCTCAGATCCAGAACATCACCACCTCACCAATGTTCATGGAGAAGGTCTCTTTAGAGCCCTCCATGATGTATAATGTCACAGAGCTCAACACGGTCACAAGTGGAAATGACGGGTAAAAGCACTTTAGTTTACCTTAATAGTCTTTCTTCTTGATGTATTTACTGTCAGGATTTACACTCTTTGTAACTTTTTACTGCCAGAGAGTCCACATTTGGGAAAATGTCCTACCTGCAGCCCATGGATACACGGCAGTACCTGTACTGCCTGAAGCCAAAGCCGGAGTACGCGGAGAAGGCAGGCGTCATCAAGGGTGTGACGGTGATAGGCAAGCTGGACATTGTATGGAAGACCAATCTTGGGGAGAGGGGGAGGCTACAGACCAGTCAGCTGCAAAGAATGGTAATAGGATGCATTTTTGACAATCAAAGGATGTCTTTTTTCATCCTCTTATGTTTATTTTTGTTATGTTTCTGTCCTGTGTCCTCCAGGCTCCAGGGTATGGAGACATCAGGCTGTCTTTGGAGATGATTCCTGACACCGTCAACCTTGAAGAACCTTTTGATATTATCTGTAAAATCACCAACTGCAGGTAAAAATCCCCAGTACAACAGATAACCTTCAGTACTTTTTAATCATTCAAGGGATAGTTATATTTTTTAAAGTGGGATTGTATGAGGTACTTGTCCATAGTCAGTGTTTTGTCTGCAGTAGATGCTGGTCAGCCCCCAGTTTGGAGAAGCAGGCTGACATGGCAGCTAAGCAGTGTACTGCTGCGAAGGGGTCAGCAGCAAATCGTATTTTAGTCATGTAAAAAAAATCACAATCAGTATTAGTTTTTCACTATTTTGAGAATATTTTCCTCACTTTACCGTGACATCAGACAACAATTTTTGATGGGGAACTGAAGCCATTATGTTGCTTTTTTCAGAGGCAGACTCCATGGAGAAAAACAGTAATTTAACATTATTGAACACAGGAGCTGCTGGTCTACTGCTGCCTCAAACAGTTAGTTTGTGTTATTGTGTGAGATTGGCATTTGAAGTGGAGAGTTTGGATTCATGAAAGTCACACAATTATACAAACTAATTAATCGAGGCAGCGGTAGACTAGCAACTCCCATTTTCAGCAAGCTTGAATTACTGTTTTTGTCAGTGCAGTCTGGTGGCTTTGATGAGAGCATAGATGGTGAACCTGAAGTTGTAAACAGTTTCCCCTTTGAAAAGGGCTCTTGGCAGCAAGGTAAAGCGGTGAAAATATTCTCAATGTAGGGTATACTAAACTGATATTGAGGGGTTTTTTTAGGTGGCAAAGTTGTGTTTTGCTGTTGCCTGTGTCCATAGCAGTACATTGCTTAGCTGCTGTGCCAGCAGTCCTGTCCTCTTTTCCAAACTTGGGGCATGCTGACAGATCTCTATTGTATGTAACACACTGACTAGGGATATGTACCCCATACAACACCATTTCTCAACACCACTTATGTGACCTTTGTGTTGCAGTGAAAGAACCATGGACCTGGTGCTAGAGATGTGTAACACCAGGTCAATCCACTGGTGCGGTGTATCAGGGCGCCAGCTGGGGAAACTCAGCCCTGGTGCTTTCCTCTCTCTGCCCCTCACACTCCTCTCATCCGTCCAGGGTCTGCAGGTAGGATCCACACTTAAAGGAAACTGATGGATGATATTCTTGTATTGTTCTGGCTCACTAATATCCCTCACTTCTTTGTTTCAGAGTATTTCCGGATTGAGACTCACAGACACATTTCTGAAGAGGACGTATGAATATGATGACATCGCACAAGTGTGTGTGGTCTGCCCGTACACGAGCAATGAGTGCTAGACATTTTATTTAGCTTTTTGTGTTTTAGATATGAATGGACCAACAGTGGAATTCTGCACATAACGTTGACATTTCACTCTTTTTGCAGCCTGAGGGGATAAAACTGTATTTTAAAATGAATTGTGAATAATATAAATCACTTTCTTTGAAAATAATTATGTAAATGTGCATAAATGTTAATAAAATCTCTGTAATCTTTGATTTCCTATTGCTTTTCAGAATTTATTTCGTGGTTGAGAAATCCGTTGTTGCAAGGCTGGAGTAATTAGCATTGCTACCAATGTCACCATGATGTAGATGACTTTTTCTTACTTTTGGAACTTGTCCCAGAGATGTCCAAGCCCAAGCCCCAAATATTCCAATGTGCTCAAATTATTTAAAAAATAAATTAAAAAATGTGTTCCAGGACATGTAATCATAAAAAAATTAAGAAATTGCTGTTATTATTACTGCTGGTTCTAGTATTATGGTTATTACTGTTCTGCATGTGGTTTGTCCAAGTGGTGCTGCTGTACTTTAGCAGAAGCTGTTACTTGACTGCTGTGAGTAGGTAAAATCAGTGTTGAAAAAATGTACTCTATTTCATAACTTTCAAATGTATTACAAAGTTGAAAATAGAATGTAATATGGGTGTGACACAGGCTATTATACTGTTGATTGTGACAGTGTTAGCATGCCATAAAACTGTCATAAAGAGTCTTAGTATAGTTTGTCATTTAATATGCAATAGTATGCCATAAAAGTCATTTATAATTTATTTACAAGTATGCACTTTTCCCGTATAGCTTTCAATCATATGCTCGCTCTCAAAAATGGCTCTCAGTTACAAATAGTTAATTGCTCTTAATTGGTCAGATGTTAAGTTTCTAAAAGAAAAAGAAAGAAAAGCAATTCCCACTGTCACTCCTGGAGGGTATGGTCAATAAGGGTGTAGGCTGAAAATGCCCCCCCAATGTTAAATGGGTGATAACTGCCCTGCTATGACATCATCAGAGGTGTTTCTTCAAACGGTGTGAAAAGTATCAAGTTGGTGGTGTGCCCCTTTAAAGTGTGAGACTGCTAAACTCAGGTACATCTTGGTTTCAAACCCAACATTGTCCACCATTTAAAGACATAATTTTACATGACAGACATCTTTCATATAATGATGACACAAAGACAAAAGCATGAGTGTGAGCAGTTGCTCAATTTCAAGACATTTATTCACATGTTTTAGACAAAACATTGTGCTGCCCTAGCATACCTATTTGTTTCCATAAAGCATCTGATCTCAAATACCAGATTTAAGAGCATGCAAAATGAACACTCCCAATACTCCTGTTACTAGTTAATGAACAATTAAATAGGTTTAAATGGGGGATATTTATTTTTTGCTAAAGTGCAATAACAACATAATGCAGGCTGCAAACACTGCTATACAATTACATGGTTGTCTTAATCAAAAGTTAAGTCGTACTCATTGAAAAGCAGTGATGTGAGTCCTACGTGTTCCCAATAAACAAGTAGGGTCTGTCTACAAAAATAATATCAAACAAGATGCAATATAAACCTGATGTGTTACGGTTATTGTATGAGAAAAAGCTGAAATGTTCCCTGTAATGCCGTTAAAGTACATTCCTCCCTCACCCTCTATGTATCATGACAAGACAAAAGGATCCTTAACTCATAACATGAAGAGGGCAGTATTTTCAGCACATATAAAACACGATCTCTACAGAATGTAAAAGCACTGAAGAAAGAATTTACTCATGTTCCCTCAGTAGGCTGAATGACTTCTTGGCTCTTTTTATGATTCAGTGTTTACAATATGTTTTGCCCTACATGTGTGGGATGCCTCATTTCATGGTCCAGTCTCTAGGCCCTCATCTCTCCGCCCCGCAGTCTTTAGTCACAGTAAAGTGCCTTCAGCCCCATCCTTGTCTCTTCGGTCCAGCTATGCCGGGGATTTGATTTCAAGAAATGGGTGTAGAGATTGTAATCGCGTCGTATGGTTGCCCTTCCTTGGAAAAAAAAATGGGACACTGAAATAAAAAAAAAACATGTTAATGACATAAATATATTCAGATTTAACACAACGTCAGCTGGGGTTTGGTTTAAAATATAAACACCTGAGTAGATCATGAGTGCTCCTCGGCGCTGCCGCTGAAGGAGCGGCTTCGGATGTGGTTCCTTAACTGCTCGATCAGCTCTGGGTTCTGCTGCTGGATCTGCTGCGCAAACTGTTGTCCCCTGACAGACAGAAGAGATAACGATGTTTACCTCCTGAATTGCTTTCTACCAGAACAATAACTCACACAAAGCAAGATGAGAAATAGTTCTGTTTTTCAGATGCAGTACAAGAACAGAGAAGGATCTTATCTCCCCACATCGTGGACATTTACAGCACAGATATGGCTTGATACTAAATCAGAGATGCAAAAAGATTCCCATGATGGTTTACTTGGGATGAAATAAAAAGAGACACTGTTTCCCAACATGTCTGTTTGAGGCTCAGTGGTGTGAAACTGTTCATCAGTTTTGGAGGTAATTAAACAAACTACCTCAAAGTGTTTCCACCTTTCACTTAATTTAATTAAAAATGTAACTGTCCCCAAATCAAATTTCTCTCCATTCGATGTCTGAGTATCTGCTATGTGGTGCTCTAACATCACAAACTGGGTATGTGCCACAGTTGGCAGCAGATATGTTGGTACAGCTTTGCCACATGACATTGTTTCAGAAATATTAGATTAGATTCAGACATATTATTCTAATTAACAGTTAAAGGAGATGATTGATATCACTTTCATATCTGTACAGTTAATATAAAGCTCCCACCGGCAGCTGGGAAGCATAGCATATAGACTGAAAACATCAGCAGGAAGTGACTATGCCTAGTCAAGAAATCATTTAGCACCTTTTATGTAACTTCATATTAACCACACAGACCGAAGAATGCTTTCAATTTCCCAAAATGTTGATTCACTCCTTTAAAGGTCAAGTTTGCGATTCTAATCCAATATGCTTTTCACTGAATTCAGTGAATGTCTCCTCGTGGTTCTGCATCTGTCTATTTTGTGTGTGCTGAAAAAAAGGTGTTCAGACACAGTCCTTGATCTGTAAATGAAAAACAAGCAAAGTGGCTCAGACTGAGCCACGCTACACTACATCCTAATTTCCTCTTTCACGTCCTCGACAACAAATGGAGCCACACCTTGATAGTAATGAAAGGTTAATAACACTGGAGATATTATTAGTGCCTTTGAAGGAGCACTGACATAAGACACAGATCTGTTTGGGTGTTGAGTTTAGATATCAACTGTCGTTCTCCACAATTGCTGACTCCACCTTTAATCTGTTATATTTAAAGGATCAGTTTGCCCCCAAAATCAAAAATACATATTTATCCTCTTGCCTGTCGTGCTTTTTATGAATCTAGCTTGTTTTGGTGTGAGTTGCAGAGTACTGAAGTTATCAGCTGTAGACATGTCTGCCTTCTCTCCAATATAATGGAACTCGATGGCACTCAGCTTGTGGCTGTATCACTGCACAGAAGGAAGCGTCTACTGGTAGCTCATCTCGCACCACTGAGCTATCTGACATAACAGCTCAGTCGAGGAGGACGCTGTTAATGTTCTCATCACTGTCACAAGCACAAGCCTCTTGTCCTTGAGTAGATGGACGCTTCCTTCTGCGCTGTGATCAGTTAGTGGGCGTCGTTCGGTGTGTGTGTGTGTGGGGGGGGGGGGCAGACATCTTTGTGGCTGATATCTCCAACACACGCCAACTCATACCAATCTAGAGTGATAATTAGCGCTACAGGTAAGAGATAAATCTTATATAAAACTATCTAAAATGAACAATAATTGATTAAACAATCCCTTTAACCCCTCCAATTTTGAGCTGAGTGTACTTACGCTTCAATCAAGCTGGAAATGTCTGACAGTCCACCCACTCCTGCAGCAGGACCCCCAACTGCATTGGACATCATTCCTGACATACTGACCGCAAACGACACAATAACAGTGAGTCAAAGTATGCTTTGATACTGCTTTACACTTCACCTTAAAGCAACCCTAAATGCAATCCATTCATTTTGACACTCACAGCTGTTGTACTTGTTGGTTCTGCATCACGCTTGCAGCCTGTAAACAGAAATCCACTGTGTCTCTCACAAATGCATTATAAGGACAATTAATTTATAACTACATTAGTTATTTTGTTTGAGAAAAACAATCTATCGCTGTACATATGCACATACATAGCAACCTGATTTAGATGTATCTTGTTATAATTGTTGCAGTAAAACTGGCATGCTTGAAGAAGCGTTCTTGGCCTGGCGGGCATTCTCATGTGTCATCGTTTAAAGAGCCAGGACTCTCTGAGGCCAGACACAGTCCTTTCCACTAGACAATAGCTCGGTTGATTAACGGGCTAACTGTCACTCATGGGACTAATTAGGGAAAATATCTGGTCTAACCTTGCCAGAGACAAAACAAGCATGAGACACGTGTCTCTAGGACAAATGGCAGGTTTCCTGAACAGCATAACCTCTTTGACACAGCCAGGCTATTTGTGTACAGTACATACATTAGCACTCATGCTCTTACCATGCTGATGAAGGCAGGGTTGTTGATTAGACTTGCCATGTCAAATCCCAATCCAGCAGCTATCTGTGGCACACAACAATAATGATGGCTCTGTAATATATGTGAGGCTTAATAGGATATACATTATGTTAGAAAACCAAATGAGGAAAATACAGCTTGCTTTTCCTTACTGGGCTGGTCGCTTCTTTCTGCTTCTGTTCTGCAATCTTCAGGTTGGATTTGTAGGTGTCATTCTCGGGGTCTAATACCAAAGCTTTCTTGAAGTAGGAAATTGCCTCTGGAAACTTGTTCATAGCTGTCAAAGCCAAACTGAAACCACAAATGAAAGGGACACACATAATTTTAGAAAGACTTTGAAATATTATGGAACAGATTACACGCTAAAGTCCTACAAAACTTGTTTTAATAGTGTCAAACATTAAACTCACCCCATCCTACCATACGCTTTGCTGTAGCTAGGATCAATCCCAATGGCTCTCTCGCAGTCACCAGTTGCCTCTGTATAATTTCCCAATTTACTGTGAGCAGCAGCCCTGCAGAGGGATAAATTCAGATCCCATGGTTACCTTTATCACTGGCTTGTTTAAAGGAGCACTTCACCAACAAAATGACCATATGTATATTAATTACTGACACGTGTTACATTGAATTTGTGATGTGAAGAAAATTGCTTTTCTTGGATGCCTTTATGGTGAACGGAGAATCCAAAAAAGGCAAACATTCTTTATGAATTACAGTAATAAGGGTCCACTTTTAACAACAGCAACATCTGTTTACAATCTCTCCCACAACTTGTGAAGGATAATCCAAGTCTCATTTATCTAGTCGTATGCTCGGTATTTCCCAAACACATGCATTTTTGCTGAAAATTCTACGATATAAAACACTTCCACTTACGAGTAGCATGCCCTGAGCATGTGTAGGCATGTACATGTGTTTAAGCTCTGCGGGGTTCAAATAAACATGAATAAAGGAGCGCACATGAGTCCCTGTGTGTGTGTATAGCCCACCTCTAATAATGGGACAGCTTCATAATCAAGCATAAAGCCCACCCTCCAGTTCCCCCTTAAGTTAACACAATTAGCTTTGTCAGCACTGTTGGCATTGTTGGTGCTGTTTGCGCTGTTAGCACCTTTAGTTGCTAGCCACCAGCTCAGCCACCTCCATGTTGAGAGCCATGTGCAGACAACCTCTGAAACACAGATACACTCTGAGTAACAAAACAATGACAGTGTGAAGGGCTGTTGCCTGCTTGTTGTAAATACCTATTACAGTAGTACACAGCATTTCTTAGGTCCAGGTCAATGGCCTTTGTGTAGCACTCCACTGCACATCTGTAGTTCTCTTCCTTCATGTGATTGTTCCCTAAAAAGAAAATATTGGATTGTTAACACACAGAAAGACTGTGGTTACAACACTACTCAAAATGATCACAGAAACACTTGAAATTAGGGCAGATGGACAATTATTAATATAAATAATAATTTACCTGATACTGGTACCAAGACAAATTCAGGGCTATGGTGAAGTATAACAATGTTGGACTGGCAAACATCAGAATTAAGATAAATATGTCAGGTGTTTGCTTTCACTTTATCCTACAAAAGCATCAGTTTTCTGTCAGAGGTCAATGCTTTCCACCAGAACTGCAAATACAGCCATCAACAAGTCAGTCCACAAGGTGAAAGGAGCTGCAGAGTTCCAAGATATTCATCCATTAAGTAACTGCGTGCCTTTCTGATATTGCACATACTATCTAAAGGTAACTGTGAAACTACAGTTGTCCTTGTGGGATAAGGGAATTAGTTCCTCATTACCACATGAACTATTGCTGGTTCTTCCAGCTAAACGTGATATTCCTTAACCTGATGGTCACTGTTTTAGTTTACAGGTGCATGTGGACCATGGTGTTTAAAATCTGTTTAAAAGGCAGTAGTCAAATGCACACATATGGATTATACGGATACAGAGTCCCACAGATGAAGTTATCAGCACTTCACAGCCGCCCTGACCAGTTGCCCCACTAAAAGAAACCACTTTTCTTTTTACAGTTCCACAAGCATGGTGTATATCCAGCCAAAAATCACACACTACTGAAATAACCAAATCAAACTTTATTTACCAGGGTACAAAGCGTACCTTCTTCACCTGATTCTAGTTAAACTATCTGAGCATGAGCACTGATGAATAGTTAAACAAGTCAGTATTCCCCTGACTTGAAACACATTTAAGGCACATTTAATACTGCATGTCTCAGTTCTTCTGCTGCTGATCACTCCTCTGTTCTCTCTATACTCAAGCTCTCCACCCAAAAACATGTCAAAGTGTTTTGTGAATTCGCTCATAATTATGACATTGCTTAAATATAAGTACCTCAGACACTTGATGCTACAGAGGAAGGCACAGGTATTGGACTTGGTGAAATTAGAAATACAATTAAGAGACTTAACATTACCTTCATTCTTGAGTTGCTCAGCTCGTTCAATGTCTTCTGGAGACGGGGAACTCTCTGGTATGGTTATGTTGTCATTCTAAGTAAATGCAAAACAGTCATTACATCCACATGAAATGAACTGTGAATAAAATGTGACTTTGTAGTTAATAAAAGGCGAATATTATGGCAGGCATTTTGACTTGACAGAAGGAAAAGCACAGGTGGAACTAATATCATTACGGATGATTCTACTCTATTTTGTCGTGCCAATAACCAATGCCAGTGAGCCAGCATGGGCTGGCACAGTCTACAGTGTTGACTGTGGACATGCTTCCTTCATATGTTAAAGGGACATTTCACTTCAAAATCAAAAATACGTATTTCCCCTCTTCCCTGTGGTGCTATTTATCAGTCTAGATTGTTTTGGTCTGTGTTGCTGAGTGTTGGAGATATCAGCTGTAGAGATGTCTGCCTTCTCTCAAATAAAATGGAACTAGATGGCACTTGGCTTGTGGTGCATGCTTTCTGCACGGTGAAGGTAGGAAAGAAAACAATTCCTATGAAACTGCTCACAACATTATCTTGAGTAACTGGGTCCTGATTTCTGGAAAGTGACATTGCTGTTGAGTTTTTCAAATGCATTTTATTCTTTGGTGCTTTGGGCACCACAAGCTGAGTGCCATCTAGTTCCATTGTACTGGAGAGAGGGCAGACATCTCTATGGCTGATATCTTTGACAGTCAGCAACTCACACCAACACAATCTATACTGATGAACAGCACTACAGCTAAGTGGAAAAATATGTAGTTTTGATTTGAAGTAAACTGTGCCTTTAAAGTATTGGTCCCATGGATTGTACAGTACCCACCTTGAGCAGGGAATTGAGGAAGATCTCTGTCAGAGGCTGTGGCACAGCAAGATGGCAGTCACTGGAGCTAATCTTAAAGGTCGTCTCCAAACACTGTATCGCAACTGCGGTGACAGGATAATGTTGGTGAGACAAATTACACTTGTGAGATTTTAAGATTATAGCAGCCAAACAATTGGTCTTAGAGTTAACAGTATTATTACGGTGAGTCAGAGCTTGGCTGCACATTCAAAGTGAGAAATCCAAACCGTCCTGTTCATATAGGATAAAACACGCCACCGCACATACTGCACATAATTTCTTGTAAATCTTTGTGAGGATAAAACCCTCTCCTGTTCAGTCTCTTTATACCAGGATAGTGAGATAAGAACAAATGCATATAAGTACACTGAAATGATCAGGACACAAGCAGAGTGTCCTATATTTGTAAGGTATAAGTGCACAGTGAGTTGGCCTACCTTCGAGGCTCTCCTGCTCATCAGAATTCAAAGCACCGCAATGTGTTTGATCTCGTAGGAACTGCACAATAGAGAATGCCAGACGCTTCTCCACTGCCATTTTTACCCAGAAACTGCTGCACACAGGAAGTTGTTTGGGGTGAAACAGAAAGGCGCCCACACAAAAATGACGATATAATTCATAGAGTGACACTTTATATAAGGGTATAAAACACATGCTTAAGTAATGCATCACTAATACATGACTCATGATAAATTAATTCAGGATTTTTTACAAATGGTTTCAAGAGTTGCTTTATTAAAAAAACAACCAAATCACTATGAGTTATTGTGATTTTTTAGCACTTACATGTCATCAGTTACGTTGATTGATATGCCATTAAATTAGCTGGAATGTAGTTGTAGCATTTCAAACCCATGTATTTGCAGAGCAGTACATATTCTCAGATTTATATGAAGAAGTTTTTTATCAAATCCGTGGTCATATGCATACATCTACGGTCAACAAAAACAATTTCTAGTAATAATATAACTCACAATCAGATTCCCGACACAACATCAATACCCAGCGTTTCTACTTTCATGACAATGTTAACATATGCTAAAACATGCCTGTCCATTCTCCCCTGATTTGTCAACTGGAAGGCACCTGCTAGATGTTTTTGGTTTTAGTGCATCCTGCTTTTCAACAACGACAAAATATCATAATAAAGTTAATCAAAATTCATGTTCCATCCCCTAGATTGTAAATGTGACATAAACAAAGACTGCTGAGTCACGTGGCAACATGTAGATATTTCTTTGATCAAATCCATGTGTCTACAATGCCCTTTTCTAGGCAGTAAATAAATGTATTGTATAAAGTAACTCCGAATGAACAATCATTAGGTGATGATCCATTAACTGATTATATAAACTGATAGTAACCTGCAGGCCAGTCAGGGGAACAAAATTTTCCAAATTGGGCCTCTCATCCACACCCACAGTGGTGCATAGACCTTTGCACACACCCCGGCCCTGGGACCTGCATCATCCGTACCCTTTGACCCCCTGGGACAGGGCCTGGGTGGCCCTGGTGACCTGCTAATTTAGTCTGGGGGACAGCAGGAATTCATGATGCTTCTTGTATTAAAGCTTCTGAAAACTTATCTGAAGTGTTTCTCTATAAGACTAAACATTCATGACTAAATAAGAAACATCTTTTGGCATTATTTATGAAGAGATTAACAGCCAAACACCCTGCTAATTTGCTTCATCAGGACTGTGTAGGTGGCGATCATGTAGGACTCCATTACTCATAGCATGAATGTGATTGAAAAAAATATGTTTTCAGGGGGTTTAACTCGTGCATTAACGTGCACTAACAAGAATTATTAGTTATTAGTTAAGCACATGTTTTGTACTCTTATCATAAAGTGTTGCAATACATAGACAGTCTTATTGTTTATGTAATGTATGGTTACATGGGGATTTTCATGGCTTATTAAATGTAGTGAAAGCTCAGTCAATTATCAAACATAGTGCTGGGTAATTATTTATTATCTAGTTATTATCCAGGACTGGATTAGCAACTGGACAGCTGCCCACAGGCCCCCTGCACCTCAATTGATTTTTGGCACTTTAATTAATTGCAATTGTTAAGGAATTTACGAATAATATTGACTTATGCAGACCCTGCAGCTTTAGCTTATTTAATGGGCCTGTCATACACAGACGCCCTGTGCTCACATGGTACTCTTAAATAAAGTGCTGTTAAATCAAATTACCCAAATGTGGGCTCAATGGTATAGGCTATATTTTAGCCCAGGGGCCTCCAAACAGGTTCATCCAGCCTTCTTATTATTTGATTATATCCCAAAAAATACAACTAGAAAGGATGCTGGTGGTGCATCTGGTTCTTGTTTCCAAGACAACTCACATGAGGATGAAAGCAAAAACGATTCTTGCTTGTAACATCAAAATAACACAAGCTGGCTGTTGCAGTTTGTTATCTCTCTGTCTGACCAAAGCTGCTCCGAATCTATTAGTGGCAGCAGGGGGTAAACAAGGCCACCAAACTGACTGTAAATTAACTCTCAGGGATTTACAGATACAAACACTGCCTCATATTTCCATCACGTGCTGATGCCATTCGTTGTTACGTTCATTTAGGTCTGGCAGGCACAGCCACTCCTCCCTCAGTGTGTGTTGATACACGTAAATGCAGTGATGCAGAAGCTGTGATGTAATACCATAAGGGGAGACGAGATGTTTATGAATTGAATTCATAATACAGGCATTATGTTTTTAAACAAATAAGCATACAGTGCATTCACTAAGACTACAACCAATGACGCTGGCAGGTGTTTGTCATATCTAAAAGCTCGTCTTCCCGGACAACAAGGCTCGCGCACTGTGCAGCCTGACTGTGTGATGCTGGCTAAAAAACACAATCCCAACACTGTGTCAACGAGACAGCAAAACAGGCGCGAGGATATGAAGGAAAGGTTGCCCTCGTGTCCCACCCAAACACTATGAAGGCAATTTAAAAATAACATTGTGTCAAAGGATGCTATCCAGTGTCCCCCCCGCCCACCTACCTGAGCTCTTATCCAGCTGTCTGCTGCTACCGCGTCATGAGGGCTTGTGTCGGAGCTGCTCGCATCCTCTTCTGCGCCTGCGCGGTAAAAGCGGAAATAAAAAGCGTTTTGCACATTTCAAGGGAGAGGGAGCCCACTGTTCCCACTGCTGCTGCCACTGCTGCTACGCTGTGTGGACTGAGCTGTAAGAGGTGGAGAAAGTGTTTTGTGCTGGTGTTTTTGCCCGGATAAACGCATGAAACCGCCGGCATGTGTGTGTTAAGAGTTGTAGTCTGCCGGGCGCATTGCAGGTATGCTTCAGAATAAATACACCGCTAAATAGCTGTCATGTTTTGTCTGTTTAATATCTGTTTAACTTGGTACGTGTAACTTAATTTGTAATTGCTGTGTCCTTTATTTATCACCTGTTAATCAGAACAAAAGCGTGTCTAAGCGATAGCTCTCTGCTCTTGACTATTCAAACAAATTACTGAAATGCTTTTAAGTTTTGGCTGCCATGTGTCAAAGCTGCCTCACAAATTAATCCACGCTGTTATGAACCTGTTTTGAAAGGCTCCCGCTGCCACGCTGTGAAACCGTACACTGAGTGGACGTGGGAAAAGGTCACCGCTTAGCATGGAAAAAATGCAGAGCATGTTTCAAGTGCGACCTCTAAAGATTTATTGCTTACAGTAGAACCACCTGTTAAATTCAGTCTGAACTGTAATACTATTATACTGTTACAGACTGACATGTGTAATTCTTTACAGCTTTTCTAGATCTCTCTTGAGAATGACCATCCAGAATGGCTCCCTGATATCTGCCAGAAGCTGCTCTCAGGCAGGGAGTAAGAGAAACACACTGAGATGGGACCTGACCCCGGATGACATCAGGACCAGGACTGACAGCGTCATCAAGAGAGTAAAGGCGGTCTATGATGACATTGGATCTCTAAAGATAGAAAATGTTTCTGTTGAAAACACCCTGAAAGCCTTGGCTAATGCCAAACTGGATTACGCATGTAAGTCTTTAAGGACAACTAATAATATTCTATATTTTTCTTGTTGTCAACAGTCACATAAAAAAGGCCAAAATCAACAATGCATTTCTAATAAGTATAGTCTGTGTAGCCTCTGTGTCACAAAGCTCTATAGTTGTCCAAAACTATTAAAAAACATCAGTGCATGGCCCCTGTAGTTTTTCTGTCTCAGTCAGTCCAATATCAATTCCAAACCTATTAGTTATCATCTGATGTCAATAAAGCCACTAGGGGCAAGCGCAGATATTTCAGGAGATACGGTTTAGCCAGCAGGTATCCAGCAGGCCTCCAGGCATTGCACCAGGCTTTGAAGCAAACTCTGGCCAAACAGTGGAATTAAATCCATCATGTGACACCTTGCGGCCCAAAAAACTGTTTCCCATAGACTTAAATGGCGAAAGAGATATCTGTAAACCAGTGGATGATTTTTATTTAGTGTCACAAGCCCTACAAAATGACTCGTTTTACTTTTGGTATTTGATCCATCAGTCCGATAACATTTAATAACGTACAGGAGAGTGAAATGATTAAAAAATGTTTTCCCCGTTGAAGTTAGTGCAGCACTAAACTACAAGTAGCCAGCTTGGCCTGCAGAAGTCTCGTTTGCACCTCCTCTTTAGGCCACACACTGCAGAAGCAGTGCCAATCATCTAAGTAATTTTATATGCAGCAGTTGGACTTTTTTTTAGCTTCATGCACTACAGAGCAGCTTTCATAGGAATGAACTGGTCCCTGCCTCCAACGCTGCATCCAGTTCTCTTTACTCATCAATGATATCCAGGCTAAGACTTCCTATTCCATGCACTGCTCATTGCTTTCAGTCTGATTAGCAACAGGTTCAAACAATATTTCGCCTAACCTCTCCAGTATCTATCTAGGTCAGACTGTAGCTGATGGGTTCCTCAATTACATTTCTGCCGATGTGTTCTGCTTCTTTTGCTCTTTTGCTCACACTGACTGTTTACTTGCAAGCAACCAAAGCTTGCTCAAGTGTGATTGGCCAAAGCTACTCAGACTACAAAAAAAAAACAACAGATGCTTTTGATACCAAAATCTTGTACCATTGCCTGTAGATTCTGCATTCATATGCAGATATCTGTTTATAGAGATCAGTAATATAAAATTTTAACTATAGCACCAAATGTGTATTAATCCACATCTGGAAAAAGTACCCAGTGAACACTCAGTTACTTCCTGGTTGAGTAGTTTGCGAAAAACTGCAGTGCCCAGCTGTTTTAGGACATCACTGAGCCTTTTTAAAAATTAAACAATATATTTGAGATCTGTTTTTGAACTCATGGCTAAGTGTCACGGACAGCATAGGAAAGAGACAGACTAACACATTGTTGATTTTTGTCTTGTTTGCAAGCAAAGTGTATATTAATATCAGCCATATTTTTAAAAAATTAATCAGCTATTTTTCACAATACATTTTCCAATGTTGCACATATCATAGTAACATCCATGGTGTCTTTTGTGTTTATTCTGTTCCTTTAGCATCACTCCATGTTCTTGATTTCCCTCAGTATGTTTGTCCTTCTAAAGAGGTTCGGACAGCGAGCACAGAGGCAGACAAGAAACTGTCTGAGTTTGATGTGGAGATAAGTATGAGGGAAGATGTGTTTCAGCGAATTACTGCCTTGCAGGTACGCCGCATGTCACATCCACTTGAATATACACATCACTCACAACATAAGGGAAGGTTCATTTAAGAACAGCCCTTTAATCAAACCTCTAATCAGCTAAGATAATAACAAGGTGCCAGAGTTATCTTAAGAGTAAAAGATACACATTTGAAGCTAATTAAATTTTATCTGTGAAAATGTAATGCATTTATCACAGCAGTTATGCCAGTGGTTGATTTGCACATTTTATGTCAGCCAGGTCAACAAATGATAGATGTGCATGGTGATCAAGGATACTATACCCACATTTGACCCCACCACTGGTTCCTATTTAGCATGGGGAAGAAATTGAATCTGATATATTTAGTGTTAGCCAGTGCCATGTGTTATTCCACTCAGGACTGTCAGGCTGACATCCTGCAGCATAAATAAAGTGGAATACATTTAGCAAAATGCAAAGTATGTCTGCCTATATGAAGACATGTGTTTACCTTTTACAATTATTTTTTGACAGAAAAAGGTCCAGGACAACCTCTCACCTGAAGAAAAGCGATTCTTAGACAGACTTGTGACATTAGGCAAGCGGAAAGGACTGCACCTGTCTAAAGATGTACAAGAGGTAATGCAATATGTGATATGATTGTGAAAGCTACTAAAGTTTTGACATTGCAGGTGTAATACATTAAAGAGTTTATGTGTTAAAAGACAAGTCAGTCATCTCTAAAGTGATAGCAAGTGCCAGTCTTTTTTTTTGAAGTTTCTCTGCTTTTAATTCTTGAAAAATCATGTCACATCCTGGAAATCCATTTGACTGCTCCTTTTCTCTCACAAGGAAATAAAAAGAACCTCCAAGCTTATAAGTGAACTCTCCATAGAGTTTAACAAGAATCTGAATGAGGACACAACGTTTCTTGTTTTTTCTGAGCAGGAGCTGAGTAAGTTTATTTGCATTAAACTCAGTCTGGTGAACTGTCTGGTATTAGAAATATGCTTTGATATTGATTCTCATGTATGTTGTTGTCCTCTTCTTTAAAGGTGGGCTAGCTGATAGCTATCTCAATGGACTGGACAAGTCAGCAGATGGGCGGTATAAAGTGACACTTGAATATCCCCATTACTACCCCCTGATGAAGAGGTGTCACAATCCTGAGACCAGGAGAAAGATGGAAACAGCTTTTCACAGCAGGTGTAAAGAGGTAACTGGAATCTGATCCTAAATCTGTGTGTTATTTTCACCTCTCTGAACACAGCAAGACCTGTTTTAACTTAAGTTGATGCATCTGCACCTGCAGCTCAATAGCAATTTAATGTATTTACATTCACTAATTACCAATCGACTGTATATAGAAGTTACCTCTGTATGGAGCTTGCCATTCCTGCACTATATTCAAATAGCCTACCTACAATGCATTTAGAAAATATTCAAATCCCTTCAGTTTTTACACATTTTGTTCTTACCTGCTGGAGCCTTATGCTACAATCATTTAATTTATTTCCCTCATCCCCACAATGACAAAGCATAAACAGGTTTTAGAAATGTTTGCTCAATGTGGTAACAACATACACTTTATAAAAAAAATATGGGATGTAGCCAACGTGACGTCACCCACTGGTTTGTGGACTCATCGGCATTTTGGTCGTCGCCATCTTGTTTGTTTGGGGGTTTTTTTGGAGCTGGAAGTGACCATATTATTATTATTATTTCTGCTGTAAAGTTGACTCGCTCTTTGAGCCAGCCTCAAGTGGCCATTTGAGGAATGGCAGTGTTTGGCACTTTCGTGTTTGCTTCATTTTTCAGCCTCAGAGGTTGTCGCTTGGCCATTGAGCGTAAATTCATGAGGGATTTTTTTTGGTTTTTCGCAAAAGGATGTAAAATAATAAACGGTAAAAAAGTAGGGCTGCACGATATGCAGAAAACATCATATGATGATGATGATTTTTTTTTTTTTTTTTTTTTCCAAATATATTTTTTTGGGCATTTTGCCTTTAATGGACAGGTAAGAGTGAAAAGGGGGAGAGAGAGAAGGGGGGGATGACATGCAGCAAAGGGCCACAGGCCTGACTTGAACCTGCGTCGCTGCGGCAACAGCCTTGTACATGGGGCGCCTGCTCTACCACTAAGCCACCGACGCCCCATATGACGATTATTTTTACAGATATTGCATTATGAGTCATAGTTTCAGTGGAAATGGGCATTTTTGCGTTTCATTTTTACTGTTAAAAAAAAAAAATCTAAAATCATGAGGTGACTATACAAAAGAAGCATGTGCCCTTATGTCTAGAATATGATTTGTAGGCAGGGGCATCTCTGTAGCACCACAATTCTTCATTTACAACACATTTGACACATTTTACCTTTATCAAAAAATTGCAGCTCCTTTTGATCTTGATATTGCACTTTTCCATAATGTGTTTTCAATAATATTTTGATTAATTGCACAGCCCTGGAAAAAAGTGAGTCTGAATACTTTTAAATGCACCGTGCACACAAACATATCAAGAGACATGATGCAAACATGTAATTCAGCCTTAGTGTTATGTAATTTTTTTATCTTATTGATCTCAGCCTCACTGTTCGTTGTTGACTCTCCTACAGCCTTAGCAGACCTGTATTAAATTACTGCTAATGCAAACCAAACATTTCCTGCTGCTGCAAGCACATTAAAGGCATTCAATTGGTGAATCACAGCAACAAGTTGGGCCAGCCCAAGTGAGCAGTTACATGAGAGTCATGAGAGGTCACAGGCTGCACAACTGTGAAGTTTCCAACTCCTTGGAAAGTGTCCTGCTGTTGTGTGGAAAGCTACTTAAGCCGTGTGCAGTTTGAAATCACACAGAATGATGGAAAAAGTGCGCTTATTGACTGACTTTTTACTAAAGCAATACTCCACCCCCCAAAATACACACCCTGTATAACGTCTAAGTCCTGAAGAAAACCGTGTTTTTCTCCCATGCCTCCAGTGAACGAAGAATCCAAAAACTGAGAAAATCCTTGATAAATTGTAGTCATTGAAGACCTCGTTTAACAT
Source organism: Epinephelus awoara (assembly GCA_035609425.1). Classification (NCBI taxonomy): domain Eukaryota; kingdom Metazoa; phylum Chordata; class Actinopteri; order Perciformes; family Serranidae; genus Epinephelus; species Epinephelus awoara. The sequence continues at coordinate 28,780,895 of CM069312.1, forward strand.
CAGCAAAACCAAGTCAAAACATCCGTTTACAAACGCTCACACACACCTCATGCAGTAGTAGTGCATTTTATTTTATTTATAGGCGCCTTTCAGAGCACTCAAGGACACCAAGTATCAGTGTAATGTATCAGTATAAGCCAAGCGTCATTTATCCAGTCGTATGCCCAGTGCTTCCCAAATAGACAGGCCTCTGATGGAGAACTGAATGGAAAGTGAAACCTAATGCTCTCTTCAAAGCCAGGCTCCATTGGCAAAAACAGTCATTTTACCTCACTTGACATGGGAGCTGCTGGTCTACAACTGCCTCTACTGGTAGTTTGTTTTTTGTCATTGTGTCACTTTGGTGAATACGAACTAACCCTTCAAAACACCAAAGTTGAACAATAACGCAAACTAACTGATTGGGGCAGTGGGCAGTGGCTCCTGTGTTCAGAAAGGTAAAAATAATGTTTTTGTCAATGAAATCTGCTTTTGAAGAGAGCATAGATTAACTTTCACTTTCAGTTAGGTTTTCCCCTTTCGGATTCGTGGCTCACTGCAGGTACGCCAGAAAAACAGTTTTCTTCACAAACTCAATGTTAAATGGGATGAGTGATATAAAAATGGTCATTGGGGGGGTGGAATATCCCTTTAAAATATTGTGAGTTTGTTTGGCTGCACTGTTAACACATACACTAGTTACTAGAATTTGTGACAAAGTAGCTGCTCAACGAGAATCTGCTAGCATTAGAGCTGGAAGTATTACACCACATTTGCTGTTAATACCAGTAACCACCACTGTTGCTTAATCACCGGGGACTGAAGTCTTAAGGATCAAAACTTTATATGTGATATTTTGTAAAATGTTCTTACCGTATACATTAGCTGATCCATATAGCTTATTCTCTTTGTCCAGGTAAACACAGCAATCCTTGAACAATTAATACAGCTGAAGGCAAAGGTCGCAGACTTACTTGGTTACAGGAGCCATGCGGACTATGTGCTGGACATTAACATGGCCAAGAATGCAAGCAACGTGTCTGACTTCCTAGGTATGACACCTTTGACATGCCACCTCTCAGGCGCACACGCATACACACACACAACACGTGTGTAATTTATGATGAAGATTCACGGCATCTGATAACAGCTTTGAATTAGAAAAAGAAACTTCATCGGACAGATGGATGGGACCCAACTAGACCAGAGAAATGCAACACCTCATGCCTGTTGTGTGTAATGTCGTGAATGTTGCACTACATGCCTCTCATATGTAGTGTAACATGATGTATGGCTCATGATCATGGTCGTATATCACAAAGTGAAGAGAGTGGTTAGTATCTTCTGCTATAGCACAAATAAAAGAATATGTGGAAATTAATATTGGAAGTCTGCTTTAATTGTTTTAGGTTTAAAAATATTCCATACTGATTTGTTATATCACATTAAATGACTGCAGTAATTAAATCATCAAATGAATTAAATAAATCAGTCATATGTGTATAACTGAGCAATGTGTCATTTGACCATTAAGATTTATGACTTTTTCCCCACTTTACAGACACATTCTATGAAACACTGAAGCCCATTGGAATCAAGGAGAGGAAATATATTCTTGCACTAAAGAAGCGGGAGTGTTTGATGAAGGGCTACCAGTTTGATGGGCAGATCAATGCCTGGGATTTACCCTACTACATGAATCAAGTGGAGCAGTGCAAGTTCGCAGTGAACAAGGACAAACTGATCGAGTACTTCCCACTCGACGTGGTGACAGAAGGACTGTTTGGTATCTACCAGGAGCTGCTGGGTCTCAAGTTCACAGAGGTGGAACACGCTCATGTGTGGCATGAAAATGTCAAGCTTTATTCAGCCTGGGACTCTGAAACAGGAGAGGAGATTGGCCAGTTCTACCTGGACTTGCATCCAAGGTAGAGAATGTATCACTGTAGAGTTTTATTATTATTAATTAATCTGCTGATTATTTTTCCAGTTCTGTGATTAATCATTATGTATTCAGAATTGTGAAAAATTGTTTTGTCTCACCAACAGTTAAAAATCCTAATATATTCCATTCCATTATAACATAAGACAGAAAAGTGTTTGTTTTGCCACTGACAGGCTCATATTATTATTTTAAGTGTCTGACAACATTATGGAAAGGATCCCTACAGAGATGGAACTTTTTGTTAAAGAGTAAGACATTTTTCGTTTAACTGGAAGCAACCCTGAAATTGCTATCGCTAAACCAACCAGACTGTATTTGAATAAATTATACTTTTATCACTGTAAAACACACTTTATTTAAAGTTGAAAGAAACAAAAAACTCAGAGAAGCTGCCTTGGTTCATGTATCTACTGTTCCAGTGATCAAAATTAACCCTTAATTCACCCAGTTAGATGTTAAAATATGCTGGCTCTATACTCGCTAAAATGACTGTTTACTGGAGTGTGTTTGCCGGTAACTGTCTCTGGGCTGTTTCTCGTTAAACAAAAAGTATCCTACTCTTAAACCAAATGGTCTATCTGTAGGGACCCTACAGAACATCTGAACATTATCAGTGGCAACAACAAACACTTTCAGTGGGCATAAACTGATGATGCACAAATGCCCTGAGTGATTACATTGCAGCTTGTTTCACAGCTGCCAGGTGCAACCCTCTCGCTAAATACTGGACCAACCTCAAAACATGTTTCCTCCATTAGTCACTTAGAAACCAAAACATGGGAAAATAGGATCCATGTTGAAAAATACTGAAGTTAACCTTTTATTGTTAATTTGATTGACATATAATTGTGGATCAATTTTCTGATCAAGTGTATCCACCATCAAAGGATAATTCTAGGAAACTATCAGTGACTAGAGCCCTTCATCTTTGTAATGCCAGTTATGTGAGTGTTGATGCTCTGATTCCGCCCCGCTGTGTGACATTTGCAACCTTATCTTCCACTAGGGAAGGAAAGTTTGGCCACGCCGCCTGTTTTGGGCTTCAGCCCGGCTGCAGAGGACCTGATGGAAAACGCAGGCTTCCCGTGGCGGCTATGGTGGCTAACTTCACCAAGCCCAGAAAAGGCTGGCCCTCGCTCCTCCAGCACCATGAAGTAGAGACTTATTTTCACGAGTTTGGACATGTGATGCATGAGCTCTGCTCCAAGGTAGGCCACTGTCTACATCATCAGTGGTTTGATGTGATTTGCATGCTGTGTATTGTATATTAATTAGAATGATAGAGCTCAGACTTTTCCTGTGTTTGTATCAGACCACTTTCTCAGAGTTCAGTGGAACCCAGGTGGAGACAGACTTTGTGGAGGTGCCTTCGCAGATGCTTGAGAACTGGGTTTGGGAGAAGGAGCCGCTGAGAAGAATGTCTCGCCACTACAAGGACGGCACCCCGATCCCAGACAATCTGCTTGACAAACTGATTGCATCCAGAGTCGCCAACACTGGTCAGACACTCACAGAAAAAAACTCTATAGAATTTATACAGAGATCAAGAGTCTCTGTTGATATGTTGACTTGTTTGTCACTCTGCAGGAATGATGAACCTGCGTCAGGTAGTCCTCGGTAAAGTGGACCAGTGGCTACACACCAGCCCTCATGCAGATACAGCTGAGGTGTTTGCAAAGCACTGCAAGGACATCCTGGGTGTTCCTGCTACACCAGGTCAGTTACAACTTTAGCAATATTATTATAATTGATTAGATTTGAGAGTATTTATTTAATCATCTCCTATGAGGACAAATAAATACTCAAATTGCTGAGTTTGAAATCCAGTAAATGCTGTGGGCAGGCAGGGTTTGTGTTTCATTTCATCATAATACAGTTCATTTTTTGGAATGTGTGTTAATCATTTGTAATGAGGACCGTTTGATGTGATAATCAAGGTCTGTCCCCTGCAGGCACCAATATGACGGCCAGTTTCAGCCACTTGGTTGGAGGATATGATGGTCAGTACTACAGCTATCTGTGGAGTGAAGTCTACTCCATGGACATTTTTTTCAGCCGTTTTAGAAAAGAAGGCATTATGAATCCAAAGGTGGGTGGGATTATTATATCCACTTACAGAAACACACATCTCACTTCACGTAGAAAATGTCCTTAACAGTGTGTGCCTTAACACAGGTTGGACAAGAGTACAGAAGGGTGATCCTGGAGGCTGGTGGCTCTGTGGATGGAGTGGACATGCTGAAAACCTTCCTTGGACGTAGCCCATGTCAAGAAGCCTTCTTTCAGTGCAAAGGACTAATTAAGTCACAGGAAACACAAACACTGTAATTTGATATTTTTTTAAAGAATCCTTTTATCAAAGGAAGGCATATTTTAAGTTGTAAAAATATATGGATTTACTTGAAGTGTAATATTACTGTGTTTAAGCTTTCTACTCGATGATTTGCACCTGTTGTATTTGTTCAGATGTACAGTAAATTGTGGAGGGTCCTTATGATAGTATGAATGAATGAATGAATGAATGAATGAATTTTTGTTTTCGTGTCTGGCAGCCCATCCCTCATGGGATTATTCAGACACATTTTAAACAAAACACTTTCCAGTGCCATCACGCCAACATAACATAGTAAACATGACATATACACAAGTTGTGAATGAAGATCGATAAAACAAAATAAAATAAAATAAAAAGGACAATCTTTAGAGCCACGATCTATCTGTGTGCATAAGTTGCCTGTTTTCTTCTGTTCCACGCTTTGTGGATATAATTGGATATTGCAAATATATGATTTTTTTTTTTTTTTTTTTTTGTTTATTTTTTTAATTTTCCAGGTCATGGAACACGGGTAAACCTTTTACTAAACATGCGTAGATATGAACCACCCCCCGATTAAGTACTTTAAACTGAATTAGGCCATGTCGTATACACAGTGAGGAGGTGTGCGTGTGATTTAAATGATTCTGCCAAGCATCCTCAGAGAGCTCCACTCACAGGTCCCTTTCCCAAGTAGTTTTTGTTTCATCCCAGGATGTCTGTTTTAATTCTTGTATCACTGTGTAAATTGTAGAAATATGATCTGTCTCAAGGGATCCGCTCTGAAATAAAATCTAATTGTTTTCTGGGCAGTGGGTAAGACAATGAGGGATACTTTTTTGGCAAAACTACTTATTGAAAGGGAAACTACAAAAATGGGATCTGGGTATGATATGGTCTTTAGTAAGGGCTTTAAAGGAGGTAAATGTCTTGTCTGTAAAAAGATAACAGAAAAACACCGGTCCATTATTATTTGCTACTGGAAAAGGCCCACCAGCATATCTTAATCCAAAATGCTTCCCAAACTGTAACCTTATCCTGAGTGAAGCTATGACCCTGGGTTTGTTAATAGGAATTCATGATAATATCAACATGTCATTGGTATCGGTTGATATTGGCTTTAAAATGAGCTCAGAATTGGCCAATATGCTTTTTCTTATTTTACACAATGAGTGAATATTATATACACTGAAAAGCATTGTATTTCATGTCTCCATCTGCTGGTGGGCCATCATGATAGAAGTATGCACAATATGATGTTAATTCCACCACATGAAACAAAAAGGTAGATATATTGCTATCAGTTATGGGCCAAATAAAAAATTCAATATTATGCATCCCTCCTTGTTAGTTGTATTTTATGGTTATGTGATGGTGGAGAGGTGAGTATTGGTAGAGGATTGGATAAAAGTTTCATGTGAACCCAGTTCGGACCCTATTTATTATCATACATAGATGTCCATTAGAAACTTTCTAACCTGTCAGTGAGAAAAGCACAGGTGTTACTAATAAGAGTTGATGGATTTGTAACATTCAAGTGTCTCAGTAAACTGCGGCAAAAAACAACATGCATAATAACCATTACACTGGAAAAAAAACGCTACTCTAACAAATAAAAAGGCCTATCACTTCTGAAAAGTGAAATAGCATTTTCAGAAATTACCTAAGGCTGTTGTAAAGACTTGCATTCGGTGCAGGGTGTGTAAACTGCACATATTTAGTAAGATGGTGTACAAAACATCTTTGTTAATGCCTGTGATAAATCTGTATCAGTTAAAAAGAATTAATGAAATGTATCCAGAACCAGAGGAGGAAAAGGTATTACCATATTGTGGAAGAAGGAGAGCTGCTTATTTTGGGGACCTATTAAAATTCCCCTGCAAGAAATAAAGTTGTATAGACACCAGGGGGCGCCACATGATAGCAAATGCTGGTATGTGAGTTTAACATAGTAACGAAAAAACAATGTTGTCGCTGTCATAACACTTTCTATGCCGAGGATTACTATTCCCTTTTATTTAAATAAAATAATGTACTCCTTACTATCATGAATCGTCAAACTGGTGTACATAGTGCGAACACTTATGTATATGTATACATGTAGTTTGTTTAAAATAAATATCTTGTGTTTTGCCTGCCTCTATTTGTGCTAATACCTATCATTGACATATTCAGGGAGGAAGAATGTTCTTAAGCAAAGGGACGAGGGGATTGACTGAAAGTGTCTGGGTGAGACAGTGAAAGCATCATCACGGGGGCTCGGTCCGTGTAGCTGAGAAGGCGACTTCTGGTGGACAGCCTACTCCTACATGTAGGCGCAGAGGTCGAACAGAAGAAACCCACAGCTTCATGTTGCTCTCCAACAGCCTCAATGTAGCTTCACTCGACTCTGTCAAAGCTGATTGATGAAACGAAAAGGAAATTATGAGTGAAAACATCTGGGTGCGGCGTACTTTAGATGAAAAGCTTTCGCTCTGCCGGAGGTCGATTTTTGCCTTTTGTATTTCCTTGCTGAATGTCGTGGACATTTTGGATTTTTAATGCTCTGTGTCGTCAAGTCTTACCAATTAAGGACCATTTTTCTATCGTCGGTTAGTTTGTTTGAGTAAGGTACATACTTTTAAGTGTGAAAACAATTGAGGACGACAACGTTAGACAACTTGAGGACGGCTTGCTGAGGAGAATGTGCGTACTGGGCCAGCTTCGAGCTGCTCTTTAAGGGGGCAACATTAGCTAGCTGCTAGCACTAGCAAACCCCCTATTGAACTACCTTCAAGCAAATCTGTGAAGCTAGCCAATGCCCACTTCTCGACACATTTTTTGGATAGTACCACACTGCCCATAACCTGGACATCATTAAATGAGACGCTGACTCGACATTAATTCAGGTAAGTCTCTTTGTTTGCGCAAGTTACTGCCTCTGTCTGTGGGGCCCCATAAAACATGCTAACATCACAGCTAGCTGCGTAGCGTAGTATCGCCGAGTTCCCATTCTGGTGCTGTCCAACTTGAGTTTTGCATTAATTCAGTCAATTTTAACACTGAAACGATAATGTTAAAGCCCTTTCCTAGTTGTATCAGGTTGGTAATGGTTGTGCCTACGTTATGTTCAATTATAATGTGTTTTGGACGGTAACAAGAGATATAAGCAGCTGTCTGTATTTTCGGTCAACAGCTGTACATGGCTGCCTATTTGCGTTGTTGCCTGGCTGCCTCTTATCTATTCGCAGACACCAGCATATCAAGTATAACGCAGTCAAGCACATTTTAAAGTGTCAGTCAAAAGTGTGGGTATATTTTACTGTCATCGTCAATATCATTAACCTAACCTCCAGCTGCACTGCAACAGCAGCAGCAGCAGCAGTCACATCTTTTGTTGGGGAGCACCTTCAGCGCTTCGACGGACGAAGGATTAGTGTGCTGTATACTCAACATATCGGCGTTTTCATTTTCTCACCACTTCACTAATCAGATTACTATCCCCACTTAACTCCAATGTAAGATAATCCTGTTAAGATTTGAGATAGATGCGGGGCTAATCTCAAGGTTTGAATTTGGGAAAATTAGCAGGTCCATCAGTGCCCATCGACTTGTTTTATTTTATTTCTATCTGTTACTCACATCTGTGATCTGTGTGAAGAGAAACACCCTAGAGAAATCTCAGGAAACCATGAAGCAAATAATGTTCAGGTGAAAATGAAGGCAAGCATGTGGTTATTTATTTATTTATTTATTAACATCTATCTAGATTACATCCGTCAATGCTGTGTGGTTTTGACAGCATTGCAAGCGTGCCTGATAGGTTATAAACCAAAAATGGATCTCATTAGATTTTCTGACATTACAACACAATACAAATCTATCTGAACCAACCTGTGACAGTAGCAGGATGGACTGCTGCATGTTGCCAAAGACAGTATAGCCTATAGTATGTTAAGCAGGGCTGTAAATTCGCACCAGCCAAATGCTGGTAGAAAAATTCAAGTGGTTGCTAGATTTGCTTCACTCATCAGCTGTAAAAAACAAAACAAAACAAAAAACAATGGCAATCTGTTGAGTTGTTGGTAAATTTTAGGATCCACCAGCCCCAGTGGCAGGTGGACAAACAGTTAATAATTCTAACCTTGATGTTAAGATACAAATTCTGCAAGTATTTCTACAATTTGCTGATGAATGTCTTCCAGCCTGCTTGTTGAAATACAGAGGAGGCTTCTGCTGCCTTAAATCTCAAACCTTGAATTGGATGATTGGCATTTTCATGTAGTAAAACAAACACAGTATCTGACAAGCCGTCAAAGGCCACCCTTTCTATTGTAAAATGTAAACAGGCCACATCATCTGCCACTTGTCATTGTAGTAGGCCCATGATCTGAGAGCTGCCGGCCAGCTGTTTGTGGATGATTATTCAGCTATTCATAATACTGACTGATGATATGCATACTTTAATATTTCAGTGCCTGTTATGATATTTTTCTACCCTCTTTCCCATATTAATTTAATTAAAAGCCAATACTGTAATCCAAGACTGATTTTTCAATATATGCACTACGTAGCCTACATTACAAAGACATGCACAGAGTTACTACAGTGGTATGTTTCCATTGAGGTGTTGAATGCCTGTGTTGCTGAACATTTAAGTTCCTTGTATGATCATTTACAGCACACCTTATCTCTAATGGAAGATAAGGTTCACTCGAACAAAGGCACTCTATTTCACTGTCCTTTTCTCACACTAGTTCCAAAATAGTGTTGTTACAGCACACTTGCCTAACAGCTTGTTGTACGGACGGAAAGAAAGAAAAGACTTGACAAAAGCCTTCAACAAAAGCGGCAAAGTCATGTTTCCTTATCTTCATTACACATCAAAAAACATTCCTCTGGCTTAATAATGGTTAATCAAAAGCCCATAATGCTGCCATTGTAAATTATTCCCATATCTATATCATACTTGAGTCAGACAAATAAAACTCTTGAGGGATTAAACGTAGGTCACCCAGGTTAAAACCATGTTTTTCCAAAACAACCCCCAAACTGTTTTGTTCAATAGTTCAAAACTTAGCCTAGTTTTCCTTGACAGGAGTACCGTTTAAAAGCCTAATGAAATGGTATCTTTACTTCCTGAAGGTGATGTAATTCCTGTTAAAAAGGGACACAGAGAGTGATCCTTCTGAACTGTGAGCCAGTGGGAATATCAGTTTAAGAGAGAAGAGGGTCAGAAGGGTGGGATTTCTTTGAAAAAAATGTACTTAATGTACTTTTTTCTGAACACAGTGCTGTGAGCAGATGTATTATGTGATTATGGCTGCGACTGTAGGTGTGTTTGACTAATGACACTTTATATCAGACAGGAAAGCTTTTTTTCATCTTCTTCACTATTCCAGCTTGTGTGACCATAGAAGTGCACATTTCCTCTCCCATCTTCAGCATGTCTGGCCTTGAACAGATTCTTATGCTTTTTCTACCCTTGTGGTGAGAAGGAAAGAGAAATGTGGTAGGGTATGTGTCAACAATGAAGCTGTTGACATGGACTAAATGTTTAATGACCAAATACTTGTGACGTTGATGGTGTGTTACGAGGGTTTAGCAAATGTGAGAGAATGTCATCAAGTCAAGGAAATGAGCCAAAGTACTGTGGCAGTAGCCAGTTTTCTGTGCTGATGACACATTAATATATTGGCAGTCCAAATGTTTTCATGTCATCATGTCAGCCAAAGCAAAAGTTAGATTAGTTTAGGTTACATCTTTAGTTGGTTACCATAAGATTGTTCTGACATTGCCATCACTGTTTTTGATGCAGATATATGTATTAAGTTGATGCATATAACTGGATTTGCCCTGTTGAAGATTTTATGTTTTTTCAAAAAGACAGAGACATTTGTTTAATAGGTTTGTTGTGTAAGCAGCCCTGCCATCTTCTCTCTTGTAGCAGGTGCACACAGCACAAGATGTTGGATGTGTTTATTTTACAGTCATTAATGGGCTAGCCTTAGAGTTTTCTATGCTAATGATCCTCTTAGAGCTGAAACAATTAGTCCACGAATCAATAATTCAATCGACAGGAAACTATTAACTATACTATAGCTTGATTATTTCATTTTCATATGTAGTTTTTCATGCAAGAATGCCAAATGTTACTTAAAAGGATACTCATACTGATACAGTAGTAAAACTAGGCAGTGCTAATCAAATAAAAATAAACATCATGTTACCGCGTTGCCTATATCTTACCTAAAATGTTTTCAGAAACATAATGTAGTGTCCTGTTTAGCTGTAATAGCGAGAGTTTGTGAACAGGAAGTGGGTGCTATGCTGTTTCCTACACAGTGAAAATGGAGGCTGAAAAAACTGAGATCAAACGGTAAAATGAAGTAGTACTGAATAAATATAAACCAAGATTCTGTTGATGCGTTGCCTAGGTTTTTTTCCCCGCAGTTTTTTCTTTTTTCTTTTCAGAAACATGTTTTAACTTACCGTTTAACTGTAATATGAGATTGTTACCAGCCGGTCGCCATTGTGTTGAACGGAAGAGTTTGCATAATGTCACCTACCAGCGGGGTGTTCATTGGTCCAGTGTGGTGCCGTGCATTCTGATAGTTGTAGGTTTTCTACCTCTATAAGGAAAAGCGAATGCCACAGTCCTTTTTTCTGTTTTCTCTCCTCATATAGCACCAGTTTCTGTTTTCTCTGCTCATATAGCACCAATGTCAAAAGTTCTACTGCATAGACAGCTTAGTCTTATGAAAAGGCCATCTTTCCAGCAGTGAAATACATCTCAAATTCCACCCTTGCTTCTTATTTTTGTCCTGTGTGATAGTAAATTCTTTTGGTTTTGAATCCGCTGGCCAAAACGAGTAGTTTGAAGAACCTGGGCTCAAAAATTGTGATGGGCATTTTCATTATTGTGTGAAATATTATAGCCCAAATAATCGTTGTCCAATACTGAAATATTTTGTTTTTGTGGTGTTTTATATTATTAACACCACATCACCACCAGTGAATTCTCAACATGTGGGAAATTCGTCATTGTAGAGATTGGGGACATGTGTGCTTTACTGGAAACACTGTAACAAGCGAGTTCAATTGGACCATGTTGATATTAGCCACAGATTTCTTTGCAAATTAGCCTCATTTTAACATAACAAGATGTTTGCTGGACATCCACCCAAACAATTAATTTCAGTTGTTTAAAGTTCTCAGCGTCAGCAACTTCTTTGTTGTATTTTCAAACTCCCCGGCAACATCTACAGAGTAATGGGCTGTTTAAATGTTCTCATCTCAATGTGGATGCTAAAGATAGTGTCTGTTGTTTAGTGTGGTAAATGTAACCTGCACCGTTTCTCATTCATGCAACCCTACATTTTGGCTTTATAAGTTGCTGAGGGGGAAGACAGAGCCCGCCCTTTCCATCTCTGGTTCATGTCACATCTATTCCAGTTTGGCTGCAACAGAGGGAGGGTAAACATGGTGTTGACATTATCAGCCAACTTCTGTAACAGCACTCCACTCTGCACACAGTTTCAGTGTTTGAACTGGTGCAACGTCTTTGTTTAAGCTATTAGTAAAATACAGAGTTTATGCATGTGCTCTGACTGGTTTGGGTGGGAGTTTGTCTCTGCAGTGTTTTCCTTTGAGTCTCTCCATGCGATTTTCAATGCGCAGTTTGAATCTCTGCAGAGGCTGGAGATAATTTTGCCCCCCTCCTTGAAGCAGGTGAGAGCATGCAGCAGAGTGCGAAACAATGGGCGATTGATTGCAGGCAATGACTATTGTTACAAATTGTGTGACAAAGCAAGGTCATGGGATTAGTTAGCCACCTGAGGAAGACTGTTAGTGGTCAAACCATTGTCATTTCCCTGTAGGAACAACCGGGATGAAGAGAGCAGTGTGCATATATTTCATCCTTCTGAGAGGATATTTGTTACCAAGGACCCACTAAGATTATATAGATGAGCATGTGCCTCCTGGTGATTGGATGGATCTTTTTTTTTAGCAAATATTAAACTTTCATGTCACAATAGTGCCACACTCTTCATAAGGGTAGATCACCATGGTGACTGAAGCAGCACAGCTAACTTGATCTGGAGCAGGCTATATTCAGTCTAGGGATGTCCCGAGCTGATATTTATAATTTATAGCAACAGTGCAGTCCCACTGACCGTCCTCAGTCTATATAAAAAGCACCGACTTCTCTCTACCAAATGTTTCTGCTCTTTAAGAGACTGTTTTGTTCTGACTATTCTTGAAGATACTTTAAGTGTTGGTGTGTGATTTTACCATTTTCTTTCTAATGATACTCCAAATTCTAAAAAGAATTTTATTTTTAGAGTGCAATTTATTTATATAATATTTTGTCAACAAACCTGTGTCATGGTGATTTTGACCAGCAATCTGGGATCAGATGCATAAACGATGTGTACCCACAAAAACCATGTGTATGCCCTTTTCCACACATAAACTGGTATTTATAAAGGAAGAATGTGTGGTGAGAGTGTGCGCACCTCACACATTCTTCAGCACAGGTGTACACACAGTTTTACCTGATATAGTTGTGGGTGATATGATGAGGAGATTAAATATAACCTGAGAGATGGATAACATTGCTTTAGGGTGTTTGACATTTTTACTAATTGCGTTATTATTTTTGCAGCTTACAGGGTATTCTGTAAAATATCAATCAAAGGCACAAACAGTAGAAATGTAATCTGAAATAATTAACGAGTGATACAGTTTATCATTTTATTTACTTTAATCTCCCTGTAAGTGATCGGTTTATTGTTATCTTGTGAAGCACGCAGTTGGCTTGAACTTGTGTGCTATGAGTGAATCATTAATCAACCTTTTGACGTTAAATAATCATAATGATAAAGATTTTACTGCAACTACAGTTTGTAGAATTGTGATTAATTAGTGGTATAGGCGCTACAAATATTTACAGCCGTGTGTGATGACAGCTACCACATTTCTCAGTGACAGGTCTAATGAGTGGTGGAGGGGCACAAGTACTGATATGCAAACATATGTTTTGGGTGTTTCTACATTCATTCATGGCTGACTGTGTGTGTGTGGAAATGAGGCTTGTGGACAAGCATCCAGCACCACAATGATTGAGATAAAAAAAAAACCCAAAACAGAATCAGGCGTACGCATGGCTTCATAAATCTGACCAAAAGAATGCGTATGCACATTTCTGCCTTTGTGCGTACACACAGTTTAGCATGAACAGACAGCATTTTATGCATCTAGCCCCTGGTGATGATCTGTGGGTCGACAGTAATATTTAACTTCCAGTTTGTTCTTCATAGTGATAAATCAGTCAAAGATAAAAGCCCATGTTTATGGATTTCTTTCTTGGTCTGTTGCCCATTTGCTATCAAAGCTGGCTTAACAAATAGCAGGTAATGTGCATTATCTACAGCTGCAGATATCAATATTGAATGAATAGCCTATTAAGTGCAATGGAGGCCTATCATCTAATACATGATCAAACCATGACAAGTTTTGTGAGTCTATATTTTGACACAGCATTTGTGTAATATTTGACAAGCTCTTCTGCCAGTTTTAACATACATCTGTGCATTCAGTTTCTCCCTAATGATTTGCCTGGTTCTGTGACCCAGATAGGAGAACATCTGTCTCTGCCTCGATCAGTCTTGCTGTTTATCATCAGATATGTTCATGAAGCCAAATCCTTCTTCAGTTTTGTGTCTTCTGGCTGATTAAGACACCACAGAGAAGCATGCTGTGAACAGCTCCAATCTCCCCCACATAGCACATGGAAAAGTGATTAGAAATAAATAAGAAATAAATTACTGGCATGAAAACAAGACATTTATGGAGAGGAATTTATGTAATGGAAGAGTTTTGAAAGGGTTTTGATTACTAAAGAGGAAAGAAAAGTTCTTAGAAGTAAACCCTGCATGAAATAGTCTGTTGTAATATCAGCTACAGATATGCGTCATATTTGTGCTTTAAGCTGTCTTCATTCTGTCTAGCCTAACTGATTTCATGTGCTGTAGGCTGGGGAATGCATTGTCTTCAGGCTGTCTGCACATGATAAGCAGTCTGAGCTGAACTCTGTGCTGGCTTGGACACAGAGTCAAACAGTACCTCAGCACAACACCAAAACATCAGCTGTATATAACTTATAAACATAACATGAAAAATGCATGCTGAAGAAAAATATGGTACCCTGGGTCAGTGAGTTCATCCTCTGGCAGATATACAGACCATGAGAAGTGTGAAAAGTAGAGTAGAAACACAATTCAGGAACACTAGCCTATTTGTAACAAACATTATATATATTTTATTCCATATACATAGTGTAGCTGTATTTTTAGGCAAAACTATAAAAATGGACTTCCAACAAATTGCAGTCAGCAGGTTCAGTTACATGGTATCATCTCTGAATTGTACTGTTTCAAGCACAATGCAGAATTGTTGAAACATTTGGGACAGCGCTTAGGCTCAGTGCAGTCTGGTTCATCCATATTCATGTTCATTCATATTCACTGCAGAAGAGCATGCATCCAAAAAATATTTTTACACACTCACTGACTCGTTTCAGCTGATCGTATTACTTTTGGCACTTTAAATGCCTAAATCTTCAGGATGATCAATGCATTGATAATTCTATTTGTTTCTGGATTTGTTTGTTGCAGGTGATGGACTGTTTAGTCTGTGGTGACACAGCATCCCTCTGAACAGACTCCATCCTGCCACCTTTTATTCATGTTAGACTATTTTGTGACCATGTTCAGTTGAGATACATTGCAACTCAAATCTGCTTTTTCTCTGCTCAATATGCAAATTATTGTATACATAACCTCCATTTCCTTGGACTACGATCTATCCTCAAGGACAAAACAATAGACTGTGATCAAGAGGCTCACAGACAGACATCTCTCAATAGAAATTATAAAATTTGCCTTGTTTACTATCCTTGTACATGGACACATAATGTTTTTGTTGTTACTCAAGGAGTTTATGGTTTGTTGTTGGTGCTTATTTCATGCAATGACTGACTGCACTAGCATAAATATGACTTACATCTGCTCACACACATTTCAAACTAACTAAATGGCCCTCCAGTGCGGTCTATGATGTAGTTGACCACATAATGTGGACACTTCTGACTACCTCCAATTCTTGCCTGAGTCATTGTGTTGTTGGTGAAATCACAATTGTTTTTAGAGCTGTTCATTTGTAAAAGGATCGCCCAAGCTACATTTGAGTGCAAAATGCCAACAGCTGTTAGCTAAGGCGTCAAATGATATAAAATTTGGTTTGTGTGCAAAAGCAAAGTGGTGGGTTTGGGCCCATAAAGAAGCTCCATATTTGGCTCTCAATCGCTGCAGTGTACTGCAATTTAAGTAGGCTGAACAGGCGCAGGCTGGTCAGCACCTTGTTCACTGACCCCAATTAACAGTCGCCTGGCTGTGATGTCATCTGACCCATTTGCAGTTCTAGTATAGCTCTGTGTTTACATCTGTTTACCACAAATGCTAAAGAACTTATGAGTCTTGTCTGTTCCCACCTTAAACCTTGAGCGTCTCCTTTGAGCGCTGATGTCATTTAAACACACCTTTTAACTGCAGTGAGTATACAAGTCTTTGTCTTTGCTCACAGCATCGTATTTGACAGCAGTCTGAGAAGCCAAATTCGATTTTAGTTTACAGTGCTCTGCAGAGTCTATTAGCAGAGCAAAGGAACAGACTGGCCAAGACATGGAACAGAAAAACGGGTATTACCAATTCTCAGTTAGCCTAGTTATATTTTAATGACATTATTACCATAGCAAACAAAACAAACAAGCAACTTTTTTACTTGGTTTCATTTCTTTGATTGACTGCATAAAGAGTTGAAATGAGCTCTGCCATTTCTGAGTGATGAGAAGGGCCAGTTAATTTTGTATTATTACCTCTGCTAAGGAGGTTATGTTTTTGGTTTCATTTGTTTGTTATTCAGCAGGATTATGGAAAAACTACTGCTGTGATTTTCATGAAACTTGGTGGAATGGTCTGGCATGATCCAAGGAAGAATCCATTCAATTTTGGAGCAGATCCAAATTATGGGGCAAACACACAAATTATTTTTCATTTTTGACAGCATTACGAGATAGGGCAGTGGTCTGCACTCTCAGAGTAGTTAAGCCCTCCAGAACATGCTTAGGTGTTAGTTTTCTGAGGTCTGAAGTTATGTTTCCAAAGTTTATAAGGGCCCTTACACACCAAGCCAAAAGCTGGCCACTGTCGCCCTGGTTTTGGTAATGTTTCCTGCACCACTGGCCGTTGTCAGCCCTTGTCAGTTTTTTTTAAATTTTATTTTTATTTATGTTTTGGACAATTCAGCATGTTGGCTTAGTATTGGTAAATTAAAGCACTTTGATTGGCAGTTCAGACTACTGCCGCCTGTGGCTAGTAAGAGTTAGCTCCTCTCATACAGGCACAGAATGTACATGCCACTTGGCTGTTGTTGAAGACTTTGCTGTGTTTTCAGATGAAACTTTGTGGCCAGCACAGATGAGGTGAGGTGATGCGACAGTGGACCTTTGGTGCCGTCGTCAGATTGGTGCGTTTGGGCCACTTGATGTATCTTTAATCTTTTTATCTTTATTAATTATCAAGTTGAGAGGAGAATAGCAAGAGATTTGCAGAGCTCCTGATCTTAATAGAGCTTGATTGTAAAGTTTCCCGTATGTTGGTTAGTATTTGTAGCATATAAATTCAAAGTAAAGGTAAAAGTTTTTCTTGTCCTCACTCGAAACCGTCATCCGAGTGAATAAGTTAGTTTTCAGAGAGATTTTTAATGCATTGTCAGATTGCAGTAATATATACAGAGTAAAAATCAGCAACACTTTCTGGATGACATTTATTAGGCCTAAATGTTGAGAACACACTTCGTGATGCAGAAGCACGTAAATCTTATTGTGCACAGGGCAGAGTACTTCCTCACTGATGGAGCTCATGCAAACAAGATGCAGGTGATTTCCTTCACCCACCTTATGTGGTTTCACAGTATGGTTACAGTAGCGATGGAGCTATCTGAATGAAAGGCAAGTAGCTGCAAATGAGACAAGGCTGTTGGTGTCGCTGCAGTGTGCCCCCTCCCCCACTTCCAACACCCCCACTTTGAAAATTGATGCTTCTCATGCTCTATTCCAGTGTGTGACGGAGGGAACTTTTGTTTGGCAAGATTCAGTATCCCAAATAGATGAGATGAGGATAAAGGCGCCGAGGAGGAAGTGGAGCAGAAACTAATGGGTGTCACTGCAGTCCAATGTGTTTGCAGCTGATTGGGACACCCTATGAATAAGTCAAAATTCTCTTTCGCTCCCTGTCTTTCTCCCCCTCTCTTTTTCTTGTCTGTTTTTATCCCTCCCTCTTTCCTGCTCTATAGCTCTATTGTGCTCGATGAGGATGGTGGAGGGATGATCCTATCTTTTAGCTGGCTCAGTTTGTCTCAGATCAGCTGGCAAAGCTAATGCTTTTCCAGACATGCACAGACAATACTCTGTTATGTTGTGCTCTGACCTGAGAAGCAAGATTTTGCGCATTTCAAAGCTGAGGCTTGTTCAGGTTCTTGTTTTTTTAGACAAGCTGGATTACCATCATAAAATGAACTCATTTTCTTTGTGCATTACAATGTATGATGCACCGATGGAGTAGCTGTACAGTCTTGCAGCACAAAAACGGCTTGATCATTATCTTATTCAAATTCTTGTCAAATTGTTAATTTACTGCGCGTGTTGTATCATTATCAATATTTCTAGAGTTTCAGCATAGCCAGCATATACAGGGGCTAAGACTTTCTCTTCTGTGTGCTGTTTATTGTTCACAGTTTGATTAGCAAGTTGAGACAGGTTCAGGCTAGGGCTGCAACTAACGACTATTTTAATAGTCGACTAGTCTCCGACTATTGAAACGATTAGGAAAAACGATTTTTTCCTGTAAACCAAGGGCAGGCACATTAGCAGCAGTAAAACAGTAAACAAAACAAATATTAAGTGCATTATGTGAAGTACATTCAGTGGTCAACTGCATAGTCTGTTGCAAAAGAACTTTACAATTCTCAACAGTCTGAAATCTAACGGTTTTAACGACTGACGTTTCGTTCAACTGTCCGACGTGCTTTCTCTTTAAATGTTCGTGCATCACCGAGGTACCGAGGTACTAATCTTTTTATTCGCCGTATCCAGGCTAAAATGCTGTGTAGGACGCCGCCATTTATGTATTCACAAGTTTCTTCAGAAGCCTATGGGCGCTGCCATGACAGACAACTACTTCCGCTATCCGACAACCTGTTTCCGGTTCAACGCTACTGCTCACTCAGCCTGATGGGCGAGCATGAAAGCAATGGTTCAGCTATCGATAAACTAGCACCATAATTTGTATTTTCTTGGAAACATGGGTTCAGGTTCAACTTGCGCCGTTGTAGGCTGCCACAACAACTCAAAAAGCTCAAGATTATGTCAGAAACTGTCTGTTTTGAACACCTGAAACTTCACAAGACATGCCCGTGCCCTGCGCCCTACGCCTTACACACCATGCCAAGCAAGGAGGAGCGCCGGCTAGCTTAGCTCGCGGCGTTGAAACAAAAATATCCTCCAAAGAAATTTTATGTTTGCTCTTTTCATTTCGTCGATAAAAAGCCCACGGACCTGCACCCCGATCCATGGCAGCCAGCGTTTACGGTGGCTTTCACCATAGACATATATACATAGACGCTGCATCGAGTGGGTTTGCCCGCTGCTGCGATTCGTCAACGTCACCGCCATATTGGATGTGTCAAGGCTGTGCTGTAAACTAATACAAGTGAATGGACTTAATTTCATAAAGCGCCTTTCTACAAAGAAATTTACGTTAATGCCTCTCGTTTATTCATTCACACATGCACTAATATACTTGGGAAACAGTGAGGCACCAAAAACAATCTATTAGATTTTCTCAGATGGCTAAGATAAGAACTTTATTGATCCCACACAGGAGTAATTCACCTTACATCAGCTATAGAGAACAAGATAGTGCCAAAAAACAATACACAGTATATATACACATCATGCGATCCATGGCAATGGCACCTCTCCAAGTCCGTGTATATGGTGCATATGTCTATGACGTTACCGCTCGGCAGAGATGCTATTGCGCATGTGCGACTCTCAGCAGAGATTGTAATGAAGTGAGATGCCTCAAGCCTGATTTATGGTTGTGCGTTGAATCGACGACGTCGCTATGTGGTTGCCGTGACGCTGTCGTGAACCCTTCGAACTTCTCCGTCACTCCGTTTCGTCGCGGTGCAATTCACCACCAGAGCAGTAGGAGGCTTCGTTCCTTTCCTGAGTGGTTATCGTCGTCTCTAGTTGATTCTTTGTTTAGCTTCCGGCTTTTCCGGTCACAGAGAAATGAACGCGGAGCACGGACAGACGGCTCCGGCCGTATCCGTATCCGTATTGAACGTTGAGCATAATGGCATATATATAATGAGCCATAACAACATCTACATCGCAACAGAAGATGTTTAAAGATGGCGGGGATGGCGGAATCTGGAAATACGGAACCGGAAATGCGTTGCTACCAAGCAAACCAATCACAGCGATGCCGGTCTGCGCTGGGTGTGCGTCGCCTCGACGCGTAGTTACATTTTTGGGGAGGTGTACGTCAGGCTACTCCGGGGGCTACGGCGAGCCTTCTGCGTAGCCCCGTACCCTACGACGTAGTGACGTCGTCGATTCAATGCACGACCATAAACCAGGCTTCACTCCGTTGGAAAAACATGTCTGGCGACAATTGTCGACAATGGAATTCCTTGTCGACAATTTCCATTATCGATTTTTGTCGACAACGTCAGCGAATCGTTGCCGCCCTAGTTCAGGCAATCGTCGTCAGATGGTTTCTGAGATTGCATTTCGGCCACTGTGTTCTGCTTCTTCTGCTCTCCACACGGACTGCTTACCTGAAGGCAAACAGAGCCCACTCATATGTGATTTGTCAATACTACTCTCATTATAAATGGAAATCAGAACGCTTCTGACTTCATAATCTTGTATCAATACCTATAAATTCTGTATACATTTGTAGACATCCCCTAGGTTGACAGCTTTAATAACTAAGGGTTTTAATCATAAGTTTCTTCACTGTATTATTATTATTGATTGAACTGGCTCCACTTACCTGCATGAAACTTGTCCTAAAGCTGCGGTTGGTAACTTTGGTGAAAATAACTTTGTGCCATACTTGCTCAACTGTCACTATTCTCTGAAAGAAGTAATGAGACAGAAATGGCATTCGCTAGAATCGCCCATGGTGCACCAAAAACAACCAATCAAAGCAGAAGAGTCTGTAATGCAGCTGTCGACCATGTAAGTCACTGCTGGTGAACTGCGCTCTGTCAAACTAGGCAGCTCTGATCAAATATGAATCAAGAATCTGTAAATGCACTATTTCTCACCTTAAATGTTTCAGAAACACATTTTAGTGTCCTGTTAAGCTGTAAAATAAGAAAGTTTGAGACCCAGCCCCAGACCCATGTTGGAAACAGTCGACCGAGGCACCAAGCGCTGCCCAACAGCTGGAAACGTGGAAGAAACACATGTATTTTAGCTTTATTTTCTGATGTTTGGTGCAGTTGACATTTGTCCCTGTTTTGTTTTTGGGAACATTCTTTAATCTCTCTCATCTCCTGTGCTCTGCTCCGTGTGTGTGGACTGGATGGGTAAAGCACCGCCCTTGGTGAAACACGAAGAGGAGTCTGTGAATTTTATCAAAACATAGAAAAGACTCTTAAACTGAGCTGAATTGGCAAAGGCAGTTAAATTACATTTCAGTAAATTGCTGCACCGAAACCCCCACAAACGCAAATGATTGATTTCCAGATTGATAGGTATTTGGTGTTATTTTTGGCCTTATAAAAAAAGGTTTTGCATGACAATTACTGAGAGTTGGTTCATCCTTCATGGTAAAAATCCATTTACAATGTGTTTCTATCTATACTTCTTGTGTGTCCTCAGGCAGGACCAAGTTGGCACATAGGAGGAGTCTTGCTATTTTAGTATATCCTAAATTTAATAAATTCCACCCCCCACTCAACAGCTTTATGTAGTTAGTGAAGTATTTGCTGACAGATCAAATTTTTGCTTGAACATACTGAACATTAGCTTCCACAGTTGCAAAGACAACCTCAAGCACCACAAGCATAACTTTGCATGATGATAGAGAGAGGTTCTTTTGACCTAAATTTGAGTGCTAATTAACGTGCACCATGGAACATGTAAAAGATCTTACAGGAGCTTAATCTAATCCCATTATACAGGTTGGATTTTTGCACTTTTCCATCATCACTCACGAGGGATTAGACAAATGATATATCCAACAATATGTACAACAAATTACATGATTATAATACAACAATATGTACTGCAAGAGACCGTATAGTCTCTCACACTACCTATCTTTTCAGATCTCTGGCTGGTCATGTTATTGTGGCATAAAGTTGTCATCTTTTAAATGCTACTGGTGTTAACTTTAATAAGTATTGCAAGATAATTCCACAAACATTCTGATAGTTAAGTTGCAAGAGGATTCAAGCCAGTTTGTTGTTGGTGTTCGTACTGTTTGCCTTATGCGTTGGTGCTTATCTTGTCTTTTGTCTTTGTCCTTTTGCATTAGATAAGCAAATTGTTGCTGTTGGATCTATCATCTGCCATCCACTGGGATCCAGGCGCTTGAGTCCTAAATGACAAGGTATGTACATCACCGTATTTATTTCATGCAGTCTCCAATTATCAGGAGTTAGGTGACTAAGGCTTAATCTGTATTGGGCTTCGTTTTTTGGGTTTTAATTTAAATTTGTCTCTTTAAGCAATTTTGTGGACTCAGAAAAGTGATGTACTTATGTCAAATATGAGTCCAACTCTAACAAGAAACAACACGAGTGCCTCACCCTGTTCTCCTGGAGGCCAAGACATGATACACCTGCCAAACTAGCTCTGTGTGTAGTCACCATCCTCTTTCATCTTAAAAAGGTAAAGAAAACTTTATAAATAGCATCATAGTTATTTCAGACCATACCCTACTGAGAATGGAATACAATGTAGTCAAACACAAGGGTGTCAGTTAAACGGTGGCTTGATACAAAAGGACTTTCTCTCACCCTCACAAACCTTGTTTAATAGACTGCAAAAGACCATTACCAAATTCTTGAGGAACAACAGATGACGGTGATTAAGACTGACATTGCTGTACTTACCTCATAATAAGAGAGGGCTCAAATAGAGTGCTGCAGGGATGAGGATTTTTAGGCCAACACGGAAGTTAACATCACCCTGGTTCCCTGGACAAAAAAGCCATTTGGGTTTTTCCATTGGATTTTGGGTAATAAGCTCAGTGGCAAACTGAAGTTTATGATACTTTTACATGATGTTGATACTGTATTTTGTTCAGCAAGATAATCTTCCCAAATGAACACTGCTTTTATGATTTTTGAAGCGTAAAGCAATCACCAGAAGTAAAAACTATAATGTTAGGCTACAAACGAACTACACCATGGTTGCATGACTTCAATGTTGCCACCACAAAGCTGGCTCATTCCTACATGACTCTTTCTGAAGTGCAACACTTCACATTTATGCGTTTGACTACTTAGTTTTTTTCTGTAACTCATAGGCTCTCTATTTGCATAACTTTCATAGAGCTGCAGGCTTTGCATCAATTCACATTCGAAACCTGGATCTAAACCAAGGGCAACATACTAGTCTCCAATTTTCCACTTTTTTGGGTCCATAAAATGGATATCTTTTCGTTTTATTTTCGTACCTTTAAACAAATGATATGGAGCAGAAAATCACTGATACAATGCTAGATAATGATTACAGTACTACAATGTGTAAGAGCACACAGCGTACATGTCTGTCAGTTTAAGGACTGATACAGACTACCATAAATTAACACATTAGCAGTGGTTATTTGCTGCTTTTTTAAAGTAAGTGGGATGCATCTTTCAATTTTTTTGATTTTATGTGAAACCAGTTTACAGAGGGTTTTTGCTGTTGTTTGGAATATTTACAGTGCTGCTGCATTCATGATTTTTCTTTAAAGTTTAGATTCCCTCAGTTCCTTCTTTGACAGAATATCTTTTCATTCATTGAATGAAATGTATTTGAAATATGCCAGAGATTTGAAAATGTGCCTCCAGAGGAGGAACTTTTTTTGTGCACACTCTTACTGTCAGACTTGGTTGGCAGCCTTTGTGCTAGATACTGATTTCACTTAAGTGGTTTTCTTATACTAAGTGAGTAGCTGTTCTTCAAGAGAATTAATCGGTATAACAGCTGTGTCTAGTGATGGACAGTATCTACAGATTGGATTAACAATCCTTATGCATGTGATCTGATATCTTACCAGAACATCTAATTGATTATTCCATGCACTCAGTTTCAGCTGACAGTCCTTTTAGCTCTGAGGCAACTTTGCCATTATTAGACACTCAGAATTTTCTTGATAATGAGGTGCAGGCCCTTGTCTTGATTTGTTGGACTAAAATCAACAGCCCTCTAGCTGCCTATTGGTGACGTATCAGTGACGTAAAAATTTGCAGCAACGGATTTTTAAGCACTATGGGGCAGTTATGGACACAGAGAGCAACATTATTAGTCATGAGTCATGTTTCACACAGTCTGACAAATGTCAGTCCAATGTTCTCTCTCTTACAGCTCTGTTTTGGTCACTACCAGCTAGTCTCCACCTGTGTCTGTCTGCTGTTAAGGGTTTCAAAGCTGCCCACTGTGGCTAAAACAAGGCTTTGAGAGTGGTGACAGTGAACCAAAACAATGCAGTTGTGGCTCGACAGCTAAACAATAAGCTGAATCTTGATTTAAAGCTCCATAAAGCTGAGGGGAGCTGCAGTGACCCCTTTCACTTTGTTTTTATATTGTCATTGTCACTGTTACTGTCCAACATGTTTCTGATGCAGCTAGAGATTGTCTATAGTGGAGATAACATGAAGCAAGATGGAGACAGGGCCAGTAATCATAATTCATTGTCTGTCTCCTGAAATAAGACAAGCTGTTGCTATTGTATGAGAAAACTGTGTAAATTACAGTAGTTCACATTCAGCTCTTGATGCAGAGGACATTGTTCAGTGTGTTTTCAAATCAGTGAGAAAATTACCAAAGCTTGTTTGTTACTTTTCTTTAGGAGGCCCCTTGTTTATTGTTAGATTAATACAAAAGTAAGTATTTATATGTGATTAAGAATATGCCCTTGTCCAGCCTATTTCTTCTGTTTTTGTTAAAATATATATTAATACTATTTCACCATCTTAAATATATACCTATTCTCATTCATTTTTAAGTGAATATTAAACCATCTTTAACATAAATCATCCTCTTTTAGTTCTTATGGTTCTTTAATTCAGAAACGTTATGTTTAAGAGTGGGAAAGAAAGTATGCTATATGTCGACGCATATTTTCCTGTGCTTTTTCATCGTTAACTGTGAGGAGCATTTAATGGGCAGACTTTATGAATTTAACAAGGCATTAGAGGAATGTTATCCATTTTCATATTCTCCAGGAGGCAAACAAGGAAAATGCGGCAGTTGTCTGCATGGATACATGGCTCTGACCTAAATGTGTCTGACCTGGTTATTGAGACTTGGCAAACTGCATCTCACTCCCTCTGTCTTTCTCGCTTACATGGGCAAACACACAAACAGACAAGCAACTATATCTAATACATAGCTCTGTATCTTTTTTTACTGGAAGCATCATTTTTTCAAACATGAATATCACTGAGAGAGATTTTTAGGAATGTCTTTTGGTGTCTTAAACAACATACATTTATTATTCGAGTTTCAGTAAATACATTTAAGAAGATTTTGTCTAATTAAGTACCACACAAAGCGAAAGTATGGCATGCTGTATAAATTTTATATTGCTATTGCTCTTTATGTCTGGCCTTGTTAATTTACTATCCATTCCTCTGCTATTTTCCATCCTTGGCCATCTGTGGCAGTAGCCTAGATCATGAGCAGATAGCCCTCCAGGTCATTCCTCGGCTCTGTGATTTGGAAATGAGACAAGCAACATTAGTCTGTAGCACTTGAACTTGCATAAATTCAGCACACTTGGTGTACTGTAAACAATAATAGGCTGTTTCTCTCGTATGTCACGGCTCAAAATAAATGCTAATGGTAAATAAAGTAACTCTGTTTATTGGAAGTGTCACATGGAAGTGATCTTAATGAAGAGTGAATGAGGTTCTGCATTTGTATACATTTTTTTTTGTGGTTGTCACATGTATAGATTAAAAGTGTGAATAATGGTAAATTAAGGAAAAATAGCCTGACTTACAGCTTGCCATTAATAGCTCCCTATACTGTTGTACAATATCCACGGGGAGAGGAGTGTCAGCTAGTTAATGTTGTGGCTTAAAGGTTTATGCAGGATTTTAACGACCTTGCACCATCCTCAGAAGGAGCAAAATGTTGAAGTTTAAATGCAGTTTTCAACCAACAGAAACATTTCAAAGGGTGTGCAAAATGTCACCACAGTTTTTTTCCTGCTGTTATTGTGGTTATTTAATTGAAATAGCTGGCTGTTGTTTATTTGTGCAGTATCATAGTTTACTCAGTCAAAATACTATGAGTCATGACAGGAAGGCATTCCATTGTTTTTGCAGGTTGCAAGGAGGTGTTGGCAGCTGTCGCACTATTAGTGCAGAGGGTTATGGTTGCCTGAAGGGTTATGGAGTATTGCCTGCAGTTAGATGATTGTTTGGCTGTTTATGAGCAGCAGAAACTTTCAAATTGATCAGCTTCACCCACCAATGTTACTGAACTGGGGCCTGTTGTTCGAAACCTAGATAAGGGATTAAGCCAGGATATGTTGGTTATCCTGGCTTAATTTAGCATTGATTCGGTTGTTGAAAGCAGAGGCACATATGTTGCCATGGAGATTTATTCTGTGCATCGCTGCTGCAGATGTGCCTTCACCATGCTACATTAAATAGAATTTGTATTGACCTAATGTAAACTTGCAAGACATGTCAAGCAAATGCCTCTAATGAATAACACTCACCGGATCATCTTCCGGTGGCTCCAGAAGGGTCACTGTGTCACCTGACACTGCAAGACAATCCAAAGTCAGACAGTCCACATAACACCACTGGTTGATTAATGAATGAATAAAATGATTGATTCCATGTACAGTATACTGGAATAATGTACCTTGTATGAAGAGGCCGGTTTCTGTGGGTGGGACAGAGTCTGTAGCTGCTGTATCCCCTCCATCATTGGCCTGCTCGGTTCTGATCCAGGGCGAGCTCTTCCGCTGGTGTGAAATCAGCAGTTGGTTCCTGAGTAATATTATATCCACTGCT